>JABWHU010000634.1:13631958-13665445 GCA_014189135.1 Dicerorhinus sumatrensis harrissoni | reverse complement strand
GCTCCTCTGCAGGTAGAAGGCACTTCGTGGGATGGCGTGGGGGGTCTCGGGGTCAGGGCAGACTGTCGGGTCACAGATGTTTCTGGGGGGCCAGGGGGAGCCCAGCCTGCATCCTCACCACCCCTCGGCCCTGCCACCCTCCCCCTGGGGGATGGGGGACGAGCCCAGCTCCGGCCTGCAGACCTCAGGCCGCGGGGCCGTCTCCACGCTGGGCAGCCGGGAGGCGGTGTTTGGAGCAGGCTGGGCCTGGGCGCCCTCGGGCTTGGCCCCCACGCCGGCCTGCCTCCCGGGGCCAGCCCTCCCGACACGGGGCCCCACGCAGGCCTGTCCCGGGGCATCTGAAGGAAGCGGCTGGAAACCCACACCCTCTGAGGCGCCGGGTGGATTTAAAGCTAGTCTGGGAGAACTGCCCGGGTTAAGATCGCCGCGCTGCGCCTCTGCCCTGTGGGGCAGGCTCGGGGTGCGGGGTGCTGCCCGGCGGCCCTCACCCCCAGTGACGCGACTTCTCCAGTGATCCAGCACAAGTGTTTTTAAGGAAACCCACAGAACGTTACTCAAACGGAAATCCCGAGTGTCCAACGCCGGGGATGACTCGGCCACTCGGCGGCAGCAGGTCCGTCTGGGGGCGAGGCCGCTCACACGGGCCCCTCCCCGCCCTGCCGGCCCCGCTTCCTCGGGCCCTCGTCCTCCGCCGCCTCGGCCGCCTCCCGTAGCCTCTTCCGGAAGCGCGCCCCGGGCCTGCTCTTGGGGGGCGGCAGGGGGTCCATGCCCAGGACCTTGTGGATCTGCCGGAACGCCAGCAAGCGCAGCGCGTGCTAGGGACAGACAGCCTGTCAGCACCCCTGCCCACACCCTGCCCGCCCCTTCCAGCTCAGGGCCCCCTCGGGCGTGAGGAACTGGAGCGGGAGCCCCTGGCGGCTGACGGCGGGACTTTGCTGGAAGCCCCTGGGCACAGCAGCTCTTTTCTGCCTCACTGCGGGGACCCCAAGCCCCTCCCAGTTGGGCTCTGATCAGCAGCAACTTGACTCTTTCTGTCAAAGGCGACTCATGAAGCCCAGACCCAGCGTGAATTCTGAACCCCCGGGCGACTTGCTCATCAATAAACTTGCAAAGGAACGGGAGACCAGGGAGACCACAGTCGGGGCTCTCCGCGGTGCCCGGGGCCCCACACCTGCGCCTATCCTAGGACAGCTGGAGGCTTCGGCTCTGAGCCGCCCCCCCCACCCCGCACAGGCTCCCTCCCCTGGGCCTCCCACTCTGCAGGGGGGGGAGCAAGGGGAGCGGACCCCACACCACTTCCTGGGACACCAGGCAGCTGCAAACTGGGCTGGGCCCGGCGCGCCTCCTACCTGCGCGCTGGCTGTGACGTCCTCCCGCTGCTGGGCGCTCATGGACCCCAGGACGTCCGTCTGCTCTCTCTCACAGGGATCCTGGAGCCCGGGCCCATCTGTGGGGGGCGGGGGCAGCAAGGAAGCAGAGAGCAGCCTCGTGACAGACCGCCCCTGAGGCCTGCAGTGCCGGGGGCCTGAGGGTCCGAGCACTGGGTCCACAACTGCACCCCAGGCGCCCACAGACCCTCAGCTGGCGAAGGGTCTCCCCTGGGGGCCATCTCACCCAGGACAGCCCTCCCCCGTGCCCCAGCCTTTGTGTTCGTGTGTGCAGGTGTGCAGTTACATAAACGGCACACATACGGGCCCAGGGCATTAATCTTTTCTTCACTTAATACGATATCATCCAGCGGCACCAGAATGACGGGAAACTCCACTTCTGCATCTAACACTCGTGAGACAGCGCGAGGCGTTCTTTCTTTCTGCTCCTGCCAACTACGCCGCGGTGAACATCTCGGGCAGAACCCGTTATCTGAGCTCTTGGTTTTTCCCTCGGATACCTCCCCACCAAGGCCGTCCCGGTCCCCCTTTCTGCTCCAGTGTCCAGGCTCCCCGGCCGGCAGGGACTGACCTATGAGGAGTGTCCCGGAGGCCACGCACTCCAGGACCCGTCTCACGGCGTCCCCGGGGCTCAGGGGCCCGGTCGCGCTGCTCAGAGCCTTCTCCACCAGCAGCTCCATGGCCTGGGCCGGGCGGGGACAGAGACGGAGACGCTGAGTCTTCCTGCAGAGAGCTCGGCCAGCCCGCCTCCCACCCCAGCAGCTCTGTGGGCTCAGCCGGGGGTCTCCAGGGGCCCTGGGATGGGAGGCTCCTCCCAGCTCTTTCCCTGACTCCCACCCACCCTTGAACTTCTCGGAGGAGGGTGGGCAGTAGGGCCCAACACCTCCTGGCATGGCCACGGGCTGCTTTCTTCACTCTCTACGCCTCAGTTTCCCCATGAGCCAAAGCCCATGGAGGGTAAACACTGCAAACCAGCGTCCCGAGGGTTAGGAGGAACTCGTTCTCCAAGGCCCTCCCCGAAGAGGGCGGGGACCTGGGGGTCTCACAACACAGCAGCCTGGGGATTCAGGGGCCACAGGGCGCTGCATTCTGTCTTCTCTCCTCTCCCCACCAACGGGCTCTGGGGCCTACTGACCCAGGTGTCAGAGCTGCAGGGGGTCTCCCCTGAATGGGAGGGGGGTGCACCAGGCCGCCCAGAGGCCGCCGTGGAGCCAGCATGGGGCCCGGCTCCCTGTCCTGGCCGGTCCTCTACGCTGACGCCGCAGGTCCACACAGAGGTGCCATGTTTCCCCAGGGCGCTCCCACATTTTCAAGCTACCTGGTTCTGTCTGCGAGGCCATGGGTTTAAGAAAATGACAATCAAACGTGGCTGTGCCCCCAGCAGGCTCTTCCTGGTCATGGAGGACCCTGCCCTGATCTACTTCTCGGGGCTCAGGCTTCTGTGGGCCCCGTCTCGGAAAGCCCAGCGCCGGAATGGGGGACAGCTGTCTTGGAGGAAATGAGGCCCTCGGGGGGCTTCCCAGGGCAGGCTGGCTGCCCGGTGCTGCCTTACCCAGTCCGGCAGGGCGCCCCAGGTGGGCACGCGCTGGCAGAGTTCCCGGAAGACTCTGATGACGATCACACACGGCTGCAGGCTGCTGGCTCGCGCCTTCGGGGAAGAAGCGCACCGTTAGCTGCGGGAACCGCGTGCACGTGGCCACCAGGGGACAGGCGCGGGGCTGGGAACAACAGCTGACCCTGGGGCAGTGAGGCCAGCCAGGGGGGTCTGTCCCGGCAGCGGAGGCCGGGGAGGGACTCCAGGGGGCACATGCCGGCCGGCCTCAAGGGCAGAGGCTGGGAGCGGAGCCCACTCCCACGTGGGCACCAGTCAACTAAACCGGCCCTGTTCTGAGCCCCCGGCACTGGCTGTCAGGTGGCCGTGGCGTCCCCACCCCCAGAGCCACGATCACTCCTTTCAAGTCCCCACCCCATTGGCCAGGAGGTGACTTCTGTCAGGTGAGTCTTGGCAAGGAGCCGCCTCCAGGTGTCTGTCCTCCGCCTGTCTTCAGAGCCCGCACGGCTGAGGACAGACGGACTGACCTGCGCCCCCTCCCGCCCCTGCCCCCTGACCTGGAACCACTTGGCGCGGCGGAGGGCGGCCAGCGACTTGAGGCACTTCTCCGGGCTCAGGACATCTCCCGGGTCGGGCTCAGGCGCCTCCACACCTTCTAGAAGAAGAAGGAGAGCGGGTTCCCGAGGGCACGTGGGCCGGGCGCCCCTTCCCACTCCGCTCCCCTCCTGGGCCACGCGCACCAGGCCCTCGACTCTGGGCCTCATCTTCCCCCAGATGCTCTCTCCCCCCGACACTGCAAGGACCGGAGAGCACTTCCGTGAGAACCCTGCCTCCTCGGAGGCCCCGTGCTCCCACGGGGAAGGAGCTCATGCCTGTGACCCAGCGCCCTCAGCGCCGACTCCTCGGTTAGCAAATTACAGATCCGATGGAAAACTGAATTGCGCCAGGTTTCCAGAAACTTCCAGATGCAGAATTAAAAGGGAGAAAGTGGGTCAGGTGTGAACCTGTCCCATCATCGATGACCAAGGCCCCCGTGTCTGGGAGAAATTGAGGTCCGTTTTTTCTTTCTCATTGTTATTGCTCCAGGAATGTTCTCCTGCTCTCAGGCGAGGAGGCCCTGGCTTACTTCCATCACAGGATGGAGCCCGGGTTTCACTTTCGCCCAGAAGCATCCCCAGGATCCCAGGCCTGGTGTCTGCCCATCGCGCAGGGCAGGCGAATTACCCCTTCAGGGCTGAGATGGAGGTGACGGGCTGTCTGCGGGGAGGGGGTTAGAAGCCACTGGCCGCGACAGGCAGCGGTGGGCCGGACACCTGACGGGAAATGCGGCGCCTGGTGGCCCGGCACCCGGGCTTGTGGCCTGTCTCAGGATGTTCGTCACGGGGCTTTCCTTCCAGGCAGGGCCCCGGATCTGTAACGCTTTCTACCGTTCCCAACCACCACCCCCCGTCTGTGTTTGGGGCCTCCAGCTGGAATTTAATGCCATTATTGTTTTTCCCACTGTATTTATTTTTTAGAGGACTCTCTATTTATGACAACTGGCAATGGCTTTCCATGTATGGTTCACAGGCGCCCCTCTTTAAAAATGAATTGATTTAAAGACAAACGCTAGTAGTTCACGGCCCTCGGCTGTGACACAACAATCAGGAGGGGGGTCCAGAATGACTGGAGTTCGGAAAACCATCCCGGGGGCTGTTCCAGGAGGTTCCGTGGCTCTGAGACCACAGCACGTCCCTGTCGGCTGGCCTTCACTGCATGGCGGTGACTCGAGCCCTGGCCGCCCTCTGGCCTGGGCCAGCACCCCTCCACTCTCAGACAATTTGGTCTGCCTCTGGCCCCCGAGCCCATGTCCGGGAGCAGCGGGGTCTGCTGCGGCCCCTGCTATGGACAGACGGACGGAGTCCATCTGAGCTCCAGCCGAGGCTGGGGGCTGGGCAGAGCTGGTTTCTCCTGAGCGAGGAGCAGGTCCGCCTGCTGGCCCGCGGTCAGGGTAAGCGGGGGCCCCGAGCGCCCCGCAGCCGGGTTCTGGCCACCTGCACCCCTCACCAGCTGGTCTCCTCCGCTGCCCCAGGGCCCGCTCTTATCTGACCGGGGCATCCGGGGCTGACAGAGTGCCCAAGGCCACTGGCCGCGCCCCACCCTGCCCAGAGCAGAGGGGGACGGCTGCCCTAGGCCACGCAGGTGGGGAGGGGCTGGACAGAGGGCCTGGCCGCACCTTGATCCACGGAGGGCTCCTCCCGCATCAGGGGCGACGTGACGGACACGGTGACCTGCATCCTGGGCTCCTCGCAGGACGAGATGACGATGTTGGCCTCAGGGTCAGAGGAGACCTCGTACTTGTCCTCCGTCACCATCTACGAGGTGCAAACACAACACAAGACTGTGTTACTCCAACTGAGAGGCGGTGTGAACAAGGACGTGGTCGGCAGACAGGCCCTGGGCCGCGTGTCAGAAACCTCCAAGGGACTGAGACAGCCCCGCCCCCAGAAGCGCACATGCGCACAGACGTGGAGCCTGCGGGGGATGCCTTCATATGTAAAGAACACCCACAGCTCAATGAGAACAAGACCAGCAATACAACATGAAAACTGCCGAGTGCACAACAGACAGTTGGCAGAAAAGGAAACAGAAGTGCCCCCTTTTACACAATGACACAGAGTATCCCCACGTAAAACAGATGCAAATTAAAACTAACGAGGTGTCCTTCCCTGTGAGAAGGACAAAGCTCAAGTCTGGGGAGCAGCTGGGTTGGCAGATCTGTGCGTCTGTGAACTGCCGGTGGAGGCTGACCTGGCAACATTGCCAGAAGCATCCAGCTTGCACCTCTGGCCCACGATGCGCTCCCACATGTGGGGAGGGGTGTGTGCACGAGCTTATTCACTCTGAGTGGCCTTGCTGGTAACACACAACACTGGAAACAGCCTAAATGTCCGACTCCATGGAAGGACCCGGCCAGTTATGGACAACAAAACTCTCGTCAGCCACAGAGAAGAATCCCCCTAAGCACGAATATGGAACGCCATCCAAGAGACGTCATTAAGTAGAAAGAGCGAGACCCTTTGGTTGGTCACACGCTACCGTCTGGGTACACAGGGGTGAGGGGGCTTCACAGGACACTGGACAAGGGCTGCCTCCAGGCAAGATCTAAGCCCCTCTGGCTCTGGTCCCCACCCCACGCCTGCCACCAAGGCCCAGGGTTCCCCTCACCCCAAGTGCAGGCATCGTTCTGAGCCCTGCCCCCACACTGGGGAACACCCTGAGAGGGGTGGTCCCTTATAAGCAAACTCCAATAAGCCCTCGGTGGGATGCCCCCCTCCTCTCCTCCCCTTACAGCCTCCCAGGCTTCGCCCCTGCCAGCCTCTCGCTCTGGGGGTCTCATGGAGAAGAGACCCCTGCTCACAGCCATGAGAACTCGAACGGCCCGTCCTGGTTCCCAGCATCCCGGGGAGACTCCACAATGAAGGAGGGTTTGCTGCAAAGAGCAGAGGCCCAGAGGGCCTGACTGGGCCCCTCGCTCGTTTGGGAGCCGCCGAGACGCTTGGCCAGCGTGCCCCGAGCTGGCGTAGAGCCTCACGCAGCTGTCTCTGCACCCCGGCTGTCCTCGGCCCTGGCAAAGCTGTCTTTCCACACTGGGCTGCATGGGGACTCCCGGGTCAGACTGCAGGGTCAAACGCTCCCCCCGGCCTCGCTGGACCTTGCTGTGCTTTGTGTCTCCGTGTGGGGAACAGTGAGTGCAAGGCTCACCTGGGGGTTCCCGTGTGGATCCTTGGGGTTCCTGCCCGGCACGGCTTAGCCCGGGGCCCACGGCACACACCGTCCACCGTCCTCACCGCCCTCCGACGCCTCCCACACACACACACGCGCCTCAGGCCGCTCTCCCACCTGACATGCCCCTTTCTCTCAACCGCTACCCCTCCCGTCTCAGGGCCCCCTGCTGAGGCGGCCCCCAGGGTCATCTACGTCACTGCGTGGGGCCCAGTGCCAGCTCGCCCACAGCCTTGGCCATCTTCTTAGGGCTTCTCTTAGCCGCTAGGCTGCAAGGTTCCAGAAGACAGGGCCTGCATCTGAGCCATCTCTGCACCCCTACAGCACTCAGCAGAAAACTGCCATGCTGTGGGTGACGGGGAAATGAGTGACTAGATCAGTGAAGTCGGAGCACATCACTCTCCTGCTTAAAACCCTCCAGGCTCCCCGCTGCCCTGAGAATGCAGTCCTACCTCCTCACACAGCCTTCAGGCCTGGTGTGATCCAGGCTCTCCTCTGCTCAGGCATGCCTCTCCTGGGGTCCTCTGCCCCTTGGCCTCTGCAGGCCGGGGTCCTTCTATGTGGGATACCGCCCCGCATCTTTCAAGGCCTCTCCTTGCCCCTCAGCTCTTCCCTCACACGCTCCATCCTCCGTGAGGACACACACCTCCCACCGTCCTGTCTGACATGGCCCCCACTTTCCCCAGGTGCTCTCTACCTGGCCTCAGGTTTTAATTTCCTCACACAAGATAAACTGGAAAGTGGCTCTGTGTGTTTATTCCGTCTCCTGACCAGAGCAGGAGCCTGGAGGGTGGGCTTGGGTCTGCCGGCCCCCTGAGCTCACTGAGCGAGGTGGAGGAGCGATGCTGAATTCTCTCGGGAACAGCGACAGATTAGGAAGAAGAGACCACCCTGGGAACTGACTTCTTCACCTAAGATGCCCGATTTAAATCACAGCATGAGCTCGCTCTTCCCCCATCATCTGGAACTATGACAACAGAGGAGTGGCTCTAGAGAAAAGTCCGTCCCCCCCAGTCCTCAGGGTGGGTTTGCATCCGGGCAGAAGGCCTTTCTGTGGACATGAACCTCACAGTCACCATCTCCACAAAGGGTCTCCGTGCAGGTTTCGCCACCACCTACCCTTTTCGATGGCCGGGTAAGGCCGAGTCGGGCGGATGGAACGTACGTTTCCACCCTCAGTGGTGAGACAATTAGGCTGTTTCCGAGTTTTACCCTGAACTCCCTTTATAGAGGAACCCCAAAGTCCCATGGCTCTCTCTTTTCCACTGTCTGTAAAAACAAACCGGTTTGTGTCTAACAGTGACGTCTTCCGTTTCTTCACGTCCTGCAGAAACACAGTCCCACCCGCTGGGAGCCCGATGCACAGTGGCGGCCGGGAACCTTACCGGGAGCTGCTGGGGCAGCTGCTCCGTGACTCTCTGCAGCAGGGTGTGCGTGGGCTTCTGGGAGCAGAGCAGGGCCAGCTGCACGCTCCTGTCTCCCCGCAGGAGGAGGCCTTTCGCCAGGAGGCCGACCCGCATCACGCCCTTCAGGATCCGAGCAGAGGGGTCGATGCCGCTGTGAAAACAAACCGCAAAAGCATGGGAACCCACGTGCAAGAAGAGGGGTCGGGGAGAAGGGGAGCCCGTGACCCTGCCGGGGCCCCGGTTCCTGGCGCGCTCGAGCTCCTCCTGGGCCGCTCTGCCTCGGCTTTCTCACTTGGGAGCCGCCAGCACGCCACTGATAAAAAGGCACAGAGGAGACATGTCTGAGAGAAGCGCTTGAACTGCGACCCACAAACTGTACGTGCTCAGGGAGGACTGACAGTCGTTACTGTTTCCTGATACACTGCATGCTGAAAAAGGTCACCGGTGGCCACCTCCAGTGTCCCCTGGTCCTCGGCCAGCTGGAGCCCCCCTCACTGGCCCTTGGCCCTGCGCTTCTTCTGAGCTATCCCTGGGGTCACTTCACCCCACCTCGACTCCTCTGCGAGAAAGCCGGCGTCTCCTCCCCTCACATCCTTGTGCTCCTAGCCCACCTCCCTGCCCCCACCCCCACCCCCCGCACCACGGCATCCTAACAGAGGAGGTCTCTGCTTGCGCTCGGCGCTCTGAAGCCCAGGGCCGCTTCCCACCCGAGAGCTAATCTCCCGGCTGCCCCTCTGCAGGGTAGGGACACCCGAACATCCTCCCCGGCCGCGGCCCCCAACATGACCGCCAGCCTCCTTGCCACCATCCTCTCCTCCCACCCCTCTCCCAGTCCTCCGGCTCCTGCCCGAGAGGCTCCTTCCGGCCCCGAGTGCTGCCTGGGGTGCCCTCACGTGGCAGATCTCGACACAAATGTCCTCTCCTTGACTCCAGAAGCTGCCACCCGCTCCTGCCACTCAAATTTGATTTCTCTGTGACACTTGTCAGGCCAGGAGATAACCTTGTTTTTTTAATACGTTTAAGTATTCTTGTCTGTTTCCGGACCACAGAGTGCTGGGGCCCGACACAGCCTGCGGGTACCTGTCTCGGGAGGCTGCCAGCAAAACCCAGACCGGGGACCCTGGATTGTGGGGCCAGCACCAGATTCTGCGACCGAGACCCGCAGGGGAGGAGAGCAGAGAGCGAGGGCGGGGGACCTGCAGACGGAAAGGCCTAGAGGCCTGTTGATCGATCTGGATCCTGATTCACACAAACTGTGAAACAAAAACCCCCCAAAACCACAAAGCCACATTATGATACCTATGGGACAACTGGAAATTTCAACACTGACTGGGCACCTGATGGCATTAACGAATGGTTGTTAACTTTTTCAAGTATGATAGTGGCATTGTGGTTTTGTCGAATAAAAGGAGAGTCCTTATGGTTTAGGGATCTGGGCTGAAGACTCACTAAAGGAACAGTGTCATTTCTGACGGGGTTTCTGATAACCTCTGCCGGAGGGGGTCGGGGGGCCAGAGATTAAGCAAAATCATGGTCTAGGGACGGTCCCACAATGTCCTTACGGTTCTCCTGTCCCGACAACTTTGCTGCATGTCAGTGAATTTCCATAATAAAAGTTTAAAAAACCCAAAACACTAACATTCTCTGTGCAACAGTTAAAGAATGGAACATCCATAGGATGGTTTATGATGTTCCTACTAAAAAACATGTTTCTGTGTTTTTGAAAAGTAAGGTAAAGACATAACCCATAACGTACACAAATGTCATGCAACAGCTTAAAAGAAATGAAGTGGGGGGCCAGCCCTGTGGCTTAGCTGTTGGTGCACGTGCTCCGCTGCTGGCGGCCCGGGGTTCGGATCCCGGGCGCGCACCGACGCACCACTTCTCCGGCCATGCTGAGGCCGCGTCCCACATACAGCCACTAGAAGGATGTGCAACTGTGACATACAACTATCTACTGGGGCTTTGGGGAAGGAAAAAAAAGGAGGACGAGTGGCAATAGATGTTAGCTCAGAGCCAGTCTTCCTCAGCAAAAAGAGGAGGATTAGCATGGATGTTAGCTCAGGGCTGATCTTCCTCACAAAAAAAAAAAAGGAAGAAGAAATGAAGTGGGTTTTGTTCTAAAGCACACAGCAGAGGCTGGGTTTAGCGGAAGGGCAGCGTGGGGCTGTAAGGGGGAACACTGGGCTGCTCCTTTGTGTTGATGGAAGGTTCTGGGTCCTGACTGGCAGGGTTCTGCACATCTGCACAGGTGATGGGAGGCCATCGAACCATACCTTCTGGCATCTGAGAAGCAGAGCACATGCTGACCCTGGGAGGTGGACGGAGGCTGGAGGAGCCACGCCCGCCCCCACCTCGACAGGAGCTTGGCTGCTTCAGGGGAAGCTGTGTGTCTGCACAGGGGAAGCTGGGGAAGGGCTGCGGGTCTCTCTGTGCCACGTTTGTTACGAGCCCACAATGATTCCAAAATAAAAAGTTACAAAACCAATCAAAGCAAAACCAGAAGGCGGGCACAGGGAGGACACTGGAGGGAGACAGCAGAGCAAGGGGCGAAGGGCAAGCTTCCAGTCAGAAGCCATGCTTCGAGGGGGTTCAACAGGACACCCTTTCTGTCCTCGGTGCCGGCCGGCTCCGGGTAGAAGCAAAATCCCGGTTTCTGCCGTCGCACCTCGGGGACCCGGGCCAGAGGCCAGACCACCTCCTCCTTACTCAGGAGCAAACCGAGCCCCCTGAGCTGGGATGGCGCCACCGTCACCAACCCCCTTCCTGGGACACGGCCACCCTGCGTGCTGGCTCCACAAGGGCAGTGGGGGAGCTGGAAGGAATGTCTCTGCGCCCTGGCTTTCTCCACCAGGCGGTGAGGAAGGCTCGCTCTCTCACATACTGGCGGAGGCCCTTGAGTTCAAGCTGAGGGGCGCGTCCATTCTATCATGACACTGGAACTCACACGCTGTTTTTTCTTTTTTGGTAGGAAGATCAGCCCTGAGCTAACATCGATGCCAATCCTCCTCTTTTTGTTGAGGAAGACGGGTCCTGGACTAACAACCATGCCCATCTTCCTCCACTTTATCTGGGATGCCACCACAGCATGGCTCAACAAGCAGTGCGTCGGTGCGCGCCCGGGATCCCAACCTGCAAACCCCGTGCGCTGAAGCAGAGCTCGAGCACTTAACCGCTGCGCCACCGGGCCGGCCCCTCACACACGCTTTTCCAGGGAGCAAACACTACAGGAAAAAGGAGCCACTCGGTGGTGCGAGCCAGACTCAAAGGGACGAATACTGCATACTTCCACTCACACGAAACGTCCAGAACAGGCCGAGCCATAGAGACAGGCAATGGGACGAGGGGTGCCAGGGGCTGGGGCGAGGGGTGGGGAATTTAACAGGGACTCGTTTCTGTTCCGGATGCTGAGAAAGTTCTGGAAATAGTGGTGACGGCTGCACAACCCCGTGAACATACTTAGTGCCACTGTGTGGTGCACACAAAAACGGTTACGAGGGTTCTGAGTACTTTACCACAACGGAAAAAAGCTAGAACAAAGAAGCGACTGGGAGAGAAAGGCCCTGGAGAGGCGGCCTCCGTCGGGGGTTACCGCAGCCGCGTAAGCACTCACGACGAGGCTGGGGACTGTCCGCTCCCAGGAGCCAGAGCTCCCGGAAGGACGAGTCACGCGGGCCTTAGCGGCATCTCTGGTGACTGAATCGCTCCGAGAGGCGGAGGCCGGGCAGAACCACACTTCTGTCCACTTCTCAGATGGGGAGACAGAAGGTTCATCCTTCCGTTATTATTTCTAGGTTTCTAGATGTGCCCTCGGTGGGAAAAGTAAACCCTGGGGTTGGAACACAGCTCTCACCAATTGGGACTAAAACTCCCTTTGAGCACTGGGGCTGCGGCTCAGAGACCTGTGGAACTTTCTGCCCACAGCTTGAAAGCCCTGGCGACCGCAGAGGGCGCAAAGCCGGTCATGGGTGGGGCCGCCTCTGCCCCTCTGGCCGCCACTTCCTGTCCAGAACCTGGACCTCCGTCGGGAGTGAGCGGACTCCCCCCGTTCTCGAAGTCACCCTGGCCTTGGGAAGGGAGAGTGAGCTCTATTACCTGTGCTCCCTGCCCTCCTGCTCTGGGCTTCCGGAATTCTCCTCGGCCAGCGTGTCGGACACCAGCTTGAGGGCACGCTCCGTGTGGGAGACGGCCTTCTGGACGGCCAGGAGCTCCTCCTCCGTGGGGTAGATGGCAGCATGTTTGCACAGGACATGCCGGTCGTCGCTGGACTCCGGCCGTCGTGTGGGCTGCGAGGAGAGGTGCACATGTCTTGCATAGGCTGAGAGGTCCTGGGGACCCGGTAGGCAGGGGACAGGACGAGTGTCAGCTCCACAGAGGCGAGGCACACGCAGCAGGAGGCCATGGCTGGCTTTGGGGGTGACAGGCAGGCAGCAGCCAGAGAGCCAGGCCGAGCAATGACGGGGACCCATGGCGGGTGAACCAGTGAGGACCCTGGGGCTGCCCCGATGGCTTCGGGGAGCTGGGGGCTAGGTGGGGTCCGGTGGCTCCCCTCTGGCGATAGGCTTACGTTTCTGAGCTAGAGGCTTTTCAGCCAACTCAGCGGCCCTCTTCCCTGAAGGCGCAAATCTAAGGTTCCCGTCCCACCCCGAGGCCGGTCTCTGCAGACGGAGAGACACCTGAAGGCTCCCGAGGGATGTGAGAGTTAGGCCTCAGGAAGCTGAAGGGACCGCAGTGGCCAGCGGTGGGGCTGAGGCTGGGCTTCTGTCGGTGACCAGCAAGGGGGGCTGGGCCGTGGACCCTCAGGCCCTCCTGGCTCCCACGCCCTGAGCACCCCTTGGCACCTCAGAACAAAGTCCTGCTCCTCGTTCCCAGAAGATCCAGGTCCCTCTACTGCGGGGGTTAGAACGTCTCCCACCCGCGGGGCCCTGCCACGGGAGGCGTTTCAGCCCGAAGCCCAGACCAGCACCCACCAGAGGCGTGTCGGTGGGCGCGCCGGGCCTGCTCCTGCGGGGAGGAAGGTGCTGGTCGGGCGGCGAGTGTCCCGGGTGCTCGTCCTGGGCCTCCAGCTCCTCCTCCAGCTGCCTCCTGCACAGGTCTTGGCGCCTGTGGGGACGGAGACGGACAACGAGCTGTAAGCAGCAGCAGGACCCCGGGCTCGCCCCCTTGGACCCGCCCACGACTCCTGCAGCCAGCAACGTGCGGAAGCCGGGACACAGGGCTCCTTCGCCTGGTCCTGGGGCTCGGGACGACTGAGAGATGCGACAGCCCGACGGGACCCCGTGAGAGCCCAGACGAGGGTCCTGCACGAACGCCCCCAGTATGCCAGGGAGGCAGGCTCGGAGGGCCAGCGGGACACAGGCCCGAGCGGCCGCAGCCCCGGGTCTGTCCTGGGCCTCGTTCCCCAGCTCAGACGCTGCCACGACCTTCCGTGAATCGAATACCGTGTCAGGAAATGCTCTGGAATTGCTCTAGAGGGTGAAGGAGGAGGATGACAAATGTGCGGGTGGGCAGGGGACACCAGGAGTCAGGGGAACACGAGGGGTCAGAGGTCATGGGACACGGCGTCCCTGTGAGTTGGGCCCGAGCGCACCGTGGCGGCACCAGCTGGCATGAGGTGACGTGCACTAACTCAGAGCACCCTGTGCGCAGGGGCCAGCCTGCTCTAAGGCCCCCCCAGTCTCCCGCGAGCGCGGTGTCCTGTCCGCCGGGGGTCAGAAGCATCTGGGTCCTCAGGCTCGAAGGTGACCGCAGACGCCCCCAAACAGAGCAGAGAGCGGAGGCTCGGTCCTCAAGCCCCCGGGGGCAGAGGCGGGCGGGAAGGGCGGGAAGAGGAAATGCCCCGCGCACCTCATCTCCGCGTGCCAGCGCCGCAGCCCCTCCAGCTGCCTCCGGGCCAGCAGCCTCTGCCTCCGTGCGCGCTCCTCCAGCAGGCGCAGGGTCCTGCTGCTGGGCTGGATCGCCAGCGGAAAGTCAGGGTTCACCTTTTTCTGGAAAGACGGGGAAGGGCCGTAAGGTCAGACTCCCACTGAGACGAGAATGCCGGCAGTGTCTCGGGGACCCGGGAGAGCCCCCGACTGCCATCCTTCCGCCGGATTTAGACAACAGTTGGGTTTCAAGCCCCCAAAGTCGTCACACTCCTGGTCCCCGAAGCCAAGGCGGGAAAGAGAACAAGGCTACAGCGACACGCAGAGTTAGCAGACGTGTGGTCTGCCTGCACGGAAGCCAAACCCCCGTCTCTGAGTCTGATGAAGGACGGAAGGAGGAAGGTGCTGCGACACCACTGGCGATTCACACCGGTGACCCCGGAGCATTCACCGAAAACCTACCGGAAAATGCTCATTCCCAATCAAAACGATTCGGGAAACACCGTTAGCGTGAAACCCAGCACCACCTGTGAGAGGGAGGCCTGTAACGGCCACTGACAGCGCTCTGGGGAGCCCCGGGGGAGGAAGGGCCCACGGAAGCCCCTCGGCCACAGTAAGCCACCCCCGGGTGGGAACGGAGCCCCGCCATCAGGCCCTCGAGTGGGAGGCCCCGGCTCCTCCAAGGATGGCTCCCTGGGGATGGCTCAGCCTGGATGGCTAGACGCCCCCTCCCCCAACCACTGCTCAGCACCCAGGCCCCGGGCCTTGTGTCAAACAGGACAGAAGCGATGCCAAGCGTCTGGGGAGTGAGGGCACACTATGAGGCCCGTCCTGTGGGCACGTCGCCGCTGTGACCGTGTGCTGGTACGGACTTAAGCTCAGCATTCACCAGCAGAGACAAATGCGACGGGCCGAGAGCACTCTGGATCTCTCCTCTGGTCCGAGGGCAGCAGGAAAGGCGGGTCTGGACGCAGCCGGAGAGGCCCGCCCGGCCTGGGGCTACGGTCGGGGCTCAGACGCACGGGGGCAAAGGTGCACTTTGAGATGCGGACAGGCGGGAGACAGCACGGAAACCCCCCCACCTGCAGCCAACCCCAGGCCACCAAGATGGGCGGGCGGAGCCCCCGGGCAGGCGCACCTGGAACTGCAGCCGGTGTCGCCGCCCCCGCACGTGTAGGTCCCTGGCGTGGGCGTCGTTGAAGCGGCACTCGCACAGCCTGCAGTAGAAGCGGACCACCTTGCCCTCCTCGTTGTACACCTGAGACACGGAGCTCAGCTGACCCCCGGCAGGGGCACCTCCTCCCGCCCCCCAGAGGAGCGACAGCCGGGCCTCCCAGCCGGGTGCTGGGCTCCCATCTGCCGAGTGCTTTTATTCTACAGGGTGGCCTTCGGAGGAACCGGCACTGCCCCCGCACGCCTGCCCAGGCCCGGCTCACCTCTGCCACCCCCCCCCGCCCGCCCCGCGCAGCCCCCTGCAGCGACGCCCCGCCTGCCGTGATCTCCGCCCACCGTGAGCCCTTGTCTGTTTCCTGCGGCTGTTCTGTGCCTTCTCTCCCTGACTATCAAACGACAGACGTCCAGGGACAGGCCTCCTATCTGGTGTGGTTATTTTGCATGTGACAGAACAGAAGATGCTGAACTGGTTGCACAAGAACATGAAAATGAAAACAGCAGGAATGCTAACGCCTATACTTCCTTTTGGCCACGGACGTCTTTGGAGGCCCTCAGAACTGGAGTTCTAAAAGGCTGGTGAAGACAAGCCTTGTGGGCCACCGCTTGGGCTCTGGGCGGTGGCTGCGTCTGGGCACACGGGCTCCTCACGCCCCGAGAATTACGTGCCTATGGGGTGAGCGGTCGCCTAGCTTTCTTGGGCCCGATTCCTCTTCCCACCTTCCTCCCCACAGGACAAGGGGCTCCCAGCAGGAAACGCCTCTGCCCGTCTCAGGCCTTCCTTCTAAGATCTGAAACCCAGCACCTAGACCTTCCAGCAAGTTCCACATGATGTTCTGAAAACATCAGACATCCTGATGATTTCCTCAGACCTCCCTGAGGCCTGCCTGGGGACAGCTGTGTAAATGTCAGATGGAGAACTACCGGGTTCTCGAAGCCTGAACCCTCGTAAGGCCCTCCTCCAGCAGAGCTCAGAGGCAGAGCAGGGCACACACATGGATGGCCCAGGGGTGTGATGGTCGCCCAGCAGTTACCTCTTCCACGAAGCCTAGGCCCACCGGCTGCGCATCACAGCAGCTTCCAGAAGCTTCCGCAGAGCCTCCTCGGGTGGGTGGCTCTTTCGGCCCCNAGCAGGGCCAGCTGCACGCTCCTGTCTCCCCGCAGGAGGAGGCCTTTCGCCAGGAGGCCGACCCGCATCACGCCCTTCAGGATCCGAGCAGAGGGATCGATGCCGCTCTTCCACGAAGCCTAGGCCCACCGGCTGCGCATCACAGCAGCTTCCAGAAGCTTCCGCAGAGCCTCCTCGGGTGGGTGGCTCTTTCGGCCCCACTGATTTGGGGTGTGCTGATTTCCCTTCCAGGGGTCTGCTGCCTGCTGCCTGCGCCTCAGGAGGCCCTGGAAGAAAGAACTGAGTTACTTCTAACCTGCTCCGGCCAGAACCCACGGCCGGCTTCCCATCCGCCAGCGTGAAGGGAGAGAGAGATGCAAACCCTGCCTCCTGCTGCCCCCTTCACCCCTCCGTGACGTCCGTCCATGGGATCCACAGTCCGGCAAGGCCCCTTCCACGCCAGCTTGGTCACAGCTGGGAGACTGAGTCCCACACAGAGTTCAGTGCCAATGTGAACGTGCCCAGAGACAGCCCTAGTTCAGGCCCCCCGCTGAGGGACCCCCAACTGCACAGATGCTGCAGCCCTTGGTTAATCGAACTGAGATGGCAGGTGGGCCAAGGGAGCCCAATCGGGCAACTTCACTGAGCCCGGTAGGGTGACACTCTTTGTTATCAAAGCTGCTTTATGATTCAATATTCAGTATCGAACAACTGTTCAAAAACGGAGCTGCTAAGGCTGAAAATAAATAAGCCCCCTCCTCTTTCCCCGCACAAAGCAGGCTGGTGAAGGGCAGAGACAGCCGGACAGACCTGAGTTCTAATCCTGCCCCCACGGCTTAGGGGGTGGCCTGGCCTCACCTCGGTTTTTCCATCTGCTAATTGGGACTGAGAACAACATGTACTTTAGAGAGGCGAGGAGGTACTCAGACACACCGTGCAGCCACCACGGGGTGAGAGCCTGGCACACGCCACACGGCCTTTGCTTGCTCGGCCCACACCCGAGGGCGGGCAGGGCCAGAGCGGGGGCTGCAAGGGGCCTGTCTCAATTTCCCGGGATCCACAGAACTCGTCAGAGCCCAGTGTGTTCAGTCACCACGGGGGTGTGAAGAGGCTGCTCCCCAGCACGTGGAAGCCCAGGGAATGCTGCAGGCGTAAGGCTGGGCGTCCCGAGAGCGGCCAGCAACCCGGCACAGTCCCAAGCTGCACGAGAAGAATGGAGCCCGCCACGCTGTCGGTTCTGCCAACACGCCCCAGAAACGGCCTCACGTGAAAGGTCCAGAAGGCTGTGCACCACAGGCGGCCGAGCGTGTCCTGCCCGCCCGGCAGGAATGGGAAATCTGGAACAGCTCTCCGCCTCACCACACCCGCCCCCCTCACAGCCCCAGTCCCTCCCAGGACGACGCGACGGCTGCACCCGCACACAAGGTAACTGGACAATCGCTTCTCTGAAAGCCAAGCCTGCTGAGTCGGCGTGCGGCTGGGCCAGGCAGACGGGCTGTGAAGCCGAGACACACGTACCTGCCTGAGTGGCCTTCGAGGCCGCCGGCTTCTCAGCCAGCTCTGGCCGGCTGTTCGGGCTGGCTGGGGGGCTCTCCGTGGTGGCGGGGGCCTGCTCGCTGGTGCAGGTGGCGGGGGCCGAGCTGCAGGTCTCCGGCACTGGTTCTATGTGTGGGATGGGCTTCCCCAATTTGGTGTGCAGCTTGAAGACCTGGAACAGACCCGGCCCCACGTCAGGGCCACCTTCAGGCCTGACAAACCTTCCTCGAGAGGCAGGAGGAACCCTCGTGGGCGTGGGGGGCTGGCAACCCCCGGAAGTGAGGGTGGTGGGCCCGTCCCACCGCCAGGGGCACCCCCTTCCCCGGCTCCCAGCTAAACATGCTCTGCAGCACCCCTCCCTGCGAAAGGTCCTTCCCAAGCCGCCCCTGCTTCCAGGCCCGCACAAGTGGTGCAGACGCAGGGCCTACGACACCTGCACACCCTGCGCTGGCCGACAGCCACCCTTCCTCCAGACTCCACGGCCTGGGCTGAAGGCAGAGCTCTTCTCCACGCCCTGAACACCAGCCCAGTGCCTGCCCAGATGGCGACACAGCGTGGTGAATGGACGCGAGGACAGGGAACACCCGCTGAGACGTGTGCGTGTGCTCACGGACGCACGTCCACACTCTGTACACACGTGTGTACGCACCCACAGACGCGTCCACGGGCGCGAGTCCACGTTCCGTACATATGTATACATGTGCAGGGACGCGTGTCCACATTCCGTAGGAAGGCATGGACACGTCCACGGACACAGATCCGCCTAGGATTCAGTCACACTCCATGCTCCCCACCCAGGTAAAGGCATGTATTGCAAAAGTTCCACTCGGAAAAGTCTGCTCCACTGCCCCCAGGGTCTGCACTGACAACTATCTGACACGTTTTCAGGTTCAAGTCTCTGACACTCGTGGCTCAGACCTGCCCCCTGCCGCAGAGCAGGCTGCAGGGCCTCCCCGACCCCAGAACAAGTCCCGGCCTGGAAGCCATGACACCGCAGCCCACCCCACCTGGGCCCCAGCTCTCCTGCCTGCACCTGCTACCACCAAGCCAGTGAGCCCCCTTCTCCACACCTCGTCTGCTGCTTCCTTTGTGGGGTTTGTGGTTCGCTCAGGCATTTGAGAGCCTGCCCAGCGGGGCCAGGGAACGAGGCCCTTGATGAGCAGAGGGAGACAGGCCCTCAGGGGCTGACCTCAGGGGGGCCCAACCCTGCAGTGGGGGCTGGAGGAGGGTCAGCATGGAGCAGGAGGGTGCGAGCAAAGGCCCGGGGGCAGGAGGGAGCGCGGCAGGCCGGCTGGGGCAGCTGAGGGAGACTGTGTGAGGAGAGGGCAGACTGCTGGGAGCACAGGACAGGGGCCGTCCTGACCCTCGTACTCATAACTACCCTACACGATGCAGAGAGCCCCCTCCTGTCTCCAACCCCCCGCCTCACGAGGCGAGCATCTCCTTGCAGCTGAGTGCCAGTGGGGGAGGTCTGCTGCTTTTCAAAACCACCCTCTGCACCTTAGAAAGAGCAGGCCCGGGGAGAGAGGCAGGGGTCTGCCTACCTTCCCTCAGGTGGGGGATCTCACTAATTTTCCCCCTAAGATGACACAATACAGGCATTTTTAAGGCCACGGGAAAATGCTGATACTAAAATAGTAACAGATATTAAGAACACTGATATGAAATAAGTTACCATCAATTAAAACATTGATGTTAAAATATTAAAACTTACTATTTTAAATTTATTTAGCTTGATTTATTTATTTTGAAAAAGCAGGAGCCCAAATGGAATATACCATTTGATCGCATCAATGTTCAAACTCTTGTTCATATAAACATACCCTCTCGTCACCCACAGTTTCCCCTGGGGTCTGGGTACAAGTCCCCTGCACGGCTCTACGCTCCTATCCAGGGGGCACGTGGGACCTTGATAATGGGGAGAAGGTGTGTGGCTTCCGAGGATGCAGGACACGGGCCCTGCAGGGAAAGCCCCCTCTCGTGGGCGGCCGCCCCCTCCGATGTCACCAGATGCCACCCCGGTCCCCAGTGTGGAAGGCGGTGGATGGGCCCAGCGGGCTCCTACCTTGCGGTGCTTGGCGCCCTGGATGTGGGCGGCGTAGGCCTCGGGACCAGTGCAGGACACAGCACACAGGTCGCAGTGCAGCTGGGCCTGCACCCCGCGCAAGCTGCCGCGGGACCAGACGCCCAGGTTCTGAGCCGCCTCTTTCTTCCTGTGCTTCTGCCCCTCCAGGTGCTCACGGTAGGTCTGCCAGCAGAGCAAGAGCAGCCTGAGGGCTGTGTGTGCCCACTGGGCACTGCACTGTCCCCTCAGGTCACCATCGGGGTGCACGTGGACCCGAGGGGACACACCAGCCTGACATCCCTGCCCTCCGTTCGCTGGCCTCTGAGAGATTCACGTGCCACTTTATTAATTAAGCCCAGTCAACACACTCAGAAGCTCAGGCTGAAAGACACGCGGTTTCTTTTTCTTTTTTTCCTAGAAATCAGTGAGTTTCTCAAGGAAGCGTCCTCCAAGGATCACACATTTAGTTTCTGGGGCTGCTGGGAAAGAAGATTCTGGCTTTTCAGAATCTGACCTCAGAAACCAAGCAAGGATGCCTGCCCAGGAATGACGGGGGGAGCTTCCTCAGGAGAACACCGCTAATAAACCGGGGGCTCCAGACGGGAGAGGCTACGTGAGGCACAGGCCCACACGGCCTGCACCGTGGTGCCCAGAACATCTGGCTGCGTCTGGCAAATGAGCACGCTCTGATGCGGCACCCCAGAACCATCCCCTGGAATCCTTAAGACAAAGCAAGCCGCAGCACACACATGAAGCAGGCCCACTAAACCAATGCACTCTGCCACGCCAGGAATCAACGCTCCGTGGAACAGAACTATCTCTGCAAAATACGAAAGACACTGGTACCATCAGCATGTTCTGGGGGCGGAGAGGAGGCAGGGACAGGAGTGCGGGGGTTCTCTCTGGAAGGGAGGAATCTTGTGGGTCCTACGCAACTGCCTGCACACACGCACACACATGTATTAGGTAAAAGCCTATAGCACAAAGAAAAGCCTGGAACGACAGACACCAACACACCAACAGACTCCCCCACCACAAACAGGTATTAAATGTGTAATGAGAAAAAACCAGGAAGGGCGGGCATTAGGAAGAGGCCCGCCTGGTGCTCCTGCAGCTCCAAGGGCTCCCACGCGGCCTGTGGCTCCTGCTGAAGCCCGAGGCGGCCCTCCCGGCACCCCTCGGGGTCGGGAGGACTACAGCATCAGTTATGCCGTCCTTGACCCAGAGAGACTGCGCACACGGACGTCAGAGGAAACGCAGACGTGCTGCCACCCGGGCCGCGGGGAGGCCGTGTCCATACAAGTCCATTCCAGACAGCAGGTGGAGTCCGGGTGTGGCTGTTTCCACCTTAATGGTGTCTGAAACAGCAGTGGGGGTGGCAATGGGGGCAGAAGAGGGCAGCACGAGGGACCCTGTGGTTCTGGGTCGCTCAGCATCTTGGTGGCAGCGGATATGCGAGGCTGCCCAGGTGGCAGGCTCGCACAGAACAACACACACGCACACGCATGTAGGAGCACGCGTAAAAGCGGGCCGTCTGAATGAGACGGGTGGAGCCAACGCCAACATCCTGGTCATGACGTCCATGTGGGGTCGCGGGGGAAGGGGACACGGTGTCCCTCTGCATCACTTCTGACAGCTGCCTGTGAACCTACCACCGTCTCCATCAAAATCCCCATTAAAAGATGCCGTGCACGTTAGCACGAAGCCGGGAGGAACAGGAGGCGAGGTTTCTGCGGCACACGGCACACGTGCCAGACGCTATGCCGACGGGCAAACCCTGTCACCGTACCTGTTCCACGGGGAGACCGAGGCTGAGAGAGGCCAGGACGCCTGCTCGGGGTGATGACAAGTGTGGGCCGGGCCGCGAGCCCACGCCCCACCCGCCCCCACACGCGACGCGGGAGGCACAGCACATGCTCCCTCGATGCCGTGAGGGATCTAGAATCACGAGCACACTTGTGTTCGAGCCGAGAGAGGAACCAAGAGCCCCCACGACGCAAAATAAAAATCAAACAAAGACAGGAACAGGGAAAACCCAGCTCTGGCTGAGCAGCGTGTCTGACAGGAAGGACAGTCACAGGTCCTATTGGAGAGCTCGGACAGGGGACAGGAGACAGGGCGGTGCCCCGGCCTGGGAGGGCATCCCTCGGCTGGGTGAGTGGGGGCTGGCTGAGCCGCTCTGGGGGCTCCCCACAGCTCTCCAGCCTGAGTGTGGAGTCTGGGCGTGCCTCCTCGGTCCCGGCTTTCTTTCAGGGCATCAAACACAAAAAATTAGCAGGCGGTGTTTAGTGAGGATGGAGCCGGAGCGAGCGGGCTGCCTGCGCGCGCGGCAGAGATCCCTCAGACACCAACACGCACTCGCACACGGGTCGATTTCATCCTCCTGGCCCTGCTTAAACAGCTGCGTCCGCCCGGCCCCTTGCTGTGCTGAAGAGAGGGCACTGCCTGCGTCCCCCCAGATCAAGTGGAGCTCCCTCGCCTCGGGGTGCCGGACCACGCTTCCGCGGCCAGCGGTCAGCGCTGTGCCACGCGTGTCCTGCCTGAGACCACCAGCAGGGCAAGTGTAGGCGATTCTGACGCGCACTGGATGCTGCAGGTTTAGGAACAGGCCTCTCGGGGCAGGCCACGACCCTGACCCCGGCACTCTGACCCCCAGTGGGCCCCGGGGGACGGGCGGCTGACCTGGGGCCCAGGGCAGCTGATCTTGCAGACGTTGCAGTAGTGCAGCCGGGTCTGCCGGGGCCGGGCCCTGGCTCTCAGCGGCTTGGCAGGAGCTGGGGACTTCTTGGCGAAGCCGTCGCCAGGACTGGCCCCCGGACTGCTTCCTGAGCCGGCCTCCGGGGACGAGTCCTCGGGCTTTGGGAGTGGGGAGGGCTGCATCTGCGGGGGCAGCGGTGGAGGATCGTGAGGACTGGCTGCTGAGGACTCCGCCGCGTCACAGCCCGGGTAGCTTGGCCCTGAGAAGCAGAGAGAAGAGACAGAAGGAGATGGGTTGGTTTCGAGAACGACACTCTGGACTGTAAATAGGGTAAGAGCCTGTGCCCACGTGTGCTCGGGAACACGCCCTCTCACCCGTGTCCGGGCGGAGGCCGGGCTGTGGGAAGGCAGGGTGCACCCGGAGGCCGCAGGCTGGCCGCTGCTCCCCGGGGGTGGGTGTAGCTGGAGGACGGAGCCCTGGCTGGAGGCTTCGCCGGAGCGGTGGGCACCTGTGGTAGGGGCTGTGCTGGGCTGCACCCACCGCCGCGAGCTCCCTGGAGAGCGAGCGCAGCCTCTGTGCGGAGCCACCCCTTCCCCATCGTCCCAGAGAGCACGAGCCACACTCCCTGTGACCCGCAGCCGGCCCCCAGTGGCCAGGAGCCAACACGGCCCAGATCAACCAGCCGTGGACCCCCGGGCGTCTAAGCCACCTCTGGAGGCCAGAGCCCCCGGCTCTTCCATCTCTGAAGTCCAAGTCCTCAGCAGAACTCCCCTCCTTCCAGCCCGGGAACGCTCCCTCGGAGAAGACGTCTAGCTCCGTCTTCAGTTCTCTCTCCGTCTCTGTCTCTCCCCCTCCCTCGCTCACAGGCCCACCTCCCAGCTGAGACTTCAGGGCACATTCGGGAGGACAGCCCTGACGCTCACATCACTCCCGTCTCCTACGAATCTGGGGTGTCTACACTGTGACTTGAACACCAGCGTCCCCCTGCTCACGCGCTGACCTCGAGGAGACCCACCTGGCTGACCGAGCGGGGCCGCGGCAGGGAGCTGAGGCCGTTCGTTCTCGAGGCTACCGGCGGCTGCCGACGGTCCAGAGCTGTCCTGTGAGAGGCCCCCAGGAGACACAGCAGGAGGAAGGTAAGGCGAACCGTCCACGCGGCTCCCGGGCCCCTCTGTACCAGGCCCTGTGCCTGGAGCTGGGGACGCAGCGACCCGGGAGATGGACGCGGCCCGCTCTCATGGACCCAATGTTAATGCCCCAGAGCAAAAGTGCCCCAAGGACTGTCCAACAGGACGAAGGCGGCTCAGGGACGGCTCCTTGGAGGAGCAGTGACAAGGAGGCACGTGTGTGAGAGCAGGGGACAAGGTTCCCGGCGGGGTCAGCTGGTGGGCTTGCGGGAGCCCCGGAGGGTGGTAAGAGCAGCGGACTGTGATCGCAGCGGCGACGGCCAGGAGGGGGCCGGGGGCTCGGGAAGGGCCTGGGCTCCGAGCCAGCGGAGCGGGGATCGTGGTTCAGAGGGGATCGGGGCTTACCCAGAGGCGAGGACGAAAGCACAGCAGCAGACGAACCCTGGGAGCGGGGAGGGGGTGGAGGGAGAGGTCCCGAGGCCTCGGGGGAGCAACCAAGGAAGGAGGGGGCAGCGAACAGCGGAAGTTTGGCTGACCGGCGGCCCGTGGTGCCATTTACTGACCCCACCGGGGACCAGCTGTAGGGGGCAGAGGCCCAGGGGGGTGGGCCACGTCCAGCCTGGGACGCCTTAGTGGAAACGCGGCAGCCAGGTCTGTGGCCGGGGCTCTGGGGTCGGGAAGGTGGCAGGTCAGCAGCGGAGGGTCTGACAAGGGCAGGCTCGGCCCCCGACCTCCTCCCGGGCGGGGACGGGAGCACGAGGAGGGTGAGGGCGTGTCCCCGACCGTCTGCGGGCCCGGGCCACCCGCTGCTCTCTTCCACTCAACTAGCCATGTTCTCAAGGCAGGACAGGCGCTGGCCAGAGATGCCGGCTGATACCTGGGAGGAGGGCGCCGGGGCGGACTCCTGGCCTCCGTAGCTGAAGTCCTGGCCGGAGTCGGGCTGGTACCCACCACACTCCGCCGGGGTGACGGGCCTGGGCGGCTGGGCAGCCTCGGGAAACGTCGGAGTCACGGCGGCGCCCATTCCAGGAGCGGGCTGCGCGGCAACGCTGGCTCCAGCAGCAGGAAGCGGAGAGGCCGCGGGAGGCGGAGTGCTGCAAACACAGACAGACAGAGGGACGCCGGGCTGCGTGAGGCGGAGCTTGTCGAGGACCAGAGTCGAGCGCAGCAGTGCCCCAGACCCAGGCAGCAGCTGCGGCGGTGCTACGTTCACCAAGTTCTTTCTGCAACTCCTCACATCGCTGAGACCCCTCTACGGGCGCAGCTTGAGCGCTTTCCATGAAGGAACGCCATCTCAACAACCCCGTGAGGCAGGACCATCCCTGTCCCCGAGTTACAGAAAAGAGGAAACTGAGGCGCGGTGAGTGGCAGCCAGCACCGGAACCCATGAGACGAGCTCTCGGCTCATCTACGGGGACGACATCGAGATTTCAATGTCGGCCCTGTAGATGAAAGCCAAAGAAAGCTGGACTTGGACGGTATTTTTTAACCAAAGAACAAGCGGATCCAAGCGATGATTAAAATGAGGAAGGTCCGTTAACACCAAGCTAAAGCCTCAGGACTAAGGAGAACCAGCGTTCACTGAGGGCTTGCCCTGTGGGAAGACAGCGCCGAGGCCGCTGTCTCCACTGCCTCATTCGTGGAGAAGGCGCCAACGCTGTCGGCCCATCCGCCCACACCGTCTGCACAAGGAAGCTCTGAGGACCGGTGATGTACGTCAACTGCTGCATTAAGACCCAGATCTTTCTGACCCCAGCGCCCTGCCCTCTGCTACTAACAGCCCCCGGAAATCGTCCTGGAATTTACAAGCCCGTGTGTCAGGCAGGGTATCACCCAACATTACAGCCCATCAGAGATTACAGTGTGTGTGTTTGGGGCAGGCTGACCTGAGTACAGAGGGACTAGAACCCGCAGCTCTCGTCCATCCGGAACCTTCACACACGTGTTCCTGCCCCCCATGTGGCTCGCTGCCCAGTGGGGAGAGAGCGCTGAGGGACCCGCCACGCAGAGGGAAGGAAGCACGGAGAGTTCCTCCCAGGAGCTGGGGGTGGAGAAGCCTCGGCCGCATCGCCCTGCGGGTACTACGCCTGTCTCCTCACTGGCCTCTCTTTGTCCTCCTGGCAGCCGGAAGCGTCCTCTCAAAGCATGAACCTGACCCTGTCACCCTCCCACCCCATCCCCTCCTGTACCTGTCTGTCCCTCTCGCACATGCTCGCTTGCTTCCTCGCCTCCTGCAGGTCACTACAAATGCCACCTCCTCCGAGAAGCCCTCCCTGAGCCCCTGTCCAGGAGAGCAGCAGCACCCCTAACCCGTCACCCTGTCCCTTCGCCCCGCTTGATTTCTCCCTAGCACCGCCTGATGCTCCTCCCTGTCAGCCCCGCGTCTCCTCCACCAGCACGCAGCCCCAGGCGTGCCGAGCTGCAGCGGGTGCCCAGCTCCTCCTGGCACCACAGTGGTGTCTGGCACGGAGCAGGCGCTCAGCAAACATGACCGGATGCGGGAGCATGGGCTCATGGGGGCGCTGTGGGCATGCCGTGGGAAAGGAAGGTGGGAGCGGCCCCTAGGGCTCCGACCTACACATAGCCCACCCGTATGACCTCCTTTTGACTTAACCCCCTCTTTGAAGACCCCATCTCCAGACACAGCCCCATTCTGAGGCACTGGGGGTCAGGACTTCAACACGGGAATTTCAGGGGACCACAAGTCAGCCCATGACAGCTACTTCACGGCATTATGGTCACAAAACTCAAACGACGTGAAAATCTTCATCACACAAACATTATTCATGCTGAAATTAAGGCACCTATGATAAATCTTACAAAATACATAATCATTTATGAATTAGTGTTTTTTTCATTGAAGACCTCCAGATATCACCAGGAGAACGCCCAGATATGCACAAAACGTTCAGGCATCTTTGATGCTTTGAGAACCATAAAAACCCTACCATCGCCCCTGCTTGTTTCCATTAGAAACGTGTATTTGTCAAGGTAGGCGGGACAGAACAGACTGTACCTAACTTTTCCAGCTGGGTTTGTAACGCTAAAATATTCAGACACGTGGTATGCAGGCTGCATCTGTACTTTCGCCCTGGGCCTCCCACACTTAAAGGCCACTTACTCATCTGACTATATCATAATTCACTCACTGATCTTCCTACTGGTAGACATTTATATTAGGTATTAGCTCTCTATTGCTGAGTTTAAAATTACCCCAATGATGCGGCTCCAAACAATAATAAATATTCATCATCTTCACAGTTTCTATGGGTCAAAAACTGGGGGGCAGCTTGGCTGGGCTCTGGCTCAGGGTCTTGAGGAGGTTGCCAACAAGAAGTCGGCGGGGGCGGCATCATCCGGAGGCTTGACTTGGGGGGTAGGGATCTGCTTCCGGGACGTTCCCTCACACGGTTGGCAAGTTGGTGCTCATTGCTGAGGGGAGGCCTCGGTTTCCCCCTGCATGGGCCTCTGCCAGTGCCGCTTGCACGTTCTTACAACACGGCAAGAGACACAGAGACACAGAGAGGAAGCACGGGGCGGAAGCTGTCCTGGTCACGACCCAGCCTCAGGCGCCACATAGCTCCTGCCACACGCCGTCAGTCAGAAGCGAATCACTGAATCGAGCTCACACTCGCAGGCAGAGGACTAGGCCCCACCTTTTGAAGGGAGGAGTATCAAAGAACTCGTAGGCCTATCTTTCAACCACCACACGTTATTTCCAATTTTCTGCTGATAAAGCAATGCTATAAGGTACGTTCTACGTACGTCCTACGTGTGCCTTCCCGTGCCAGCCTCCCCTCGGGGTTTCTCATCCAGCCTGGGTCCCACTCCACCCCCGGCCCAAACCGGCACAGTCGAGGCGGATGGGGCCAGGCTGGCTGCCTTAGACCCACCAGGATGCACCCTGGAGCTGGCGCCACCCTCTCCTGAGTCTCACGGGAGAGGCGTGGACCCAACCCAAACTGCAAGGAAAACGGAAGGGACAGGCACGGGGAAAACAACAGAAGGCACGTCTTTGAAGGCAGGAGGAAGGCCCAGCAAGGGGGTCTGATCTGCCCGGGCTGCAAGGGCGGGGCACTCTAGTGCACATGCGAGCACAGACCTGGAGCTCTGTGGACGGAGGCCTGCCGCCTCTGCTGCCTACGAAGCTGTGGGCACTGCTTCTGCACTGTGGCGCTGAGCGGCCCTGGGGGTTCCCTTCTTCCTTCCATGCTGTGGCCTCCCACTCCAGCAGGCTCTCCCCTCCCAGTTCTGAAGCTGCAGCCCACGAAGCGGTGCCAACTGAGGACACAGAGGCGAGTGTCTCCCGGGGCGGAAGGGGGAGTCTCGTCCTTCAGCCGAGGGCCCCAAGGAAGCAGACACAACCTTCAGGGCTTTCTTCGTCTGCTCCCATGGTGACCCCACTCAGGCCAAAAGCACTGTCTCCACCTGGTGGGCCACCTCAGGGAACCAGTGGAAGCAGCCGGCCGCTGACCTTGTTCCACACCAGGAGGTGACACAGCCTCTTCGCTCTAGGGCAGGGTTTCTTGACCCAGGCACTGCTGATGTCGGGGCTGGGTCACTCTCTGTGGGGCTGTCCTGGGCACTGTAGGGTGTTGAGCAGCATCCCTGGCGCCCACCCACCTGATGCCAGGAGCACCCGCAGTGTGACAACCACACATGTCCCCAGACACTGTCCAGTTGAGAACCACTGGGCTAGGACAAGCTCCATCCCAGGGCACCAGCTCTGAGGCCCAAGCTGCAGGTGGGCAGCGTCACGGGCTGGTCTATGCCTGGTCCAGACCCTAACCTGGAAGGGTCACCAGGATACCGCGGGCTGCCCTCTGACTCAGGATCAGCCTCGAGATAGCACGTCCGCGAGTGTAAACTAAAAAGGATAGGTTTTGTTGTATACACCCTGAAAGGCGATGCTTATCACGCGGAAGTTGAAGACACCGAGCTAGACTGAAGGGAAGAACAGGAGAGTCTATGAGCAGACGGCTGGGCATCCAGGCTGTTCTCCCTGACGTGACTCCGTGGGGGGAGATCTCAGGTGTCCGCATGCCACCGTCACAGCTGTGAGCAGATGGGTGACTGTGAGGCTACAGGGTCACGGTCGACGTCAGCTTTAGTTCTATGTGGGACGGCATGACAGCCTTGACCTCACCAGCGGTCACCCCCTCCCATCTGCTCGGATGACGGGATTGAGTGCCTATCCGTGCAAACAGCTGAGACGCTACGGGAGGGACAGAGGAAGGGTGGCTGTGCCCACAGCCCAGCAGGCAGCAGGAGCCCTCCTCCCCGCTCCAGGCCGGGAAAGGCCTCCCCATGAGGGGTGACTGGGATTTCAGAGAGAAGCGCCTGGCCCAGACACCGGAATGGGAGGAACCGCAGGGGCTGACGGGAAACTGCCCTGTGTGCTGAGGGACAGAGGATGTGGGGGTGACAGGAGGCTGGAGAGTGGGCTCGGGGCTCTCGGATGCTAGGCAGACTCTGGACTTTATCCAGTCAGCACGGGGAGTCACCAAGCCATCGCATGCCAAGATCTGCCCTGTTTTAGGACGTTAAGGTGGTGCTATGGACTGTCCCCCCCAAATTCACATGAAGCCCCAACGCCCAATGTAACTATATTTGGAGACGGACCTCTAAAGAGGTAACTACAGTTAAATGAGGCCTTAAGAGTGGGGCCCTGATCCGATAGGACTGGTGTCTTTACGAGAGACACCAGGGATGCAAGGGTTCTGCACAAGGACCAAGCTAGAGTTCGAGTGGGTTTTAAGCTCAGGAACTGGGGGAGAGCCACAGCCCAGTGGGCCGGGCATGGATCCCGAGCAGACCACCCGCCTTCCAATCCCTGCTCTGCTCACTGGGGGGCCTTGAGCTAGTCACTTATTCTTTCCTAGCCTCAGTGTGCTCACCTGCAAAGTGGGAACACCTACGTCTTGGGATGGGGTGACAATTAAACAAGAACTCACGCGTTACAGTACCTCACATGGGCAGGAGCTCACACTGCAGCCCAGGGGGACCAGATCTTCCGATTCTAAGTGATGCTAGAAATCGGGGGTTTTGTCAAGTCTCCCAACTTTTAAATGCTGGCGATTAATTCAAATAAAGCAAGCAAAAAGCCCACTGCACAGGCCAAAGAAAACAGGTGTGGGAATCAAGCACGGTCCACAGGCTGCCAGTTTTCAACCCCTGACCGAGACTGAGGAGCTGGGAGTGGTGGCCAAGGAACAGGAATAAAAGTCACAAAGGGGCTCTTGGTGAAGCCTCCCCTTCCCCAAGGAGCCTAAACTTTGCGCTGCTGCTGAGTCGTCTGTTGCTCAAAGGGAGAGCAAGCCACTGTACTACAAGGCCGAGGGTGGCTGTCCCCATGACAAGGAGCCCACGACAACGAGGACCTGGCTGGTGCCGCCTGCCCAGGAGGGGGAAGAGCTGGGGCAGGAAGCTGGCAACAATGATTCGAGCGCCGATTAGCGCAGGGAGAGCAGCCCTTCAGCACGTCCGTGTGAGGGCAGGCTTCTCGTCCTGCCGGGCATCCTCGTCTTTGGGCCCCAGGCAGGTCTTTCATGGCTTTTTCATCAGCACGTCTGTTTTGAGGAGTCAGGCTTTTTTGGGTACATGGTCTAGATAAGATGTTAGGATGCAAGGCTGGGTCACCTAACCGATGGGGACACGGAGGCCCAGAAGTGGAAGGGACCCACCTGAGGTGACCAGGTGCCCGACCCAGGGCTCGCCCCTGTGGGGCGCACTCTGGCTCGCTCCTAAAAGGCCAACCCTATGGACACACCGGCCTTGCGCGCAGCCCTTACTCGGGAAGGGCACCTCTGAGGAACCCACAGGCAGGGGATGAAAGGGACGGTCAGGAAGACGGGTCATCCTGGGTTTGCTGGAATGATTTCTGTTGCACACCACTTCTGAAGAATCACACTCTGTGGGAATGTGCACGCACGCACGCGCGCGCGCACACACACACACACACACACACACACACACACACACTTAGCCTGAGGGAAAAAAACCAAGTGGAAAAAAGATTTTCCTGGCACCACAGTGCTGAAGAACCTCACAGTCCTCCCTTTTTAAGTCGTGGGCTCCTCCCTCGAGGACGTGCTCCTCTCCTACTTACTGACCCCCTCCTCCTAACACGCCCTGAGCGGCGTAGACCTAGCCAGACAGAGCCTCATCCCGAGCCCGAGCAGCTGGACAGCTGGGTGCTGCAGGTCACCTCTCCTGTGGCGCGACTGAGAGAACCTCCTCTCCACCTCCCGCTCCGAGCTCAGGTTTCCAGGCGCGTCTGTGACCACTGACGGGGCGGAGCAACAGTCAGAATGGAGACGTGTGATGCGGGCCTGAAAACCAACGCTGATGCGGCTACTGAAGCCCCTCGGAGGAGGAGGCTTTCCGATCTGTTTTACTCGCAGTCGGACCAAATCCCCGTCACTGTATGGGTACACGGATATACACACACCCAGCCACTCTTTCATTCAGCACCTCAGTTCACAAGGGCTTTATGTCCACATCATATAACATATTTTACATTCACACCCATAACAATTCTGCTTTTTTTGTGTGTGTGAGGAAGACTGGCGCTGAGCTAACATCTGTGCCCATCTTCCTCCATTTTTTTGTATGTGGGACACCACCACAGCATGGCTTGATAAGCGATGCATCGGTCCATGCCTGGGATTCAAACCTGCGAACCCTGGGCTACCAAAGCAGAGCACGTGAACTTAACCGCTATGCCACCAGGCCAGCCCCTCTGATTTTTTTAACAGACTTTTTTTTTTTTACCCTGAAAGCTTTACGTGCATTCTCCACATGAAACGCCCATTTCAGATGCAGACGCTCCCAGAAAACATCCGACCGTAGTGGAAACAGGTCTGATGAACTAAGTCCTCGGGCTCTTGAGCAGCCGACAGAGGGTTTTCTTGCCCCGCCCCCACCTGCAACTTTCTTTAAAGTGTAGTCAAGAGTCTCAGCTGCAAACCAGGGCCGGCCCAGCTCCTCAAGACACAGCCACCGGGCTGCTCGGCGGCCCAAGACCGGATTCCAGAGACTAGTGCCGGCCTTTCCCGAGCCTCAGGGTGAGCCAGGTTCTGTGGCAGTGGAACCACTGGAATCTCCTCCATCCTCTGAAAAGGAACATGGTCCCCACATGGGGGTGGCTATGCGGTGAGCCCTGCCCGTCAGGGGCTTAAGAACGCTGTCTTGATGGTATTACACTGAGCTAAAGAGAAAGCATCAGGTACACGCCCTCCTAGGAGCAGAGCTAGTGAAAGAATTTCTACCAGCCTCAGTGTGGCCATGCCTTTTTACTGCTGGGAACCAAAATGGGGAAAGGCCACGGTTCTGGGACTGGTGAGGGGTCATCTGTGGTTCCAGCCCCCTCCTGCTGCTTTAAGGTGTGAAAACACCTCCACAGCCACGTCCACGCTGGTCTAACGTGTGTGCCTCTCGTGTCAACAGAGGGAGGCAGGACTAGAGCCAACCTCAGGGTCTCAGGAGCAAGCATGACAGAGGTCGAGCCAAGCCCTGGATTCAACCAATGACATTCCAAACTAAAAAGAAGCCACTGGCTTTTTAAAACATTCATCCCAATGCACCGCTTCTCTGGCCACGCTGAGGCCGCGTCCCACACACAGCAACTAGAAGGATGTGCAGCTATGACATACAACTACCTACTCGGGCTTTGGGGGGGAATAAATAAATAAATCTTTAAAAAAAAAACAATATGAAAATAAACTAGCGTGGTTATATTCCAATAAAAGTTTATTTGTGGAAAAAAAAAAAAACATTCATTCCAAAGGTCTTAGACATTGTATAGCTCATTCTGCTCCCAGAGAGCAAAACTCCTCAAAGAGTTAACCTCAGTCAACAGAACTGCCTTTCCAAAATACAAATGCCACAGAATCAAAGTGAAGCAATTCTAGATTTTCAGTCAACAGGGACAAATAAGTGACCTGGGATACATTAATTAAAAAAAGGCAAATGGACAAAAGCAACTCACTTTTGGGGGGAAAAAAACTGTGCAAAACAAACTATCTACCAAAAAAAGAAGTCTCATTCCCCAAAATATTTACAAATGAAGTTTCCAGCTAGAAGAAATCCGGCCGCCTTAAAATGATCACACACCACCAGTATAATAGAAAAGACAGGCAGAGAATTTGAGCTCCCAGCAGGTGGCCGATGCCTCGCTGGTACCCAGGACAGAACAAGGGAACAAGTGCCAACCAGTCAGACTGCAGATGGTGCCAAACCTTTTTCCAGTCAAGATTCTAAAGAATATTCTAGAAGTAAACAGCACACTTCCGATTAAAGGCATCACAGACATAGAAAAAGACACACAAAGACAAAAGAAACAAGCAAAAAATCTCTGTGCTTTGTCAAAGCTTCCTGATTTTGTTCTGAATGAGACAGCATCACTTGGCTTAGATGGATAAGCTGTCTGAACAACTTAGGGCCACAATGAAAACAAAACTGATATTAACTTTTTAATACAATAAAACCCCCAGAACCTTCTTAATTAACTAAAACTAATGAATATGGAGGGCTCTTCCTCCTGGCTGGGATATGTACTATTCCTTTTAATTATCAAATGTGTCTATACTATCTTCTACGTTAGCCTTTGGTGATTAAACTTTTAAACACATAAGGCAGAGCTCATAAAGTAGAGGCAGGGTCAATTGTCCCGTGAGTTTGAATTTGGTGCTGGTATTTAAAACTTGGAGGGTTTCACATAGAAAGGGGACTGTGGGTTCCCCGGGAACCTGGGAAGACTCGCCACACTGGGGTCAGTCCCACGTGTCGATGACGGGGCGGGGGGGGG
>JABWHU010000634.1:13608807-13626897 GCA_014189135.1 Dicerorhinus sumatrensis harrissoni | reverse complement strand
CCAAGCCCCGCCCCTTCTTGGAGCCCCGCCTCCCTCAACCGCTCAGATGTGGGGACTCTCTGCTAAAGCCCCGCCCCTCGCCACAGGCCCCTCCCCTTACGCGGAGCTCCGCCATCCCTCGACCGCTCTGCATCCGGGCTCTCTGCCTCGAGCCCTGCCCTCGGCTGCAAGCCCCGCCCCTCCCCACAGCCCCGCCTTCCCTTTAACCATTCTGCCCTGGGGGGCTCTGCCTTGCGCCCCCCGACCCGGCGCTCCAGGCCCCGCCCTGGAAACGAGAATGGAGGTGGTTTGAGTTTTTGTCACTCGAGTGGGTTTGGGAGCCCCGCTGACCCCTTCCGGCTGGCTAGATGTGGCGCTATTGACACGGCCAGGTCCTGCTTGTCCCTTCAGCACCCCCCTGGGTCCCAGCCTTTTCGTGGGGCCTTCTAGGGGCCCACTCAGCACCCGAAATTCGGTGCCTCTAAACTGGTGGTTCTGGACTGCAGTGATTTGCCCCCAGGGGACCCTTGGCCATGTCTGGGGACATTGGTGGTTGTCGCGATGGGGGCGGTGCTCCTGGCATTGAGTGGGTGGGGCCAGGGATGCTGCTCAGCCCCCCACAGAGCCCAGGACGGCCCCTCACAGAGAATGATCGGCCCCATGTCAGTGGTGCTGAGGTGGAGAAACCCCACTCTAAGTGTAATTCATTTCCAGAGATACTTTTTGACCCACCTACTAAGGCCAGGCCATCTTGGGGGATGTAACAGTGAGCAAAACTGACATAATACCAGTCCTGGGAACACAGAATGAGGGGAGCAGATCCTAACCAAACTGTTAATTACAATTACGGTACTTTTTTGATTAACAGCTTTGTTGTGATATAATTCATATACCATACAATTCACCCATTTAAGGTGTGCAATTCAATGGTTTTTAATACGTCCATGCATGTGTAACCATCACCACTATGTAATTCCAGAACATTTTCATCACCCTGAGAAGAAACCCTGTACCCATTAACAGCCCCCAATTCCGCCCCTGCCCCCCAGCCCCTGGCAACCACTAGTTTGCTTTCTGTCTCTATGGATTCGCCTGTTCTGGCAAATTACATTCCATGTAAATGGAACACTACTCAGCAATAAAAAGCAATAAACTCTCATACACGCGACAACTTGGAGGAAACACTAGAGAATTACACTGAGTGGAAAAAGCCAGTGCCAAAAGGTTACATACTCTTATGATTCCATTTACATAAAATTTTTGAAAGGTAAAGATTATAGAAATGGAGAACCTATTTGTGATTTCCAGGGTTTAAGGGTATGGGGAGGGGGAAATGCGGGGTAGAAATGGCTATAAATGGGCAACATGAGGGATCCTGTGGTGACGGAAATGTTCTGTATCTTGACGTATCAAAAGCAATGGTGATACTGTACTATAATTTTGTAAGATGTTACCACTGCGTAATATGGGGGGATCTCTCTGTGTTATTTCTTACAACCGCATGTGAATCTACAATTATTTTAAATTTTTTAAAAGGCAAAAAAAAAAAGTACATTTACCGACTATGGTGGGGCAGTGTTCTTTTGCTCCTTGTTTCAATAGGCATGGCGCTAATTAATTCTTGGACAGAAACCATGGCAAGCCCAGGGTGCCAAGGAAAGCCGTATGCATGATTTAGTGAATGGCATTCTTCCATTTGTGTCTTTATGACCATGTGTGGCCCACGAGAAACAATCTAGTGGGTCTGGCAAACGCAGCCTTCCCTCCATGCCCTGGCTAAAGTCCAGCGTGGTAATTACACACGGCCTCTCTCCAGTTCCCTGCAGCTCTAACTAGATAAGAAAGGCTGCGTGCTTTGTACAAAAGCAGTTCTGTTTTAGTGTTTCCTCTGGATTGAATAATATCTTTTTTCCTGTTATCTACTACAAGCGTTGTGCTGAATGCTTTTCATGCACAATCTTATCTAGTCCTCACAATAGCCCTGGGAAGCAGATACAATCGATTCTCGTTATTGGCAGCAGTTCTGTTCTATAAAGTCGCCACAAACACTGAAATAGCAAATACTGAACCATAGCTCCTAGAGGAAATACAGGGTTAGGTTCCTGTGAGCCTTTGGTCACATTTTCATCAATGGATCAATACATAACCTTCTGTTCTGTGTGTATCTGTTTAAAGAGACCTTATTTAATATACATTGTCTATTCATTAACACTGAACTCACAGCCAACGGCACTATAATTCAGCCTGAATGAATTATAACACACATATTTTCTCTGTAAGGTGCATCACAGCTTCCTTGTGCTTAGAAACAGCACTCTAGGGGCCGGCGCCCTGGCGTAGTGGTTAAGTGCACGTGCTCCGCTGCTGGCGGCCTGGCGTTTGGATCCCAGGCGCGCATCCATGCACCGCTTGTCAGGCCATGCTGTGGCGGCATCCCATATAAAGTGGAGGAAGATGGGCACAGATGTTAGCCCAGGGCCGGTCTTCCTCAGCAAAAAAGAAGAAGACTGGTGCAGATGTTAGCTCAGGGCTGATGTTCCTCACAAAATAAAAAAAAAAGAAAAGAAACAGCACTCCAGTACGATGCATGGGGACCATTATAAACAGCACAATTACCAACAGAAGGCACAAAAATGCAAAAACCACTGTGCTAAATAGACCCTGAAAAGGGCAGTCGTTTACAGTCGGGGCTGGAGTAAGAGGCGGAACATCATCTTGTTTAGCCTCAGCTGGGAACGTGCACATCCAGCACTCAAAATTTTCACCACTCTCTGTTGTCTGCAAATGATCCTGAAAGCACCAGGAGTATCGATTTTGGGGTTACAAATGTTACAAATAAATTTCAGCCAGTGGGCAAATTTACAAATACAGAAATGGCAAATAATGAGGATCAAATGTACTTGTATTAATCCCCTATGCAAATCAGGAAAATGAGACTTCAAGGAGGTTTAACAATTTCACTGCCTCAACAAATGTTACTGAGAGTTGACTATGTTTCAGGCATTCTTCTGAGGCAGGGTTTCTCAATCTCTGCACCGTTGATACTTGGGGACAGACAATTCTCTATTGTGGAAGGCTATCTTGTGCATTGTAGGATGTTGAGCAGAGTCTCTGGTCTCTACCCACTCGATGCCAGTATCACTCCCATCCTCTAAGTGGTAGTAACCAAAAATACCTCCAGACATCACCAAATGTCCCCTGGGGGCAGAATCGCCCCCAGGTGAGAACCACTGGTCTAGGGATACAGCAATGACAAATTGCAACACCTCGATCTCAAGAAGCTCACATTACGGGGGAATGGGAAAGGGGGGGCAGTGTTTCATGGGGACAGAGTTTCAGTTTGGGAAGATGAGAAAGTTCTGGAGATGGATGGTGGGGATGGCTGCACATTGTGAATGTAATTCACGCCACTGAACTTTACACCTAAAAATGATTCGAATGGCAAGTTTTATGTATCTTTTAACCACAATTAAAAATAAGCCAGACAAGTGTCAAGCTTGGGTCCCGCAGCCGCTCCCTGGTGGTGGCTCAGAACCACGGTCAGCTCCCCGTGCGCTCTCATAGCGGAGGGGCTGGGGCGGTGGCTGTAGCACCACGGTCAGCTCCCATGCGCTCTCACAGGGGCGAGGCTGCCCCTCTGTCTAGAAGAAGAAAGAACGCCTTTCTTCCTCTTTTTCATCCATTGAACTCCTACACACTCCTCAAGGCCCAACTCACATCGTCACCTCCCCCATGCCCAGGAAATCTTCCCTTGCGCCCCCCAAGCCACTCCACTCCAAAGATGTCTCTAAAGCAGCCCAGGCTCCTTTGCCCCTCTGTTTCTCAGACTGAGAGTTCTATGAGAGGAAGGACTTATTCGTGTTGGGGACCCCAGTGCCCAGCACTGGAACTGGCCTGGATTTCCCACTCAATTAACACGAGAGTCTCTTCCCAGATGAGACTCCCACGTGAGATGCAAAGCCCACATCTCGTGCTGGAGCTCTGGGCTCTCCTCCTCTGATGTGGGGCTGTTGCCTTAATGCCTTTATGTCCCTTGGAGGGACACCGACGTGATGCAATGAGTAAGGCAGCCACGTGAGTGGAGTGTTGTCTGGTTTCCAAGAAGGAGCCAGCGTCCACGCATTGTAGCTGTGCTTTGCAAAGATCTCCTTTATGCCAGGTACTGTCACATCCGCAGAGAACGTTGGTAAACAAGATGGATCAAATCTCTTTTCTCTTGAAATTAATGTTCTAATATGGGAGCCAGAGAATAAACAAAGATACAAGTAGATAATTTCAAATAGTGGTAAATGCTGTGGAAAAAAAAATCAGTTTCCTCAATAAGTGAAACATAGAATTACCATATGGCCCAGCAATCCCACTCCCAGGTACATGCCCAAGGAAATTGAAAACAGGGACTCAAATAAGTCTGTGCACACCCATGTTCATAGCAGCACTGTTCACAATAGCCAAAAAGTAGAAACAGCCCAAATGTCCATCCACTGGTGAATGGATAAACACAATGTGGTCCATCCATATACTGGAATATTATATAGCCATGAAAAGGAGTGAAGCCCTGACACAGCTACGTGGATGGACCTTGAACACAGAATGTTCAGTGAGAGAACCAGACACCAAAGGCCACACAGTGTATGATTTCATTTATGTGAAATGTCCAGAACAGGCAAATCCACAAACAGAAAGTGAATCAGTGGTTGCCAGGGGCTGGGGGAGGGGGGAACTGAGGGACTGCTTAACGGATAGGGATTTCCACTTAGGGTGATGAAAAATCTGGAACTAGATAGTGGCAATGGTTGCACAACATTGTGAATGTACTTCATGCCACTGAACTGTACACTTTCAAATAGTAAATTTCATGTTACATGTATTTTACCACAATTTTTAAAAAGTTGTACTAAAATAATCTGTCTGGGCAATGGGATGGAGGGTGATGAGTGGGAGGCAAGGTAGGGGGGTGACTAGGGAAAGCCTCTCTGAGGAGATGACTTCTGAGCTGACACCTGGATAATGTGAACATCTAGGGGAAGAGCATTTCCTGGCAGAGGAAACAGCAGGTGCAAAGGCCCTGTGGTGGAAATAAACTTGATGCGTTCACAGAACAGGTAAAAAAAAAAAAAAACACCGCTGTGATTAAGAGGGGCAGGAGAGAACATTAGACATCAGTTTCTACTTGGGGGTCGTGTATTAGTGTCCCGTGGCTGCTGTAACAAAGTATCACAGACTAGGTGGCTCAAGACAACAGAAATTTATTCTCTCAGGGTTTTGGAGGCCAGAAGTCTGAAATCAAGCTACCAGCAGGGCTGGTTCCTTCTGGAGGCTGTGAGGGAGAATCCATTCCAGGCCCCTCTCCTAGCTTCTGGTGACTGCCAGTAGGGTGGCTTGTAGATGCGTCACTCCAACCTCTGCCTCCACCATCACATCGCCACCTCCCCTCATATGCCTTTGTCTCTTCTCCTCTCTTATAAAGACACTCGTCATTGGATTTAAGACTCATGCAAAATCCAGGATGATCTCTTCTCAAGATCCTTAACTTAATTCCATCTGCAAAGACCCCTTTTCCACATAAGGTCACATTCACAGGTTTCAAGGGTTGGGACATGGACATATCTTTTTTGGGGGGGGCCCATTCGACCTGCTACGGGTCTAAAAATAAAAACAGCAACAGCTAGAAACACAGATAGAGCCTTTCCCACGCTCCAGCACTGTGCCGAGCGCCGTCTGTGCGCTTACCTGCTGTTAACCGCCAGGACCGTAACGGTTCCATTTCACAGATGAGGAAACTGAGGCCCGGCAGGGAAGATTCCGCAGGCCGGGATTCAACCCCACTTCTGGCCTGATTTCAGAGGCTGTGCCCTTACCTCTCTACCATTGCTCTGTCTTCCCGGAGTCCTCCAGGGCAGGGACCCTGGGGTGCACAACTGTAGGGGGCGCCTTTCTCTTGGTGGAAGCTTCTGCTCCCCCAGCACCCAGCCCGGTCCTTGGCACACGCCTCCACCGACAGCGCCTGGCCCGCTGAGGGACCCACGAAATGGGATCCTGGGGATGTTATTCCCTCCCTCCCTTAATCTAAGGAATGAGGCCATCGCGCCATTGATTTATTTATTTTTGCTGGTTTTGTTTTTAAATCTGTAATGCGCCATCAGGAAATCATTTCCGCTCCTGCCTCTGGCGAGGCTGTCGCAGATGCTCCCCAGTCAGCCAATGGAGAGCCCCGGATTCCGGCGGGGGGCTGTGCTTTTGCGTCGGCCCTGCCCCCACCCACCCACCCTGCACACAAAAGCAGCATAATTGAGTGTCTCAGGGAAGCCGAGCCTCCGCCAGCTGCCAGCTGGAAGGAAGAAAATACACCTCGGAGGCACGGGAAGCGGCGATGCCCGGGGAGGCAGCCGCAGCCGAGCGACGGGGAGACGACCGCTGACTGCAAGCCGGTCCCTCCTCCCCGGAGGAAAGCGCCCACCTGCGCCGGCCACGTTGCTCTGGGTGACCTTCGTCGGATGCAGAGTCCGCCCCTGCGTGCGTCCGCCTCGGATGCTCTGAGGGCCCGGGGACCGCGCTCCGAACGCGAGGGATGCGCGGCTGCATCCGCGCGGGGCTCGCCTTTGTTTGCGCGTAACGAGGCGCAGAGGCCGCGGAGGCAACCGGGACTCACCGCGGAGGTGAGGCCACCTTCCTTTCTCCCCGCCCTGCCGCGAAGGTTTGTCCGGAGGCGTCTGCGGCTGCAGACCGCCTTCTGGCGGATGGGGAGGGTGGGAGCAGAGAACCCCGGTCTCCTGATTCCTTGGATGGTACCATCCATCTTTCCCCGTGCCGAGGAAAACCATCCTCCGGCACGCACACTCCCAGTGCGCCTTCCGTGCCCGCCGTGCCGTTGGAAGGCAGAGGATTGAACCATGTTCAGGACCCGCTTGGAGACTAGGATTAAACCCTAGGCCCCTCTCTCGGACGCTTTCTAAGAGACTGAAATGTACACGTCCCACCTCTGTGCGTTATAACGCCCTGAGCGGATGGGGAAAAAGGATGTGAGAGATGTGTATGCGAAGGCTTGCCTGTGGGGTGGGGAAGGGAGATGGTGGGAGACGGATTCCACCTTCCTTATCTGAATTTGTGTGTGATGTGCTAATAATTCGGCACCACAGAGCAAAGGAACCCTCCCCGGCGGTCCCTCACTTAGCTTTATTTGCCATCCTCAAATGGAAACCAACATCGGAGAGAGCTAGTGTAAGGGGACCTTTGGGGACCCACCCACACCCCACATTTGGAGGATTGTGGGGCCGATATGTGTGATTCCAGGGTCTCCGCTGTGGGTGGGTGGGTAGTCCTTCCTGGGGGCTGAGGTCACCCTCAGCTTGGGATAAAGAAAACAGACTCAAAGAGCACTCCCTTCAGATAGGAAACGAATCTCCATGGACGTGAACTTTCCCTTGCTGTAAGCTTCTGGGTGGTTGTCGTGGCCTGTAGCATCACGGAGAGATTTTTTTTCCGTCCTGCATATTCCCGTCCTCCTCCGTGAATGAATGACGACATTCAGGACAGTGAGAAGAATTGAGTGAGAAACTCTCACCCAAGTCGGGGTGGGGGCTAATTTTAGCCAGCCCCTCCCGTCCTGCCCGGCCCCCATCTGGCCCAGGCTCCCTTTGGGTCCTCCTTACCTGAGCCGCGATCCCAAATGCAGACCCCCCCCTCCAGGGGCTGCGGTCCAGTGAGGGGCTTTGGATGACACACCCAGACTGTCAGCCACGCACCAGCTCTTCAGCGGGGCAGCCGCAGCTTCGGGCTGGGGGCGGGGGACCTTAGATGCTTGCAAGGGAGGGTGACAACAGAGGAGCTGTTTGGAGGATGGGAGGATGTGATGCCACGACACAGTGGGCTCTCCATAATGACTGCCAGACCCGTGCCTGAAGTCCTTTCACAAGCGTGCGGATTAAAACAGGGCTTCTCAACCTCAAATCTGTAGACATCTGGGGCCGGATCATTCTCGATTGTGGGGGGCCGTCCTGGGTACTGTGTGTGTTGAGCAGCATCCCCGGCCCCCACCCACTCCATGCCAGGAGTACCCCCCCAGTTGTGACAACCAGAAATGCCCCCAACATGGCCACGTGTACCCCCGCAGATGGGGGGCAGAATCGTGCCCCGTTGAGAACCACTGGTTTCAAAGCACAGAACCTGTGGTGTTGGTTGAGCCGTAAGATCCTGGAATGTTAAGCCCTAAAGGATCATAGAGATCATTTCTAGCCCAATTTTTTCATTTACAGACAGGGAAACTGAGGCTGGGAGAAGTGAATGGCCTGGGGGCCTGCCATGCCCCAGAGTGGACCCAAATTCAGTCTCGCTCAGCCCTGACTTTGCTCTCAACAGCCCACCACCTAGAACGCTGCCCCCCACCCCACCCCTGCCCCCAGCTGGCTCCTCGGAACAATGAAAACAAAACTGGCATTTTGTGGTTGGTAATAGTTAAGATCCTGACTTCCAGCCCCAGTCTCTTTCCACACTGCCTTCGTGTTGTCAGGACTTGCTTCTTTGTGGGGGGACAGAGGGGCAGGGCAGGGAGCCTGGAGCAGATAGAGGTGGGTTGGGGTTAACCAGGTCTTGTTTGGTTCTTCCTTCCCAGCAAGGAAGCTTAAGTATATCAGTCATTAACACTTTAGTATAAATGACTTTAACTGATTTATTCCTTTCCAGTTGAAGTCCAAGGTAAGGGAGAAATGATGAGCCATGGAGAGGGTGGATTTCAGAGCTTCAAAGGGATGGGACGTTATAGCTGGAGGCTCAGCCCCTCACAGTTCAAACTCCAGACCCATGTGGGTGTTCTCAGCTCTCCACGCCTCTGTTTTCTCATCTGTGAAATGAAGAAGCCTCATGGGACTGGGCAGTGATTCAAGACCGCGGATGTGAGAGCTTTTTGCAGATCAATCTGACGTGCTATGCGTACGTGGGGGGTTGTTGTTATGATGATTGTCCAATAAAACCTCCGTCCGTGGCTTTCCTTCAGGTTTATTTCTGCTCCAAGTCGGCGCCCCTTCCCCGCTCCCATGGGGACCACCGAAGCCACGCTGAGGATGGAAAACGTGGATGTGACGGAAGAATGTCAGGATGAAGCTCTTCCAAGGTAGAGCTTCCCAGTCTCCGTGTTGGCCTTGGAGGGAGTGGGCCTGATGCTTCTCCCAAGTGGGGTGCAGAGACGCCCCCCGCAGTTGACTGGGCTAGGCATGTGATGAGTATTTGCCAAATTACTTCAGATTGATTCTCCCCTCCTCCCGCCAAAGAGCCAAAAAATCTCCCATTCCTACACTATTTTAAGAATTCTAAACATTCTCCTAAAACCATGTCACGGACTATTATAATATTCTCACCGGCGTTCCCATGAGAATATTGGGGCAAACGCCTGACCCGCGGAAAATCCGGGGTTCAGCCTCCGCCTGTTTCTTCTACCTCATTTCCCATCAATCTCCGTCCCCTTTATGCCCCTCCAGCGTCTGCCTTCCTGTTCCTGTGCCGTGCCCGCTGGCTCTGAATTTCAGACACCACGCTGGCTGTTCCCTCTGCCCCGAATGCTGTTCCCCAGACACTCATGCCTCCCTCACCTCCTTCAGGTCTTTTCTCAGAGAGGACCCCCTGGCCCCTTCACTACCCACTCCCCTGTTCCTGAATAATGGCCCCCAAAGATATCCACATCCTAATCCCCGGAACCTAAGAACGTTCCCTTACATGGCAGAAGGTACTTTGTGAATATGGTTGAGGTAAGCATCTTAAAATGGGGGGATGACCCTGGATTATCCGGGGGGATCCTCAGTGTCCTCACAGGGGTCCTTCTAAGAGGGAGGCGAGGGAGATTTGACGACAGAGGGAGCAGCTGTGATGACAGAAGTCACAGATGGGAGTCACGGAAGGAAGGGGCCACGGACCAAGGGAAGCGGCGCCTCTGGAAGCTGGAAAAGGCAGGAAAGGATTCTCCCCTGGAGCCTCCAGAAGGAACCAGCTCTGCCCACAGCTTGATCTTAGCGCAGTGAAACTGAGTTCAGACTTACTTCCGGCCTCTAGACTCACAAGAGAATACATTTGTGTTGTTTTAGCCACTGTGTTTGTGATAAATCGTTACAGCAGCCCTAGGAGACTCATACAGTCTAATACGCTAAATATTTTACATACTTGCTTTGTTTATAGACTGTTTCCACACCATGGAACCTGCGAGAGCAGGGACCTTTGGTTTGATCCCTGCTCTACGCCAGCACGAGGTATACAGTGGGCGCTCAATAGATATTGAGCTATTGGGTGATGGGCACTGTAGGAATAAAAAATCGTGTAGGGGGGCCGGCCCGGTGGCACAAGTGGTTAAGTGCGCGCGCTCCGCTGCGGTGGCCCGGGGTTCGCCGGTTCGGATCCCAGGCGTGCACCAACACACCGCTTGTCAAGCCATGCTGTGGCGGTGTCCCATATAAAGTGGAGGAAGATGGGCACGGATGTTAGCCCAGGGCCAGTCTTCCTCAGCAAAAAGAGGAGGATTGGCAGATGTTAGCACGGGGCTGATTTTCCTCACCAAAACAAAAAAAATCGTGTAGGAAGGAAGCTGTGTGCATTTGCTTCTGAGACGCACGAGCCACGAGGCGTGTCTCTCTTTCTCTATTTTCTCCTCTGGCGAGGCATTGGGTAAGAAAAAGTATTGTCAGCGCAGGCTGCCCCAAGTCGTTGGCCAGATACAACCGCTGGTTTCCCGCCTCTTTTAATCAAGGAGTTTCTCCCAGGAGCTGACGCCCGGGAGTTAGTTACATGACCATCTGGAAGAATCGTCAGAGGGACGGAGGTCTGAGCTCCCTGTCGATCGTGTCCAGGTGAAGCTGCGGTGTCGAGGGCGTCACCCCCTGATCTGAATCTGAATTCAGCCCTCCCCTGAATCTAGTTGTGCAAAACCACATTTTGCACACACACTTGTGGTTCTTTATAGCCAGTGGTGCCCATTCTCAGAATAGCCGAGAATCTCTTGTCTGCCCGGTACCGTTGTCCGCAGGGGTTTATCTTCAGAAATACGAGTATTTCGGGAAAGAGATGGCCAGTTCATGGCTGCTGACTTCCTGTACTTTCTCCTTTAAAATCTTCCCTCCTTGTCACGTGCCCTCCCATAAGTGTTTCTCTTCAACTCAATCTAAGGAGTCTGACGCCTGGATATGTGGAAAGGGGTCTCGTGAAGCCCAGACTTGGCAGTTTGGGCAAATTAAGGCTCGTTTTTTAGCAAGGTATTCCTGATGTGGTTAGGAATGCTCTGAATTTATTTTGAGTCGCACAGTGGAGTTAAAAGGGTGCGAGCTTTGGAACCAGACGGCTGTGGGTCCAGATCCCGTTCCCTGACGGGCTTGCACGGCCACCTTGGGCAACTGTTCGAGCATCTTTGCGCCTCGGTTTTCCTATCTGTAAAATAGGAACAATAATCCCTCGCTCGCGAGGCTGTCGTGAGAACTCGGTGAGGCGCGTGGGGTGAGGCCAGAGATGGGCTGTCTGAAAGGTGCAGGCTGCCCAAATAAATTGGCGCCCTCAGTGGTATTCGTGTCAGCTGGTATCTTGCTCACTCCAATTCCTTCTTTCTGCCCCTCCCCATGTTTTAAAAGATATCCCCTCTCCCCAGCCTGGTGGGGCAGCTGCACACGGGAATTTCAAGTGCGTTTCCCAGCTGCGGAAGATTCCTTTCCCTTCTCAGTAGTGCAGTGTCTGCAAGATAGAGGCCCCGCTGTGCAGCCCCGGCTGCGGGCCTGTGAGAAGCCAAGGCTTCTGTCTCTCTCGTTCTGGAAGAAGCTCCTTGAGGCAGCGTCCAGCTGCATCTCAACATAAGCCCCTCTGTCTGGTGCCTCACAACCCACGATTCTATTCCTTCCAGCTCGGTGATCCCTTCCCGGGGCGTCTTCGAGCTTCCCCGGGGGTGTCAGAGAGCCTGTCCTGTGCCCACAGCCCCCCTCTCCTGCTGCCACTATTTTGCAGCGTCTTTCTTCACCTCCTGCCCTTCTGCAGATTCCTGTGGAGCCAGAGCTGAGGGCAGCCTGGAGACCATCTATCTCGCTGCCTCACTTTTTCCATTCGTTCATTCTCACGATATGCACCGCCTGTATGCCGGGCCCTGGGCAAGACGCTGAGGACACGCGGAGAACAAGACGGCCGCCCTCATGGGGCGCTCACAGTCTGGGGCAGAGACCATCCCTTTACAACCTCACAACCCGATGTGAAATTGTAGCTGGGTTCTTGGCGCCTGGAGAGTGCTGGGTGGGGTCTGACCGGGTTGGGGAGGTTGGGGGAGGCGCTGACTCTGCGCTGTGAAGGATGAAGGATGAACAGCGGAAAGAGGCTGGGGGTAGGGGCGGGGCTTCCCAAGCAGAAAGAGCAGCACGTGCAAATGTCCTGAGGCCAGCAGAAGCAGGTCGAGGGACTGAAGGAAAGCCAAGGGGGGAAACTGAGGACCAGGGCGGGGAAGGGCTTGGCCAGGGTCTCCCAGCTAAGGAGAGGCAGGTGCGGGGTTAGATGTGTGACTGGTGCCTCAGCCTGCTCTTCCTTTCACAACCGAGTGGCTGTGGGTTTTGTTTGTTTGTAACTTTTTATTCTGCTATCGTCCTAAACTTACCAGAATATTTGTAAACCTTTGCTCAGATTCACCAACTGGTATCATTTCGCTCCCTTGGCTTTATCCATCATTCTCTCTCTCCCTTCCTCCTCCATTTCTCCCCTCTGTCTCTCTGTCTCTGTCTCTCTCCATTTATGTACTCAGCCCCTGTTTGCATCTCTCCGTCTCTGCACAGAGCATGCTGGTGCATTCTCTCTCCTGCAGCCAGATGCACGCACAGAGTGCATTTTGTGTTGCCCAGCTCAGCAGTCCCAAAAAATGTGCGGGAGCCACGAGCTCGGGGCGAGAAGTGGTGGAGGGCTCCGACCAGCCTTGGTGTCTTCTGCCCTCCTCAGCCCAGCCTTCTCTCTTTCCTGTGCTCCAGCCGTGCCGGGATCATCTCTTCCTGTCCCCTCCTCTGTCTTGCTCAGCTCGGCGGCCATAACAGCATCACAGATGGGCAGCTTAAACAACGCACATTTCTTCTCTCGCAGTTCTGGAGGCTAAAAGTCCCAGATCAAGGTGTGAGCAGGGCTCTCTGCCTGGCTTGGAGACGGCCGCCTTCTCGCTGGGTCCTCGCGTGGCCCCGCCTCTGTGCTTGCGTGCAGAGAGACAGAGATCTCTCATGTCTCTTTGTCTTCTTTTCTTTTTTCCAATTATTTTATTGAGGTCATAATGGTTTATAACATTGTATGATTTCAGGTGTGCATTATTATTTGTCAGTTTCTGTATAGACTGCATCCTGCTCACCACCGATAGTCTAATTTTTACCCATCACTATACATATGCGCCCCTTTACCCCTTTTTCCTACCCTCCCGACCCCCTTCCCCTCTGGTAACCACTAATCTGTTCTCTTTATCCCTGTGTTTGTTTATCTTCCACATTTGAGTGAAATCATGCAGTATTTGTCTTTCTCTGTCTGGCTTAGTTCGTTTAACATCATACCCTCAAGGTCCATCCATGGGACGATTCTGTTGTTGAAAATGGGACGATTTTGTCTTTTTTATGGCTGAGTAGTATTCCATTGTATTTATGTACACATCTTCTTTACCCATTCATCATTCGATGGGCACTTGGGTGGCTTCCACGTCTTGGCTATTGTGAATAATGCTGCAGTGAACATGGGGTTGCATAAGTCACTTTGAATTGTTGATTCTCTCACTTCTTATAAGACCACCGTCCTGAGGTCAGGGCCCCACCCTCATGACCTCATTTAACCTTAATTGCCTCCTAAAGACCCGATCTCCAAATACAGTCATGTTGGGGGTTGGGCCTTCAACACATGAATTTGGGGGGCCATAATCCAGTCCGGAACATCCTTTTTGCAAAGATGAGCAGACTGCTGGGGGTGGAGGGGTGGGGAGGAGGGGGTGGGGCTGCGGTGCCGCTGTCCGTGGTCCTGCTTGCTCCCCCAGGCCTTCTGACGGCCGAGAGGCAATGGTCCTGGGGGAGACAGGAGCGAGATGAATGGACCGAGGTGCCAGAAACTGCAGGGAAGAAAAAACGGCAGATTTATCTGAGCATCTAAACCACCAAAGTTGCCGAAAATAATTTTTTATGCCTCTCAGAAGTTCCCTCTCTGGTTCCCTTGGCTTAACTTTGCGGGCATCGTATTGCTAAGCCCCAACATGGTTTGCCCAGCCTTGGAAAAGCCTACTTATGCCCTGAAAGAGTTTTTGCTGTTACCATGTGCCAAAAGTGGCTGTGGTCAGGCAGAAATAGAAGCTGGGCGGCCCCAGAGGGGAGATCGAGGCAGCACAGCCCAAGCTTCATGCCCATGAGTCCCTGGAGCACAGGTTGGGAGACAGGAGCATGGTCAAAGGTCCTGGGGCCTGCAGTTTATTCTCAATTCCCTTGTTTCACAGCATGAGTAACCTTAAGCCAGAGGCTAGGATCTGAGGGTAGAATTGGATCCAGGAGCCACCTCTGAAGCCAGAACTGTTGCAATCACAGAGCTGCTTCAGGCTGACGGGCATTTCCAGATTTTAGCCTTCCCCCCACTTACATAATGTGCCCTCGTACAATCCTTTCTTCAACAAACCTTTGCTGAGGGCTGCTTCTCTGAGGGCCAGGCCTGTGACTCACCAAAGCGAAATAGAAAGAGGTGTTTCTTCCCCTTCAAGGGCTCACAGCCTGCCCAGGAGGCAAGCAATTAGCCCACAGAACCACGGACTCAGCGCTCGCTCATGGAGGGTTCTGAGGGAGAGTGCAGGGGAGGGGTGGCGGTCAGGCCCAGACAGGGCCTTCTGGAGGACACTGATTCAGCCTTAAAGGCTGAGCAATCTTCCCAAGCAAAGAAAGCAGGAAGCCACACTCGAGACAGAGGGAGCAGACGTGCAAAGGCACTGGGGCAGAGAAGACGTTGGCACGATAGGGGCTGCAGTATGAGAGCCCAGCTACATCACCAGTATGAGGTTGAAGGGTTCATAGATGCCACATCCCCAAGGGATGCCCAGGGGAGAGATTCAGATTTCACACTGAGAGACTGTGTGAGTATCCTGGGGCTGCTGTAACAAAGTACCACAACCTGCGTGGCCCAAAACAACAGAAATGTATCCTTGCACGTTCTGGAGGCCAGAAGTCCAAACTCAAGGTGTCAGCAGGACCACGCTCCCTCTGAAGGCTCTAGGGGCGGATCCTTCCTGCCTCTTCCAGCTCCTGGTGTGGCCGGCCATCCTTGGCGCTCCTTGGCTGGTAGACGCATGTCTCCAGTCTCAACCTCCGTCTTCACGTGGCCGTCTCCCTGTTTGTCTGTGTCCAAATGCCCTTCTTCTCATAAACACAGCACTCACGGATTTAGGGCCCCCCTTAATCCAGGACGCCCTCCTCTTACCTTCATCACATCTGCAACCACCCTATTTCCAAAGAGGTCCCATTCCCAGGTCCCGGGGGCTAGGACTTCTGGGGGGACACATCTCACCCCCCCACAAACGGAGGAAGCCACACCGTACGCCTTGTGTATTAAGGGGACCCCGCTTTTTACGTACATTGTCCACCGCGGACTGAGAGCAAGCAGGGAGCCATCTGGATCCACGTGGAGTTGGTGGAGGGGCTTCGGCGCCGCAGAGTCTGGGGTCTTCCTGGGACTTGGGGAAACAGCTGGGTCTCGCCTGGGCTTGGAAGCTGCAGCCCCGTGGACCGGCGGGCGGGGTAATTGCGGGCCTGTGTCGGGAAGTTTGGGCGCCCCTTCCGTGGAGCCTGGAGTCCCGCTGAGTCAGCTGCTCCAGATCAGCACGATCGTAAGGAGTTATGGAACATTCACTGCCTTCTGGGGGCCGTGCCAGCTGCCAACCCCGCCACGACAGCCCTCCCCCTGGGCCTGCCTCCCCCTCCCCCCTCCCCCCTCCCCCCTCCTCCCTCCCCCACTGCTTTCTCTGCTCCTGGCACCTCACCCGCTTTCTGACCGCTTCCTAGAACCCACCAAGCTTGTGTCGGCCTCAGGCCCTTTGCCCCTGCTGTGCCTCCCGTCTGGAATGCCCTTCCCCCACCAACCTCTTGCTTTCCGTTCTCCACTCAAAAGCCACGTCCTCAAAGAGGCCTCCCCTGACCACCCCGTGCTTGTCCCCTCCCCCTCCTCCATCTTGTTTATTTTCTTTGTTGCCAACATCCCATCTGCTTTGCTCATCTGTTCCCGTGATTGTTACATTCCCTCCCTCTTGTATCAGTCAGGGTTCTTCCAAGAAACAGAACCAGCACGTTCTCATCATATACATGTAACATATAGATAATGTATATTTGTGTATAACACTCATTACTATATATAATATTAATTCATATATAATAGTACAATATTCTTGTATTTATTGGTATTATGCATATACAATTACACACAATTATGTATATTTTATATATAATATAGATATATTACCGTTTATTTGTATACATTATTTTGTAGATATGGTTGTGTACATTGTATATATATATGTGATTTATTCCAAGGAATTGGCTTACACGGCTGTGGGGGTTGGCGAGTCTGAAATCCACAGGGCAGGCTGGAGAGTCAGGCAGGAGTGGAGACTGCTGTGTTGAGGCAGAATCTCATCTCCCTCAGGAAAATCTTAGGGCTTTTCAGCTGCGTGCGGTCCACCCACAGTGTCACAAATAGTCTCTTTTACTTAAAGTCAGCGGACTGTAGATCTGAGCCACAGCCATCGGAAGCCGTCACAGCAACACCTCGACTGGCATTTGATCAATAATTGAGGACCGTAGTTTGGCTGAGTTGGCACAGAACTGCTGCAACCCCTCCACGCTGGGACCCTGCCCCGTCTTATTTGGCACCGTGCGTATCCCAGAGCCCGGGCACCTACTGTGTATCTGTTAAATGAACAGAAAGGAGGTACTAGCGGTGTTCCCATTTTACTGATGAGGAAAACCGAGGCTCAGAGAAGGAAGGGCACGGTCGAGACACACCGCGCTGCAGAGCGGCCCAACGGGGTCTGCTCCCAGTCTCTCTCGGGCATCCGCACCGTTTCCCGCACGTTCCTCAGTTTCCCAGTCTGCACCAAGCAGCTGAGATGCTTTCCCCGCCGTGACATTTTGGCAGCAGCCAGGCGACGGTCCGATAGATTAGCAGCCCACATAGGGTCTATGGGGACCATCCGGGCTTGGGAGGCTGACTCGCATCCTGATGGGAACTGAAGCCAGCGCCGCTCCAAACAGCACAGTTTTCCTCCAGCGGGGGGGAGCTGGTGGCTGGACAGGCCCCCAGGGGGCCCCTGGCAGGCCGGGCGGGGGCTCCCCGGGCCCGCGGATTTCTACCTGGTTGTTTCTATTGGGGTCAGTGCACGTGTGGTGGCCGGGCACAAGGGGGCAGTAGAGGGCAGTGAGGGAATCAGCTCTGCTGCTGTGAACGGTTCAACCCCGCCCACCCCGCTGTGTCCCCTAGCCCAGCCTCAGTTTCCTCCTCTGGGAAATGGGCTTCCACCTGCCTCAGAGGGTGGCTGTGAGGAGCAAATAAGATCATGCCGCGAACATTCCAGCCTGGCACAGTGAATGCCCCATCCACGGGGTAACTTATGATTCTAGTTGATTCTAGAACAGGAATTGCAGCCTCAGGCGGACGGGCACGGGGCAGGCAGCTAAGTAAGAGAAGGAGCCAGAAGGACACCGTGACCCCCAGGTGAGCAGGGGTGACCGACAGTCAGCTCCCGGTGGTTGTCACCACTCGTGAAGTGCAGACCTGATTCAAGAAAAGACAGAAATCCAGACTTTTTGTGTCACAGCTCTGATTTGACAGCAAATTAAAAATGTTTTTAAATGCTGTGTGGGCAGAACAAAACTTGAGGTGATGCTTCAGCCGTCAGTCTGCAATTTTGGGGTCACCCTGCAAGTGGGCAGTGTGCTTCCTGTGGTCCGGGACCCTGGACTTATTCATGAGTGACCAGCCCCCCTGCCCGTGTTGGGAACAGGGGTGGCAGCTACAGACGAGGGGGACAGAGAAGTGGGTACACGAAATGGGCTTATAAGTGGACTCTCCAGCCCCGTCTGTCTCTTTTTTTTTTTTTTTAATAATTTTATTTATTTATTTTTCCCC
>JABWHU010000634.1:13585743-13600076 GCA_014189135.1 Dicerorhinus sumatrensis harrissoni | reverse complement strand
CTACTTTGATACTAAATTTGATACATTTTAACTTTTACAACCAGGACCCTGAGAGGTTCTTGTTATCACGCCCATTTCATAGATGGGGAAACGGAGGCTCAGAAAGGTCAAGGAACTCACCCAGAGTCACACAGCAAAGTCATTAGCCCGTTACACTCCCCCAGATGGGAGCCCGGCTCCAGCCACTCCAGAATCTGTGAGGGGGCCACTAGGACAACAGGATTGTCTAACCCACTCCCGGCCAATAATGCAAGGAACCAATACATGTGTGCTTTGGGGGTGCCCGAGACCACCCTCAGATTCAATGATTCACGAAAAGGACTCACAGAACTCAGAAAAGCCGTTATTCTCACGGTTACAGTTTATTACAGCAAAAGGGTGAAGATTAAAATCGGCAAAGGATTAAGGTGCATAGAGGGGTCCAGGAGAGACCAGAGTGGGCTTCCAGCTGTCCACTCCCAGTGGAGTTGCAGCAAAAGCCCTTAATTTTCCCCACAGGACATGTGACAACATGTCAGAGGGACTGCCACCTGGGAAGCTCACCTTGGCGTCCAGGGCATTCAATGGGGCTGAGCCACAAGGGTGGGTACACGCATGGCTGACCTCAGTTACTCTCCAGCCGCTCCAGAGGCCAAACTGATACAAGGTGGCCCGAGTCCCCCACCATAGATCACGTCCTTAGCAGAGACTATGGGGCAGCCCTCAGGGCCCCAGGTCACCCAGGACACTGTCACCAGGCAGGACATTCCAAGGGCTGACAGGTCACCTCCCTAGAGTGTCCAGAGCCAGTTCTTTCTTTGCACCACGCAGGGTTCCAACACTCCAGACCTGCTGAATGCATCCTTTCCTGCGTGATATAGAAGCACTCAAACAGATCGGTTAAAACAAAATTAGGCGTCGTTAAACGCCCCAGTCAATCAGATAAAACTGAATGCACGTTTAATTTATTTCAAAACATTGAATTGAATCAAGATCCTTTATTTCCACATTCCCAATGAAGGACCTGTGACGAGTTGAGACAAGGGTGAAATTTGCCTCGAAAGACGCTCACTGCGTGAACGATTTGCAAGGAGGTGACCTCAGATGCTCTGTGTTGGAGGACTCCTAAGCACCCTAAAATATTTGCATAGGAGCAAAATCGGGTGAATAATACACTAATTATGGATCATTTGTGCTAACAATGAACCCTCCTTTTCCTACACATTTCAGCCTAACGGAACTGTGTTCCGTCCTTGCTGTCCCATAATTCGAGAACTTAAATTTGCCTTGAATGCTGATCATTCCTTCACTTTTGGTTTCTTTTCCCATGGCGAATTTTGAGGGTCGCATTTTGAACTTTCAAAGAAAAAGGAAGGGAGTACAGGGGCGGGGAGAAAAGTGAGCCTCCCCATTTAGCAGCCGAGGGAACTGGGGGCTGATTCTGAGCTGTGATCTGGTCCTAAGGTTCTGTGACTGTAACTCAGAGAAAAGCCCTGTGTGTTCCGTGATGGTCTAAACCATTGGGACTGTGCCTTGCCCTGGGCTGGAGAATTCTCCCTCCCCCTGAGACAGAAGGCTGGGCTCACAGGCAGACAGAACATCGTCACTGTGGAGACCTGGGTACCAGTTTCCAGCGATGGGCGAGGCGGATGTTACCACAGCATCATGAGAGTCGGGATGTGAATTTCGCCTGTATTTATAGCCCAGCGCGCAGAGCAGCCGGTGTCGGCTCTGTGTACCATAAAAAACCCACCTACCACAGCAGATCGGGCCACCCTCGGACCTGGACACATTCGGGTAGTGTGTGGACAGCCCTGATGAGAGGGGTGGGGACGGGATTCCTGCCTGTCTGTCTGAGATTCACTGCCTGTCCGCTCTTCTGTCACGCCAACTGGAGGAAGACCTCATTCCCCAAGGATAACTGTGTTGTTTTTTTTGCAATTAGAAAAATAAGCTTTAACTGTGCGTAAGCAGTTGGAGTGGCTCATTCCAGGGCACGTGGCCACTTTGTGACTCCATGGAAAACGTCTCTGCCATTCCCTAATCAGTTACCCCTGGCCTTCTGCTGAGTGACTGGTTTATTTTTCCCTTATAGACACTGCAGACATTCGGATGCCAGAAAGCTTGAGCCAAATTTTTCCCTAATCTCTCAAAATAGATCCAAAACTTCTTGCAGACTTTTGGCTGTATCTGCCGGGTTTTTTTACTGTGACTTGATTATTTTATTATGTAATGTACTGTTCTATTCTCTTGGCCTTATAGTGCTCATCATTAGAAAAATTTATTTGACCTTGAAAAAGGTTGATTGTACATATCACCCAAATTAGGTTTAAGTTGCATTTTTTAAAAATAATGGTGGGGGCCGCCCTGGTGGCGCAAGCGGTTAAGTGCACGCGCTCCGCTGCGGCGGCCTGGGGTTCGCCGGTTCGGATCCCGGGCGTGCACCGACGCACCGCTTGCTAAGCCATGTTGTGGCGGCGTCCCATATAAAGTGGAGGAGGATGGGCACGGATGTTAGCTCAGGGCCAGTCTTCCTCAGCAAAAAGAGAGGAGGATTGGCAGATGTTAGCACAGGGCTGATCTCCTCACACACACAAAAAAATAATGGTGATGGGCCGGCCCCGTGGCTTAGCGGTTAAGTGCGTGCGCTCCGCTGCTGGCGGCCCGGGTTCGGATCCCGGGCGCGCACCGACGCACCGCTTCTCCGGCCATGCTGAGGCCGCGTCCCACATACAGCAACTAGAAGGATGTGCAGCTATGACATACAACTATCTACTGGGGCTTTGGGGGAAAAAAAATAAAATAAATAAAAATTAAAAATAATGGTGAGTTCAACGTGCTGGTGACCAGGCACCTCATGGTAACAGACAGCCTGAGTCTGGGTTTGGACAGAAAGAATAGAGTGGATCAAAGTCCCACGTGCCCCCTTCTTGTGCCCAAATGACTATTGGTGCCCCAGGCAGGGACGATAGGGCCGGGAGGCATTCTTGGAAAATTAACACAGAGAAGCGATTCTTAGGGAGGAAGGGGAAACAGTCTGGAGTCTGGTAGAATCTCTCGCTTCTCTGTTTCCTTCAAACAACTTCCTCAGCTCAGCAGGGACTGGGGCGGGACGCATGGTTCAGGATTCTTCTTGCAAAGGAAGCCCCCGCTTCTGCTCTGTCCGGCGCACTGGGGCCCGGGGGAAGGCTGGCACTGGGCAGGGAGAAAACTTGGAGTGAAGATACTCAGGGCATCCCGGAATAGGGTGTGTGTGAAGCCCGGTCTGCCGTCTCTCCTTCTGGCCCTGGGTGCCACCCGACGGCCGGATTTCTGACGTCTCCCTCCTCCCCCTCCCGCCAGCGTCAAGTTCATCAACAAGATCCAGTACGTGCACAGCTTGGAAGACCTGGAGCAGCTCATCCCCATGGAGCACGTGCAGATCCCGGACTGCGTGCTTCAGTAAGTGTCCCTGTGGGGGTGAGCGTCCCCCCCACCCCGCCTCATCCTCAACGCCCCCGGGCTCCTCACCTTCCTGCTCAGCTGAACACAGCTGCCAGGAACCAGCTGTGATGGGCAAGCAGCAGAACAGAAGGAAATGCAGTAAAAGAAGCACAGGTGAGAATATATGAGGGGCCAGCAAGCCCCGGCCCACGGCTTGTTGTTATAAATAAAGTTTTATTGGCACACAGCCATGCACATCCATTGATGGAGCATCGATGGCTGCTTTCGAGCTACAACCGAATTGAGTCATTGCAACTGAGACCGGCCTGCAAAGCTGAAAATACTCACTCTGGTCCTTTACAAAAACACTTTGCCCTGATGGAGGGGTGTGTAGACCAACCCACATCAGTGAGGGCCTTACTTTATAACGGCACTGTCCAGTCGCTGATGCTGATTTGGGCAAAAAATATCTCAACGTCGAGTTGGGTCTACACCAGATGCTGGAATATGCCAAGAAAACAGGAATTCCCCGACCTGGGGGGGCTTGCAAAGCGGCTGCAGGGAACATAAAAAAAGAGCATCAGACTGTCAGCTCTGGCTGTACTGTCTGCTCTACAGCCTGGCGTGGGTTCCGATGTGACAACGAGATTGTGTCTCTGTTCCCAGAGGGAAGAGAACTCCCAAAGGGAAAGGAGGGCTGCGTGTGACATGCCCTTTCTTCTCTCTTCCAGGTACGAAGAGGAAAGGCTCAGGGCCAGGAGAGAGAGGTCTGTGCAGAGGGCTCGTGTCAGGGCCGGGGCGGGGCTGGCACTGAGCCGGGCCCCCTGGGGGGGTGACCAGTGGCTTCGGCTCAGCAGGGACCCGTGACATGCACGCACATGGCTCGAGGCCCTGCCCTTCTCTCGAGGGCTCAGAGTCAGACCCGGGTTCGAATCCAGGCTCCCCTATTTGGTCCCAGGTGACATTAGGCAAGGAGAAAGTTCACAGCCACCTTGGGAGTCATTGTAAGAACTCCGGAGCAATGGCAGCAATTTTGTCACTTGGCAAAGATGTTGGCTCCATACAGACTAATAACAGTAACCAGGATTGTATTCAGTTCTCCCTTTACAGGGAGGGAACATGGCTCCTTACTCAACCCCAACAGACCCATCTTTTTGGCTCATTTTTCATTAGTGGCGTAACCATGAGAATCCAAGGCTCAGAGAGGGCAAGGCACCTGCTCAGAGCCACACAGCAAGTCTGTGAGAGAGTTCGGGCTTTCAGTGGGTCAAAAGCCTGTATCCTTGCCAGGCCCAGGGCCAGCGTTGGGGGAGACAGAGGTAATAAGACAGAGGCACGGTCCAGAAGGTTCCTCAAATGGCAAAGGAGAGGGACGCCTCACCGAGTGGGGAAAACACTCACTCGGTGAGGTCCCAGAGCAGGGAGGGTGATGTTGGCAGATGAGACACATAATGAGCAAAACTGTGGCAGCTTCACAGAGTCATTTGATAATGACAGAGGGCCCGATGAGCCGTGGATGCAGGGAGGGAGGTGAGGCTGCAGGGCGGGTAGGACTCGCCATCCCACGCCATTCGGGGATTTTTCCTCCCCCCCCCCCCGCTCTTTTCTCTCCCTGCCCTCCCGCCTCTCCCCTCTATTCCTTCCTTCCACCCTGTCTTTCTTTACTTTTTAACTTTTTATTGTGATAAAATACACATAACATAAAATTGACCATCATAACTATTTTAGGTGCACAGCTCAGCGGCATGAGGCACATTCACGTTGTTGTGCAGCCATCCCCACCATCCGTCTCCAGAACTTTCCATCTCCCCAAATTGAGACTCTGTCCCCATGAAACACTGACTCCCCTCCCCTCCCCCAGCCCCTGGCCCCACTGTCCACTTTCTGTCTCTGTGGCTGTGACTCCTCTAGGGGCCTCCTGTGAGGGGATCACACAGTGTCTGTCCTTCTGTGTCTGGCTCATGTCACTGAGTGTCATGTCCTCAGGGTCCATCCACGTTGGAGCAGGTGTCAGGATCGCCTTCCTTTTCATGGCTGCGTAATATTCCAGTCTGTGGATGGACACACTGTGTGTATCCATCATCCATCGATGGACATTTGGGGTGTTTCCACCTTTTGTCTACTGTGAATCACGCTGCTGGGAACACAGGTGTGCAGACATCCATTTGAGTCCCTGCTTTGTAGACCCAGCAGTGGGATTGCTGGATCATATGGTAGTTCTACTTTTAATTTGTTGAGGAACTGCCAGACTGTCTTCCACGGTGGCTGCACCATTTTCCAATCCCACCAACAGCACACGAGGGTTCCAGTTTCTCCACGTCTCACCGTCGATTGTTATTGTCTGTTTGTATGATAGTCGCCATCCTGATGGGTGTGAGGTGGTAAGGTCTGTCCGTCGTCTTTTTTTTTCTCCCTTCCTTCCTCCTCTGTCTGTCTCTCTCTGTGTCTGTCTGTCCCTGTCTCTCTGTCTTTATCTTGCTCTGTCTCTATCTCTTTCTGTCGCTGTCTCTCTCTGTCTCTGTATCTCCTTGTCTCTCTCTCTCTGTCTCTGTCTCTGTCTCACTGTTTCTGTCTCTGTCTCTGTCTCACTGTCTCTCTCTCTCTCCCTGAGTTACTCCCTCCCCCCAGGCCTTCACTAGGGACGGGAATAGAGGGACAAACAGCACAGGCAGGTGCCCCCACTTCGGGAATCATGGCACCGGGGTGACACCGTCCATGGAGCAAGAGCACAGACACCTCTTGGCGATAAGCTGAGACGACCGCTCCGGAGCAATGGTGCAGGGTCTCCCTCCCCAGTCCCCCGTCCCTGCTCCCTCCCCGTTCCCCCAGCCACCCATCTTCACTAACCCCCTGGGGCCCAGCGCCTCCCGGGGGCAGCAAAACCCTGTCCCTGGAGAGCCCCACCGTCCAGGCCGACCTGTCACCCCCCCATCCTCTCTCTGTCCCCAGCGCCAGGCCGCAGCCGGAGTTCGTCCTGCCCAGGTCTGAGGAGAAGCCAGAGGTGGCGCCGGCTGAGGACAGGTAAACGGGCAGGTGACCACAGGGCTACCACCCCAGGGGCTGCCGCGGCCCCAGAAGGTCCAATCAGCGTGCTCACGGTGTCACCGTGTTTCCGTGATCCCGATGTCATCGTGATGATAAAATGAGGACGCGGGGATGATCAGCCAGCACGGCGCCCGCTCCGTCCTAAGTGCTCAGTGTTGGGTCCTCTCCCTCCAGCCCTGAGCTGCCCCACACGGGGCCGCTAGCAGAGGCCGCCATTTAAATTTAAACTAATCAACACCAAATAAAATTTAAAAGTCGGCTCGTTGGCCCCACTTGCCACATGTTGGGGGCTCGGCGCTCCTGCGCTGACAGCGTGGACACAGAACGTGTCCATCGTTGGAGAAAGTTCCATGAACAGCCTGCCCCCTGGCCTCTTGCCTTCTCCCCCTGGGCCTTCCTCACTCATTTATTATTTTTTTATGGAGGTGAAATTCACATAACGTGCAATGAACCATTTTAAAGTGCACAGTTTGGTGGCATTTAGTGCATTCGTGATGCTGTGCGACCGGCACCTCCTAGTTCCAGAACATTCCATCACCCCAAAAGGACACTCTGGACCCATTAAGCGGTTGCTCCCATTCGACTCCTGCTCTCTTCTTTTTTTTTATTTTTTTTTTAATTTTATTTATTTATTTATTTTTCCCCCAAAGCCCCAGGAGATAGTTGTATGTCATAGTTGCACATTCTTCTAGTTGCTGTATGTGGGACTCGGCCCCAGCATGACAGGAGAAGCAGTGCCTCGATGCTCGCGCGGGATCCGAACCCGGGCCGCCAGCATCGGAGTGCACGCACTTAACCGCTAAGCTACGGGGCCGGCCCTCTTCTTTTTTTTTAAATCCAGCACATATGTATTGCAAGTCTTTCAGGCCTGGCCCCGGGGTGTGCAGACGGACACAGCCTGGCTCTGCCCCTCACTCTCACCTCTGGACGCCCCTCCCACCTGTCCTCTCTGCATTTGACCCTCGTCATACCCTCTTTTTCCTGCCCTTGAGCTCCCTGAGGGCAGTGGCTGCATCTAGGGACCGTCCCCTCCCCCCCCACCTGCATCCAGCACAGGCCAAGCACGGGGCCCACGGGCAGCTAATGCGTCTGAGAGACCAAGTTCTCAGATGAAGGTTCCAGCTGGTGACCTTTGTGCAAGTCCCCGTGGGTGGGTTCAGCCTTCTTGAGCCTGGTGGACCCTAAGCAACATCAGTGGTTTAATTTTGCGTTAGTGAAGGGCCTCGGCGGGTCTCCCGGTGACTGCCTGTCCTGGCTTATTTGTTACGCAGCAGACATGCACTAACACTTACTTTGTACCAAATGAAGACGAAGCCATGTCGGCCCTCATGGGGCTCACAGCCGAATGCCAGGGCTCCCAAAAATACGCAAATAACGCAGAAACTCCTTCCCTCTCCCACAGGTCTGCTCTGGGCACAGAAGACCAGGAAACAAGGTGGGTGGGAAACAGGATGGTCTTGGCACATTTTTTTTTTTAATGTTTGAAATGGAGCCTTGCCCGGGACAAGTACCCCATGATTTATTGGTGATGAGGATGCTGTGCCAGGGAGACAGCGGTTACCATGACAACGGGGCCTCCGCTGTGGCCGGATGGCCTGTCCCCGCACAACTCCAGGGGGCACCATTGACATGAGGTCCCAGAGCTGAGCAGTGTGGTGGCCCATCTGGAGCCAGACCCCCAGAAGCCCAGGATACAACTCAGCTGCAGGATGAACCATCTGCCCACAGCCTGTCTCGGTGTCTCTGCCTGGTTCCGGATGCCAAGAAAGGCCTCCCTGTGTGTCGGGATCCAGGAGACCACCCTCGGGTTCAGTGGTTTGCTAGAAGGACTCATAGAACTCAGCGAAGCTGTTATGCTCACAATTATGGTTTATTACAGTGGAAGGAAAATACAGATGAAAACCAGCAGTAGGACAACCTTTAGTCTCCCAGCAACAATGTGGGAAAAACACAGGAAGTGTTGCCGGCCAGGGACGCTGACCTGAGCCTTGGTGTCCAGGGCATTTACTGGTGGTCAGTCACATATGCATGGCTGACCTTAGTCTGTAGCCTCTCTGGAGGTCAAGCTGATACCCCCACTCTAAATCACCTTGTAAGAATAGACCGTCTGACACGGCCCTAGGTCCCCAGGTAAAGAAAGACATGCTCCTCAGACAGGATGTTGCCAGGGCTCAGAGGTGACCTCCCAGGAGCCGGGCAAGTGGCAGACCTTTCTGTGGAATGTGCAAGTTAATCCTTGATCACACACACTCCTACAAATCTGTAACGTGGCCTGGACACATGCCTTAATGATACCCATGTGACCCAGGAAATCCTAAGCTGAGAAGTAAACATCAAAATGGTCTTGGACCAGTGCTGCCCCAGGGACACTGAGTAGAAACAAGTTCTCAGCACATTTCTGACAAGACAATCTCAATGCATGCCTTCTGGAGATGAGTCACACCCACGGACACAAAACACACAAGGAAATCATCCACCATGAGCAGAAGTCAGGAGACACAACAAACAGCAGAATTAGACCCCCTCCTGGGATTCTTAGGTAGAGATGATAAAAGAAGCGTGTTTAAAATGATTACAGACACAAAAGAAGGAATTGTGGGAGTGATGGGTGGATGGATGGATGGATGGATGCGTGAATGGGTGGATGGATGGATTAATGGATGGATGGATGGATGGATGGATGAACAGACAGGTGGAAGGATGGATGGATGGATGGGTGGATGAATGGATGGATGGACAGACAGACGGATGGATGGGTGGATGGATGGATGGATGAACAGACAGGTGGATGGATGGATGGGTGGATGGATAGATGGATGGATGGGTGGACGGACGGACAGACAGATGGACGGAATGGACAGATGGACAGATGGATGGTTGAACAGAGGTAAATGGATGGATGGACGGATGGATGGATGGATGGGGTAAGTGGGTGGATGGATGGATGGATGGATGGCTGGATGAACAGATAGGTGGATGGATGGATGGATGGATGGATGGATGGGGTAAGTGGGTGGATGGATGGATGGCTGGATGAACAGACAGGTGGATGGATGGGTGGATGGATAGATGGATGGATGGATGGACGGACAGACAGACAGATGGACGGAACGGACAGATGGACAGATGGATGGTTGAACAGAGGTAAATGGATGGATGGATGGATGGATGGATGGATGGATGGATGGATGGATGGGTGGACGGGTGGATGGGTGAGTTGAAGCCTCCCTCCGGTCTGACTGAGGGCACCAGTCCAGGGCCTGTTCTTAGGCTGGGGCACCAAGAAAGAGGTCCCCTTCAGAACCACACCTGGAAGGTGGGTGGCGGGTGGCTGACCTTGAAGGGCAGGTGCCACTCTTGGTGCTGAGGGCACACCAAAGCTGGATTAGATCATTCTTTTGGATTCCATGCACCTTGAACAGCATTTTCCACTTTCTTTAAAAACAATAATAATAATTTGGCTGTGCTTTTCCCTCTTCAGCTTGTCCTGAGATGATGTGAGGACAGAGAAAGACACGAAGAAGTTTCCAGATGCCAAGAAACCTCCGTCAGATGCCCTCCGGCCCCGGATCTTGCCCCCGCCTCATCCTGAGTCCCAGTCTTCGGAGGGTACCAGTCTCCTCCATCCATCTCTGAAGCCCAGCGTCCTTTTTAGCTGCTTGAAAACATTTTTTTTGAACGGTGCAGTATTAGTGCGTCCTGGAAGAGGACCCGGTTCTCAGCCCTCCACCCCTCCACACTCATGAAGTCACGGCTGAGAAGAGTGAGAAGCCCAGGGCGTGGCCCGTGTGTCCCCGCGGCCTCTGCCCCTGCTCCCAGCTCCCGGGCCTCAGAGTCCCCTCCCACTGTACAAAGTTCTGGACCAAGACCCTTCTCTTGCTTGTCACCTGTCCCAGATTGGAGCCACAGATGCCCACCGGCTCCCGGCCGGGTCTGGATTTGTTCTTGTGCCTTTCTCCCAGAACGGCCCCGGCAGCCCTGGGCATCTGGCCGGGAAGCTCCGCCCCCAGCAGCCCCAGGCCCCGGGCACCTCCCAGCCTTCGACCTCGTGGCTTTCCATTTGACCAGTCCCCCTCATCTCTTATAACAGCCGCCCTCTTGGGGAGCATCAGAGCCCACAGCACACTTGTCCTAGGTCATCCTTGTCCTACAGTCGCAAAAATAGACCCCCCTCTCAATCTAGAACATTCTCAAGTCCTTTAACTCGGATGCCATGCCATAGGGCAACCCCTGATCAATACCTCCTCCCGAGGGAATGAGCCGTTCCCACTTCCCCGATCCCCCCAGTGAGGGGTTGGGGAGTGCCCCTCGGGTTCCCACCAAGAACAGAGGCTGAGAAACTGGCTCAGATATAGGCTTGTCCTGGAAATGCAGACCGAGAAAAAGGAAGATACAGGGTATGGGACGTTTGAGTGTTTCAAAGTCACTTGGGAAAATAAATCGCAACGGCCTGGATGCCACAGCCACCTGCATTCAAAGGAGGCAGGTTTCCTTTGGACGGAAGACAGACTTTTCTGATGTGGTCCAAACACCAGTCAGGTGGCCTCTGGAGGTAGTGAGTTCCCCGTCTCTAGAGGCATTTAAAGAAAAGGCTGAGTGGCGCTTGCAGAAAGTGGTCCTCTACGGTCCCCTCCAATCCTAAGAGTCTCTATTTCTGTGAATTGGAGCCGAAGTCGAGCTGGCACGCTCTGGGGCCCCTCCGGCTGGCTCTGACTGGCTTTGGAGTGGGTGTCGTCGAAGTTCAGTTGACCTGTCGCATAATTTCCAAGTATGAGATTCTTGGCCTCGGTGGAAATGCTGAACGCTTCTTGATCTGGGACAGCGAGGGGGTGTGCTTGGGGTCGTCCCATGGCGAGAGGGAGCCGGTGGCCTTAGTGCTGAGGGATGGGGTGCCCACCGCTGTGCCATATGGGAGGGGGTCCTGTATGGCAAGGAGTTGCCGCAACGCCAGCGGCTCGCCCCTTGAGCACTGCCGGGCCTCTGAGCAGGCGGGGGCCGCATCTTCTGGGTCCCAGCACCAGCCCGTGAGGCCAGGGCATTTGGGGTCCGGTGGGGTTTTTAAATTTGCATTTCTGCTCCGTTTCCCAAATGTCACATAAATGACAGGGACGGTGTTCTGGGCCCAGGTGCCTCCCCTGGAGCCCGAGGCAGCAGACGCTGGTGGAGGGCCCCTCCAGGCCGCGCTCCATCCCTGGCCCTAAATTCCAGGTTCAGGGTCTCAGCTCATCCGAGACCCACACACGGCCCGGAAGGCCCCAACCTCCCACCCGCACGAAGGCAGTAACTGCTGGAGGGCTGGTGGCTCGTCCAAGTTCAGAGAAGGAGCCGGGGACGGAACTAACGCCTTCTCCCCCTTTCCGCGATTATGGAGTGCCCACAGAGGCGACAGACGACAAACCGGGCAGACCCACCCCGCCCGCAAGGAGCCTGCAGATTAACCTCTCTGGCCGCACAAGAAACTCCAGCGGGGACCACCTGGCTGGCTCCCCTCCGGACCACCAGCAACCGCAGACAGGGGCAAGCGGGACCAAGGACCCCAAAGAGAGACCCCAGGGAGCTGTGTCCCCAGGCCACTGTCCAGAGGTGTGGGAAGTGCCACCGCCCAGCTCCGCGTCCAGGCAGGCTGCCCCCTGCGCCCCCCGAAGTCGGTTTTGCGGTAGATTTGTATCTTTGGGGCGGAGCCCTCGTTGTAACGGGACGTTGGTTTCCTCTTGTGACACGTGGGACGTGCCGTCGTAAATCCCCCCCAGACTCATAGTTCACGCGCCCACCCCTCCGACGGCGAGTTTTGCGGTTTTTAAAAACGAAACAGTTCGTCATGATTACTGTCGTGATGCTCAGACATCATTCCCGCGAGCTTTGGGGTATTTTTATGTGAAATAAATATCACTCAGAAGGGAGGTTTGTTGCTTTCGTCCATTTCAGGGAGGTGGCGCTGGTCTTGGATGTGCGCAGAGGAAAGAGCTCTAACGGGGGCCAGGAGGGGGCTGCTCCACGCTGTGCGACCTTGGGTGACCTTGAGTGACCTTGAGCCATCGCCTGTCTTCACTTGCTTTGTCTCCCGTCTGCAGAATGGGGGGCCGGCTCCCTTATTCCCAAGACCCTTCCCAGCTCTGCCTCTGTAATTCAAGTTCATCTCTTGCCCCCAGTCCTCTCTGGAATCAAACCTATTTGGCAGTTAATAATAATAATAAGTCAGCGCAGACCCCAGAGGTTCAGGGCTCAGCCCCACAAGACGGCCCCACTTCAGATGCCAATCACAAGCAGGGGGTCCCCGGTCACCCAACATGGCTGCACATGGGGGGTCCCACCCCACCTCCCCACTTCAGGTTGGACAGTTTGCCACAGCAGCTGACAGAATCAGGAAAGCAGTTTACTTACGAGAGCACCGGTGTGTTACAGGGGACACATCGCGGGAACGGCCAGATGCAAGATCCACAGGGCAGGGTGTGGGGAAGGGGCGTGGAGCATCCGTGCCCTCCCCGGGCGCCACCCTCCCAGTCCCTTCCGTGTTCCCCCCCAGAAGCTCTCCGGACCCCTTCACTCAGGGTTTCTATGGAGGCTCCATCACGAAGGCACCATTGATGGCATTGTTGCTCGTTGGTGATGGACTCGATCCCCAGCCCTTCTCCCCTCCCGGAGGTCGAGGGGGAGGCTGAGAGCTCCATCCCTCTGACCCCACGGTTGGGTCCCCGGGCCACCAGCCCCATCCCGTGCTTGTAGGGTCTTTCCAAAGCCGCCTCATTAGCATAAACTCAGGTGTGTGCCGGGCTTGCTACAAATAGCAAAGGATCCGCCTTTCACCTTTGCACTCTGGGGCTGTTTCGGAACCAAGTATAACAGAAGATGTGCCCTCTTATCACTTAGGAGGTTCAAGGGTTTTAGGAGCTGGGTGCTGAGAAATGGGACTAAAACCAAATATATATTTATTATAAAATCACAATATCACAATAATAACAACAACACAACCGAGTAATAGTCTGTGTCTGACTTGGCACAGCCCCCGTGTTCCCGAGGGGAGACTGAGGCAGAGAGAGGTGACGTGGCTCGCCCGGGGTCCCACAGACAGTGAGTGATGGCTCTGAGGTCTGACCCTGTGCCCCGTCCCTACTGGCCGCCCCAGGGCACGGCTGGGGGCCCACGGCCCTCGGCCAGCTGCGGGGGAGCCCTCCCACTGTCCACACCTGGGACGTCGGGACCTGCCGGTGGCACGGATGCCGGGGCGGTTGTGATGTCCACACAGAGTCACCATCGGTTGGTGGCGGGGGCTCTGCCATCTGCCCTGTGACATCAGGCGAGGTGTCCTTCCCGGAGGAGGCGTCTCGAGGGGAGGGGGCGAGGCTGCCTGGGGCAGGGCAGGGGGGCTGAGGAGGGTAGAGCTGGTGCTGTGATCAGAGGGCGCCACTCCCAGTTTGGGGGTGGTGGCCCACCCCACCGAGTCTCTGATTACCCTAAGGGGTTTCTTGAAAACCTCACTCGTTCACTCATTCACTCACTCACTCATTCATTCACTCATTTGCTGGGCACTGGGGGTCCCACAGGGACCAAGGCCCCTCACATTGCTCCCAGCCCAGTGGGGGAGCTCGACCCAGGGGTGCTGGGGCCTCACTGGGGACCAGGAGCCGCGCCCAGGAAGTGTCCCTGGAGGAAGGGTCCTCTTTGATGGGAGCAGCAGTTAGCCAGGCCAATGGGCCGGGGAGAGGCGCCCCCGGCAGAGGGCCCCGCGAGGACAAAGGCCTGGAGGTGGGACAGAGCTGGGTGAGCCAGGAACAGGAAAACAAAGGGCGAGAGGGGGCAGTGCAGCCAAGAGAGGGTGGGGGCGGCATCGGGCCGTGTGGGCGTTCCAGGGGAACCCAGAGCTAAATTAGGGCCTGGTCTTTCTTTTT
>JABWHU010000634.1:13549850-13585713 GCA_014189135.1 Dicerorhinus sumatrensis harrissoni | reverse complement strand
ACCATCACCTCTATCTAGTTCCAGAACATTCCATCACCCCAAAAGAAACCCTGCCCCCATGAGCAGTCACTCCCCATCCCCTCCCCCAGCCCCTGACGACCACGAATCCACTTTCTGTCTGTGGATCCGCCTGTTCCGGACATTTCACGTCAATGGGATCACACACTCTGGGACGGGAAGGTCACTTTTAGTGACCTTGGGCCCGTGCACTGTTTGGGGACGGGCGGGTGTGCACTGGGAGCCTCTGTGCCCCGTGAGCCAGCCCCGGAGGCCTCCCAGCGGCGCCCTGCCAGCGCCTCTATCTGGAAGCGTCACTGTCACCGTGGCCGGGCCACGTGCCCCACAAGGAGGCTCCAGGAAATTCCTGCCCCCGAAACTGGGCCAGAGGTTGAGCTTGGAGCTGGGCTTTCCCGGCGCCCCACCGGGCGCCTGTCGGGGCTCAGGGGTCCCCCGTCCAGAAACAGACCCACGGGGACAGAGCGGGGCTGGAGGTGAGAGGAGGAGAGGCGGGGAAGACCCCAGTCGGGCCATATGTACCCCCTGCCCCCAGTGGCCGCTGGAGGCGAGGGTCACCGCCCCCAGTGACCTCTCCTGCCCTCTGTGCCAGGTCAGTCCTGCCTGGGGACAGGCGGGGAGTCCATTAACCAGTGTCCACAAGGTGAGTCGCTTTCTGTCCACTGCTGGCTGGTCCCGAGCAGCTCTCCTGGCCACTGCGGGTCCTGCTGGTGGACTGGGGGGACGGAGGTCGCAGAGGTCGTGGGGGGCCAGGCAGGGGAGCGCCTGGGGGGAGGGCGGTGGGCTTCTTTTAAATGCTAACGGGGCGCTGGGGAGAGTCGGAACAGAGAGAGACCAGCTCTGGGTTTTCACAAAGCTCCGTGTAGAACCCCAGACTCAGTGGCTTAAAACAACAGACAATTGTGCTCATGGTTCTGGAGGCCGGAAGTGCAAGACCAGTGTCACGGGGCTAAACGAAGGAGTCGGTGGGCCCCTCCCTCCGGAGGCTCTCGGGGGGAACCGGGTCCCCCCTCTCCCAGCCTCTGGGGTCGCCCGCAGCCCCGGGCTCGTGGCCGTGTCCCTCGTCTCTGCCTCGGTGTCACACGGCCTCCTGCTCTGGTGCGTGTGTCAAATCTCCCTCTGCCTCTGGCTTATAAGGGCACCCGTGTCTGCATTTGGGGCCCCCCCAGATAATCCCGGGCCATCTCCCCAGTCAAGGGCCTGAATTGAATCCCACCCGAAAAGACCCTCCTGCCACGAAAGGGAAGGTGTTCACAGCTCCTGGGGGTGCGAACGGGGACGTCTCAGAACCATTCAGGCAGCCTTCCCGAAGGACGGAATCTGGGGGCCGGGAAGGAAGGAGGGCAAAGGCATTTGGATATCGGAGGCAGGAGCTCCATTTTCAAACTCCAACACCGTCCTTCTCACCTTTGGCCTCAGTTTCCCCACGTGTTCCACCAAGCGGCTTGATTCAATGATCTCCTGCTCCTTCCTGTCTCATTCATTCCTTCCTCTACCATTTAGGGAGCCTCTGCTTTCTGTGAGCCCTGCCCTGCTGGGCACTGGGGACACAGCAGAGAACAAGACGCATGTGGCCCTCCCTGTGTGGAGGGAGGGGGCAGGGATCCAGAAAGGCTTCCTGGAGGAGGGGACATCCAAGCTGAGACATGACGCTTTAGTCAAAGTTAGCCAGAGGGAGAAGGCCTGGGTGAGAGGAGGGGGTTCCTAGAAGAGAGATCAGCATGTGCAAAGGCCCTGTGGCAGCAGCTCAGACTGCTGAGGGGCGGGTAAGTGATGGGTGGAGCAGGGCATCCTCTGTCTCTCCCTCTCTCTCCCCCCACCTCCCTCCATAAAACCTCCTGGGAGTGGGACCCCAAGGCCAAAGAGAGCCTCCCCCCATGGTTGGGGCCAGCTGTCCCCCCTTGCCCCCCATTATAAAGGTGAGGACAGTAAGGCACAGAGAGGCAAGGATGGGGCCCAGGACCCCCCAGCCGGCAAGTGGCAGAACCAGGATTCAACCCAGGATTCTTTTTTTAAAAAATTATTTTATTGAAGTCACATTGGTTCATGACACTATAAATTTCAGGCATATGTCATTATATTTCAGCTTCTATATAGACAGCATTGTGTTCATGGGATTCTGAACCAGCAATTCTTAAATCCATTTTTAAATGGGCCATTTGTCTTTTTGTTATTGACTTGTGAGAGCTCTTTATATATTCTGGACACTAAATCCTTGCTAGATATGTGACTTGCAAATATTTTCTCCCATTCTCTGGTTTGTCTTTTCACTTCCCTAATAATGTCCTTTGATGCACAAAAGTTTTCACTTTCATCAAGCTCACTCCCTGAATTTTTTATTTTCAAAATATATTATTTTTCATAAAATATTATATTTATAATAAAGTAGCAGTGTATGGTTGATTGTGGTGGTTGGCTGTTATTATTTTTAGAGGTTAATACACGTTTTAAATTTTTCTGTTTTAATTTATAATGTGGTGAATATTATCAGTGACTGTAACCCATTGAAACACTCTGGAGCTTAAAGCCATCTTGGCAGCGTCCCCCTTGGGGAGGGAAGTTCCAGGTATGGCCGGGGCCTCTGGGGCTGATCCTAGGAGGTAGGGTGAGTTCCTTTCCCCTAAAGCCACCAGAGCCCGTCTTAATGTCAGGGTCAGGGCAGGGGACACACTGGGCGGGATATTTTTAGGGCGGTGGCCGGTATCTGCCACGTGGCCAGCCTGGCTGGGAGGGGGGAAGAGGAGAAAGGGAGAGAGAGCAGGACGAGTGACGAGGTGGCCGAGGTGACACCTCCCCACGCCCCCCTGCCCGCTGGCCCGTGACTAATTTAGGCAAAAGGCAGCGCCGCGCTATTTCCATCGGGTGGGTGGGAACAGGTGCGGCGCCCGCCGTCCCCATAGGCCGCGGGCCGCCTCCCCCTGGCCGGCCTCCGGGCTGCCCAGCCTATAAAGGTTTTCTCAATGAAGCCGCGTTGCGCTGCTGGGTCGGCCCAGCGGTGCCCGCCGCCCCTCCTTGCCAAGATGAAGCACATCGTGGGCATCGGAGGGTGAGCGCCCGTGCGCGGGCGGAGGTCTCGGGGAGGGAGGCTGGGAATGAATGGAGGGCTGCCCGGCGCCTGGGGTCGCGGGGCCCGCCACCCGAGGTCGGAGTGCAGAGAGGGGTCCCTGCCCTCGGGGGCTGGGGGCTGGGCCCAGTTTTAAATTTCCAAATGGACATCACTTTTCGCCCTTAGACTCAGTGTCAACCCCAAACCCGGTGGGGACAGAGGATTATGTAGTGCTCAGGCAGACCCCGAAGGCGCTGGGGCGTCCTTGGGGGTGCACGTGGGGGGACACCCCATCGGGGGCAGGCACTGGGCAGGTGGGGCAGTGTGTAAGCTCCTGCCTTTGAAGCCACTTCTGCACGACCTCAGAGCAGGGGCCTCGCCTCCCGGGGGTCCAAACTCTCCATTTTATTACCAACAACCAGCCTTTTAAGAGGATGCCTGGGCAGCATCTGGCATAAGCAGGGCTGGCTCCGGGGACAGGCGACGACCCACCCAGGCATCGCCCAGGGCCCTCCCCCACTTGGTCTAATGCTCTGCTGTCACCCTGTTGAAATTCCTAATACATATGTTGGATCAAGGGCCCCCACGTTTCATTTTGTGCCGGGCCCTGCACATTCTTTGCGGGCTCTGAGCACGAGCTGTGCCTTTTATAACAACCCAAATTAACGCCAGGCATGTTCTAACCTGCTCTCCCTTAATATACGGGGGTGCCCCTCCCCCATCGGCCCTTTTTAAGGGTGGCAGCTTCCCCCCCACCTCGTCCACACCCAGCTGTATGTCCCTGACACCTAGAAGAACAATGGGGTCACGGGGATACTGGTTTCCGGAAAGACCTGACCGCTGGCATTCTCTGCCCTTTGTCAGTTCCAAGGGTCAAACGTCTTTGTTCCCTTTGCCGTGGGGTGACCTGGCACTGAAGGGTCCCGGGGATTCGGGACTTCCGGCCCTAACACCGGAGAAGCCCCAGGGAAACCAGGACGAGTTGGTCACCCTAGTTTGCCAATTGCTTTTTCTTTTTCTTTTTTTGTCTCTTCTCGATTACCACGAGGCTGTACCTCCACCATAAGGTGGCTGCCTCTTCCAGGTTTTGTGTGAACTGCTGGGTTTCCTACTGCAAACATTTTCTTCTCTCCCAGTCTGCACCTGACTTAACATTTTGACTTTTTTTAAGCCCCACGGAGGCTAAGTCATGCTGGGGCCTCAGTTTCCCCGTCTGTAAAAATCAGCTCATTGCCCCACCTCCCAGGTTGGCAGGAAGGCTGAACCAAGTTTTTTTTTTTTTAATATTCCCCTAGGCCTGTTTTTTTATTTTTATTTTTCCCTCAAAGCCCCAGTAGATAGTTGTATGTCATAGCTGCACATCCTTCTAGTTGCTGTATGTGGGACGCGGCCTCAGCATGGCCGGAGAAGCGGTGCATCGGTGCGCGCCCGGGATCCGAACCCGGGCCACCAGCAGCGGAGCGCGCGCACTTAACCACTAAGCCACGGGGCCGGCCCGTGAACCGAGTTTAAATGTGAAAACCACGCTTAGACGTGGCTGCCGTGGGCAGAGACTGTGGGTTGGCTTTTTTTGCTAGTTTTCACATTCTCTGCCCCTTTTCTCTGCTTAGAAAGCCTCCTCTGACCCTCGACAAATAGAAACATCCTCTTAGGGCCACAGTTTTGCGCTTCTGGGTTTTATCCTGGGGGGCCCCTTGGACCCGGATGGGCCCGGGGTTGGGGGGAACCGAGTGGCCTCACGCAATGCTCTCTTGGCAGCATGACCAACAGCGGCAAGACCACGCTGACCACCAGTCTGCTCAGGTCGCTGCCCAACTGCTGCGTGATCCACCAGGACGACTTTTTCAAGGTGGCCGCCCTCACCCAGGGGGTGTGGGGGAGGCGGCCCCCCGAGAAGGGGATCGGGGCAAGCGGCCACCCTCTACCGCCCAGCGCCCGCGTGGGCCAGACAGGGGCCTCCGCCGCCCGCCTGAGGCCTCCCGGGTGGCCCTGCGCTGACCTGCACCGGGAGAGCATCTCTCGGATGCCCAGCACTTTCCCACTGGACACCCATGGACTGATGGGGAAACTGTGGTTCCAAAGGGCATGTGTCCCCGGGCCCTCAACCCCCTGCGTCTCTGCTTTCCCAGCCGCAGGGTGCGCTCCGAGCCCCCCCTCGGTCTCTGCGGAGGGTGAGGGCTAACGAGTGAAGGATGCAAAGTCCTCTCCCTCCTGGTCCCAAGAGTCGGGGAGGGGGGGTCCGAGTGCCAGCCGGGAGCCCCACCCCGCCCAGGACCTCGGAGCCTGTGAGCATCGGCTGTGAGGGGCTGGGGCAGGCGGCTCCACGCGGGCCCCTCGCGGGGGCTCTCCGGGCGCCCAGGGGCCCACCGAGACTGTCACCCAGGGCGGGTACTGAGCTCGAAGCTTGGGCCCCTCTGTTTCAGCCCCAAGACCAAATAGCAGTTGGGGAGGACGGCTTCAAACAGTGGGACGGTAAGGACGGACGGCGGCCCCGCGCCCCTGCCCCGTGCTGTCCCCCGGCCCCCGGCCCCGCCTGACGCCCGCCCTCCCCCCAGTGCTGGAGGCACTGGACATGAGAGCCATGCTGAGCACCGTCCAGGCCTGGGTGAGCAGCCCCCAGAAGTTCGCCCGCGCCCACGGGGTCAGCGTCCAGCCAGACGCCCCGGACACGCACATCCTCCTTCTGGAAGGCTTCCTGCTCTACAGCTACAAGTGAGCCTCTGTGGGGCCGGGCCCCGGACAGCCCCAGCCCCCCCACTTCGCCAGACAGGAGCCGAGGCCGGGGTGGGGTGGGGGGCAGCGGGAGGCCCGGGGACAGGGGCAGAGCTGGGCTCAGCTGAAGGGTCTGGGGCAAACAGCTGTGCTTCTTGGGGAAACTGAGTCCTCATTCTAGAACCTCAGCCTCCTTGAGCAGAGCAGGAGGCTGGGCTGGACCCCCAGCCTTGCTGTGTGACTCTGGGCAAGACGTGGTACCTCTCTGGGCCCGTTTAAACTGGGGGAGAGGGAGGGTTCCATCCCTGGGGACTGCTGTGGGGACGTTCCTGGGGCACAGGAAGAAACTGGCCAATGCTGGTCACCTCCCTGACCCCTAAACTCACTGGCCCAGAGCCTCCCAGCCCCACCACCCGGGAAAGTGCCTGGAGGCCAAGCCCGTGGGTTGTGTACTGGGACCGCCGTTGACGGAAGGCCCGTGGTGCTAACCGTGTCCCCCACCCGGGCCAGGCCCCTGGTGGACTTGTACAGCCGGCGGTACTTCCTGACCGTCCCGTATGAAGAATGCAAGAGGCGGAGGAGGTGAGCCTGGGGCCGGGCTGGACTCCCACATGGGCCCAGGAGACCGGACCATGCCCGCTGGACCCCGGGCGCCCTGGAGGCTGACGGACAGCGGGCAGCAGCTGGTCGGCGCTCTGTTCCAGAAGCCCACGGCCCGGCGCCTGGATGGCATGGCGCGCCCTGCCCTGCCCCGGGCATCTCCCCCGCCCACGGGGTGAAGATGCTGGAAGTCGGGGCACCCAGGCCCCAGTGCGGGTCCCCTGCCCCAGTGGGGTCCCCTTTCTCAGTGGTGTTGTCCCCCCCAAGTTCACGTCCCCAAGCTCTGTGTATGGCACCACCCTCGGGTGACATGGGTGTCGCTCATTGTCCCCCATTTCCCTCCCCAGTACTCGAAGCTACGAGGTCCCCGATCCCCCTGGCCTCTTCGATGGCCATGTCTGGCCCATGTACCAGAAATATAAGCGGGAGATGGAGGCCAACGGCGTGGAAGTGGGTAAGCCCCTGAGTGAGAGGAGGCCTGGCCCTGGGGCCTCCCCGTAGGGACCACTTGGGAAACCTGGAAGTCCCTCCTCAAGTCTCACCGCTGGTCCCTCTTGCTTTTGGCCCCAGAGGCTGGTCTATGCCAGCAGCCTGACTCCGCAGGTCGACCCCGCAGTCCGCCCGGCCACTGCGAGCTGGCCGCCCGCCCCCTGGTGGCAGCCCTGGCGACCCGGCCCCGACTGTGGCCTTTCTGATTTCAGTGTACCTGGACGGCATGAAGTCCCGCGAGGAGCTCTTCCAGCAAGTCCTGGAAGACATTCAGAACCTGCTCCTGAACCGCTCCTAGGCGTGGCTGGAGAGCAGGGGCCACACGCGACTCCGGCCACAGCGCGGCCAGGCCGGCGGAGTCCCAGCCGGACACCACGTGACCGTTTCCCTTTGGGGAAGTCTGTGCAGGGGAGGGTGGAGGCCCCCCTCACAGCTCAGCATCTCGGGGCCCCGGGATCCCCCCCGAGATGCCTTTGTAACCTCACAGCCACTTAAGTATTAAACCTGGTCCTGTTTTTATAACCTCTGGGGTCCAGCCTGCTGTGTTTGAGGCACCGAGAGGGACCCTCCTGTCCCCTTGCCTTGGTTCGTTGGTGGCCTCTGCGGCTGGCACTGAGGGCTCTGGACAGCTACAGTGTCCACCTGTTGGACTTATACCGATGTGACCCAGGAGCTGCTTGGGGTCCTGGGGCCTCAGTTTCCCCAAAGGGGAAATTTCCTTCGAGCTTTCAACAGATGGCGCAACACATGGCTGGGAAGTCAGCCAAGCCCAAGGTGCCCCTGACTCTCGGCTGAACCCCCGGCGTCTCCCCTGTGATTGGAGCTGATACCCACTTCACGGGGTCATCAGGAAGCTGTCATGACCCAGGATGCTCGTAAAGGACACACTTCCCGCCCCAGAACCACGTCCCCCCAAGCCCTCCCCGAAACCTCCGAGAGACAGTTTATCATTTCTGCCCATTTCCTGGACGGGGAGACTGAGGCTCAGAGATGGCAGGGGCTTGGCAGAGCTGGGATTTGAACCCAATCTCCTCAGATCCCATTCCTTTTGCCCAAGGGATGCTGGTAGGTCTGGTGGAGACTAGAGCCCTGGAAGGGGGGTGATAGGGGGCGAGAGGGGGAGGACGGTGTGCCCCTTGACCTGAGGGTGACAGCCCACAGCTGGCAGGAAAAACCTGCAGTCCAGACAGGTTTGAACAAACCCAGTGAACATATGGAAATTATGGTGGAAAGAAGAGAAAAGAACCAATTACCATATAACTCAGCAGTTCCACTCCTAGGAATGTACCCCAAAGAATTGAAAACAGGTGTTCAAATAAAAACTTGTATATGAATGTTCATAGCAGCATGATTCACAGTAGCCAAAAGGTGGAAACACCCCAAGTGTCCATCAGTGGATGATGGGTAAACACAATGTGGTCCATCCACACACTGGAATATTACGCAGCCTTGAAAACGAAGGAGATTCTGACACCTGCTCCAACGTGGATGGACCTTGAGGAAATGACGCTCAGTGCCATGAGCCAGACACAGAAGGACAGACACTGTGTGATCCCCTCACAGGAGGCCCCTAGAGGAGTCACAGCCACAGAGACAGAAAGTGGATGGTGGGGCCAGGGGCTGGGGGAGGGGAGGGGAGTCAGTGTTTAATAAGGATAGGGCTCCTTTATGGGGGGGGACAATATTTTCTAAAACTGATTGCACACCCTATGAATATACAAAAAATTTGAAGTGGACACATTAAATGGGTAAATTGTATGGTATGTTCACTCTATTTCAATAAAAATGTTTAAAAAATCCTTTAGGGTTTGATAAGAAAAAAAAAAACACCCAATGCGACTTTTATTTTATTCAGGGGCATTTTCAACATTTGTGACTTGAATCAAAAATGCACTAATGCCCATCTACTCATTAACAGCACATCACTGTCAGGCTAATAAATCGGGCACCTGTCTTAATGGGGCCCTAAACGGTGGTTCACTCAACAAACGTTTATGGGTGTGTGGTACGTGGATCCGCAAACTACGGCCCGTGGGCTGAATCTGGCCCACTGCGAGTTTTTGTACAGCCTGTCAGCTAAGAATGGGTTCAGATTTTTAAACAGTCAGGGGAAAAAACAGCAAGAAGAATTAAATTTCGTGACACATGCAAATTATGTGGAATTCAAATTTCAGTGCCTATAAATAAAGTTTTATTGGCACGCAGCCACGCCCATTTGCGTATGTGTCATCTGTGCCTGGGCTACCGTGGCAGAGCTGAGAAGCTTCGACAAGACAGGGGTTCTCTAGTCTGCAAAGAGGAAAATGTTTACTTTCTGCCCTTTTGCAGAAAATGCTTGCTGATCGGTGTGGTGGATGCCAGGTCTGGCGTGCAGGGCCACGGGGGACGGCTGCGACTGAGGTCGTGGGGTCCTGTGCCGAGTGAGACATGGGGCAGGACCAGGAGGAAGTGCCGGGGGGCCTGCCAAGCCTTGCCCTTTACCACAGGCACGGAGCCCGGATAAGCTGATCTGCCCGTAACGGCGCCCAAAATAGTCCAGGATGGGACGGGGACTTGACAGAGGTGGCTCTGGGGCAGCCTGGGCCCTGCCCAGCCACCCAGCCTCCTGAGTCATTATGAGAACACGTAGCAAGAGGGTGACCAACGCAAAATAATGGAAGGAAACGTGTCATCGAGGATGTAGAGAAATTGGCATCCTTGTGCACGGCTGGTGGGAATGACGGTGCAGCCGCTGCAGAAAACAGGATGGCGGTTCCTCAGAAAGTTACACACAGAGTTACCATACGATCCAGCAATCCCACTTCTGGGTATATATCCAAAGAACTGAAATCAGTGTCCCAAATAGATATTTGCACACCCATGTTCACAAAAGCTAAAACGTGGAAACACCCAAGTCTCCACCAATGCATGATGGATACACACAACATGGTCCATCCACACACTGGAATATTACGCAGCCTTGAAAAGGAAGGAGATCCTGACACCTGCTCCAGCGTGGGTGGACCTTGAGGACATGATGCTCAGTGACATGAGCCAGACACAGAGGGACAGACACTGTGTGATCCCCTCACAGGAGGCCCCTAGAGGAGTCACAGCCACAGAGACAGAAAGTGGATGGTGGGGCCAGGGGCTGGGGGAGGGGAGGGGAGTCAGTGTTTCACGGGGACAGAGTCTCAGCTTGGGGAGATGGAAAGTTCTGGAGACGGATGATGGCATTGGTTGCACAACAATGTGAATGTGCGTCATGAACTAAACTATACACTTAAAAAATGGTAAAGATGGTAACTTCTACGTTTTTGATATTTTACCACAATTTAAAAAGAAGAAAAGACGAGAGCCAGAGCAAGAGGGTGACCACCTCACCCCGTTTGCCCCAACCGTCCCGCTCTCAGCACCGGAAGTCCCCTGTCCCGGGAAACCCAGGCAAGCTGGGACAGTGGGTCAGCCCACTCGGGGTCAACGGCCTCGAGAGGTCAGCCTGTTCTGCGACCCATTTCTCTGGGGCTCAGAGAGGGAGACGGACTTGCCCAAGGTCGCTCAGCAGAGCTGAGATTTGAATTCACATCTGTCACCTGCCTACGCCGTGGCCTTCCCCAGCCCGGGAAGCACGGCCAGGCCGCTCCCTCTCGCCCCGTCGGGCTTTTGTCTTCCCACCCACATCCCGGGAGAAGTTCTCTCTTTGCCCCCAGAACCACCGAGGGGCCCAGAGATTCCGGCCAGGCGGCTCTGGGCACGGCGACGCCATCGGCTAGGCTAAGCTGCGCCTTTCCCGAAGCCCTGCCGTCAGGGACAGAGCCCCGAGACAGACCACATCGCCCCTGCCCATTTCCACCAAGCACCCCCCTGCCGGGCGGCCTCCCCAGGCCCCAGGACTGGACGCCCTGAGACTGGGCAGCCCAGAGCGTGACGGGCTGCAGAACCCTGTCCCCTCGGGCTCCCCCAGCCCCACGAGGAGCTCCCCCAGCTCCCGGGGCCCCCCACCGCCGCCGGTTTCCCAGAGGTCCCTTCTGAAGCCATTCATTCCCCCCCTGCCTTCACAGGGGGCCGGGGCCGCAGACACCCCACAATTAGCCATGCATTGATTCGTTTTCTTCACAAGTCTCGCTTATTTTATTGATTTGAACTAAATTTGTTTGCAGAGGAAACTCGATGGCGTTGGTGTCAATGGGAAAATGCAAGTTTCCTGAGATGCATAAGCACAGAGCACGTAACTACTCTAAGTCAGAACAATTGCCCACAAATCACCTAAAATCAGCCCAGCACACCCGGTGCCGAGCAGCCCACCTTCCCGAAACGTTCAAGGCTAAAACTCTCAACTAGCTGCGATTCTTCCCCCCAGGGGACACTAGGGGACATCTGTGGTTGGCACGCAGGGGGAGCTCCTGGCATCAAGTGGGTGGGGCCCAGGATGCTGCTTGACCCCCCAGAGCGCCCAGGACGGCCCCCCACAGAGAATGACCGGCCCCCATGTCAGCAGTGCCAAGAAGGAGAGACCTTGGCCCAAGGGCAGAGAACGGGCCCAAACCCTGCCGTGTCCCCACAAGAAGCCCTTGGGAAGGGGCTAAGAGCCCAGGACAGGTCCAGACCCCGACACACGTCTACGTGCCCCATGTCCAGTGGCTGACGCCCTCCTGAGCCAAGTCACCCCCGTCCCGAGGAACTTGGCTGGGCCTGCCTGCAGCCCCCCTTCCCTGATCCCTGCAGGGCCCGAGTGCCAGGGACCCCGCAGAAGGATGCCTCAGGACTGTGGGGGCTGAGGGGGGCAGGCGGGACCCACTGGGCCCCTCGCTGGAACCTGGCTGCTGCCCCCTGCTGAGCCCCCTCCCTGCTGGGGAGATCCTACCTCCCCCCCAGCCCACCGAAGACAGACAGACAGACTGGCAACCTTCCGTGCAAAGTGCCCCACGGGAGCCCCCGCTCACCCCACCAGACTCTGCCCTTGTGCTCGGCCCCCAGTGTCCTGACAGCCACGGGAGGACAGAGGCAGAGGCCCCGGAGGTGGTGGGCGAGGCTGCATGCCTGCCCCCCCGCCCCCCTCTTCTCACTCTATTTCGGGACCCCCCCACCCCAAGCATTTGCCACTCTCGTCAAGTAGCACTCAGCCGGCCCTCTCCATCAGCACTTTCTCTGCCGGCGCCCCCACCCCCACCCGTGTCCCAGCAAGGCCAGAGCAGTCACCTCCGAAGGCCACCCCCACCTCGGGAGCCCCGTCCCTCCAGCCGCCAGGCCCCTGCGGGGGTGTCCTTGGGGCCGACTGCGGCAGGAGCGGGCTGGTGGGGACAGACAGACCGCCACACGCCCTCTGCCGCCGTCCAGGAGCCCCCACATCCACGCAGCGCATTCTGGGGGGCGCCCGGGAAGTGGCCTCGTGGTCTCCCACGTCCCTTTGAGCTTCTCCGGCATCGACAAGGTCAGGGAAGGGAGGGGCGGGGGGGCCGGGCAGCTCCCCGAGCACAGGCGTCTTGGGGTTCAATCGATGCAAAGGCGGCTCATTTCCCGTCGGGCCTGGAAGTCCCGCCATAGAGGGACCTTCCAGCTACGGAAGCCCAGGGGCGGGGGGACACCAGCGCCGTGGCCACATCACCATCGCGAGACACACCTGCATTCTGGGGTCTCCGGGCCCGGGCGGGGGCCCCTCTGGGACGGGGGGGAGTCGACGAGGAGAGGCCCAGCCCCCTCCGTCTCCTCCTCCTGCTCCTCCTCCTCACGGCCCCCTTCCCCGCCGGGACGCCCCAGCCGCCGGGGACAGTTAAGCGCCCGAGGCCGTGTTTCGTGTCCTTTGCGTGGAAATATGTCACTTCACCACTGTTCTGTGTCTCACTTTGCGGCCGCCGAGCGGGGCCGGGCGGAGGGCTGGGGAGATGGTTTTGGTACTTACTTTTTTTTCTTTCACAACAGGGGGGCTAAAGGTCTCGGGGCTGAAGGAGCCGCTGGGGGCAGGCGGGCCCGGCTTTATAGGAGCCGCGGCCCCCGCGCCGGGCGGGCACAGCCTCTTGCCCGAGTATGGTCAGGACCGCGGCGCCGGGGGCTGGGCCGGCCCCCCTTCTCCGGCACCTGCTCCGTGCCCTCTGACCTACAAGGCCTGGGCCTCGGGCCATGCCCTCTGACCTACAAGCCCCAGCACAGCGTGGGGATACCCGAGCCCCCCAAATCTGGCAACACTCATGCTCAGGGGGCGCCCGGCGTGTGCTGGACCCCAACTCGTCCTTTCCTTCACCCTGGCCACCACCCTGGGAGGCAGACGGACGCTTGTCCAGAGGCAGGGCCATCCTGGCACAGGAGAGGTGGCTGCACTGGCCAAGGGCAGGAGCTCAGTTGGGTGGCCTTCCAACCTGCGACCAGCTGACTCATCTTGCAGATGGTGTGTAACTAAATCCAAGCTGTGGGGGAAGGACTAAAATTAGGGCTTGGCCACATGTGCTGGTAAAACCAGGAGGGCCCTCGATGGCCTCCCCGCTGCGCCCCCCGAGGACGAGGTCGCCTAGCCCAGCGCCCTCCTTAGCAAGGGGACCAGGCGTGGCGCCTGCTCACCCGCAGCCAGCCCGAGGGACCATCCCAACAAGCCGGTGACATCCTCCCATGGGAACCAGGCCATGTTGCTCTCCGGTCCCTAAAACGCCTGCCTCCCACAGCCCCTGCTGTTCACTCTGTCCCCCAGTGCACCCCCCAAGGGGACCCTCGGGGCCTGCGGCGTCCTCTCCCAGGCTGGGAGTTGCCGTGACTAATAAACCGCTGTCCACTCAAAGAACAGCATCCGAGTGCGTGCATTCAGCCACCCCCATCACCCACAGCGGGACGTCCGCCCTCTCTAATGCAGTGACCAGGACGGGATAAAACACCAGCTGCTGACCCAACGGGCCACAAGTCGGCAGCCCAGCCGTGACAGCACTGCTGCCCCCGCACGGCCTGGCTCCCGGTTCCAGGCCAGGCCGTTCTCACCGGGAGCTCCACCCACCCGCGACACCGGCCTGGCTCACGTCCGCCAGGGCTTTCTGCTCGCCCAGCCAAATACGAGACGCCCCCACCTCCTCTGCCTCCTGATCCTCCTCTCTGCTGGCCACTGGCATGGCCAAGAGGCTGTCTGCCCACGTGGAGAACTTTCCAGCAGGGCCGCCTCATCCTGAAGGCGGGCGCCTGATGGCCAGATTCTGCGGGGTAGCGAGACAGGGGCTCTGTCCAGGGCTGGGCAGTGGACATTGTCAAGCTGGGAAATCGCACCACGGACACGCCCCGGCCTGAGGGAGCCGAGGGCTGGAAGGAGCCAGGTGCCACAATTCGAGAGACGGCCACGGGGGCCAGTCGTGAAATGCTCACGGGTTCCAGGCGCTGCGCCCAGCCGTGGGCAGCCGGGATTGCTTCGTTTCTACCTTGGAGCCCTGCATGTGTGTGCCGTGGCTGCTGGGACGGATGACCACACACTTGGTGGCTTAAAACGAGAGAAATGTATCCTCACCAGTTCCGGAGTCCAGAAGTGGAAATCCAGGCGTCGCAGGGCCATGTTCCCTCTGCAGCTCCAGGGGAGGGTCCCTCCTGTCTCCTCCAGCCTCTGGGGGCCAGCAATCACCGGGGTTCCACAGTTTGTAGAAGCATCACTCCATGTCTGCTTCTGTTGTCACGTGATTGTCTTCTCCCTGTGTCTGTGTCTTCGCGTGGCCTTCTAAGGACCTCGTCCGTGGATTAGGGCCCACCTGGTCCAGTGTGACCTTGTCTTAACTAATGACATTTGCAATGACCCTGTTTCCAAATAAGGTCACAGTCCCAGGTTCTGGGGGCTGCGACGTCAACGTCAACATCTTTCGTGGGGACACACTTCAACCCACAATAGCCACCTCGTTTGTGACCCCAATTTATCTTTCTGACAACTGAGCCCAGCGTCACACTGCTATTGACTCGGAATCTAAAGGATAAGTTTCTATTTCTCTCCGCTCCCACCGTCCGACACCGAGCGTGTGGGGTTTCCCTCCATTCAGCGATCTTGAACGCTATCTACCCGGAGTTAGTTAGCAGACCCCACAGTTCAGGGCTCAGCCCCACAGGACGGCCCCCCTTCAGACGCTGGTCCCAACTCTGGGCCTCCTGTGCTTCTGACCGACTGGCTATAAATCAGGGTTCCCATCAGCCCCTTCTCAGGTTCGCTAATTTGCTAGAACAGCTTACAGAACTCAGGAAAGCTCTTACTTACTATCACCTGTTTGTTATAAAGACTATAACTCAGGAACAGCTAGATGGAAGAGACACACAGAGCAAGGTATGGGGAAGGGGTGCACCACCCTCCTCGCATCTCCTGTGTTCACCCACCGGAAGCTCTCCGAGCCCCTTCCTTCAGGGTTTCCACGAGGATCCATCACACAGCCAGGGTTGACTAAATCATTGGCCATTGGTGATTAACTCAATCCCCAGCCCCTCTCCCCTCCCCGGAGGTCGGGGGTGAGGCTGAGACCTCCATCCTCCTGACCCCATGGCTGGTCCTCTGGCCACCAGCCCCGTCCCCAAGAGTCACCTCATTGGCATAAAGTGTGATATGGCTGAAAGGGGCTTGTTTTGAATAAAAAAGACACCGTGTTTCCTAATAGCTGCTTTGTGTGTGTGTGGTGAAATAAACATAATGTAAAATTTACCATCTTAACCATTTTTAAGTGCACAGCTCAGCAACATGAAGCACTCTCACATTGTCATGCAGCCATCCCCAATATCCGTCTCCAGAACTTTCCATCTTCCCAAACTGAGACTCTGTCCCCATGAAACACTGACTCCCCCTCCCCTCCCCCAGCCCCTGGCCCCGCTGTCTACTTTCTGTCTCTGTGGATGTGACTCCTCTAGGGGCCTCCTGTGAGGGGATCACACAGTGTCTGTCCTTCTGTGTCTGGCTCATGTCACTGAGTGTCATGTCCTCAAGGTCCATCCACGTTGGAGCAGGTGTCAGAATCTCCTTCCTTTTCATGGCTGAGTAATATTCCAGCGTGTGGATGGACACACTGTGTTTATCCGTCATCCATTGATGGATGAACATACAGTATTTGTCTTTTTTTTTTTCTGTTTTTTTTTTTTTTGCTGCAAAAAGCTTTCTTGTTTCTATTTGGTCCACGGCTTGGGAGAGGGCTCCAGGGTGCTTTAAAAGCGACCTAGAGGCTGCAAGGAGAGGCTCAGGCAGAAGCTCTGACACCAGGGGGCTGCCAGAGGAGCCCCTCAAAGGCTGCTGGACTGCGGAGGCTCCTAGTCACGCTTGAGGGTGAGCCTTTCAAAGAGATACTCGCGCAGCCCAGCCTGGGGGCCAGCGAGCCTGTGAATGGTGGTCAGGTGGTCGCCCACCTTCTTGATGAGTTTCACTTCCTCCTCTAGGAAGCGGTTCTCCAGGAAGTCACAGAGATGGGGGTCTGAGTGGGCAGAACCCAGAGCATGCAGATCCGAGAGGGCCTTGTTCCGATTCTTCTCCAGGGCCATGGCAGCTTCCATAGCCTCCAGGGTGTTGCCCCACTCACCCTGGGACGGCTTCTGCAAGTCCTGGAAGAGGGTGCGGCGCTCTTTTGCATCTTCAAGAGATGCTCGACGCCCTCACGCTTCTCCTCCGCCAACTCGCGGAATGAGTGGCACACGCCCCCCAGAGCCACATTGTCGCAGTCGAAATGGAAGCCCAGAGAGAGGTAGGTGTACGAGGCCCGCAGATACGCGTTGACCAGGCAGTTGATCGCAGCCTCGACTTCAACAGAATAATTCTGATGAGTCTGGGAGCTCATGCTTGACGGCAGTAAGGAGCTGAGCTCAAAAAATCGGTGTTGGTTGGTCCCGCCGGAGGTAGAGGATGGCTGAGCTGGTCCGAAGGCTACAACTGGGAGAGAGGTTGGAGGGTGGTCGGAGGCTGGAGGAAGGGGGCGTCCCTGGGTCTGTTCCGTCCAAACACTGTTGAAGCAAGAGACAGAGCCAGGGGACGCCAAGTGCACTGCCTTTTTTGTGGTTTTATAACTTTATTTGACAACCAGGCGTTAGTCTTCCTCCACACTGCCTGTAGACTTCTGCAAGCAGTGACGGGCACACAGGTAGCCAATGTGGATCGCTTGTCTGGTGAATCTCCAGCCTCACTACGTTTTCTGGATGTATGGATGGCCCTCACTCCTTCGGCCGGGCAGCTTTGCTGAGCCTGAAGTCGATGCACGCGTCTGGAGCTCCCACCTCCCTCACGGCAAATTTCTGGACCTCTCTCAGAGCCCACAGGGCAGGCTTCTTGAAGCCCACTCCGTGGATGCGCTTGCGAATGTTGATTGTGTATTCTCTGGTCACTATCTCGCTGACGGCAGGCAGCCCTTTTTTTCTATACCCTTCTTTCCAGAGCCATTCTTCCGGGCCCAGGTTGGAATGACAGTAGTTGTCTTTTTGTGACATTTCACTGAGAGTCATGTCCTCAAGGTCCGTCCATATAGTAGCAGGTGTCAGAATTTCCTTCCTTTTCAAGGCTGAGTAATATTCCATTGGGTGGATGGACCACATTGTGTGTATCCATCATCTGTCCATGGACACTGGGATTGTTCCCGCCTTTTGGCTACTGTAACTGGCATGGTTTTAAGCACTTTAGAATCTTAATCCATTCCATCCTCAAAACCAACCCATGAGGATGACTCTATTATTCCCACTTTTCAGAGGGGTACACTGAGGCAATGAGAGGTAAGATAACGTGCCCAGAGTCACAGAGCTGGGGTTCTGGAGCCGGGCAGTGTGGCTCCAGAGTCCCCATTATGATCACTGTGCGCCCCTCACCACCGTCTTTCTCTGCAGCTGGTGTCTGAGGATGTACATACGTTTGCAGACCCTGACCCACCCTGGGACACCAGCCTCGGTGGTCCCGTCCAGCTCAGAGACTCCAGCTCTAGCGCTAACAGTAACTCAGCACTGTACCACCGTAAACCCCTCTACAAGCTCCCACCTAATCCTCACAGCACCTCTGATGCGCAGGGAGGAATCACCGCCATTTTGCAGTTGGGAACATCGGGGCCAGGAGAGGGTTGCCTGCCCGAGGCCATTCTGCGGTTTAGGGGCAGGGCCAGCAGCGGACCCCCGGCCGCCCTCGCTCGGCATCCTGTGCACGAGCTTTGCTTCATAAACAAATGGAAGCTTTAAACCACTCCAATGAGCCTCACACACCTGCACTGCAGGCAAATCCTGAACCAGCCCACGGGCAGGTCTGGCCCAACTCCCGCTACTGGGGGAACGGAATTCATGGCCCCCCCAGTTCCTGCCTCCAGCCCACCTTCAGAAGCAGGGAAGAAATTCCCATTTTGAAGAAGGCAAAACCAGAGGGCAAGGAGCCCCCACTCTGCAGACTTGCTGAATGATCCACTCTGCATCAGTCAGCTACTGCTGCGTAACAAAGCATCACAAACTTAGCAGCTCAAAACCACACACACCTTGTCTCGGTGTCTATGGGTCGGGAGTCTGGGCACAGTTTACCTGGGGCCTCTGTATAGGGTCTCTCAGGAGGCTGCAATCCAAGCCAGGGTTGGGTTTTATCTGAAGGCTCGACTGGGGAAGGATCAGCTTCTAAGACCACCTACGTGGCTGGCGGGCTTCATTCCTCGCTGGCTGTTCCTTGCCATGCAGACCTCTCCAATGTGGCAGCTTGCTTCAGAGCCAGCAAGGGAGAGAGTGTGCCAGCAGGACGGAAGTCACACTCTTACGCGGCCTGATCACGGAAGTGAGCTCCACCACCTTTAGTGTTCTGTTGGTTAGAATGGCCGCCAGGCCGGCCCACTCTTGAGAGAGTGGAGGGGAGAAGCCGGGACCCTTGGGGGCCGTTTCAGGGTCTGCCTGCCACAGGCAGGGTAAGCAACAGCATATCAGCCCCGTGGGCTCTGCAAGGGGACAGTGCTATTTGCTAAGTGCTCGCGTGGGCAGGATACCCTGGTCAGCTGCTTTGCGGCCCCCTCGTGGTTCCCTGTGTCCTTAAACGACAGACTGAGGAAACCGAGGCTGCGCAGAGCTGAGCCGCCCAACAGAAGCCAGGTCAGGTGGGGTGGGGCAGAGATCGTCCCCAAAGCAAGGATGCCTGCCTGGTACCCCCTGCACAGACGCGGGGGAATCGGCCCCACAGGGTGGAGGTGCTCTGGATAATGACGGGGTCGGTGAGTCCAGAGTGAATTTCGGTTTCCACCCAGTCTTAACCAGAAAGGCTGGATGGGTGAGGCCCCGTCTCCACCCCCATCTGACGCAGTGCCCAGACTAGATGAACTTTGGCTGGATGGATGCTGTTTCCTGGCCCCCTGGGGACCCCCAGGGAGCCTTCGGCTACGCCCCCTGGAGTCTGGAGACCCTCGGGCACTGCACGAAGTTTCTCCTTTTCCACGGGAGGCAGACAGCACTACAGACTGTGGTCTATGCAAGTCACGCAAATTACACGCATCAGGGCGCCCCGACCCCCCACGGGCCGGCTGTGCTTCCCAACGTGACGTCTGGGAATTTGCTGCTCAGAGTCATGTCTTTAAGCCCTAAGGGACCTAAACACCAGACACCATGTACGGGCTGGACCAGGTCACAAAAGGACAGTCACAGACCCACTGCGGAAACCTGAGGAGGTCTGACCGGCCAATGAGCTGAAATTCATTGAAATTTTAAAAGTGGAAATTATTGACCAGAAAAAGAGAAAGATAAAAAAGGATGAGTCATATGGTGAGTCATATCTCAATTTTTTCAAAATTAAGTTAAAAACAAAACAAAGACAGAAACGTGCCCCTCAGTGTCCGGAACGAGGTAACAGGAGGATGAGCGGGCCGCCGAAGGCTCAGAACGCGGCTCCTGGGAAGGAAGGGAGGGCAGAAGGGCCCTCTGTGGGGCCACACTGCAGACCCCGAGGCTGTACAGGCGGCAGCAGGAGCAGGACGTCACCTCCAGAAGGGACCTGAAGCCGGGCAGCATCTCGGGAGGCGCGAAGGGACAGGAGACCCCTCTGGGCCCATTCAGGCTGCCCGGAAGCTTCTATCTCATTGCAACGAAAAGAACCCAAGTCCAGCTGAGCCCCAAGATCAGAGCAGCCTCTGAGGTCACACCAGAGGTTTGTCCTCTTCCCCCTGAGGAGCACGGGGACAGGCAGTGGACGGAGAGAGAGAGACACGAGCGCCTGGAGAGGCCGAGGCGCCGGGTGACCACCACGGCTGGGGGCCCTGCCAGGTCTGAGCAGGGACACAGCTGGACATCAGGGCGGTGGGGCATTATTCCCTTGGACTGACAGGGGGCACACGTGACACGACGGAGCTCCTGGAGGGCACACACGGGTCCCACCCGCCCCGGGGACCAGCCTGCACACCCGACATCCTGAGCCCCAGCCAGCGGCCGCAGCTGGGGCACCAGCCCGCCTGCCCGGCTCCTCCCTGCACGCGCTGGCTGGCCTCTGTCCCGGGAACCCCTCTCAGGCTCAGGGGGGCCGCACAGGTGCCCCTCGGTTAACACGACCCGCAGCAGAGACCTCGGCTCAGAGCGGCCGTGGCCGGGGAGCACGGTTCACGGAAGCCTGGACCTCAGGCCACCGTCTCTGGGGCCCAGACCCTGCTCCAGGGCGGCACCTAGTGGCACACAGCGGCACTGCCGCCGTGGCCCCCCAACCAGCTCTGGTCCTGCGCAAGTTCCCCGAGGGCCCACCGTGTGGGGGCTCCCAGCCAGGGGCACCTGGCAAACACCAGCAGAGGGGTCAAATGGGGTGGCACAGAGCCTCGGGGGCCCAAGGGGCTCTGCGGCTCTCTGGGGAAGGGGACCCTGTGCCCACGGGCCCTTGCAGGGCATTCTGAAGGCGACTACGGCGCGCGGCCCACTCAAGGGGGCCGGCCTGCACCCGACGGTTCACAAGGCAGCAGTGGAGAAGGGGCTGGGGCAGGGATGGGATCCTCATTGGTGGCTCTGGTGCCTCAGGGCAGAGCTGGCTCTTGATGCCCTTCCCCCGGCCCCGTCGGCGGGCCTGCCTCCCCCAGCGCCCGGGGCTCCCCAGGCCTCGGAGAAAGCAGAGCCTCAGATTTCACAGCTGTCGCCTTTACTGCATCCGGGCACCGGGCCCAGCCACGCTCCCCCCAGTGCCGCCTGCAGACCCACGCATCCTTGAGCTGGGTCACCTCCTGAGCTCCGGCCCCGGCACCCAACCCCAGGCTGCGGCACAGCAAGGGTGTCGGGGATCAGAGAGCCGGGCTCACAGGGCACCTGCACCGCCGACGCTGGGGGAGCCGCCTCCCGCCTCTGGAAGAGGGGGTGCGGGGTGTGTGGCAGAGGTCCTTCCAATTCCGAGCCCGGGGTGTGCCCAGGGCACTCACAACCCCCGCACCCAGGGCTCCACGCGCTCCATGCTGAGCCAGGCCCTGGACACCAAGGCTGCCGCCCCGCCGCCCCGCCAGGCGTGCGGCCTCTGTGTCCACTGTGGCTGGTTCCGTCTTGGTGGTACCGACCCCTCGCAGAGGTCACCGAGTTCCCGAGGCGCCGCTGTTGCAGGAGAGAGGGGCTGGGCGGGGCAGGCGGGCTGTGCAGAGGCGGCGGCCCGGGCAGCGCATCTTCCCGGGGCAGAGCCGGGCCAAGCCCACCCCTGGGCCGTGAATCCCCGGGCCCCGCGGAGCGCACCCCAGCCCCGCACTCCACCCGCCTCAGCCCCAGCCGGGGGGCTCTCCAGGGCAGGGCCGGGGTGACAGAGGGGCCTGCCGGGCCCCCCTAGCGGAGGCTGCACTCCACGCCCTGCAGCTTCTCCTGCTCCATGGCCCGCACCAGGTCCTGCACGAAGCGCATCTCGGAGGCCAGCTGCTTGGCCAGGGCCTCGTAGCGGTTCTCGAGGCGGCTGAAGCGGCGCTTGAGCCCGCTGGCCCCCAGCAGCGCGCCCTTGGCCTCCTCCCGGGCCTGCCGCCGCAGCGCCTCGGTCTTGTGCAGCTCCTGCCGCAGCCGCCGCAGGTCCTGGCCGATGCTCTCGTGCTCCTCCCGGTACCAGGCTTCCTTCTCCTCGTAGATGGCCGTCAGCGCCTCGATGTCCTCGTGGAAGAGGCGCCGGCTGTGCTCCAGCCCCCGCAGGCCCTCCTCGGCCGCCGCCACCTCCTCCAGCACCTTGGAGAAGCGCTCGAAGTTGATGTAGGTGTTGTTGGGGGGCATGCTCGAGTGCGACTTGATGGTGTACTCCTTGAGGCGGGCCGTCTTCAGGCGCCGCCGCTCCGGCTTCCTGCCGCTGTCCTCCCGCCGCACGTTCCGACGCCGGATCGCCTGCGGGGGAGGGGGAGCACGGCCTGCTGCGGGGGCCGGGAGGCGGAGGCCCACTGAGGGCCACGTCCGGCCCTCCGCTTGCTTTTGTAAATAAAGTTTTATTGGCACACGGCGGTGCCCATTCGAGTACCTATGGTGCGTGGCGCTTTCTGCTACCATGGCAGAGCTGACTAGTGCCAGAGACCCCAGAGCCAAAAACGCCGACTCTCTGGCCCTTTATAGGAGAAGGTTGCCAACCCTGACCCTGGCCTAGAGGTGAGCCCTTTCTAGAAGTTTCACAGAGGGGCCATGGACTCCAGTCCCCTGCCATCCAGGCCCACTCCCCTGGGGACCCTCCCCAGACGCTGAAGGCTTGTCACACCTGCCATCCTTCAGTGGGAGCAGCCCCCTGACCTTACCTTGATCCAGGAATGCTCCAGGCTCTGGGCGATGGTCATTCTCCTCCTGCAAGAGCCCCCGCCCTGGTTAGTCACACGTGCGCCAGCAGCACCGTCCTCCCCTCCTCCCCCAAGGCTGGCGGGCAGAGCCAGGCAGAGAGCAGGGAAGGGGTGTTCCAGGCTCTCCCCGCAACAGCTCTGCTCTCAGCCCCCGCCTAGGGCTGACTCACAGACCCCTGCCCCTGGGGACCCCCAAGCCCCTAAGTCACCCTCAGCCCAGGGACAAGTCCCTGAAACCACCTTGAAACCACATGCAGAGAGCATCCACTCTCCTGAGCCACCCAGGACGAGCCCAGCAAGGGGCCTGTGGGGCCTCCGTGTTCTCTGAGGGGTTCTGTGAACGGGGTCGAGACCTAATGCTGGGGTCTCGCAAGCTCAGGCACCCACGGGAGGGGCTGGGCGGGCAACAGGAATGGGTGGCGCTCGCCGGGGGAAGATGGCAGCCAACGGGGGCACCTCCCTATGAATGAGGGCTCCCTGTTGCAGGAGTTGTAGATTTTTTTCTAGAAAAAGTAAAATAGCTATCTAGAATTTTATGTGACACCTCCCATTTTAAAGGTTGACAACACATCAAAAGCTTCTTAAGACCGGAGTGGGCCAACGGAAGTCACCCACTGCTGTCTCCAGCCCACAGGGAAGCCGTGCCTGATTCCCAGTGACAGGGAGGCGGCGGCTTGCAGGGACGTGTCGTCGGCCCCCGGGCCACCCCTGAACCCCGCGGCCCAGCGCCCCTACTTGGGGTCTTTGACCAGCAGGCGGCGGATGAAGTCCTTGGCTAGCTCGCTGGTGTTGCTGAAGTACTCCTCGTCGAAGTCGTAGTTCACGGCCGAGATGTTGGTCAGCGTCTCCTGCTTGGTCTCGCCCAGGAACGGGGACGCGCCGCTCAGGCTGGAAGGCAGACAGGGGCCCAGGGCCCTGCGCTCGCCCCACCAGGCCGCGGCCGGGGGACCCCCCACCTCCGCCACAGAGGGGGCAGACGCAGAGGAGGCGGGTGGGGCCGGGCCGCCCACGCACCCGCGTTCCCCTGGAGCCCCCCATCCACAGCCCGGCCGCCAACCAGGAGGCAGCAGGAAGTCACGGCCCAGCCAGACGCGCTGAAACGAGTGGGCCAGTCTCTGCGGAATCTCAACTATCTACATAGACACACAGTCTCAGAGCGTTTGGGTCTCCCCCAAAACGTTCACAGATTCCGGGGGGCAAACCAGGCACTTTCGAGGGGGACTCCCGGCTGATGCCACCGCGGCGCACGGTTGGGGCGCCCACTCCCCATGATGGCGTCGGGTGATACGCTGCACCGAGGCGGCCACAGCACAGCCCTGGGGGCCCTGGGCGGGGACCCATGACTCATGGGGAGAAGCATATACTGGGTCTTCACCCCGTCCTCGGGCAAACGGCTCCCAAACCCTTGTAATTTCCTAAGAAATAGGAGCTCAGACAGTGGGAGCGTCTTTGCCATAATATTCCGTGTTTGGCCTGGATTCTGAAACTGCTCCAGGCTGACAAAGGTGCCAGGAGTGTCTTTTTTTATTCATAACAAGCTCCTTCCAGCCACACCTGAGTCTATGTGAATCAGGTGACTTCTGGAAAGCCCTAAGGATGCGGTTGGTGGCCAGGGGAACCAGCCATGGGACTAGAGGGATGGAGCGCTCAGCCTCACTCCTGACCTCTGACCTCCAGGGAAGGGAGGGACTAGGGATTGAGTTAATCACCGACGGCCAAGGATTTAATCAATGGTGCTACGTGCTGGAGAGTGGGGCTCTGGGCTGAACACAGCCACATTGGGAGGGTGCTGCCCCCCCAACTCCACCGGGACAGAAGCTCCTGCGCTCGGGACCCTCTCAGACGTCACCCTACGTGCCTCTTCCTCCGCTGTTCATCTGACTCCCCTATCTTATCCTCTGTGATACACGAGTACTCATAAGTCAACTGTTTTCCTGAGATCTGCGAGCCGTTCTAGCAAATTACCCCACCTGAGAAGGGGTCGTGGGAACCTCCGATCTATAGCTGGTGGGTCAGAAGCACAGGTGACGACCTGGACTTGCGATTGGCACCTGAAGCGGGGCCGTCGTGAGGGACTGAGCCCTCCCCCTTTGGGGTCTGCACTAACTCCAGGCAGATGGTGCCAGAACTGAGCTAAACGCAGGACACCAGCTGGTGTCGGAGCTTCGCTCACGTGAGTGAGCCTGGACGGGGCCCGGCACCAGAAAGAGGACTCCGGTGGGACACCGATGGAATCCGAGCAACCCCGGCCCTCTGCTGGCTGGTGTGCCCCAGGTTAACCCTCGGTGTGGACGAACGCTGTTGGCGTCAGACGTTAGCGTGGGGGAAGCTGGGTCAGAGGGCACGGGGCCTCCGGACTGTTCCTCCAACTCCTGTGCGGGTCTAAACTGATCCCCAAAAAACAACACTAAAACTGTTTTAAAAACCCATTCCTGGGGCCGGCCCCGTGGCTTAGCGGTTAAGTGCGTGCGCTCTGATGCTGGCGGCCCGGGTTCGGATCCCGGGCACGCACCGAGGCACTGCTTCTCCCGCCATGCTGGGGCCGAGTCCCACATACAGCAACTAGAAGGATGTGCAGCTATGACATACAACTATCTACTGGGGCTTTGGGGGGGGGAGAAGGAGGAGGATTGGCAATAGATGTTAGCTCAGAGCCGGTCTTCCTCAGCAAAAAGAGGAGGATTAGTAAGGATGTTAGCTCAGGGCTCCTTTCCCTCACAAAAAAAAAATAAAAATAAACAAAATAAGGTAAAAACCCATTCCTGAAACCCGCAGGTCTGAGGGCCCCGCCCATTCGATGGGAAGGGATAGCCCACTCGGTGCCATCTGAGGACGTGACCTCGGGGTCAGATCTTTTTCGCACAGAGGGGCTGAGCTGTCGGCCAGCAGACGAGGGGAAGTGAGGACACACTGTCTCGCCCGGGAGGGGGCCGGGCCTTCTGAACTCTCCAGAAGCCCCTGAGACAGGAACCACGCCTTTCTCTCCTGCACAAACTCATTCATCCCCTCATGCATCCACCCGTCCCTCCAGAGTTCACTGAGCACTGCGATGGGTCAGAGAGACACGACATGGGTCCCACGTGAAGAGACAGAGGCCCCTACGCTCTGGTCGCTGTCCCCGCACGGAAGCCTCCCCGACCCCACGGGCCCAGAGGGGCGGCAGGGAGCCGAGCGGGTACTCACAGGATGTACGTGATGACGCCAATGCTCCTGGAGAGAACACACGAGAAGAGACGGGGGTCAGCTCGGCCGAGGGGGCGCAGCACCTCGACCCCCAGAGTCTCTAAATGGCGGGAGCCAGAGCCCAGCTCGAGGGCCAGGCGGGCAGCACGGGGCTGCAGGGCCTCGGGCCAAGTCCCTTCCTCCCACCCGCTCGGGGGGACCTGGGACTAGAAACTTGAGCGGCCCTGGCCGCAGCTGCCTGGCAAGGCTCAAAGGGCTGGGGGCGGGGCAGACAGAGCATTACGGCCCACAGACCACGCAGACCTGGGGCCCTCAGGGGCCTGCCGTGCTCGCAGGCGGGGATGGCAAACTCTTTCTAAAGAGGGTCAGACAGCGAATATTTCAGGCTTTGTGGGCCATCAACCGTGTGTCACACATTCACCTGTTTTGTTTTTAACAACCCTTTAAAAACGAGAAACCATCCCTAGCTCATGGGCCTGCTCTGACCCGTGGGCTGTAATTTGCCGACCCCTGTTCTAAGGCTACAGCCCGTCCTGCCCACGCCCCACGGCACCGAGACCGTGAGGGTGGGCGGGGGGTCCCCCGAGGAGCAGGATGCCGCGTCCCGGGCGTGCGGGGCCCCCCTGCTGCCCCGCACTCACCACATGTCCGCCTCCAGACCCAGGGGCTCGTAGTTGACGATCTCGGGAGCTGCGGGGACAGGGGACAGAAGGAGCAGGGTCAGGCGCTGGAGTGTCTACGGCGGCACTGGGGACGCGGCCTCGGGGCGGCACAGCCCTGCCGCAGGTGACTGGTCCCCGAGGGAGGGCAGGCACACGTGGGCAGGGCCAGCTCTCAGGCGGGACGGAAGCACCAAACCGAGGCCCTGAGCTCCCGCGGACCCAACACCGGGGACGGGACGGGGAGCCCGCGGGCGGCGGGCCAGGAGGCCAGGGCCAGCTGGAAGTCCTCCAACGCCCTCCCCAGCGCGCCCCCGACGCCCCCGCGGGCTCACCCACGAACTCCGGGGTGCCGAAGATGTTCTTGAACTCGTTCCCCGCTTCGATCTTGTGGGCGATGCCGAAGTCGATGAGCTTGATCCGAGGGTTCGGCACGTTCTTGTCCAGAAGCATGATGTTCTCCGGCTGGCAGGGGGGTGAAGCGGGGCGCTGGGAGCAGGGCTCTGCGGCTCCTGCCGGCCCGGCGTCCCGGGAACAGCGCCCCGATTCTCCCCCTCGGCTGGCCCCACCCCACAAGTCCAGGCCTGAGCCGGTGCATCCCCCCGGCCCCCTGGGCAGCGAGGGTCGGGGGTGCGCATTCCGGGCCCGTGAGAGCCGGACCCCCTCCTCCCGGCCCCGTCCTCTCCCGCCCCGGCCGGGCTCCGGCAGCCCAGGGGGCCCCGCTCCGTCCTGAGGCCCACAGGGCTCACCTTGAGGTCGAAGTGGGCGATGCGCTTCGAGTGCAGGTAGTGGACGCCATCCAGGATCTGCTTGAGGAACTGGGTGGCCTCGTCCTCCGTCAGCGACTCCTTCTCGGCCAGGAAGTCAAAGAGCTCGCCGCCGGAGACCAGCTCGAGGATGAGCACGACGTCGGTCCTGTTCTCGAAGATGTCGTGCAGCGTGATGATGTTGGGGTGCCGGATCTCCCGCAGGATGCTCACCTCCCGCTCGATCTCCTCGCGGCTCACGCCCCGCCGGCTGGATGACAGGCGGCGCTTCTTGATGAACTTGGCCGCGTACTCCTTGCCCGTGCCCTTCTGCCGGCACTTCCGCACGATCGCAAACTGGCCGCTGCGGGGCGGAGGGGAGGGGACGGGAGCGGAGGTGAGTGGGGCAGCCAGAGAGACCCGGGCCACCACAGCCTTCGTGGGCAGCGCCGGCCCAGCTCCTGGCACTGTGCAGACGCACCATGCCCACCACCTCCGAGAACGTTCCTGAAGGTGCTCCTGTGTGAGTGCAGACGCCCATGATATAATGGCCACCTGGCACGTCTACAACAGCAAAAGGATGGAAACAGCTCGATGCTGATCAAAAGGGAGCTGGAATCCATCACAGCAGGTCCAGCGGAATCTTACGCAGTCATGAAAAAGAATGAGGCGACTCTCCGTGAGCTGACAAGGAGAGCCATACCTGAGGACCCACTCAGGGAAAGAGCTGCAGGACGACACGCAGAAGATCTTTCTGTTTGAAGAGGCAGAGGCTGTACCCACACATACAGATGTATTTACGTAAGTCTACGCAGGAAGAAAGGTCTGAAGGCCACAGGCCGACCTGTGAACAACAGATAGCTCTGAGGAGTGGGACTGAGGGAATGGGGCCAGGGAAGGGGGTTTACTTTTTATTTGATATGATTCTATACCGATTCAACTTTTCACAGCGTATTTCGTCATTTTTAAAAATCTAAGAAGAAAGAAAAAAAGCCATTGACTTCAAAAGAGCTTCTTATTTAATAGGAAAGGTGAAAGAAATACACTCAGTTTCAAAACAACAGAGAAGAGTGAGAATGTGGAGAAATCAGAACCCTCATAACAGCTGGTGGGAACGCAAAATGGGGCAGCCACTGTGGAAAAGTCGGGCGGTTCCTCAGAAGGTTAAACATGGGGTCCGGCCCCATGGCGTACCGGTTAACTGTGCGCACTCCACCACGGGCAGCCCGGGTTCAGGTCCCAGGCATGCACCGAGACACTGCTTGTCAGGCCGTGCTGTGGCGGCGTCCCACATAAAGTGGAGGAAGATGGGCACAGATGTTAGCCCAGGGCCAATCTTCCTCAGGAAAAAAAAAAAGGTTAAAAATGGAGTTTCCATCTGACTCAGCAATTCCATTCCTGGGTGTCCACCCAAGAGAAATGAAAAATGTGTCCACACAGCAACTTGTACACAGACATTCACAGCAACATGATTCACAACAGCCCAAAGGTGGAAACAACCCAAATGTCCATCAATGGATGATGGATAAACACAGTGTGGTCCATCCACACACTGGAACATTATGCAGCCATGAAAAGGAGTGAAGCCCTGACACAGCCACACCGTGGATGGACCTTGAACACACGGTCAGTGAGAGAACCAGACACAGAAGGACACACGGTGTCTGAGTCCATTGATGTGAAATGTCCAGAACAGGCACATCCACAGACAGAAAGTGGGTTCATGGGTATCAGGGGCTGGGGAGGGGGTGGGGAGTGACTGCTGATGGGATGGAGTTTCTTTTGGGATTATGGAAATGTTCTGGAACTCTCTAGTGGTGATGGTTGCACAACTCTGTGAATGTACTAAAGAGCATTAAGTTGTACACTTTGAATGAGTGAACTGTACGGTATGTGAATTATATCTCAAGACAGCCGTTACTGAGAAGGTCTCTTTACTACCCCCCAGGGAGCTGCCCAGTGTCCGAATTCCTTTGCTGTCTAGGAACTCGGTTACGTTAACTTGCTGTAACTCAAGAGGTGACTGGAAAAGGCCAGATAGTAAATATTTCAAGCTTTACGGGCCATGTGCTCTCTGTCACAATTCCTGCACGTTTTTACAACCCTTAAAAACAGTCAAAGCCCATTCCAGGCCCACGAGCGGGCCGCAGGACGTGGCTAGGGTGGGATTCGGCCCACAGGTGGTGGTCGCTGAGCCGGCACCAAGAGGTTACGGGAACGCGCACGTCAGTGGACGGGCCAATCCCCAAGGAGCAAGCGCGTGCCCCGGACGGAACGCCAGGAGGGCACTGCCAACGACAAGAAGAAGGGACTATGCGACACCTCAGGGAAACGGGGGACAGCATGTAGAGGAAGGAACAGCGGAGACAGGCCCTGGGGACAGGAGGGGTCCCTGAAGTTGGTGGCGGCAGAGGGAAGACAGGCCAGGCAGAACCAGAGACAGACAGACGAGTGAGGGGCGCCTGTGCCATGCCAGCGGGGCTCCCAGAAAAGCCAAGCGACCTGACTGGGACCTGAGACACGTGTCTCAGTAAGCGGACCTTCCCGCAGAGCCCAGGACCACCTGCAGCTGGCAGGCACCTAAGCCACGCCCTCACCAGCACCACACGCGGAGCACCCAGGGCAGGCCATCACGGGTGAGCTCTGCACACACTCGGGGGGTCAGAAGGTGGGTGAAGTTCGAGGTGGGCAGGTGGGAGGTGCAAAATCATTACTGACCATGGTAGATGAAATAATGGCCCCTCCAAAGACGTCCACGTCCAAATCCCCAGGACCTGTGGATGCGTCACCTCACGTGGCAGAGGGAACTTTGCGGATGGATTAAGTCAAGGTCCCTGAGATTCAGATGACCCTGGATCCCCGGGGCCCCGTGTCATCACAGGGTCCCCATCAGAGGGAGGAGGAGGGTCAGAGGCAGAGAGAGACGGGAGACGCTGCGCTGCGGGCTGTGCAGACGGAGGAAGGGGCCCCGAGCCCAGGACGCGGCCTCTAGAAGCCGGAAAAGGCGGGAGACGGTTCTCCCTGGAGCCTCCGGAGGGCCAGCCCTGAGGATCCATTTTAGACTCCTGAGCCCCAGACCTTTCAGATAAGCAATGCGTGCTCTTCTAAGCCACTAAACTGTGGTAGTTTGTTACGGCAGCAACAGGAAACTCCAACACTAACCTAAAAGCCAGGGACACAGGTGAGACAAGAAAGGCTAAGTGCTCCTGCTCAGGCCTCGGCCCCCACTCCCCAATCCGCCACAACAGCCCCCAGGTCCACTATGCTCCTGCCCCTCCAAGTCTAGGCTAACACTCCCCCCACCTGAAATGCCTCCCCCTGCCCCTCTGCCTACATCAGCCAAGCGAATTCTTCCAGGCCCGCCCCCCACCCCACGAAGACTCCCTGACGGCAATGACATCACAGGCCGAGTATCCGCCACACCGTGCTGAGCACTGGACATGTGGCCTGAATTTCCAATACAAGGACTGTTTTCCTCCAGCTTTATTCCAAGCTGAACTCACACATAAAGACAAGTAAGACCAAGCTCAAGGGAACAGGTCAAAAGATGCTGTTGTGAGCTGAACTGGGTCCCCCCAAAATCTGTATGTTGAAGCCCCAACCCCCAGGACCTCAGAATGTGACTGCATTTGGAGATGGGTCTTTAAAGAGGTGATTAAGTTAAAAGACGTCATTAGGGTGGGTCCTAACCAATAGGACTGTGTCCTTATAAGAAGAGGACGACACAGACACGCACAGAGGGGGACCACGTGAGGACACAGGGAGGAGACGGCCGTCTACACGCCAAGGAGAGAGGCCTCAGAGGGAACCTGCCCTGCCGACACCCATATTTTGGATTTCCAGCCTGCAGCACCGGGAAAGAATACACGTCTGCTGTTTAAGCCCCTCGTCCAGGGCACTGAGCTCCGACACTGGGAGCTCACTAATACAGACGTGCCGCCACTCCACGACGTGGAAGCCCACAGACTCAGCAACCACGGATTAATTTATTTCCTGAGAGTGTCGATTCGAATTTGAATTGAGAACACACACACTCACACACACACACACAAAGAAACTCGCTCCCAGTTCACTGAGCCCCGTGACCCCTGGGACGAGACACGGTGGCCCTGCTTTACTGGAGGTCTGTCCCCACGGTGATTCCGGCAGCTAATTCCCCAAAGACAGTCGATAATTAGGCTCGGGAAAGACAGCTCTGCTCAACACTGAACCGCAGCTCGTTCCCACCTGTGAAACCGAGAGCTGATCATGGCGGCCAACCTCAGAGGCACAAAGTGGGCGCCCCAAAGAGGACGGTGTTCTGGGCGTGAGGATGCACCCTCTTCCCAACACTGGGGGCTCGCCTTCGTCTGGACATGTAATGGGCCCAACCCCGGGATACGAGGGCAGAGCTGGCTGTCGGGCAGACGGGAACCAGGTGCCCACCTCTGATTCCAGCACACCTGGGCTCTGGAGCCAGGGGGGCTTCGTCTCAAGGTCTGAATCCTCCTTTGCCACTTACAGTCTGCGTGCCCTTGGGCAAGCCCCTTCCCTTCTCTCATCCTCAGTTTATCTAGACAACTTCAACAAATTTCCTATGTGGCCCACATCAGATGAGTTGCCTGGCTCTTTTTAACGGCTGCATAATATTCCATTAACAGATGTGGTGTTGCTGTAACGGCCCGAAGAGGCTTCCCATCTTTCACTCATATAAAATCCCTATAGCATCTAGTCCTGTTCCTAGGTCATTGATCCGTGTAGCACGTATTTCCACTGAATTCATTCCTGGAAGTGGGATCGATGGGTTAAAGAGAACATACCTATGACATTTTGCTGATTTTTGCCCAACTACCCTCAGTAGGAGGTCCTAATACATTTTCAACAATAAAGTATGAGATTTCTTCGGGGCGGGGCGGGAGGTGGAGGCTGCATTCGCTACCTCTCTAACAGAGGAAATTCCTAAAGGAAGCACTTCAGGATCCCAAAGGAGCCACTCTCTCCGAAAAGGCCTGAGGCGGGGCTGAGTTATTTACATTCCTTTCTGGTGACATCATGGGGCCGGCCAAGGCAGATCAGGAAGGCCGGCCAGCAACAAACTCACCAAATAAGGTTTGAGGCTCTGGGGAAAAAAAAAAAAAAAAGGATGGTGCCTAGCTGGTCTGAGGCAGGCGAGTTCCCAGGGGACGCGGCAAGGCCCGACCAGGCAGGAAATCAGCTGCCCGGCTGGAATGGGAAACCTCCGCTTTTTCCCACAAGAATGCTCACAATCGGCAGGCGTGGGGGCCCAGACAGGAGGCCTTCCCTGGAAACGTGTGTGCAAGAGTTGGGGAGACGTAAATGCCTCCCACACGAGAGGATTAAAGAGACAGAAACTGCTAACCCGACTGCTCTCACACCACTTGCCAGGCATCGCATTCGGTGCCAAAGACACTCAGTTACGTTTCTTCCCAAAGGAAACGCACAGAGGATGTCAGAGCAGGAATTCACGGCCGGGGCTGTCTGATTCCAAAGCCCAAACTCGTTCCACCAGCACACGCCCCTGACTCATTCCATCTTGGAGAACAGAACAAAGGACAGGACGGGAGACACTGTCCAGCAAACCCCCGCAGTGCCTCCCCCAGCCCCAGAGCCCCGCCAGAGGGGCCTGCTCACCTGCCCAGCTCCTCCCCCATCTCATAGTGGTCTTCCACATCTTCCTGCCTGAATGTGGACATGGTGGCCAGTCTGCCTTCCAGCACCTTCCGCTCCAGCGAAAGCCCAGTCACTGCAGCCTGGGGACGGGACCTCAGGGAGTCCCCTCGCTGTGACCCTGGAGGAGACAGAGACACAGGAAAGAAGGAATGAGATGCCATTACTCCTAGGTAAACGGAGCCACCTGCTCGCCAAAGATAGGTCTCACATCACTCCACGCTGAAGGCCCACTGTCCTCAGGGGGCACGTGCGTTTAGCGAGCCGGCCACTTTCCCGTGGCATCTCATTTAGACACCGTGCCCCCCAAAAGGTCGGTGTGAGCCCCACTGTGCCACCTTCGCCCCCATAACTCCCACCAGGCATACCTCTGGCTCCCCACACACTGCCCCCACCTGTCTCTGCCTTCTCCCAACCTGCTCATCCAGAGGCCCCACACATTCCTGCAAGCTCCCCCAGTCTCCACACCCCCAGACTCCGGGACTCCTGCCCAGCTTCCTAAGTAGTTCCAGTCCCACACGCTCCCATCTCCCTGCCCATCAGCGACCTCCACCCCCCCTCGTCCTGACCCTCTACCCCCCTGCCCTCCCACCTCGGCCGGTCTCTTAAGACCCTCCTCAGCGGTGTTCTCCCCGCACCCTGAATTCCCAGGAACTGGACAGTGGCTTCCAAGCTCCTGCAAGCCCCTCCCCACTCCTGCCTCCCCCTGACCGCCCCCTCCTCGAAGGCACCACTCCAGGTATCAGGGCCCCACCCCAGTCTCCCCCACCCCCAAACAAAGGGCCCCCGCAAAGGGCCACATCTGAGTCTCCTCCACGGTCTCTCGCCCCCAACCCTCGCACGAGCTCCAGGGCAGACCCCGATGACCCCTTCAGCGACCCCTCCAAAGACTCCCCAATCCCTCATGTCCCTGCTGCAGCGTCCCCGAGGCCGCCACGCCCCCCGCAGGCCCCGGCCCAGCCCCTTCTCCGGCCCGGTCATCCCAGGAGTCCCCAAACGTCGCTCCACGTCGCCCAGGGCCCCCCCTCACCCGCCGGCCTAGGGCTGAGCCCGCTCCGCACGCTCCGCTCACCGGTCCCTCCGCCGCGCTGGCCGCCGCCGCCTCCCTGGGCCCCCGCGACGCGCTGACCTGCGATGACGTCACCGCGTCCGCTAGTGCCCGCCCCCGGAGGCGGATCTCACCGCCCATTGGTCAGCGCGCCCGCCGCTCGTGACGCCCCGCCCACCGCAGCCCTCCCGGCCCAGGCCCGAAGGCGTCCGGCCCTCCGCACCAGGATGCCGCCTCGCCATTGGCCAACAGGCTCGTCTCCCCGCAGCTGACTGGCTGTAACGGACGCCCGTCAAGCTTTCGTAAGTCTGCAGACCGACTTCCGGCCCTTGGGTCGCCCCGCCCTCTCTCCTCTGACCGGGGTCCTGAAGCTGGGAGGCGCGAGGCTGAAGTCTTGCCCCTCGATCTTCCTGCGTTTCTGGGCACAGAGTACGCGAATCCAAAGCCCAGCTCCGGCATGGCAGCTCCGGGTGGACCCCAGGGCTGCTTTAGTCCCTGAGTGGCGGTTTCCTCCCCTGTAAAACGTTACCCATATTCTAAATACATAAATAAAAATGCAAGTGAGGAGACCAGTCAGGTGTTGCCATGCATGCTTGAGGCTCCTTCTGCGACTCCCGTGCGTCTCAAGATACATGACAATAACAGCTAGCATTTATTGAGCCTTAGCATGTACCAATCAACAACCTTAGGAGGTAAAATATATTAATATTTCCCCCATTCTACAGATGGGGAAATTGAGACCCAGAGAGGTTAGGTAGCCCACTCAAAGTCACACAGCAGGTAAATGGCAGGACTGAGATTCATTCCCAGATGGGCCCGAACCCCAAGCCACCTCACAAGCCATTGGACACAAGACCCTATATCTTTCAGCCTTTGCCGACCACCCTAACATCAGCGCCCGTCTGCCCCTTGCTCACTGCACTCCAAACCCGTTTGTGTTCCTTCTGACTTCAAACATCTCATTCCTACCCCAGATCTTGGCACGAGCTGTTCCTTCTGCCTGGAGATCGCCTTCCTCCCCTCTTATTTAACTCCTACCCACACTCCAGTTCATAGCAAAAGCAGTGCCTTCTCCCACACCCAGTTTCCCCTATTACTGCATCTTACACTAACATGGTACATTTGTCACAACTAATGAACCGACAGCGACACGTTATTCTTAACCAAGTCCACGCTTTACTCAGATTCCTTGTTTTTCCTAACGCCCTTCTTCCGTTTCAGGATCCCACATGACATTTAGTCCTTAAGCTCCTCGGGGCCGTGACAGTTTCTCAGACTTTCCTGTTTTTGATGACCTTGACAGTTTTGAGGACTGGACAGGCATTTTGTAGAATGTCCCTCAACTGGGGTGTGTCTGATGGTTTTCTCATCATCTCTTGGACTGGGGTGATGGGTTTTAAGGAGGAGGACCCCAGAGGTAAAGTGCCCTTTTCACCCCATCATGTCGGGGTCTATTCCATCCATGTGACTTGTCACTATTTATGTTGACGGTCCCCTGGCTCCTTGTAGGTTTCTCCACTATAAAGTCACTCTTTTTTCCTCTCCTTTCCGTACTGTATTAATTGGAAGAAAGTTACGTATGTGCAGCCCACACGTAGTGAGTGAGGGGTTGGAACACCATTTTTACTTGAAAAAACAACTGACAAACTATAGTAATTCAGACTTGGGTATATGGCAGACATTTTCTCAAAAATGAACAAATTGAGCCTGTCACTTCAAGGGAAATGGTTGACAGTATTTTTTGCCGATGGTAACATTTGAGCTTTCAAGCAAAATATTAAATTTTTTGACACCTGACAGTTTCCCGATACTTTGACACTTGCCTAATGAAATTGATAGTAACAAATGCGATTTTTCAGTATGGTTTAATGAAGTGTGCCAACATCTGCAAGAGCTGCAAACTTGGTTTACTACTTTTTTTTTTAATATTTATTTATTTATTTTTAAGATTTTATTTATTTATTTATTTTCCCCCCAAAGCCCCAGTAGCTAGTTGTATGTCATAGTTGCACATCCTTCTAGTTGCTGTATGTGGGACGCGGCCTCAGCATGGCTGG
>JABWHU010000634.1:13513298-13549000 GCA_014189135.1 Dicerorhinus sumatrensis harrissoni | reverse complement strand
TGGCAATAGATGTTAGCTCAGAGCCAGTCTTCCTCAGCAAAAAGAGGAGGATTAGCATGGATGTTAGCTCAGGGCTGATCTTCCTCAAAAAAAAAAGAGTCCAGTTGTCTTCTATTAAGCCAGAGATTTCGAAGATTTGCAAAAATGTAGAACAATGCTACTCTTGTATTATTTCGTTTTGGGAAATAGTTTTTCTTCCATAAAAATGTTATTTGTTATTTATGTTAAATGAGATGGGTTTGTTATCATTATTTCAAAATAAATTCATTACTAATTTTTAAATTTCTCAATTTTAATTTCAAAATATGGTAAATATCAGCAGAGAGAACCCATTTAAACAAAAATAATTTGTTTAAACAAAAGCTCAGTAATGTTTAAGAGTGTCTAGGGGTCCTGACATCAAAAAGTTGGAAACTGCTGGCCTAGAGCAATCACAAAAATAACACAATTTAACTAAAATCGATAAATAAAATGAAACAAATCTAGGTAGGGAGCAATACACACACACGCGCACACACACATATTTGTAATGTGTCTAAGCTCGGGTGGAATTACTCAGAAGACACAACGTAGTCACCAGATGGCAGCCCCTAGAAATGGAATCACCGTGCATGCAGCAGCTATAAATGCACGTTGGCACAGAGGTGCTGTATTAGCAAGCCAAATACCACAGTGGCCTTGCCATCAGTATTTGGAAGTGGTGAAAAATTCTCGCAGTTCAACAAAATGCAGTTCAATCTTCTCAATTTATATAGTCATATCCCTGGCAAAATTATTTGGTATTAAAAATGTACAGGGGCTGGCCTGGTGCCGTAGTGGTTAAGTGTGCACACTCCGCTTCAGCTGCCCGGGGCTTGCAGGTTTGAATCCCGGGCGCGCACCGACGGACCACTTGTCAGGTCGTGCTGTGGCGGCGTCCCAGATAAAGTGGAGGAAGATGGGCACGGGTTTAGCCCAGGGCCAGTCTTCCTTGGCAAAAAGAGGAGAATTGGCAGATGTTAGCTCAGGGCTGATCTTCCTCACAAAAAAAGTTAAAATGTACAAAACTAAATGCAATGCAGTATCTATCCCGGATTGAATCCTGAAATAGAGAAAAGGGCGTTTGTGGACATCCAGATAACACCCAAATAAACTCTGCCACACGGCTAAGAGTAACCTTCCAATGTTTACTCCTCGGTTTTGACAAATGCACAGTGGTTACGTAGGATAACATCTCTGTAGGATCTTCAACTTTTCTGTAAATATAACGTTATTCAAAAAGTAAGTGTATTCCTAAAAAGTGCAAAAAACACTGTATGTCAAGCAGTGTTTGGTTAAGTTGAGATAACTGCAGTTTTCCTCCACCACCCGTGACATTCTTTGGTTTCTTCCAGATCCTCGGCAGGACAGAAAGGGAAATGTGAAGGGAGCCCGTCTCAGCATGCCACGTGTCTGTGTTCCAGCAGGAATTTCCTCGAGCACGAACACTTGGGGACAGCGGACTGGGAGCTGGGCTCCTGTGTCGCCTTCCTTACCATCAGGACGTCGGGCAATTGGATTTTCATCTGTTCACATGTCAAGCGGGTTCGTGATTACCCAGGGTCATTGGTTGGACTCGAGATGGTGCCCACGATGGGCCAGTAGCTGTCAGCTGACCCTCAGCATCAGGGAGCTGACTGCCCCCAAACTGAGGAAAGGGTAGATTTTCTTAGTTTTCCAAGAACACGTGTATGGAACACAGGGATGACAAACTGTCACCTGGATCTGTCAGCTTCAGGAATATATCCAAGGCTCCAATACATACGTGTCTCGTGGCTTTTTATGGTGGGCATTTCCTCCCCCCCATGTATGAAAAAAAACCTCTTCTGGAACTTTCTATGGGATACCTGTGAAGTTCTACTCCCGTATAATTTCTTTACTATAAATAAGTGATTCAAGTTCCCCTCCGGTTTGGCTGCAGGAAGCCCAAGGCCAGTTGCAGCCCGATTCAGCAACTAAAACAAAACGTAGTGGACACAAGTGAGGGGTGGCCCTGGTCGGTCTGGGGACAGACCAGCCACACTGCCTGCCAGGAACCCCACACTTGAGTGCTTCTCTGCCCCCACCTGCCTTCTGGAGGACAGAGGGGCACACGTGGAGAGCGATCACCTGTGTCTAATTCACAAACCTCAGGAAAGGTCTGAGTGCGCAAATTCAGACTTTTTTTTAATAATTTTATTTTTTTTCCCCCAAAGCCCCAGTAGATAGTTGTATGTCATAGCTGCACATCCTTCTAGTTGCTGTATGTGGGATGCAGCCTCAGCATGGCCGGAGAAGCGGTGAAACGGTGCGCATCCGGGATACGAACCCGGGCCGCCAGCAGCGGAGCGCGCGCACTGAACCGCTAAGCCACAGAGCTGGTCCAATCCAGACACTTCTAGAGGATCCCGGCTGTTCAAGACCCATCACTAATGGGACACTGAACGGGGGGCCCACCACTTCCTCCAGGAGCGTGCTCGTCGGGACTGCAGCAACCAGGGGAAGGAAGTTCTGATGGCATGAGATGGTGAGGCCACCAGCCATATAGGGTTGTCTACACCTGCCCTGACCAACAGGGCAGCCCCTGCGGACCATGAAAACGTCCTTGAGGTGAAATGGGTCCCATCTCCGCCCAGCAGACACAGGACAGTCCAACTGCCATGAGCCCCACTAGCCTGGCCTGGATCAAGTGTCTCCATGGACCCCCAGCCTCGGCCTGGGTGCTACACCTGTACTGACGCTTTGAGCTCCTAACAACCTCTCTATTGCGCACCACCCATGGCCACAGGCGCCGGACCGGGGCAGCCTTTCCAGTGGACAAAGAAAGAAGTCGCGTGGACGCACACTGCTCACCACCATACCAAATTTATTACTTCAATGGCACTAACACAGCTGGAGGTGCTCACAGTGACACCGCTCAAGACTTCCCGCCTTCTGGCTTCTGTCCAGAGAAACATCTACCCGCTTGTTCCTTCCCCCCTTCCGGGGGAAAGTCCACTGTTGGTCGTTTACCCAAATAAACCTCTTAATGCATTTAAGTTTTTTTTTGACATGTAAGTTTCCCTCTGAAATGAGAAAAAAAAATGTTGGGTGTCCCAACCCGCCTCCCCCACCCGCCGAACAAGTCCCTGCAGGGGGGCCTCGCTGCCTCTGAGATCCTGAAATAAATATCGGAGGGAACGGTCCCATCAGGCGTTGACGCTGAGCGGTGGCACGGAGCGGCCCCAGGAACCCGCCGGGCGGAGTGGCGCTGTCTGGACAGTCTCAGGTGTTGTGAGGAGGGGAGGCTTGTCGCTGTGGGCGGGCAGCCGCGCGTGGGGGCTGTGTGGAGTCCCACCTGGGCGCAGGTGCGCAGGGCCGCCTACAACTTGTCCAGGAAGTTGTCCAGGGCCGGGATGCCCTCCTTCAGGCCCTTGCGCTTGCGTGTCTCGGCCACCACCTGGCAGGGGCGGCTGGTGCTGTCGAAGGGGTCTCCGGGCAGGATCTGCCAATGGTCGAACACGCACTGTGGGAAGGCCTGGCCGCCCGTGTTGGACCTCAGGTCGGCGGTGAAGCCTGCAGGGAGGCGCAGGGGCAGGGTGAGTGGGCAGCCAGGACCATGGGAGTCCTGACGGCTCCCTGGTCGGGCTCCAGGGGGAAGGCGGGCGCTCAGGTGCACACAAGAGGCTCCCTGAGTCCCAACCACCCAGTCGGGGCAGACCCTCAGCCCCCCACCCCAGCTTGCTCCCACTGAGGAGTGCTGGGCCTCCCTCCACCCCTTCTCTGGAGGAGCCTGAGCTACAGCACGGCGGCTCTGCCAGCCAAGGGCCTTCTCGCCAGTGACCATGGGTCCACACGGGGACCGGGCCCCCACCTCCCAAAGAGGCAAGGCGGCAGCAATGTGCAGAACACATCAAGAGCTCCCATCAGGCCCGCTCTAGACCTCACACAAGGCCGCGAATGGAGGCCATCCTCCCAGACCAGGCTGGGGGCCGGCAGGGGCCCCGAGGGCCGCATCGGGCTGGCACCTACCAAAGGACTCGTTGACGGGCAGGTAGGCCTTCACGACAAACATGGGGGTGCCGGCCACCTGGGACTCCTCAAAGACGTGGCCCCGCTTCCTGTTCAGGACACCGTAGATGCCACCCACCACTTGTTCCGGACACTGTCAGGCAAAGAAAGGCTATGAGCAGCTGAGGGGCAGGGGGAGTGGGATGGGACCGGGGACAGCAGCGGGCCTGGGCCTCCCTACCTGGATCTCCACCAGGTAGATGGGCTCCATGAGCCGGGGCTGCGCCGTGAGCACGCTGGCGTAGAGGCATCGCCGTGCCGTGGGGATGATCTGGCCACCCCCGCGGTGGATGGCGTCTGCATGCAGCGTCACGTCGTGGACGTCGAAGCGCACGCCCCGCATGTTCTCCTCACACAGTGCCCCCTGCGGAGGAAGGGGGCCACCGTCAGGCTCAGACTGTCACTGTCTCTCCTTGGGAACGGTCATCTGGGCCAACTTCTCCAGTTCTCAGCCCAGAGAGACCTGGTGTGTCTCCACCAGCTCGGCCTCCCTAGGGTCTCCTCCCAGGAGGCGGGACCACCAGACCCAGTTCAACAGGGAGACGAGAACACGAGACCCCCACACGTGTGGGCCTCCAGGGCCCGCAAGGCCCCGCAGCCCTCACCTCCTTGGTGGCCCACTGGAAGCCAGCCACCACGCTGTCCTTGATCTCGTTGAGGTACTGCACGCCCTTGGTGATGTCGGTGAGGATGTTGGGGCCGGTGCCGTCGGGCCCGAAGCACCAGATCTTGCGGGCCTCGGCCACATCCCACTCGTACTTCTCGGCCAAATAGCGCGCCCGCTGCTTGAGCTCCTGGCGCGCGGACACCTCGCCCTTGTCGATGTCCTCGGCCAGGCCATCGGGGAAGGGCCGCGCCTTCATGTACAGCCGGTTGTGCTTGTTGGGTGACTTGGAGAGGCAGAGCACATTCGACTCCTCGCTCACCGTCTCGCGGTACGAGACCACCGGGTCAGATTTCTGTGAGAGGAGCGAGGAGTTTAGGAAAGGAGTCGAATAAAGGATGTCTTCCTAACGAGGCTCAGGAGACAGCCAGGCGCGGGCACAGACATAAGAATTGACCGGGCAGTGGCGCAGAGCCGGCCCGTCTCACTTTCATGTCAACAGAGCGCGCAGCCGTTCCCCTGCCGCAGGCTGCCCGCCACCAACAGGCCCCGTCAAATGGTCTGCCGTTCTGTGCAATTCTACACCGTATTAACCAAAAAAACGCAAGACACAAAAGCAAGCAGGGCCTGACCCCACTTCAGCGTATTCATAGAAGTTTGGTTACACAGAAAACACCAAAAAACTACTAGTTAACTGAAAAAACAAACGACATATTTCTGTAATGACAAGAACAAAAAGGGGTAAGAACCTTAAACGAGGAGAAAAGCGCGCAATGAAGTCCCCGATTGTGTGTCACAACACAGACAGAAGTGAGCCCAGTTCTGTGAATTGCAGAGAATGAAAACCAGCAGCCGGGCCTGAGGCTGGCTACGGGAACCTAGGCGTCTGCGCTCCTCAAACTTCCGTGAAACGGTTTTCTGAGTTGCTGTGAAGAGGCAGACCCCTGGCACTCCCACCTCAGCCTCTGCTCTGAGGATGCGCGCAAATGCTGGTTCCACAGCAGCGCGTTTATCGGGCAGGAACGGGTTGGGAGGAAGAAGGAAGAGCCGAGGGCTGCCGACACGGTGGACCCTCGGAGCAGAGCCTGGACAGGCCTCCAGCACAGCGCTGGGGCAGCCTCACCTTGATGGGGATGCAGGCGTGGTCCTCCTCCAGGTCCTTCAGGCAGATCTCCAGGTGCAGCTCACCAGCCCCTGCGATGATGTGCTCCCCCGACTCCTCGATGATGCACTGCAACGGGCCGAGCATTAGCGCCTTGGCGCCACCCCGGGGACAGAAGCACTGGGACCCCAGGACAGTCTAGGAATGGTGGAGCGCAGGATCCACGCTCCCCTCCAGCTGGGGAGGCTGCTCTCCCAAAACAAGGTTTTCAGGTAAGTGTCAGGAGGCTGCAAAAGGCCTCGTCTGCCTGTTCTGCTGGTTCTCAGCACTAACATCCTAAACAGCTCCAGTCCACGGCCAGCCTGTACAGACCCAAGCAGCCTGTGCTCCGCGGTGGGAAACCACATTCCAAACTGGCAGCACCTCTGCCAGAGCAGGTGAGGGCCCAGCACAGACTGCTTTTTCTAACAGCTGGAAACCCATACCTTCATGAGAAGCCACCCGATCTTGGCAGCTCAGCCACACGGGACCTAAGCCACAGACGGCGCCGCCTCCTGCTGGGGCAGCCACCCACCTGCACCATGGGGTCTGACTTGGCCAGCCGCTTCAGCCCCTCCACCAGCTTGGGCAGGTCAGCCGGGTTCTTGGCCTCCACGGCGACCCTGACGACGGGGCTCACGCTGAACTTCATCACGCGCATGTTGTGGGCGTGCTCGAAGGTGGTGATGGTGCCTGTCTTCACCAGGAACTGGTCCACGCCCACCAGGCCCACGATGTTCCCGCAAGGCACGTCCTCGATGGGCTCCACGTAACGGCCCATCATGAGAATTGTCCTGGGGGAGATACGAAAGGAGTCAACGTGCCCACGTTGGGCGCCTGATCCCCAGATGACTAGAAGACAAGCCTCCTGCCCCTGCAGTCTGTGGCTGTCCCCCTGCCTGGAGCAGAACCACCATCCCCACCAGGACCTGTTCTCCCGGCTCCATGTTACAACCAGGGAACCAAGATGGGCCTGGCTCCTGCGCCCCAAGCCAGGCAACCACCCGGTCATTCCTGGATCCCTGTGGAGGGCTCCATACACTTGACGCAAGCCAGGTGGGAGCACAGAAAGAAAACGAGCTGATCAAGGTGGGGAAAGGGGGCCGGCCCTGTGGCTTAGTGCACACGCTGTGCTACTGGTGGCCCAGGTTTGGATCCCGGGCGCGCAGCGACACACCCCCTCTCCGGCCATGCTGAGGCCGCGTCCCACATACAGCAACTAGAAGAATCTGCAACTGTGACATACAACTATCTACTGGGATTTTGAGAAGAAAAACGTAAAAAAGGCAGAGAACCGATAATAGGTGTTAGCTTAGAGACAATCTTCCTCAGCAAAAAGAGAAGAATTGGCGTGGACGTTACCTCAGGGCTAATCTTCCTCACGAAAAAAAAAAAATGGGGAGAACACTCTCCGGGCCCTGTCCCCCTGGCCCGAGGAGCCAGAGGGCACAGAGGGTCTGTCTCCCCAGCACTGCGCCTGCAGTGCTACTGGGGGATCCAAGGGACCCATCTCCAGGTTTGGCACCTGCTCCTTGGGTACATGACGCAACCGTGCTGCCACCACCCCAGGCTCGGGGACACCTGTGTCCCACCTCACGAAGTGCTGGGCTTCTGTCGGAAGCATCGCTAGCGGGAGCTGCGCCTCACCCAGACGGGGCCCTCAGCCTCCCCGGGCACTTTGTTCACCCCCCGCTCTGGTGTGTGGACAGCAGGTGGCCCCGACCCCCTCCAGAGGACGCCCTGACTCCCACCCCCGTGGCCCTGGCAGGCGCAGCTGGCCTCACCTCTGGATGGGCTTCAGGTACAGGTCCTCCTTCTTGCCGGGCGTGTAGTTGGGCCCCATGATCCTAACCTTCAGGCCGGTGGACACAAGCCCAGAGAAGACGCGGCCGAAGGCGTAGAAGCGGCCCTTGTCGGAGGTCGGCACCATCTTGGAAATGTACATCATGAGGGGGCCTTTGGGGTCACAGCTTTTAATACCTGAGGGGCGAGAGAGGAAGCCCCGAAGGGGAAGGTGTGACTCCCCCCAGCTGCACCTCCAGAGCCCCGCCCCCCGAGGCAGGTGCCCGCGTACCCATGGCCGCCTCGTCGTCGGGGGGCCCCTCGTACAGGAGCTCGCAGCGGTACTTCTGGGCCGTCACGGGCGAGGGCAGGTGGATGGTGATCATCTGCAGCAGCGCGTCCCCAGCGGGCAGCCAGCGGCGCATCACAGCCTGTGGGCCGGACGGGAGGCTGAGCCGTGCTCACCTGAGCCACCGACCTCACCATGCGGGGGGCCCCTTCCAGAAGGGGCGCGCCAACACTGAGGGCTCTGCCCCCCTGCTGGCGACGCTGCCAGAGGCGGGCCGGGGACCACCGGGGGAAGAGCCCGCAGGCCGCCAGCACGGAGCCCTGAGCCCCCCAGGGCTGCCTGACCCGGAGAAATGGCCGCGCGCCGCCAGGACCCACCTTCAGGAGCGGCTTTCCCTCCTTGTCTTTGTCCTCACTGTCCAACTTGATGTCCAGCTTCTCGATCAGCTTGGCCGTCTCCTCTTTCCTGAAGTTCATGATGGCGTCGAACACCTGACAACCCGAGGGGACGGCAAGGTGGGCCTGGGAACCACTGTGAAGGCCAGACACCTCCCCGCTCCCCACGGCCACCCAGCGGGGCAGGGCGCACACCAGCCCCCGCAGTGCCCCAGGGAGACACGCCCGCCCACCCTCAGAACGCTACCCCGCAGCAGCCCACCCTCAGAACGCTACCCCGCAGCAGCCCACCCTCAGAACGCTACCCCGCAGCAGCGAGACGGCCTGCGAAGCCCAGACCGTCCCCTCTCACCCAGCCCACAGCCCAGCCAGGGAGGCACGCTGCCCCAGGAGGCCCAGGGGTCAGAGCCAAGCCGGGCAGGGCCCAGGCCCGAGGCAAACGTCCTGCTGCTAACGTCAGTCTCCTCCCAACAGCCACCTCACTCCCCGGCTCCGCCGGGCCCCACTGCCGCCTGCCACACACCACGGTGGGGCTGCTCACACGTCCTCCAGGAGCCGCCAGCCCGAGGGCAGCCCAGGAGACACAGCCTCCTCAGAGAGGCGCAGCCTGCAGCTCACCTTGAAGATGGGGTCCAGGATGAGCTGGCAGAACGTGCGCGGCAGCTTCTTCCCATCAGGGCTGTTGGCGGACTTGCTGAATTTGCCGTTGGCTGGATCGAAGTACCTGGTGGAGAGGGACCGAGCCAGGTTAGGGGGACCTAGGAGGACCCGGTGGGCCACTGAGGCAGAGGTTGGGCAGGAGCACCCCACAAGCATCTGGGGTTCCGAGCAGTGTCACACACGCCCCCGCCACCCACATCGGTGGGCTGCAGAACTGCCTGCACCCCCAGAGCGCTCACCGGTCCCCCCACAGCTTCTTCATCATGTCTTCTACTTTCTTGGCCCGCTCCGCAGGCCCCAGCTGGCCTTCGCCCTTGGCGGCAAACTTGGCCACGTACATCTCCGCAAACTGCTTCAGGGTGAAGGCCCAGCCGTGCAGGCCAGACCCGAAGCCCACAGTGCCGAGGACGGGGTCAATCTGAGAGAGCAGGGGAGAGCCGTGAGCGGGGCAGCGGGACAGAAACAGCGGCTACGCAGGCCCTGGGCACCGCGGGCCTCAGACACTGGATTTCTTCAATAGCCATCAGGTCAAAGTGAAGAAATTTCAGTCATCACGTAGACGGTGCCCAACCCTGCCTCCAGCCCTCCACCCGAGACAGGAGGCGCGCAAAGACCCTGAGGGCGGCCCCACGAGCCCTCAGCAGATGCCCTGCCACCTGTCTGAGAGATTACGTGCTAGGCGAAGCCCTTTTCACAAACTCTCCATCCCCTGCCGTCACCCCACGTCCCTGGCAAACCCACCTCCAGATCTGAGAAGCCCCCACGGAAGGTCGCAGCCCACCCAGCAGACGCGGGAGGTGCCACAACGGCAGCGGGGACAGGGCGAGCTGGCTGGACGAAACCTACCATGATGTTGCCCATGGGGCCGCTCTCGCCCTCGCCGTAGGTGGAGATGATGACGTTCACGTTCTCCACGATGCGCTGGAAGGTCTGGTAGAGCTCCTCGGGCTCCAGCTGCAGCTCGAGCAGCGCGCGGTCCATCTTGTTCATCATCAGCACCGGCTTGATGCGCTCGGCGATGGCCTGCCGCAGCACCGTCTCCGTCTGCACGCACACGCCTGGCGGCAAGCGCGGCTGTCAGCCCGGGCAGGGACAGCCCGGGGCCCGGGCGCGCGGGGGGGCCCGCTGCTTACCCGACACGCAGTCCACCACCACCAAGGCCCCGTCGGTGACGCGCAGAGCGGCCGTCACCTCCGAGGAGAAGTCCACGTGCCCAGGGGAGTCAATGAGGTTGATGAGAAAGCCGGAGCCATCTTTGCTCTGCTTGATGAAGTTCAGGTCGTTCTCTGAGAGCTCATAGAAGAGGGAGATGGCCCTGTGGAGACGGCACAGACTGGCTGCGGGAGGCCACAGCTCAGCTTGGTCACCCACCCTCCCCAGGACCCCTGGGGTCGGCCGGGTTCCTGCCCCAGGGAGTCAGGATGGGGGCCTTTCATCCCCCAGGGAGGCTGAGACCCAGCGAAGAGCCAGGCCCTCGGCCCGGAGCAGAGGCTGCGACCTGGCCCCTCCCCTGCACCACTCACCCCGGAGACGGACCTCACACTGCCCACACAACAGCCAACACACCCAGAGGACTCTGCCTGGGCAGCACCCTCCGCCAGGGACGCCCCCTCCCTGCCACCAGCCACAGAGGCCGGCTCCCCAGAGCCCACCCATCCAGCCCTCGCCCTGGTCGCTCCCAGGTTCACACACCTGATTCCAAAAATTAACTACATGATCAGGTGAGGTGAGACCACAAACCTGAGACCATCCTTCACCCGCAGCTCCCCTCCCTCCAGCCCAGCAGAAGCGACGCAGACCAGAGAACCCAGAAGAACCTCACGACTTGCCCGTCAAAGGTAACTGACAGTTACAGTCACTGCTTTGGGTTCTCGCCCTACTGACACCTGGGGCCAGGAAACTGTCACAAAGGATGCTCAGCATTTTTAGGGGCCAGTGGCCCCCTCCCAGACCTCTCCAGACACTGCCACCGATCCATTGGCCCCAGGAAGAGGAACCACCCGGTGAAGCCCCTTCCTCTCCAAGACCCCCACCCCCCAATACTCCCCATCGCTGGGCCTCCACGAGCCTCCCAGCTTCCTGACTCCCATCAGGCTGAACTTCACCCTCCCTCACAGCTCAAAACGCCAACCCCCAGGTGCTTGACTCATCCTCTCCCAAGAGGCTCCCTGGAAAGCGACGTTGTCTGCTGTCTGTCTCCCCACCCCCAGGACAGCTCCAGCCTCCCGACAGCCACCTCCCCTCCTCCCCTCCCCAGTTCAGAGGACGCCGGGCCTGCTCACGTCGACTTGATGGTGATGCACCGCTCCTGCTCGTCCTTCCGGGTGTCCGTGAAGCGGGTCTCCCCGGCCCGGGCGGAGGCGATGATGCCCGCCTTGCACACCAGGGAGTCGGTGAGCGTGGACTTGCCGTGGTCCACGTGGGCGATGACGGACATGTTCCGGATGTTCGCCTTCTTGTCCATGATGGCCCGGATCTGGTCGACGGTGAAGTTCACCTGCGCCGGGGGGGAGGGGAGGCTCAGGCCGGCCCGGACTCCAGGAACCGTGCTTGGCACCAGGGCGGCGATCGATAGGGGATGCCAGGCCCACGGCCAGGAGGGGGCTGGTCTTGGTGCCGCCCCAACGCCACTGCCTCTCCGTGACACCCCTTTAATACCACCCGCCCTCATCTCTGAAAGGCCAGGTTCCAGCTGTCACTTAGAAATGACAACCCGGAATGGGGGCTGCGGAGTGAGTCTCCAAGAGTGACCACAGATTTCCCTTAGGTGGGACACCCATATGGCGCGTCACGGGATCCAGTTAAAGGATACGGGAGGGATGAAGTCCCCCCCACAGCCTCCCCAGGTTTCCCCCAGACACAGGACCTCGTTAGAGTCCAAGGTCACCTCTCTGGCTGGGGTTGAGACAGAGCCACCCACCCCATGAGATTCCTAGACGTCACCCCCGGTCGGGGGGAGCCTGCGCACACGCGCAAGCCCCCCTCGCGGCTCCGGAGTCAGCTGTTGACGATCGGGAGGCAGAGGAAGGCCGAGGGGCCAGACCAAGGTTAGGAGGAGTCGGGGGGCTTTGCAGGGCAGGCTTCCCTCGTTTTGCCACCTCCCACGGCCCCCGACAGTAAACCGATCTCCAACTCGCGGCCCGCGGGTTACATAAGGCGGCCCCCGGTCTCCCCGCTCGCCCCGCGGCGCCGCCATTACAGCGTCTGCCACATCATCACACCTTCCCCTCCCCGCCTCCGCCTCCGCTCCGGCCGGGCCAGGGGTCCCGCGAGGCGGCGGCGTCCCCGGAAGCGGAGAAGGGGCTCGGCGGGCAGCGCGGCGCGCAGACATGGCGGCGGCCGCTTCCCCAGCCCCGGGCCCGCCGGCCCCGCCGCAGCCATGTCTCCTCCCGAGCCGGGCGGCCTCAGCGCTCCAGGCCCGGCAGCGCCGAACCCCGCGGAGGCCCCGCCGCCGTTCCAGGCCGCCAGCCGGGCGGCGTCGCTCACCATGGTGGCGGATGGCGGTGGATTCTCCCAGGCAGATCCGAGCGAAGCGAGCCGCGCCAAGGATGGCGGCGACGACGGCGGAAGAGAACGCTGACGTCAACACCCCGTCTTTTTATAGGCCAACGCCGGTTGGGCGGATCATCTGACCGCGCTGCGGGGGCGGGGCGAAGCGACGGCGCGCGCAGGCGCAGGGAGGCGCGTCTCGGGTTAACCCCTTGGGCGCCGGCGCGGCTGCTCTAGGATCCGCGTTCCGCGTCTGGGTTTGCTCGGGGCGGTGGTCTGCCCCGAGGTGAGCACAGGCCTCGGGGACTCAGGGGCACAAAGCGAAGAGCGCCGTTTTAGCTGAGCATATTCATCAAAGCAACTAGATTAGCTCGCAAAACGCCCAGCACTTCTATTGAAAGCACACTCCCACGTGAATAGATCTGTGGATTATCCCAATTTTCTGGTTTTGATATTCTTATGGAACATGATACCATGGGGGGAAGCTGGGGGAAGGGTACTCGGGACTTCTCTGTCCTCTTTTTGCAACTACCTGTCTGTAATGATTTCAAAATAAGCTTTTTAAAAGCAGCTATTAATCATTTACTCCAGAAAGACAGATTGAGCATCAACCATACCAGGCATTGCTATAGGTGTTGTGGATTTAGCAATTAAAAAAAGCACCTTGCTAGGCTAGCTCCACCACCTAACGTGTTCTCTGCCTCAGTTTCCTCGTCCGCACAATGTGGGTAAAGTACTCCCTCACTGTTTGGGGGGAGAGTTAAATTAACTAAACACACATAAAGGGATTAGCGCCACGCCTGACACAGTGCTCAGTACACCTCAGCTATCTTAATTAGCTATCACTGCTATTAATAAATATTTATTTCAGGGGCCTGTTTGCCATGTCTCGGGCACGGGGCTAAGCGCTTCCTTCCCTGCGCAATCTTTTTCTATTCATTTCGTCTCCAGGGGGAGGCGCAGGAAGGCTGTTTTGCATTCGTGTCCTAATCTGACCCTAAGAAACAGTTGTGTTTCCGATCTTTGGCTCGAGGGAGAGAATTGGCATTCAACTCAGCAACTTTTTCCTTTGTAAAGGGTCCAGCCCCACGCCTGGTACGTAAGTATTTCTTGCATCAATGAATGATATTCTCATTAGCGCGAGTAAACCTCCTTTGGTAAATCTTCCTCTAAACTCGCTCTTGTCAAAAGGAAACAGACGACAGGGCTCTTCCTGCGCTGGGAGCAGAGGAGATGCGCGTCTGCAGAGAGCGATGCAAATTCGCGTCTCGACTCTAAAATAAGCCTCTGCGCTCCTCCCTCCCGCAAATGCTTTCGCATTTTGCTTTCTAAAGCTCTGTCACAGCCCTGATTTCCTTTAATCAATGATTGCTATCACCCCCGCCTTCCCAGGGGGGAAACTGAGGCAGGGAGGAGCTCCTCAATAAACATCTATGGAATGATCGAGGCTCAGAATGGCAGAGGGAGTGGCAGCAGACATCGGTTCCCCGGGCTCCATGGGGGGGGGGTGTCTTTAAACACCTACACCTGTGTTCGTGACAAGTTTTATGTTAATTTTACAAGGCAAGCGCATGCGCCGTGTGGAGGACGCGTTTTCAGCAGATGGGTATCCACTGTCCCATTTTTCACAAATTTGTCTTAAGCTTAAAAGGTGTTTCAGCCCCACGGCAGCAGGGATGGGGCCAGATACTGGCAGAGGTCCTCTCCCCACCGCTATCCCCAGACCCACGTTTAGCAGAAGTCTGGGTGGGGGGGCGGGGCTTCAGCAGAGAGCAAAAGCAGCCACAGCCGGGTTCAAGGTCTGCAGTCATAAATACAGGGGGGGTAAAGGGCGGGGAAGAACCTCGAGAAACAAGTTACCTCTGCAGGGAGGCTCGGCTGCGCATGCGCCCCCCGCGGCGCGGGGAGGGCGCGGAAGCGGCGGCAGCGTCCCCTGCTGGCCAGCGGCCGCCACTGCAGCCCGTTGGATCTGCCTTTTGATGCTTATGGGGCGCTCATTAGATACCAGCCACGGACTTTTAAATCAGTTAATTCAGTTAATCCTCTCCCCCCAACCCCGGGCTTTTGGCGAGCTCGTTTAAGCTGGAGGAAATTGAAGCCCAGAGAAGTTAAGATTTGCCCAAAGTCACACAGCTAATTAGAGCCAAACCAAGCGACTCAAAAGGCATAGTTTAGTGGTAGCGTAGACATACAATGGAATATTACTCAGCCTTGAAAAGGAAGGAGATTCTGACACCTGCTACAATATGGATGGACTTTGAGGACATGATGCTCAGTGACATGAGCCAGACACAGAAGGACAGACACTGTGTGATCCCCTCACAGGAGGCCCCTAGAGGAGTCACATCCATGGAGACAGAAAGTGGATGGTGGGGCCAGGGGCTGGGGGAGGGGAGGGGGAGTCAGTGTTTCATGGGGACAGAGTCTCAGTTTGGGGAGATGGAAAGTTCTGGAGATGGATGGTTGCACAACAATGTGAATGTGCTTTATGCCGCTGAGCTGTGCACTTAAAATGGTTAAGATGGTGAATTTTATGTTATGTCTATTTTGCCACAATTTTTAAAAAAAGGCATGGTTTAATCAGGGAGCAACTCTGCCACACTACTGTTTCCTAGACCTAGCTCAGATTTGGTTAACCAAAGCCAGACATCTTGAGTTTAAGTTCTGCTTCTGCCCTCACTGGCTGTTTGACCTTGGGTATGTTACTTAACCTCTCTGAGCCTCTGACTCTGCATGTAAAATACTGAATAACAGAACCTATTTTATTATGGGGCTCTTGTGAGACTTAAAGAAATTAATACCTGGCATACAGTATTCCCTATTTAAGAGTTTTCTCCTGTTATGGGCTGAATTGTGTCCCCTAAAATTCATATATTGAAGTCCCAGTACCCAGGACCTCAGAATGTGACTATATGTGGAGACAGGGTTTGTAAAGAGGCAGTTAAGTTAAAATGAGGTCATTAGGGTGGGACTCTGGTCATCATGACTCGTGTCCTAATCCAAAAGGACACGAGTAGTATTGGTAAGATGAAGACACAGACAAGCCCAGAGCAAAGATCATGTGGAAACACAGAGAGAAGACCTCCATCCCCCAGCCTCCAGCCCTGCTGGCGCCTTGATCCCAGACTTCTGGCCCCCAGAACCGCAAGACAATCAATGTCTGTTGTTTAAGCCGCCCAGGCTGTGGTATTTGCTGTGGCGGCCCTAGCGGACTAAAACAGCTCCTACGATGGGATAGAAATATTAGATTTTATTGCAACCATTCCTGCTACATGCATTGATTAGTACCTACTACATTCTGGGTCTGGGGTGAGGAGAGTGAGGCGTTAAGAAGGCTCCGAGAAACTCAGTCATCGTGATAATAATATTTAAATATCATTTTTTTTAAATCCCAAAGAATGCCAAAAGTCCCTGAGGAATAGAGCATCCAGATTTGACATAAAGACAGGACGAATATTGCTGATTTTTGCTTGGTTTCAGGGGCCGATGACTGCAGACAGGTCTTCGTTAGACGGTCCCGCTAGATGTCCTGGGCAGTGGAGCAGTGAATTCTCCCGCAAATAATGTCGGGAAGCGGTGTCATTGTCCTCTCAAGGATGGTTGAGCAAACGGGATTTAGGGAGATCTGGTGAGGCTGTATCGGTCAGAACAGGGGGTCCACGGAAAAGCTGGTGAGGGTAGTTCAAGGGCTCCCAGCACGCCCTTAGGGACTAGGTTAGAGCCCTGGGCAAACAGTTTTGCATTTCTTTGCTGGTAAACTGCCTCTGGTACCTCCCAGCTGGGGGACTTTCCACCAGGCCCCGCCCCTCCCCGCCTGCAAATAAACCCATCGGCTTGCAGCCTGGCTCAACCCTTCTGCCTGGAATTCCTCACATCCCTCAGACCCGGTGCTCATTGGTCCAGCAAATGTTTCCGGAACCTGTGGAAACACAGAAGCCCTGCCCTAGGGGAGCTGATGGGCTGGTGGAGGAAAGAGTCAATCAAATTGAACCTTTCAAATTATGCTAGGAAGGAGAAAGAGAATGAGCGAAGGAGAGGGTAGAACAGGAAGGGCTATGATCCAGCCAGGGGGGTCAGGGAGGGCTGCCTGGAGGAGGTGATTTTTTTTTTTTTGTGAGGAGATCAGCCCTATGCTAACATCTGCCAGTTCTCCTCTTTTTTTGCTAAGGAAGACTGGCCCTGGGCTAACATCTGTGCCCATCTTCCTCTACTTTATATGGGACGCTGCCACAGCACGGCTTGACAAGCAGTGCATCGGTGCGCGCCCGGGATCCGAACAAGCGAACCCCGTGCCACCGCAGCGGAGCGTGCGCACTTAACCACTTGCACCACCGGGCCGGCCCCAGGAGGTGATTCTTAAACTATTACCTGAGAGATGAGAATGCATTCAAGGAGCAAAAGTGGAGGAGGCATTCCAGGGAGAGGGAACAGCAAGTGCAAAGGTCCTGGGGTGGGAGGCACAGTGAAGAAACAATGCAGTGTGGCTCTCTGTACCACTACCTGTAACACAGGGAGGGAGTGTAAAAAAAGAAGAGGGAGCTCTTTAGATGGACTAGCCAGGACAAAAGTCAGCTAACTTTTTAAAGGGCCAAGTAGAAAACATTTCGGCTTTTCAGGCCACACAGTTTCAATCACAGCTCCTCAACTCTGCCTTTATAGCACCAAGCAGCCGCAGACACACATGAATAGGCGTAGTCGTGTTCCAATAAAACTTTATTTATTTATGGATGCTAACATTTGAATTTCATACAATTTTCATGTACACGAACAATGATGCTTCTTTTGATGTTTTTTCCCCAACCACTTAAAAAATGTCAAGACCATTCTTAGAACAATGATGCCTCTTTTGATTTTTTTTTTCTGCAACCACTTAAAAATGTGAAGACCATTCTTAGCTCACGGGGCATGCAAAAGCAGGCAGGAGGGCAGATACGGCCCCTGGGCCGCAGTTTGCCACCCCCTTGCTCTAGGAGAAGAGCGTCCTTATAATTTGTCATCCAAATAGCAACACTTTTTGTTTGCAAAGTTGTGATTACAGTTTAACCAATAAACAGAAAGAGCATAGATACAATGTATAAAACCTGATGGCTTTCACAAACTAAACACCCTCCTGTAACCAAGAGGAAAATAAAGATACGGAATAACCAGCCCCCAGAAATCCTGTGTCTTCCAGGCACTCCGGCCCCACAGACTCCCAACATCGTGTCTTCTAACATCGTAGATTTTAGGGGGGCCTATTTTTGACTTTCGTTGACGTTGAACCATGCAGCGTGGCCTCTTCTGAACCTGGCTTCTCTCATGCGACGTGAATACGAAGATTTGTGCATGGGGTGGATGGCTGAACTTTGTTCTCACTGCTGTCTTCTCCTTCGGACACCCTGGCACAACGGATTTATCTGTTTGTTTCACTGTTGGTGGGCATTTGGGTTGTCTCCAGCTTGGGGTGGTTATGACTAATGCTGCTATGGAACTTTCTAGCACGTGTGCCGGCAGCATTTCTGTTGGGTACAGACCTAGGAGTGGAATTGCTGAGTCATACACTGTGCCTGATTCCGGCTTGAACGGATGCGTCTGTTTATGAAAGCGCAAACCAGGACGATTTTGAAAGCAAGAGGGACGTCGATTTAATTACAGCAGGGTGATTGATGGCTGTAAACCAGGCTGGTCCCAGGCCCCTGGGTTATGTGGTTCCCCTGTGAACAGGGGAGCATGTGAGTGGAGACCCCAATGAGAAGCCCCCATACATCCTGTACCCATGTAAGCCTCATTTGTGAAATGGAACGGGTAATCCCCGCCCTACATCACTGGATCGCACTCAGGGGCGATTCTGCCCCCAGGGGACGCTGGGCGACGTCTGGGGACATCTGTGGTTGTCACAGCTGGGGGTGCTCCTGGCATCGAGTGGGTGGGGGCCAGGGATGCTGCTCAACCCCCCACAGCGCCCAGGATAGCCCTCCATAGAGAATGATCTGGCCCCAAATGTCCACGGTGCTGAGGTTGAGAAAAACCCTATAAAGGGTTATTTTTTTAATATGCTCCAAATCTTTAGAGTGCACGTGGTATTCATTCATCCAACACATATATAGTGAGCCAGACACTGTCTGTCTGCCAGACATTGAGATTATGGGGACACAGGACAAGCAGCCCTCTGCTTGTGGGGCTTATATTCCAGTGGGGCAAGGTGGGGCAGACAATAAATAGATGAGTGAAATATGTGGTATGTCAGATGGTGAGAAGCACTACGGAGGGAAGTGGAATAGGATTAGGGGATGGGGGTACAGGGGGCAGATGGCAGGACTTATTTTATATGTGTAAGGAGCTATCGGAGCATAGATCTGAAGGAGGCCAGGAAGGGAGCAAGTGTGCGTGTCTGGGGAAAGGGCATTCCAGGTGGAAGGAACAGCCCAGCCCATGCAAAGGTCCTGGGGCAGGAATGTGCCTGGCGCGTTGGAGGAACAGGCAGGAGGCCCGTGTGGCTGGAGCAGAGTGAGCGATGGGGAGAGAGGGAGGAGGGGACAGCAGTGAGTGGACAGGGCAGGTTGTACAGGGTCTTGCAGGTCACAAGGAAGCCTTGGACTTTTCCCTGAGGGAGGTGGGAGCCCTGGAGGTCTGTGGGCAGAGGAGGGCGGGACCTGACTCAGGTGCTCACAGGCGCCCTCTGGTGGGGGCTTTGGGGAGGACAGATTGGGGGGCACGGGGGTAGAGGTGACTCCGTGCTGGTCCAGGTGGGCAATAATGAGGGCTGGCTCCAGGGTGGCCCTCTTGGAGGGGTGAGTGGGCAGATTTAGGATAGATTTTGATGACACAGCAGACCGTTCTGGCTGACGTGTTGAATGTGAAGAAGGAGAGAGGTTTAAGACTTGAAGGTTCTGTCCAGATGAAGGCAGAGGAGGGAGCTTCCATCAGTGGAGACAGGAGGAGATTCGATGGGCAGGACGGAAAGCTGGCGTGGGCACGGTGTGTGTGCGACACCGTGTGGTCCCACATGAGGACGTGGACGGTGGCTGGACACCGAGTGTGGAGCTCGGGGGGGGGCGGGGGGCTGGGGGTGTTGATTTCCGAGTCATATCAGGATTGCTGGGGTAGGACACACGTGGTAGGATTCCATTGATATGAAATGTGCAGAACAGGCAGATCCACGGAGACAGAAAGTGGATTCGTGGGTGCCAGGCGCTGGGGGGAAGGGGACGGGGAATGACTGCTGATGGGGACGGGGATTCTTTTGGGAGTGATAGAAATGTTTTAAAATTAGAAGGTGATGAGATTAACACTCTTTAAGTGAATTGTATACACTTGAACCTCTCAACTCTGTCCATTTCTCTTCATCTTCTCCGCCCCCCACTCCTCGCCCTGGTCCAGGACCCCATCATTGCTCTCCTGGTGACTGCACCAGCCTCCTCCCTGGCCTCCTGCCTCCACTCCTGTGCCTCGCAATCCATTTTCCACAGCTGCCTGAAGGATCTTTGCAAACACAAATCCCATCTTACCCCATGCCCTGGTTAATTTTATGTGTCCTCTTGGCTGGGTCGTGGTGCCCAGATATTTGGTCGAATGTTATCCTGGCTGTTTCTGTGAAAGTTGTTTTAGGACGAGATGACAGTTAAATCGGTGGACTGTTAAGTAAAGCAGACGGCCCTCCCAAGTATGGGTGGGCCTCACCCAATCAGTTGAGGGCCTGAGAGGAACAGAAAGACGGCTGTCTCTGAGCAAGAAGGAATTCTGCCAGTAGATGGCCTAGGTCTTCCCTGGGGCTGAACCTTCAGGTGCATATCTTCTCAGGCATTCATTCTCCTAGGCGACCTTGGCAAGTCACTTAACCGCTTTAGACCTTGGTTTTCCCATCTGTAAATTGGAACCCAGAATAGTACCTACTTCATGGGGTTAAATCAATTTGGGAAGCAATGGATTAGGGGAAGAAGAAACTGCGTGTTTGTTTCTGTTTAACATTTTGTCCCTCATAAGAAAAGGCAGCCAAGGGTAACTTTTTTCTTTGTTTATACTTTAAAAATATTGTGGTAAACTATACGTAACATAAAACTTACCCTCAGTTCTACTCCATTGGTCTGCATGTCTGTACGGATGCCAGCATCACACTGTTTTAATTACGTTGCTTTACAGTAAAATTTGAAATCCGGAAATGTGAGTTCCTGTTTATTCTTCTTTTTCAAGGTTATTTTGGCTCTTTGGGGTCCCTTGAAGTTCCATATGAACTTTAGGAGGAGTTTTTCTATCTCTGCAAAAACGTTGTTGGGATTTTAACAGAGATTGCACTGAATCTGTAGATTGCTTTGGGTAGTATTGACAGCTTAATAATATTAAGTCAGGCAACCCAAGGAGTAGGAGAAAATATTCGCAAATCATATATCTGATGAGGGGTTAAGGTCCACAATATATAAAGAGCTCCTACAGCTCAATGACACAAAATACAAACAACTCAATTTAAAAAAATGATCAAAAGACTTGAATAGACATTTCCCCAAAGAAGATATACACATGGCAAATAAGCATACAAAAAGATGAGAATCCTAATCACTAATGCTTAGGGGATGCAAACCAAAACCCCAATGAGATATGGCTTCACACCCACTAGGATGGCAATTATTAAAAAACAACAAACAAACAGAAAATAGCTTGTGTTGGCGAGGATGTGGAGAAATTGGAATCCTTGCGCACTGTAGGTGGGAACAGAAAATGGTGCAGCTGCCGTGGGAAACGGTATGGAGACTCCTTAAAAAATTAAACATAGAAATACCATATGACCCAGCAATCCCACTCCTAGGTATCAACCCAAAAGAGTTGAAAGCAGGGTCTCAAGAAGCTATCTGTACACCCACATTCACAGCAGCATGATTTACAATTGCCAAAAGGTAGAAGCAACCCAAGTGTCCATGGAGGGATGATGGATACACACAATGTGGTCCATCCAGACACCGGAATATTACGCAGCCTTGAAAAGGAAGGAAATCCTGACACCTGCTCCAACGTGGATGGACCTTGAGGACATGACGCTCAGTGACATGAGCCAGACACAGAAGGACAGACACTGTGTGATCCCCTCCCAGGAGGCCCCTAGAGGAGTCACATCCACAGAGACAGAAAGTAGGTGGTGGGACTGAGGGCTGGGGGAGGGGAGGGGGAGTCAATGTCTCATGGGGACAGAGTCTCAGTTTGGGAAGATGGAAAGTTCTGGAGTTGGATGGTGGGGATGGCTGTACAACAACGTGAATGTGCTTCATGCCACTGAGCTGTGCACTTAAAAATGGTTAAAATGGTAAATTTTCTGTGTATTTTACCACAATTAAAAAGTTTAAAAAAAGGGAGGAAGGAAGGGCCCACTTTAGCCAGACAACTATTTTTGTACAGCTCATGAGCTAAAAATGTATTTTTTCTCTTTTAAATGTTTGACCAAAAACAATAGTATTCCATAACACGTGAAAATTATATAAAATTCAAATTTCAGTGTTTCTAAATAAAGTTTTATTGGCACACAGCCACACCTGGTGGCTTACATATCGTGTCCACGGCTGCTTTTGCCCTGGGATGGCAGAATTGAGCGGGTGCTACAGACACTGCATGTGGCCTGGAAAGCTGAAAATATTTACTATCTGGACCTTTCCAGAAAACGTTTGCTGACCCCTGACTCAAAACTGTCTGGCACACAGTAGGTGCTCAATATAGAGAGAGTCTGTTACTGAATATCTGATGGAGGAGTCTGATGCAGTTTATAGCTGCTGTCTTTGGAGAGTCAGACCTGGATTAAGATTCTGGCTCTGCCCGTCTGGGCAGGTTGCTTCCCATCTCTGAGCCAGGGTTTCATCAGCAGAAAACCGGGGTCAACGAGAATGCTGATACCATGGAAAGAGCTCGATCTGGTGGTTCTGGGAGAGTTAGGGGTCCACAGTCCTAGCTACTGATTTTCATGAATGCTTCCTGAATACATCCCCACAGACTCCCCAGTGAGCAATTCACACTGCATCGTATTTCATCTATTTTTTCCCCGCGCCCTCCCTGTCATTTTAAAGCAAATCCTATACCAATTCTTTCATAAATATGCCCGTACGTATTTCTCCACATTAAAGGCTCTTTTTAAAGCATAGCCAGAATACCATCATCATATGTTAAACCATGTTGGCTGCAAGGATCTCCACGAGTGATCAAATTTCACAGACATATCCGCCCCCCCCTCCCCGGCAAAGTGCATGTAGTAACTAGCGAAATGCAAACAAGGTCCGTACGTGAGTAGATTATATTGTATCAACATCGATTTCCTGGTTTTGACAACACACGGTGGTGGTTATGTAAGATGTTATCATTGCGGGAAGATGAGTGAAGGATATGAGAGAAGATGAGTGAAGGATAAACTCTGCACTATTTCTGCAACTTCTTGAGACTCTTAAAACTATTTTGAAGATAAAAAAGTTGTAATAAAACAGAACCCTGTAGAATCAGGGTTTGGGGGAGGTGAACGAGTTAGGGGGAGGTGAACCAGGTCATGTGTGCAATTGCACAGCTGGATTCTGTCTTGACTTAAAATTTTGATATTTTCATCATTTTTTTTTTGGTAATAATTCTTATTTTTAAAAATATCGCACTCACATACTCCATGACTAAGTTACTTGGGGGCGCTCCCTTAAATTTCGCCTAATTCCTGCCCTGAGAGTGACGATCTCAGGGGACGGGCCCTGGAATATAAATTTTGTTCTCTCGCTTTCTGCTTTTGACATGAGGTTTGAGCTCCGCTGCCCGCGGGCACTGGGGAGCCACGGAGGGCTCTTGAGCGGGGGAGGTTCCGGTTCGTGCAGATTCCAAGGGTTGACTGTGGGTGGGAAGGCGGGACTAGCGGGGAGGGGTCGCCTGCAGGAGTGAGGGATGGATGCACGAGCTCCGGGGAAGTGGGGAGGGGGTCCCGCATTTCTCAGCCCGGGGCCAGCCAGGGGGTGCAGCGCCCGCTCCCCATCTGCCGCGCCAGGACCCGGATGTGCAGCGCGCGGGGCGCCGGGCCCGCCAAGGCTGCACCGCGCTTCGCAGCGTGCACTGGCGGCCGCCGCGCTGGAGCAACCGTCCCCTCCCCCGACGCCGCGGGGCGAACGGGCACACACCTGACGGCTGCCTCGCGACGGGGGTTGTGGCCGCCGCCTCCACCCTCCTTCGCTCCCCCAGACGGGACCCAGCACGCGCCCCTACCTGCGCGGGGCTCGTGCCCCTTTAAGAAGCCAGACGCGGCCACGGGTGGGCGTGGTCGCCTCGAGCGAAGGGGGGGCGGCGTCGGTCCAGTCTGATTGGCCCGAGGCCCGGGCGGCGGCCGAGCGCGCCTGCGCAATGCGCGGCCGCGCGCGCCCCGGGGGAGGAGGGCGCGCGGATGCTAATTGGCCGCGGCGGCGGCCCCGCCCGCGAGTGGCGGGCGGTCACGTGACGCGACGGCTGGGGGCTCCCGGCGCGGGGGACGCTGGTGGCCAAGATGGCGGCGGAGCTGGTGGAGGCCAAAGTGAGTGAGCGGCGGCGGCGCCGGCCCGGGCGGGCGGGCGAGGGGGGGCGGGGGCCGGGCGGCGGGCCGAGGGCTGCGCCTCCCGCCCGGGGCCCCACGGCACGGCCCGCCCGCGGCTCGCCACCCGGCCCCCCTCGCCCGCCCCCGGCCCCGGGGCCCCGGAGCGGGCGGGGGGCGGGGAGGCCGGGGGCGGGGCCTCCCAAACCTCACCCCAGTCCTGGCGCCCGGGTCGGCCCCCGGGCTCTGGGCGGGGTCCCCCCACCGGCCCGAGCGGTTAGGGTCCGGGGGTCCCCAAACCCGGGGACAGGGCCGCGCCTCCCACTTGGAGGCACAGTCCCCGCGGCCAGCGTGACGGGCCGCGCTGCTCGCCCCGAGCCGGGGTCCCCGCTCTTCCGCCGGGGGGAGTGTCCTGGCCTCCCCGCCCTCCGGGGCACGGAGGGCGGCATGTGGGGCTCAGCCTCCCCGCCCAGCAGGCCGGGCTGGGGTTGGCGACTCCCTGCTCAGAAGGGTCCCCTGACCCTCCTGCCCCCGCTTCCCCGTCCGGGGTGATGAGCCAGGGTCCTGAACGGCCCCCCAACACGGTGTGTCCTCTCGGGGTCTGGAGCCAGGTTGGGGTCTGGAGCCCCTGGGCAGCTTCCGCGTGGGTCTCAGAGCCCCGCCCCCCTCCTGACACCTTCCCTCTCACCCCGGGAGTGGGCGCGGTGCTCACGGAGCCTGCCCACCTCCCTGGGGTCGACCCCTGACCGCTGTTCTCGGGCGGAAGCCTTTCTAACTCCCTCCTCTCGGTCTTGGGTCCTGGGTTCTGCGTTCCTCTTCCCTCTTTCCCCTCGGGACAGCATCTACAAGGCTTGGGACTCTGTTCCTGGGGTCTCTGAGCCCCGCATAGCGGGATCAGACCCCAGGCTGGCTGCCTCTGTACTCTACTCCCTGGCGAGTGTGTTCTCAGATCAGATTCCCTCGCCAGGCAGCCCCCAGACCCTGCTTTCGAGCCCCTTATGCCCCCATCTCTGGCTTCTGAGCCGCCCCCCCCCACCCCGCCTTTTTGCTATTCTCTTGTGTTGATTCTTGGAGGGTCCCCAGCTGGGTCCAGGGGAGGTCTCTTTTTTTTCCAGGTCGGTTCTGGTGTTTCTCTCCCCATACTCCTCCCATACTTGGGGTGCAGGTTCCACATCCCCTCTCCTAGCTTGCGGCCCCTCTAAACCTCCTGGGACTGAGCTGGGAGCATCCTTGTCCTGGAGACGTGCCTTCTCCCAGGTGCCTCCCCTGAGGGGAGGCTCCAGAACCCTGGTCCTGGACTAGACTAGCGTTCTTCCCTAACTCCCTGAGAAGTTTACTCAAGGCCGCTGACCCCAGGGAGGTGGGGGACTGGACCTTCGCAGGTCCGAGGCACCGCCCTCTCCCCCTTCTGGTCTCCCCTCCCCGAGGTCCTGACCTGTCAACGTTTTCTTTCCCTCTCTTTACATCTCTCTTGTCTCCTGCTGGGATCTGAGATGCAGCCCTCAAGCTTCTGTGATTATAGGTGTTACCCTCCCTTGACCCCACAGCGCCCGCCCCTCCAATACCTGCCCCACACACCCTTCTGCCCCTCTCCAGGGTTTTGAGAAATTGAGACTTGCCATGGAGGTGTGGAGGTCTGAACTCTGTAAGCCCAAGGTGGCAGCCCGAGGGCCGGGAGTCCCCTGGAGCCCTGAAATTTAACCCCCTTGTGGGGCTGTGGCCTGTGACTCTGGGCCCCGCCCCCACCCCAGCCATAGGGTAGGGTCTGCACTCTTTTTTTACCATCCAGGGCCTTGAAACATGATCTGATGAACTCTACTTGACCCTCTGGTGGCTGGGGCTCCCCACCCCAATTAAATCAAGTTGACGCTTTTTTCAAGCCTCTGTTCGGGGGATCTTGGGGACCACAACACAACTTTCTCTGGTGCTAAAGAGCCTTCCTTCCCGGTCAGCCTCCCCTCACTGTGGAGAGCCTCCCATGTAATTGACATGTGCCCCCTCTTTTAGGGGCTTTCCCAACCTCTCATGTTAAGAGCTGGAGATTTTATTTTTGGGGTGCAAGACGGGCTGGTGTGAGGGGGGTTGTTGATAACTTGTCGATAAACTGGAAACCTGAGACTCTTCACCCGAGGCCCCCGAGGGGGGTTGAGAAGGAAGGGGTGGTCTGTGGACTCCCCGAGCCAGTGGGTAGCATTTTGCACAGATCTCCGATTTCCTGGGGAGAGGGGCCTTAACTTTCCCCCGACGCTCTGAGGAGCCCGTGGTGGGGTGGGGGGAGAGGGGAAGCGAGGCGCGGCTGCGGTATCCAGGCCGAGGTGTCTCCATGCGGCTCCAGACAGGCCTGGAGCTGAGACTCGGGAAGCCGTTGGGGCTGGCGCTGTTTATAAACAGATCTGAGGGGCAGGCGGGTCAGGGTGAAGCCATGGCAGGAAGTGATCTGCGGAGCGCTCGGGGCTTCTTCCTGAATGTTGGTGTACCCCTCGCGCCGCCACCCCCCCAGTGTCAAGGGCAGGCTCCTCGCTGGTGGCAGCTGCCGAGAAATCCGAGTCGTGAACATATGGCAGCTTGAGGGGTGTGCCCCGGGATGCTCGGGTGGCTCTCCGGGTGTCCAACCTGGGGGAAGGGGCCAGGCCTCGGCGGGGCAGGGGCTGCGAGGTGTGGGCTCATGTCAGAAGATTGGGGTCAGACTCAGAAGGGCCGGGCCCACCTGCCTTCGGCTCCCTGGCGGGCGGTCCGCTCACATGACAGCACCTCTGCCCTCCGAGGCCTTGGGCCTCTTCCAGAAGAAACATCTCGTCTGCACGCCTTTTTTCTCCGCTCCAGGTAGGAAGTCAGGCTGAGGGAGGTGAAGCCTGTTTTCAAAGTGCTCTGGACTCTGAGAGTCAGCAGACCACTTAGGTCCTCGGGCGGGGGGTGTGCCGGGGGTGAGGGTCCCCCAGGCCCCCAGGCAGTGGAAGGAAATGCCCTGAAGAGCCCGATGGCCCCGGGTCCAGGTGCCAGCCCTGCCACTGACACGCGGGGAGGCCCCGGGCCAGCTGCTTCCCTCTCGGAGCGTCAGCCTTCTGTCCTGCGTCTTGGGCCTGGGTCCTCGTGGGGCTGGGCACGCGGTGGACACTCACTGCTGTCCTGCGGGAGGAGGGAGAGCCTGCGGCCGGGCCAGGCTCCCCCTCGAGGTTTTGTCACTTTGAGCCTGGACGGCCCCCCCCAGCAGGGGCCCACAGTAGAAGGAGTCTTAGGGAGCCCCCTCTGCGCCCACAGGTGAGGAGCCCAAAGTGAAGGGGGCCCAGCTTCGTCTGGGAACCCAGGGCTCCTGAGTCCCGGGGCTGCCCTCAGACTCCCCGCCTCACCCTTAAACAGCAGGAAATGGGAAACACCAGAACCTTCTGGCAGTGAGGCCGCTACGTAAACACCTGGCAGGGTTCCCACCCCCCTCCGACTGTCAGACCTTCTCCAGTTGAGTTGAAGCGATTTATTGGTTTCTTGGGGTGGTGTCCTGCCTCGGGCCCGCCGGCTTTCCATGGCCACTCTTGTCACTTGCGCTGCTTTCTTCCTGGCCCCCCGGAATGGTCTTTTTCCCACCACGTTTCATTCATCCCAGTCCAGCCTCAGGGCTCAGAGTGGGTGGCCCCGAGCCCCTGCTGGCCCATCCCTGGAAGACGCTTTGCCTGGGTAGCATATCGGGGAGCCCTCGCTTGCCTTGGTGTCCCAGAGTCCCACGGAGGGCAAACCACCGCCAGCCGGCCCCAAGAAAACGGTGGATCAGCTGAGCTCCTGTGTTTGGTTTCATTTAGTTGGGGGGACCCTGCTGGGTATCAAGTGCCAGACCACATTCGTCACTTTGCCACAGCTCAATTAAAAGTACCCACGGCAGCCAGATTCTGCCAGCCTTCCCCTCAGACGCAGGGTTCTCGATCAGGGCTGATCCTGCCCCCAGGGACACTTGGTGTCTGGGGGACATTTGTGGTTGCTCCTGGCTTCGAGGGGGTGGGGGCCCGGGATGCTCCCCAGCCCCCCACAGCACCCAGGACGGCCCCCCAGGCCCAGCATTAGTAGTGCCGAGGTGGAGAAAGCATGCTAGAATGATCAGGGGACATTGCGATGACTGTGCTTGGCTCTTTGTCCGTGCCAGGGGCAGTGTAGCAGAGAGGAGCTGCCCCTGGCTTCTGAGTTGGCCTGGGTGAATCTTGGCTGTGATGGGGTGCTCACACCAGCCTGGCAGGGGTGTCTTAAGGCTCAGTGTTAAGTACGTCAGCGCGTGTCCAGCTCAGTTCCCGGAAGGTGATTGGTATCGCGTTGTGGCTACCATCCTCTAAACCAAAGGGAAACATGGTACCTCATCTGGTCTTTCCTGCATCCTGATGAGATGGAGCCTGTTGTCCTCCCTGACGAAGAGCCCGAGGGTCAGAGAGGCCAGCAGTGTTCTCAGCTAGGGAGTGGCTGAGGCTGTTTACCCCAGTTCCTGCCCTGGGGATGCTTTCAGGTGGAAGATGGGCAAAGAGAACCTAAAATAGAAGGCAGCGGTGTGTGGGGGGCAGTCAGAAGAGCTTGTGCTGCATTGGCAATGCTGAGGAAGGTTTGAGGAGGAGGAGGGGAGCACGGCTGAGCTGGGAGGGGGCCCGAGCAAAGGCGTGGAGGTGGGACCAAGCCTGGGCTGGTGGCACCGGTGCCGAAGCCACCTCCTCCTGGGCTCCTGCCCCACGGCCAGAATGAAGGGGACCGGGGCAGGGCCGGGCAGCAGCTGACGGGGTCTCACTTTGAGGTCCCCTGGTCGGGGCCCAGAGGCTTCAGGGAGGCCCCGAGCCCCGTTGGCGGCCCACGCCTCCCCTGAGCGTGCGTGTCTGTGGTTGCTCTTTCCAGAACATGGTGATGAGTTTCCGAGTCTCCGACCTGCAGATGCTCCTGGGTTTCGTCGGCCGGAGTAAGAGTGGACTTAAACACGAACTTGTCACCCGCGCCCTCCAGCTGGTCCAGTTTGACTGCAGCCCCGAGCTCTTCAAGAAGATCAAGGAGCTCTACGAGACACGCTACGCCAAGAAGAGCGCGGAGCCCGTGCCCCAGCCCCACCGGCCCCTGGACCCCCTGGCCATGCACCCGACCTACGAGCGGGCGGGCGCGGTGCCCAGGACTCCCCTCACGGGCCCCAACATTGACTACCCCGTGCTCTACGGGAAGTACTTGAACGGACTCGGACGCTTGCCCGCCAAGACCCTCAAGCCAGAAGTGCGCCTGGTGAAGCTGCCTTTCTTTAACATGCTGGACGAGTTGCTGAAGCCCACCGAGCTGGGTGAGTCCCACCTCCCCCGGGGAGACCCGCCTTCGAGTTCTCCCGGCGGTGGGGGGCTTGTCCCTCTGGGAAGCACGGGGGCCACCTTTGGGTCTTTGTGTTAGTGACCTGGTGCCGAGTAACAAATTACCCCGATTCCAGCCACTTAGAACAACCGACACGTGTTAGCACTTAGTTTCCGAGAGTCAGAACCCGGGAGCGGCCCAGCTGGGTGGTTCTGGCGTGGGGTCCCCGTGAGGTTACAGTCAAGCTGTCAGACGGGGGCTGCCTCATCAGAAGGCTCGACTGGGGCTGGGGGTTGCTTACGCACGTGGTTGCTGGCGGGCCTGGGTTCCTTGCTGGCTGTGGGCTGGAGACCCCATTTCCTGCCACGTGGGTCTCTGTAGACTGTGTGCATGTCCTCACAGCGTGGCGTGCTGGCTCGCTTCCCCCAGAACCAGGGACCTGAGGGCGGGGGAAAGAGAGAAGGTGAGTGTGTGCACGCGTGCGTGTGCACAGCCCGGCTAGAAGCCGTCGTCCTTTTCATAACGCAAGCTTGGAAGTCATACTTTTGCTTCCGCCGCATTCCACTGGGCATGCAGACCCGCTCTGGTACACGGTGGGCAGGGCCCGCACCAGCCAGACCACCAGGAGGTGGGGTCACTGGGGCCACCTGGGAGGCCGGCTTCCATGCCTTTACTCCCTGCAGCAGAGGGGCTGGGAGCTGGAGGTGACCTTCTCTCCTCCACACAGAGGCGTGTTTCCTAGCAGGCAGCCGGCAGGAGTAACTTGGTCAGCGGGTCCAGGCCGGTCAGCATGGCCGGCCAGTCAGGGCATGGCTGGGCGTGCTCCTGAGAGCTGGGGCGCCATCAGGGCTTAGGAGGTGAGGCCAGGGCTCCGAGGGTGCTCCCCGCATTGACTGAGCGCCTGCTGTGCGCCAGGCCTGCGTAGCACGGGTGTGTAGGCAGACCCTGGCACCTCCCCGCAGCCTTGGTGACAGGGCTGGGGTGGGAGTGGGCCCCAGTTCAGGGCGGGGTCCTGGGCCTCTGGGGCTCAGACAGCACGTGGCATGGTGGGCCTCTCATTGACCCTTGGGTGTTACTAGGTCCCGGAGTGTCCCTGGAGAGCCCTCCCACTGTCTCTTCTCCCTGTCTCTTCCCTCTCTGTCGCCATTCATTCATTGTTTCGATCACTCACTCACTCATTCACACAGTATACATCTGAGCGCCTCCTGGGGGTGCCCGCCCTGGGGACGTGGCAAGGAGCAGGCAAAGCCCCCGTCCTTGTGGGGGGCCCCTCCAAGCACTCTTGATGGGGACCTCGGGGGGCCCCCAGCCTGTGCAGGCGCTGTGGGTCCTGCACCCCTGCAGCCCGTCATCCACACCTCGCGTTCGACCCCCCACATCTTTCCTGAGCACGGCCGACATGGACTCTGGTCATGGTTGGTCCCCGCGTACCGTGGCAGAGGTCACGGCCCTCCATGCCCCCACCCGCCGTGCCCCGGGCTGCGTGGCCCGCTCCCTCCCGCCCTGCTGACCCAGCGCCTGCCTTGCTGGGCCGGGCCCTCTGCACGCAGACTCCAGCTCAGCCCCACGCCAGCGGCCCCTCTGTCCTGCCCTGGATGTGGGGGGGGTGCGCTGCCTCTCTCTCCGCCGTCCTCTCTGCGGCCTCGGGCTTCTGGCGGTGGGACCGCAGGGGCTGTGGTTCCAGGTGAGGCTGCAGGAGGCGGACGGAGGAGTTGCTGGGGCCTGAGGCCTCGCCCTCCACTGCCCTCTGTCTGGCATGAGGAGGTGATGCTGGCCGCCCCTGGGTGGGGAGCAGTTTGGCCCAGCGGCACCTGCCGAGGGGCTGACGTGGCAGCAGCGGAGCCCCAGGGCCCTTCCTGGGTTCCTGCCGGCCGCCTTCCCCGCATCTGTTCCCCTAGCCTCTCTCTAGACGCCAGAACCCCCCACCAGGGGTGCTCCAGCAGGCTTTGGGGGCTGGCCTGGCTAGCTGGCGGATTCCGAAGGTCGAGCTGTCGTTCTAGATTCCCAGGGATTGGAGAACCATCTTCATAACAGGGAGGCCGGGTTTTCACTGGGAGGCAGCGACGTAGGCTTGGCGTTGGGCGGGGGACAGGGCTGGAGGTGACTTTGAACTCGGGGCCCCGCCGGCCTCCCCTCCCCTGCCTGGACCATGAGCTTCCTTCCTGCACAGCAAGCAAGTGTGCAGTCGCTCCCACCCCACAATGCATCACTTTGCCCTGAGCCCCCGGGGACCCCGGTCACCTGATCTCCGGGAGAGTCGGCTCCCCTGTCTACACCAGGAATTACTCTGCTGGCGGCTCAGAACAAAGAGGCCGACCCCGCCCTGCCTTTGCTCCTACCCCCTCCCCCTCCCCATCAGAGTGTACCCCTTCCTTGGGGCCCCCCGGGCTGCCTGGGTTCCTAGGGAGAGTCCTCATTGAGCACAGACCCTAGCCCCGAAGCAGTCTAGTCCCGTCTGTTCCAGGGCCAGCGGTCCTGCCCGCCACCCCTCGCCCTGGGTGCCGCCCACAGTGAGCCCTGTGGTGCTGGCGGTGCCCCAGAGCCCCTTCAGGAGGCTCTGGCTCAGCCAGCCTCCCCTTCCCCCTCGGCCCCGGCCGTGACCCGCCGACCGAAACGAGGCCCACACTCTGGTCTGTTTCCCCGGAAGAGCCGGCTCCGAGATGGAGAGCGCGCCGGGCGGACAGGAGACATAAATCACGTGGAGTGGAATGTGCGGGCTGGGGGAGGGGAGGAAAGAATAGAGCCACGGCCGGAGCGAGAGGACCTCAGGAAACAGATGAGCCGCTCCCGCAGGGGCCGGGGGCTGGCGCCCAGAAGGGTCAGGAGACTGGTCCAGGGTCACACAGCATCCTCTGGAGGGGCTCCGGGCCGCGTGCTCAGCCATCTTCCTACTCCGCTCCCATCAGTGCCCTGCACCCCTCTGGGGAGGCGCCCGTTCTGAACCACACGACGGTTCTGGACCCCAGGCCTCCTCCTAGCCGAGGAGCCCGGCTGTCCTCCCCTCCCCAGCCTGGAGAGGGGCCGGCACTTGCTTCCCGAGCGCGGCAGAACTCGGGGGCCGGAGCATGGTCTCGGCTCACGCCCCGCAGTTTGGGGCTCACTGAGGGTCCCCCAGACAGGCCACTCGGGGTGTCAGCGGCGAGGATCTGACTGAGGAGGCCCAGACCGCCCCGTCAGGGCGTGTGGGGAGAGGAAGGGCCATCATGAGACTTGAGGCGGAAGGAAGGAAGCGCGCTGACCTGGCCCCGTGCTGCTATGGAGCCCCCGGCATCCTGCAGCCAGCCTCACGGTGTGGACACTCGCCGCGTCCCTGCTGCCGTGCGGGGGGCGAGCGCCCCAGGTCATGACAGCTCAGATGCCCCCAGCTCTCCACGTGCCCCTAGAGTGGGCACCGCAGCACAGGGCACACCTGTGAGCCCTTTGGCTGGTATTGCCCAAGGGACAAGCAAGGTAGTGGTGTGGCCTGGTGCCTTTTGCCAGGAAGTTACACTACAGAAAGTTAAACAGTTCTGAGTGAGGAAGCTCTGACGGGAGTGCAGGGTCCCTGGGGGGCTGTCGGGACCAGGAGCCCCTTACTGCTCGTTTGTGGGGAGGTGGCGGTCAGGAAGGCTTCCTGGAAGAGGCGGCACTCCTTCCAGACCCGAGGGCTGAATAGCAGTAAGTCGGACAGAGAGGAGGGAGCAGGGCAGCATGTTCCAGGCAGAGGCCCGAGTGGGAGAGGGCTCGTGAATGGAGGCCATTGTGGCCAGAGCGTGGTGTGGCGCAGAAGGAGGGAGGGAGAGCAGCCCGGATAGGGGCGGCAGAGGCCAGAAAGAGGCCCTGGGAAGAGTGGGGACCGACTGGACTGCCCCAAGGGTTTCGGAGTCCGTGAAGGTCCCGGGAGCTTTTCCGGGTCTGTGTTCTCGGGTCCTCTCTGAGCTGTGGTGTCGTCCTGGGAGAGGCAGCGTGGCCCGCGCGCCGCCCGCAGCCAGGCGCGGTACCCAGCAGGCTCCTCAGGGGCGTCCTCAGGCCCGTCTCGTGCCCTGGGAGCCCGGGTGGTCGCAGGGCATCCTGTGTCCTGTCTCCCAGCTCCGTGGTCAGTGGCCTGACCCACGGGGCAGCTCTGCAGCAGGCCCCAGCTGTGGGGAGCACCACACGACCTGCGGGGGGGCCCCACAGGTGGGCGGGGAGGTCCCGGGCCAGGCCTGCTGGCTCACCGCCATCTCCTGTGACTCCCAGGCCCGGTTTTCACCTGCCCAGCCTCCTCCTCGGTTTATTTCCCGCTCAGCAGTTCACTACCTCAGCAGCCAGGGGAAGCTTTTACAATAGCGGGCTGGCCCCATCCCTCCTCTGCTCAAAATGCTCCTCTGACCTCCTGACTTTTCTGCCCCGTCCCCTCCCCGCCCTCCCTCCTCCCTCTCCCCCCTCGCTCCCTCTGTTCCAGCCACACGGGCTCCTCGCTGTTGCTCCACCACGCCAGACCCAGGCCTGCTCCAGGGCCTTTGCACGGGCTGTTCCTTCTGTCACAGTCTTCCCCAGACGCCCACGTGGCCCTTCCCTCCCTGCTCATCTCATCTACAGCTTATCTCCCTCTCCTCCTCGCCTCCCCTCACCAACCTCTGTCCTCTACGGCCTTGCTCCCAACTCTGTTGATTAATTTGCGTGCTTTCTTTAACACCCGGGCCTGGGCCTGGCTTGTTCTCTGCTGCAGCCACGGGATGGAGTTGGGCAGGGGTTGGGGGGGCACCTGTGTGAGCAAAGGTTTGGAGCTGAGAAGCAGCCTGGGGGCTGCAGTGGGGACCCGGCACTAACATCGAGGAGCTCCTGGTCCATCTTGATAGCCCACGAGTAGGAAGTCGTGAGGGCCTTGGACGGGTGCGGGCACGTAGGTTCCTCACCCCTGTGCGTGGAGGAGCTGGCATTTGAACCCAGAGCCCCCGACCCGGGGCTTGTGGTACCTGTCTGCTCCCTGCTGGGCGCGAGGCCCCCACACCCAGCCCGGGGCCCCTGCAGAGCATCACCCAGCACCACCGTGCACCCTGTACCGGCCCTCAGACCTTGTCACGCGTCAGCCTGGGCGAGGGGCCTCCATCCTTCTCCGTGGGCCAGTGGGAGGGGGACCAGTGCCATGCCGTCAACTTCTGGAAATCTCCTTTTCTGTTCATTTACGCTTTTGTAAAAGTACGTGTTTACCGTAGAAAACATGGGTGGATAGCAGAGAAAGCCGGCTGTCGCTCTACCACAAGCCCTGTCGGCGGTTCTGGCCTGTTCCTGCCGCCTTGCTTCCTCTGCGTGTGCGCTCCTGCAAGAAGGCGGCTGTGTCCTGCCCACTCTGTATCCCGCCACGTCTCTGGAGCCTCTGCGCGGGTCGTTAACTCTGCTTTGCTGGTGGCAGCTCGCGAGGCCGCCCGGCAGCCCGGGGAGAGGGGTGTGCGGGCCCCTCTGTCGCTGTCTCCGTTGGGCCCAGGGCCTGGTGCCCCGTCTTCGGCTCTCTTGCTCCTCCCAGCGTTCCGCTCCCCGAGGACCCCGGGGCGGGGGTGCCCTCCCTTCAGTCCCGGGGGGGCGCGGAGGCCCGCGGGTGCACCTCAGCCCGGCTCCTGCTCTGCCCGGGGGGCTCCCGGGGCTCCATGCTCCGCAGCAGCTTAGGTGACAACACGAGGAGTTTTTGGTTGGTTTGGCGTCCATGACAAAGCAAAGATGCTGGGAAATTGTGTTGATTCTTAGGAGGTAAAGGTTTTGGAGAACTGAGCAGGGAAGGAGGTGGGGAGTGCCAGAGTTGTGGGGGTGGGGTGTAGGTTTTAAATAAAGGCGCTCAGAGAAGGCTCTCATCCTGCTGGCATTTGTGCAGACTTAAAAGACACCAGGCCCGTGTAGCTTGTTGGGGGAGGAATGTTCTGGAAGAGGGGATGGCCAGTGCAAAGGTCCCGAGGCGCGATATTCTTGGCAGGTGGGGAGCATGAGGAGGAGGCCAGGGTGGCTGCTGTGGAATCAAGGCCACTGGGGTGGGGACGGAGCGTGTCCCCCTCCCCCCCGGGCCCTGAGCAGCTTAGAGGGGCGAGCCTCCACTGGAGGTGGACGCCGAAGGTCTAGTTGCGGCGACACCCAGCCCCGTCCCGACGGTGTCGTGTCGCGTGTGCCCTGTCCCTGCTGAGTGGCCATTCGCCTCCCGCCTGCCACTTGGCTTCCTGAAGGAGCAGTCAGCCACCGGGGCCGATGGCGCAGTGGGAACTGGGAATGTGGGGCGTGTCCCCTGTCCCCGCAGCAGCCTCACCTAGAAACGGGCCCTTCCCGGGAAGGGGCCACCGAGTCGCGTCTGTCGACGACCGGCCCCCCTGCCTTTCTCGCGCTGTGTCTACTGGCAGAGCTCCTGGCCTGCTGTCCACCCCCCGCCTCCCGGGGGACACTGTGGGATGGGGGGACGTATTTTTGACCTTGGGCCCAGCCTGCGAGATATCAGCTCAGATATCCTGAGCCTCCCCCCAGTAAGTAATTGCCCCCGGGCTCTTTGGGCAGGTCTGGGCATGCCTGCAGGTGGCCTGCATGCA
>JABWHU010000634.1:13496872-13513263 GCA_014189135.1 Dicerorhinus sumatrensis harrissoni | reverse complement strand
GGGACGCAACAAACAAGCAGGAGCTGGCGGCAGCGGTGTGGCGACGACAGCAGCCGCCTCTGACTGAGCACCAGCCACGGGCCCAGCACAGCACCCCAGGAATGGGTGGCGTGCACGGGGCGCCCAGACTCAGGCGGGGGTGGGGGCTCACAGCCCCAGGCAGAGATGAGGTACCAACCCAGGCCGTCTGGCTTCTGAGCCCGAGCTGGTTGTAAATTCAAATCCTGTTTGCTTTGCAAATAGGTTACCTCTTGTGGGTTGGAGTCCAGAAGGTTCAAAAGTGGGGGGTTGGCCGTCTAGGGCTAGGGCCCAACCCCACTGGCTGCCTGTTCTCGTAACTAAGATTTATTGGTGCACGGCCATGCCTGTGTGTGTGCCTGCAGGCCCTGATGGCTTTCGTGGTACAACGCAGAGTGGGGACATCGAGGCAGAAACTGTGTGGCTCTCGAAAGCTGGAAATGTTTACGGTCGGGCCCTTCATAGGAACAGTCTGCCCACCACTGTTCTGAAGGGTTTGCAGTGTAGATAAAGCACACTCCTTACCTCTCCCAACTCCTCCGAGGCTGTGGCTATGGCCATGTCTCCCACCCCCTCCCCCAGAGACGTCTCTTGCACAGATAAGCAGATGTGCGTTTGCACAGACCCCCGCTCGTGACATACACGCCGCTCTGCCCCTGCTGTTGCCACTTAACAAAAGCATCTTAGAAATGACTTCTCATCAGGGCACAAAGGGCTTCTGGATTCTTTATCATCTGTTTTCATGGTTGCGTAGTATTCCTCGTACAGGGTCCTGGAGCGTATCTTAACCAGACCATGTTGATGGGCATCATTTGCTGCTGTGATTAGTGGCCGTGAGCCTCTGTCATCCCGTGTGTGTGAACATGTCTGCAGTTGTGGTTCCTAGACTGTAGGGGTGGCTGTCTCTGTGGTTGTGTGTTTGTGGTTTTGATAGATTGTGCTAAGTTGCCCTCCCTTGAGCTTCTCACTCCTACCGGCCACAGCCTCATCAATTTTTATCAAGCGTTTCAGTCTCCTCCAATCTTCCAATCAGATGGCTTCTCAGTGTAGTTTTAAATTTTTTTTAAATTGAGGTGTAATTTACATGCAATGAGAGCCACAGATGTTTTAGTGTGTAGTTTGAGTTTTAACAAGTGAACGTACCCCGGTAACCCGAATGCCATGGAACACAGAACATTTCCATCACCGTGACGTTCCCGCGCGCCCCTTCCAGGCAGTCCTCAACCCCCTCCAGAGCTGCCCCTGTTCGGTTTCTGGGCATCGTAGGTCAGTGTGGCCTGTTCCAGAAGGTGACGTAACGCAGTGCAGACGTGGTTCTTTTCATCTGCCTTCTGTGGCTCACCGTGATGGTGTTTAGATTTGTCCATGTTGTTGTGTGGATCGCGAGTTTTATTTATTTATTTTTTTATTTTCCTGGTGAGGAAGGTTGGCCCTGAGCTAACATCTGTGCCCATCTGCCTTTATTTTGTATGTGGGACGCTGCCACAGCGTGGCTTGATGAGCAGTGCGTAGGTCTGCACCCAGGATCCGAACCCGCGAACCCCGGGACGCTGAAGTGGAGCTCGTGAACTTAACCACTATGCCACTGGGCCGGCCCCACAAGTTTTATTTTACTGCATGAGTATGCTACAGCTTGTTAATCCATCTTCCATCGCCGGGCACTCAGGTTGTCTCCAGTGCAAGGCTGTTAGGAATAAATTTGCCTTGAACCTTCTTGTACAAGTCTTTTTGTAGACGTAGTTCTGTTTATTTTGGGGGCAAATACCTAAGAGTGGGATTGCTGGGTTATAGGCTAGGTGTATGTTTTACTTTATTGGGAACGGCCCGACAGCTTTCCAAAGTGGTTGTACCATTTTATATCCTATGGCAGAGAACGCCGATCGCTCCACATCCTCGCCAGCGCTGGGAGTTGTCGATCTTTTCATTTTAGCCGTTTGAGTGGATGTGTCGAGGTTTTAAACCAATCTTGCCTCCCCGGGCCAAATCCCAGGGGCCCTGGATATTTGCTAATATTTTGTTAAGGACTTTTACATCTGTGTTCATGAGGGATATTCATCTGCAGTTTTTCTTTCTTTCTTTTTTTTGGTGAGGAAGATTGGCCCTGAGCTAACATCCGTGCCCATCTGCCTCTATTTTGTATGTGGGACGCCGCCACAGCATGGCTTGACGATTGGTATGTAGGTCCACGCCCGGGATCCGAACCCGTGCCCCAGGCCAACAAAGCGGAGTGTGCGAACTTAACCACTACACCACCGGGCTGGCCCCAGCAGTTCTCCTTTCTTGATGCATATTTTGCAGGTTTTGGTGTCAGGGTTATGCTGATCTCCTAAAATGAGTTGAAAAGCGTTCCTTTCTCCTTTATTCTCTGAAAGAGTTTATGTAAAGTTTATATGGTTTCTTCCTTAAATGGTTGATAGAATTCACCAATCTGGACCTGCAGTTTCCTTTGTGGAAAGATTTTCAATTACAAACTCAGTTTCTTTAACCGATAAAGAGCTTTTCAAACTTTCTATATCTTTTGGTGCTAGTTTTGGTAATTTGCATCCTTGGAAGGATTTGTCCATTTCGTCTGAGTTACTGAGTTTATTGGCGTGAAGTTGTTCGTATGTTCCCCTATTAACCCAAAGGGCTGTGGGGCTGTACTATTGTCTGGTTTTTGCTTCTGACAGTTTGTGTTCTCGAGATCTTTTGCATTGCCGTCTAGCTAGGTGTTTGTCAGAGAGCTGTGGCTTTGTGGGTTGTCTCTGGTGTTGGCTTTCTCTTTCGTAGGCTTCCATTTGTGTCTTGAATTTCCTTCCTTCTAATGACTTTGACTTTAATTTGCTCTCTTTCTAGCTTCTCATGGAGGAACCATAAGTCATTGATTTTATTTTATTTTATTTTTTTAAATGAATGAATTAATTATTTTTGAAGAAGATTGGCCCTGAGCTAACATCTATTGCCAATCCTCCTCCCTTTTTCTCCCCAAAGCCCCAGTAGATAGTTGTATGTCATAATTGTACATCCTTCTAGTTGCTCTCTGTGGGATGCCACCTCAGCATGGCTTGATGAGCGGTGAGTATGTCTTCACCCAGGATCCGAACTGGTGAACCCTGGGCCACCAAAGTGGAGTGTGCAAACTTAACCACTATGCCGCCGGGCTGGCCTCAATGAGTCATTGATTTTGAACCTTTGTCTTTCTTTTTTGGTAGAAGCATTTAAAGCTATGACTTCCCCTCTCGTGACTGCTTTAGCTGCCTCCCCCCAGTCTTGGTGTGTTGTATTTTCTCCTGCAGTTCAGAGCAGCTCCTCCCCACGGCTGTGGCTCTCAGTGCAGTTGTAATTGAGAACGAGGAGCTGGCTCTTCACCATCTAGGTCTCCATCCCCTAGCTGACTTTCCCCCGACTTCTGCACCCAGTGGGTGCTTCGTGGTGGTGAACGAGGCTCTGCATGCGCCGTGAGCCAGCCCGCTCTGTGGCTCTTGTTTGGTGCACGTGGAGGTTTGCCTTGTCTCCTTGGCTGGTCGTGAATGCCCAAGGCAAGACTTATCTCCAGCTTATCCCTGTGACCTCCGGCTGTGCATGGACAGGCACGTGCTCACCAGGTGCCCAGGATGGCCGTGCAGGGTGGAGACAGAGCTGTCGCTGGCTCTTACAGACCTGGAGAAAGCAGGCCAGCCCAGGTGAAGCGTCCGGCCTGGCTGCACCCAGCCTGTCTGTGCCGCGTCCTGCCCGCCCAGCCCTTCTCCCCCGTCGAGCAGTTCTCAGTCTTCAGGAATAGATGCCCGAACCCTGGAGGGCTGAGTGGCTCTCAGTGGGGGTCTGGGGGGGTCATGAGTGTTCCCTGAACCGTAGGCTGTGGTGAGCGGTCCCAAGAAGGGCCAGGGTTCCGCCCCAACCGCGAAGCCCACGTGTTTGGCCGCACAGGCAGGACTCAGCCTCCCGTGTCCTGCTTCCCGGCCTGAAGAGGGCCAGGCCCGTAGCCGTGACCATGGTGGGTGCCCTCCTGGGGGACCAGACGTGACTCTGACCCCAGCGTGTCTTCAGTTCCGCAGAATAACGAGAAGCTCCAAGAGAGCCCGTGCATCTTCGCGCTGACGCCCAGACAGGTGGAGCTGATCCGGAACTCCAGGTGCGCTGGGCCTGCCCTCTCCGGGGTCCCGAGGGCCGGCCCAGGGAGCCCTCAGCCAGGCCTGTGCAGAGCCCACACGGCAGTGGCGGGAAGGGAAGCCCGTGCCTGCCCTGGGCTCAGCGCCTGCCCTCCGTGTGGGGCAGTGTGCCCAGTCAGTGTGCTCTCACGCCTTGGACCTGCAGCCCCAGAGGTGGCCAGCTGTCCCCTTGAACAGGGTCCACCCCTCGGCACTGCGACATCAGGCGGGGTGACTCTCCAGGGGGCTGTCCTGGGTGCTGTGGGGGGTTGAGCAGCATCCCTGGCCCCACCCACTCGACGAAAGTAGCACCCCCAGTGTGACAATCACAGATGTCCCCAGACATCGCCTGGTGTCCCTTGGGGGCAGGATCGCCCCAGGTGAGGACACGGGGCTGTAACAGATGAGGGACGAAGGCTGGTCCCGGGTCTTCGGCTCTGCTCCCTGAGGCCCTTCTGTCTCCAGCTGAACAGGCGTCACTGCCACAGCAGCCGCGTGTCGGGCACTCGGCGTGTGCCAGGCCCTCACCCGACAGCCCACTTAATGTTCCCGCCAGCTGCCCCCTTGTCCAGGGAGGGGAGGTCATTTGTCCAAGTCACCAGGGAGTCAGTGGCAGGAGAGAACGTTCTAGGTGGCACCCGTCGGCCTTCGGTTGCCAGGGGAGGCAGCGGGTTGGCCCGGCTGGCTGGCCCAGGAGGGGCCCACGGTCGCCCGGCTGAAGGGGCGCACTGCTGCCTCCCTGACGCTCCCTTCCCGCTCTGGTTCCCCCGGCGCACAGGGAGCTGCAGCCCGGGATCAAGGCCGTGCAGGTCGTCCTCAGGTAAGCCCGGGTGTGCCCGGACCCCGGGCTCCGCCTCCCCGACCCGGGGTGGCTGCCGCCCTGCCTCGGCCTGCCCCCCATGCGTTGCAGCCAGGCCCCCCTCCCTGCTGACAGCCCCCTCGGGCTCCCCGGCCAGAGGTGCAGGCTGCTCCTCCCTTCTCCCTGCCCTCTGTCCTTCTCCCTGGACCCACGTCCAGCCCAGCACTGAGATCTGCCCGTCAGGCCAGACCGCCCTCCCGGTCTGTCCTCCTGCCCCTGGTCCCTGCAGCCCCACGGTCCCGTCATCCTTGCAGAATCTGCTACTCGGACACCAGCAGCCCCCAGGAGGACCAGTACCCGCCCAACATCGCCGTGAAGGTCAACCACAGCTACTGCTCCGTCCCGGTGAGCGTGGTCCCCGAGCGGGTCCCCAGGGGCCCGGCTCTGCTGCGGGGCGGGGCAGAGAGCGCGGGACGAGGGGCGGGGGCCTGGCAGCGGCCTGAGCGGCGTGTCTGCCCCCAGGGTTACTACCCCTCCAACAAGCCCGGCGTGGAGCCCAAGCGGCCGTGCCGCCCCATCAACCTCACGCACCTCATGTACCTGTCCTCGGCCACCAACCGCATCACCGTCACCTGGGGCAACTACGGCAAGGTGAGTGCGGGAGCCAGGTGCGCCCCGCCCCCCCGCTGTCCCCCCCGTTGCCCCCCCCCTGCTCCCTTCTGCCGGCCCCCCCGCCCCCTCTGGCCTGACGCCCCTCTCCTCCCGCAGAGCTACTCGGTGGCCTTGTACCTGGTGCGGCAGCTGACCTCCTCGGAGTTGCTGCAGAGGTTGAAGACCATCGGGGTCAAGCACCCGGAGCTGTGCAAGGCGCTGGGTGAGTGCAGGCCTTCTCCGGGGCTCCTGGGGTGGGCGCGGTCCCGGTGCTGTCCCCCCTCCCCTGGCCGGGCGTGGGGCGTGGGCCCGGCCCTCGCAGGAGCTTGTCTCTCGGGGTCCGGCTGGGGACCGTCCGTCACCCGGAGGTCACGACGCTCGGGGAGGTCTCTGGGTGGGGGGGCAGCAGAGCCGGCAGTGCCACAGCCCCGAGGCGGGGACAGGCGAGGTGTGCTCACAGACCCCAGCCAGCGGCTGCGGAGAGCCAGGGGTGAGGTGTGCTGGGGTCCGGGCGGCAGTGGGGGGCCTTGGAGGGCTCTCGGAGAGGGGGACCCCACCCCGGTGAGGGATGTCGTGGGCAGACCTGGCTGCTGTGCAGGGAGGGGGCTGGGCAGGGGGCCGGGGGCCCGGAGAGCGGGAGCAGAGGACACATTCACGGGCGATGGTGCAGGTCTGACCAGAAATGGTGAGACCGTGCCTTGTTTGCTTTTTTGTACTTTTTAACCTAAAAAAGGGGAGTGTGATGCAAAGAGCATTAAAAACCCCAGCACTGAGCCTGGCCGGTGGACGCCCTGTTCCTCCTCGTCCCTGCAGCCCGGCTGCCCAGCACACAGCAGGCGCTCAGGAACTGCTCTGCGGGGCGGCTGTGTGGCCTGGGGCAAGTCACTGGCCCTCTCTGGTCACCCCGAGGTCCTCGCGGGGTGGCTTCTCACGGTGGCCCTGGGCCGTGCGGCCGGGCAATGTCTCCATCTGACTGGTCAGTGGGGACACTGAGGCGCAATGACAGGGTCAGGTCTGTGACACCTGGGCCTCAGCCTCTGTGCCCCACCCCGCCGCCTCCCCTTTCCCTCACAGGGCCCTTTCTTCACCCGCCACCTGCCCGTCTCCCTGCGGGGACAGCGGCCGACTTGACCAGAGTGCCTGTTGGCCAGGGGCAGGGGTTGGCAGGGGCTGGGCAGGCTCATCCTGGCCCCAGCGCCCATGGGGTCGGGGGGCACACGGAGGCCTGCCTTAACTCCTCAGTCACTGGCCTGAGCCCTGCTGCCCTGGGGCCCTGCGGGGGCAGAGGGTCAGGTTTCCCCCTGAAGAGGCCCCCAGCGTCCTTTCTTCAGCCAGCCCCAGGCTGGGTGTCTTGCTGCTGGGTTTGTCTCGAGTCACCATCGGGAAGTCCTGTTCCTGGTCTCGCGTGAACCTTTCCTGCTGCACATGCCTTCTCTCTATTAGGTAGAGGGGGAGTGTGGTCTTGCCTTAAAACCCGACGCTCACTGTGTCCAGTCTTAGCTGCCATGGTCGTCTGGACAGGCTGAGGCCTCTGGGTTCACCATTGGCCGTTGTCGGCCAAAGACGGGAGCCACAGGGTGGAAATTCATACTGAGGGGTGATTGACTGCCATGACCTTGGGAGTGGTCGTGTGCGGAGGGGAACAAGCCAGCGCGGTCACCCCCAGCCCAGTCACCCTCCACTCTGTGCCGGACGGAAGAAGGGGCTTCCTGGAGGAGGGGGTGTAGGAGTCGTGTCGAGGAGGGAAGGGCGGTCCCCATCCCTGTGCAGGATGGCCTCCACTCTGCGGGGCCCAGGCTCCTGCATCCCAAGCTGTCTGGGGATGGAGCTTAACTGCCTGCACCCCCGGGGTTTGTGGGCCAGTGAAGCAGGACACGCAGGAAAGAGGAGGAGGGAGACTAGGCGCCCCTGCAGGCCCAGCCCGGGGCTGCGCTGGGCGTGTTTCCTTCCAGTCTTTTCTCCAGTGTTAGTTCACAGTCGGGAGGGGGCCTCGCGTGCTGGCGTGAGCATTTTTCTGTGTTGCGTGGCTTTGGGTGGGCGCCCGCCGTCTTCCTACTGGTTGTCAAGGGAGCGTGCCTGTGGGTCCTCTCCTGCCCCCCAGGGCCCGTGGGGGGCGCTCCTGGTGGGGCGTCGGCACCTCCCAGCCCTCGGTGTGGTGCCAGAGGCCGTGGCCCTGCCTCACCTCTGCTGTCCTCGGGGATGGTTCTCATCAGAAGTGACCGTCACAGCGGTGGCCCTGCTGCCTGGATCTTTCCAGAAAAGTCCTGTGGGTCATAAAGAGCCCCAGCCGGGCGGCTGGCCCGCCACCTCCGTGTGGCCAAGTGGTCGTCAGAAAGAACCGGCTGCTGCCCAGGGCCTTTGCACAGCCGCTCCTCGCAGCCCTGGGCCCCGGAGCACAACCCGCATCCCGTTGTCCTGGGAGTGGATGCAGGGCCCTCGCAGGGTGACCGTGTTCCCTCTGCGACGGGGCGTTGAGGGCGCTCGCTGCTGTAGAAAGCCTGCCCCGCGGCCCCAGCCCGGCGAGCGCCTCTGTTCCTTCCACTGACGCAGCCGCCTTCTCCGCAGTCAAAGAGAAGCTGCGCCTGGACCCCGACAGCGAGATCGCCACCACCGGCGTGCGGGTCTCCCTCATCTGCCCAGTGAGTCGGGGCGGGCCCCCTCCCCTGCCCGTCAAGTGGGGATCGCCTGGGTGGGCGGTGCCGGGCCGGCCACTGCTCACATCTGCTGCGCCCGCCCCCCGCAGCTGGTGAAGATGCGGCTCTCGGTGCCCTGCCGGGCGGAGACCTGCGCCCACCTGCAGTGCTTCGACGCCGTCTTCTACCTCCAGATGAACGAGAAGAAGCCCACCTGGATGTGCCCGGTGTGCGACAAGCCCGCCCCCTACGACCAGCTCATCATCGATGGGTGAGTTGCCAGGGCGCGCAGGGGCCTCCCGGCCTGCGGGGCTTGGCCCTCGCCTCTGGGGCCTCCGTGGACGGAGGAGCGGAGCCGGGCAGCATCAGAGGCCTCTGAGGCTCCTGCCTTCATGGGGCCCCCACGCTGCCAGCAGTGCCCTCTGGCAGCCCCTGGATCCAGAGAGAGGTAGGGTCATCCTCGCGGGACTTGTCAGGGCCTTTGCTGAGCGAGCGGTGGCACTGTGGCTTAGGGCTCAGAAGGGGATCTGGACCCAGCAGGTCCCTGGGGCTCCCCGTGTGACGGTGTGCTCTCGGCATCTGTTTTTTCCCGCATAAAATGGGGACCCGAGAGCCCCAGCCTCAAGGCTGCTGCACGGTTCAGGAAGCTGCTTCCCGAAGGGCGTTCAGTACGGCCTTAGTCAGGCCCTCCATGTAGAAAGGTGGAAAGGACACACGTCTCCCCAAATTCTGGTCACATCCCACTTGTCCCCTTCCTGGGGGCCCCCGTGGCCTGACACAGGGAGACAAGGGGGAAAGGCTCTTTCTCCAAAAGGGGAACTTTGCTTGGGTCTTAGGTTTCCAGAAACCAAGCCCAGCACCTGACTGACTGGCTCCTGCCAGGCACCCACCACACCCACGTCCTGTCCCCAGAGCCGGGTGGGGGCGGGGGAGGCGGCCCAGGCAGAGCGGGCCTGCGGGCAGCCACACTCTGGACCCCCAGCCTGTGGAGGCTGCAACGTGCGGCACGGGGAGTGTGCCCTGGGGACGGGACTGGCCCCGACCTCCAGGGGCTGGTGTGAATTTGTCCCCGAGTGCAGGCACTCGTCTCTGTCCAGTCACCAAGCTTAGGGTCTTCCCAAGTTCTCTGTTCCAACCATCCGGGATGTGGGCCTGAATCATCCCCACCTTACAGATGAGGGAACTGAGGCCCAGAGGGGCGGACACCAGCCCAGGGCCCCCCAGCTCACAGGTGCCCAGGCCAGGACTGGAATCCAGGTCTGGCCAGCTCTGAGCCCAGTCCTCTCCCCAGAGAGGCCGAGCCACCGGCCCCACACAGTCCAGCCTCGGGGTGGAGGGAGGAGGCCCCTGGGGCCGGGCACGAGGGCCGGGCCTGAATGGTGACTCTGTTCCCGGCCTGGCAGCTGTGCGGCCTGGTGCCCATCTCTCTCCTCCCACTGGGCCCAGAGCGGGTCCCTCAGGCTCGGGTGGCAGCAGCTCTGACAGCTCCAGGTGCAGACGGGGCTGGAGAGTGTGGCTGTGCCCCACACAGTCCACTGTCCTAGTAGCCCTCAGGGCCTGGGCGTAGCCAGGGAGGCTTCCTGGAGGAGGGGTCCTTGATTCATTTATTCCTGGAGGCTCTGCCACCTTGTCCGTCCCCAGCCCTGAGCTGGTGATCAAGGGGTCCTCAAAAGGCCTGTCCCAGACTTTGCCTCAGGGAACTCGTAACAGGCATGGGGGTGGGGGGAACCAAGCCAGACACAGATGCTCCTGTTGCTCGGTCTCTGCCTAGAGGAGGAAGAGGAGCTATAGCATTGGGCTTTGGAGAGTGAGTAGGAGTTTTCCAGGAGGAGAAGTGCAATGTAGGCAGAGCTGTGTTCACACCAGGGTGACCCTGGGGTGGTGGGTCTGCAAGCGTGATGATGGAAGGAAGGTCTCAGGGTGGGGGTGGGACCCAGAGGGTGTCTAGGGCAGGATGGGGGCCTCCCTCCTGCATGACCATGACTGAGGTGGTTGAAGTCACCTGGGGGCAGGTGCAGCTTTGATGTGAACAGATGCTGGGGAACAAGGTGGGCCCGTTGCTGCTGCAGCCAGTGTGTTCCCCGCCCCAGGCCTGGCTTGGCCTGGACACCTGGCTGCTCTTCAGATCCTGTGGGCACAGTGCTCCCCTCATCCTGCAGGTGGGGAGACTGAGGCCCTGTGGCCAGGAAGTGGCAGGGGGTAGGATTGGATTGTAGGCCTGCTGCCACCAGCCCTTGTGGCCTCAGGGAGCTCATCCCCCTCCCTGAGCCTTAGTTTCTCTCTCTGTAAAATGGGCTGGGCCAGCAGTACCTCCGTGGAATGTGCCCAGGGCCTGGCTCCCCGTGGGCGCTCTCCTGGGGACGCTGTTGTCAGTGGGAGTGACGAGGCCCTGCTTTGCTCTACTCCACTTCACATGAATCACGTGCCCCAGCTCTCTGAGCTGCAGTTTCTTCATCTGTAGGGCTGGGGGCAGCACAGAATCAAGGTGGGAGGTAGGGCACTGGATTAGGGCACTAGATTAGGGCAGTGGTGGGCTGGCCCATCCTGCGGTGCCCCCAGGCCCCTGCTCTCGAGCAGTTCGAGGGACAGCCACCTGCTCTCTCTGCCTGCGCCCACCTGTCACCTCTTGATGAGTGCATTACTACAGGCCCTTGAGCAGTCTGGCAGACCCCTCTGGGAGCCCAGCCTGTGCAGCCCGAGTGACAAGAGATTACAGGCCCTGGCAGGTGCTTCCTGAAGCCACTTTGGCAGAGGAGAAGGTGCCTTAGTGAGCGTCCACCTGAGCCCAGGGGTGCCGGGAGGGGAGCAGGGAGCCCGAGGCCCAGGAATCAGCCCCGCTCGCCCCCCAGGCTCCTCTCCAAGATCCTGAGCGAGTGCAAGGACGCCGACGAGATCGAGTTCCTGGTGGATGGCTCGTGGTGCCCGATCCGCGCTGAGAGGGAGCACAGCTGCAGTCCCCAGTGCCCCGTCCTCGTGCTCGGTGAGTCCCGCCTGGCCCCCCGTGTCCCCTCCTTGTGGTCGGTGAGTCCCACCCGGCCCCCCGTGCCCTGTCCTAGTGCTTGGTGAGTCCCCCCAGAGCCCTGTGCCCCGGCCAACGGGGCTTTCCCTGAATGCCTGTTCTTGGGGGGCTGGCGATTTCTGAGTGTTTGTGTCATGCTATGTAGAGATGGCACACGATTGTTGAGCACCTGCTGTGTGCCGGGCCCTGTACAGGGTGCTGGGGACCCGGTGGCATCAGGTCCAGCTAGACCTTTCCTTGGGCCTGCCACATGACGAAGGGGACGAGAGGTCCCAGGGCTCCCCAGCCCTCGCCGGCCTCAGTTTCCCCCTCTGTGAGTCAGCAGCAATCCTGAGCGTCTGTCTCTGTCACCTGCAGGCACCTCAGATGCCAACGGGCTCCTGTCCCCCCCCAGTGTCAACGGCAGCAGTGTGCTGGGGTGTGCCGGCAGTGGGCCCGGTGTGGTGGGCGGCATCGAGAATGGGAAGCCGGGAGCCGACGTGGTGGACCTCACCCTGGACAGCTCGTCATCCTCAGAGGAAGAGGAGGAGGAGGAAGAGGACGAGGAGGATGAGGATGAGGAGGGCCCCCGGCCCAAGCGCCGCTGCCCCTTCCAGAAGGGCCTGGTATCGGCCTGCTGACCGCACGCCACCAGTCGGACACTCGACTTTCCTGGTGCTCACCACGCAGAGGGGCGCAGGCGGGCCTCAGGGTACAGCGGGAGGAGTGATATATATATTTTTTTCTTTTTATTGTTCATTTTGTTTTTCCACCCAAACTTTCCCTGGCTCCTGGCACCTGTACCTCTGGACTCTCCTGTCGGAGGATTAAAAAAACGTAAAATGACAAAAAAAGTACAAAAAAAAAAATGCAACAAACAAAAAAAAAAGTCAAACTCTTACAAACAAAGCAAGCCACCCACACAGCTGCTTCCCCAGCCAGAGTTGGAGCCCCGAGGACGGAGCTGACCCTGGGAAGGGGCGGGCGGGACCCAGGAAGCCGCGCCCTCTGACGCCCCGCCCTGCCTTCCGATGACCATTCCAGCTGGTGCAGAGGGACCCGGGCCGGGCGGTGGGGGCCATTGGGAAGCCAGCTGGCCGTGTGCCCCTCTCCCCGGCGGCAACCTCGACTTTGACATTTGGCTGTTCCTTTCCTCTTTTTCTCTCTGCAAACGTGTGCTCTCGCAAGCCCAGGGACCCTGGAGCGTGCCGCCAAGCAGCAAGCGTTTTAGCCAAGAAGCCATGGAGTGGGTTGGGGCGGGGAGGGGGGCGGCGGGGGCCGCGGGCAGGCGGCAGGCGGCAGGGGGCGCGGGGGGTGGGGCTGGGAGGGTTTAGCCACAGATGTGTTGTATTTTTTGAAAGTGCAATAACTTGGTATTTTGAAGACCCAGCGTGTGGCCAGGAACCCCTGCGGGAGGCGGGGGCCCCAGGGTGCGGCACCGTGTGGCGTGGGGGGGTCTCAGTTTTCTAGCCAGCTACCTCGGTAACTCAAATTCAGGTTAACTTCCCTACGGAACAGCGCAGATGTCCACAGACACCGCCGGCCCCTCACTCAGCGGGGCGGGGAGAGTGGCCACGTCCTGAGGGGCAGCAGGGACTCCTGCCCCGGCCTCTCCATTTGGGGCGGGCCGTTGCCCCTCTTCTTGCTCTTGGGTTTTCCGACGGGTACGAGGCCTGCCCGGCACCCCTTCCCCAGGACCCTCTCTCGTCTTCCAACAGGCCCCGGGTGGGTGGCTGCCCTTCGGCTCCCAGGCACCCAGCCCACCTCGGGGGTCCAGTGACCCCGGGGCTCCCACAGCTGCCCCAGATGCCTCCAGGGACCCTCAGCCGGGTGCCCGGCCCCCCACCCAGCATCCTTGCCCCCCGTCCCCCTGGAGACCACGCTTGGTTCTCCAGACCACCTCTGCCCGCCGTTCTGTTTTTGCTTTTGACCTCCCTCCCCCACACCACTAGCCCCCAAATAATTCCCCTTTGTATCAACACAACTCTGCTAGTCAGGAAGCAATATCATTTCAGGTCTAAAGAAGAAAGGGACAGCAATCTGGTCGAGGGCAAATTCAGTTTTACTGTATAAACTCGGTTGCGCAGTTCGGCCCCCCCACCTGCACTGGCAGCTGGGGGCCGCTGTTTTCTAATATTTGTATTCTAATTTAATTGTTTTTAAAAAACGCAAATAAAAAAGATCCAGGTGAAGCCACCGAGGCGTCCGCTTCTCTGTGCGTCGGGGCGTCGCTGGGGTGAGGGGAGCAGAGGACCACAGCTCCGTCCCGTGCCCGCTTCTCCTTCCCTTTCGCCGCGTGACGTTCAGGATTCGAAAGACACAGCGTTGGGTCAGACGAGGAGGAGGTCACTTGGGACTGCCGGGTCCCGTGTCTCTGCTGGGCCGGGCCAGGAATTCAGACTGCCCGAATCCCAGGGTTGTCCCTGCCCCCCCGGGTGGCAAAGACACACAAATGGCCAATAGGCTCCCAGAAAGAGGCTCATCATTAGTCACCAGGGACACGAAAGTCACAACCCCGAGATGGTACCTCACCCCACCGGGACGGTAGAATCAAGAGCAAGTGCTGGTGAGGTGGGGAGGAACCGGAACCCTCACGGACGGCTGGTGGAAACGGGAGCCGCTTGGAAACAGTCTGGCGGTTCCTCAAAAGGTAAACCGTGGAATTACCATCTGACCCAGCAGTTCCATTCCGAGGAGAAATTCCACTCAGGAGAAATGAAAGCATAGGTTCATAGAAAAATTGTGCACACGTGTTCATAGCAGCAGCATTCACAATAGCCCAAACGTCCTCAAATACTGGATCTGTACAGCTGTATGCTGGAATATGATGCAGCCATGAAGAGTGAGGCCCTGACACAGCCACACCGTGGATGGACCTTGAACACACGACGCTCAGTGAGAGAACCAGACACAGAAGGACACACGGTGTGTGGGTCCATTGATGTGAAATGTCCAGAACAGGCAGATCCACAGACAGAAGGTGGGTTCGTGGTTGTCAGGGGCTGGGGAGGGGATGGGAGTCACTGCAGATGGGGACAGGACTTCTTTTTGGGGTGATGGAATGTTCTGGAATTAGTTACAAGTGGTGGTTGCCCAACTTTTCAAATATGCTAAAACCACTGGTTTCACCGGGGTGGATTGTGTGTGACTATCTCAATTAAAAACCACAGCTTTGCTCCGTCTTAGCGGAGGGGACATGGCAGCACAAGGGAGGAGGCCCCCCACGCGGGCTGAGTGGCTGGTGAACCTGCTTCTTTCGCCGTCTTGATCAGATACGTCTGGCCTCCCTCGTGGCTGGCTCAGGTCCCCTCGGGGTCCGGCTGTGGAATGGCTGGCCCCCGCCCCCACCCAGCCCAAGCTGGACACCTGGGTTCAAATCCCGTGTCTGCAGCCACACGACCACGTGAGTGCAGACGGGTAAGTGACCTTTGCGGCTGAGGGAGGACCCCCAGAGCCGTCACCCCATGTCACTGCACAGAGTGCGGCTCATCCTCTCCCAGGCTGTGCCGCGGCCATCTGTGCCCCCTCAGTGCCCTCCAAGACCCACTCCCACTCCAGGCCCTGCTGGCCTGAGCCTCACTGGGGGACAGGAGGGAGGAGGGCTTGCCCAGGGGCCCTGGAAATGGCCACGTTTGGTGACCCCAACCCAGAGGTGGGGGCTGCAGCCCAGGACCCCCATCCCCAGCGAGTGGACCCCAGCTCAACTTCCCCCCAGGGGATGTGGGGGAGCAGCCAGCTCAGATCCCCGCTTGTGTCATCAGGGCTCAGCGTGGGGCTGCACCTGGGGGCTTCTGGCAGACTTGGTGTACCCCAGCCGAGGTCACCCTGCCCAGGGCCTCCAGAAACCCTGAAGTTGGTGACCGAGGAGCCCGCCCGCACCCTGGCCCCCGCCCGCGCTGTTCCTGGGGCCCCTTCCTGGTGCCACCTACCCACCCCCCGGGGGCTGTGGTCACCTCCTCCGTAGGGTCCCCGGGCCTGGCATTGCTGGGGACACCTACCCCACCCCCGGAGCCCAACCCGCAGGGAAGGGGCTCCCCCCAACCCTCCAACCCCGCTCCCCAGCCTCCCCCCACCAACAAAACACAACATCAAAATCAGGCAAATGAGGCAGCAGCGGTCGTAACAGGCTGCGTTTAGTGGTTTTTTTTTTTATGTACAAGAAAAATGACTTTTTTTGTCTGTTTTTTCATCATCTTTTGTCTTTTTGTGTTTTTTTTTAATTACTTTTAAAGCTTCTCCCCCCACCCCCAAAAAGTGCATTTTTATCAACTGATTTTGTTTTTTAAATCTCCCACACTTTATAAAGAAAGACTCTCAGGTACAGTCTCTGGAATGTCTGCTCTGTGCTGTGCCCCCAGCCCCCCAGTCGCCAGGCCTGGCCCCCCAAAGTCCAAGGCACCTCGTGTCTGGGCCTGGGTGGGGCAGGGGGGAACCTGGGCCTCGAGACCCCTGGCCGCGGGATGGGGGTCCCCCCAGCCCCCTCTGTCTCCTGGCCCTGGCCCCGCCCCCCGCCCCCCCATGTAAATCTGTGTATTTAGTGCTAGCTAGTCTTAAAACTTTGAGGTTGTGGCTCCTGGGTGCCTGAGCCCCCAGGCCCCTGACCCGTCCTGCACCAGCCAACCCCCCCACCCACTCCAGGAAGGCTGCTTCCCCAGCTTAAATAACTTGTTAAAATAAAACTGCAAATATAAATATCTTTCTTTCTCAAAAAATAGGATTTTTGCTTTTTTTTGTAGGTTTTTGAATTTTTTTATTTCCTGCTTTTCAAGCACTCCCTCTGTGTCACCTCCTACAACCCCGGCTGCCCCGGTGCTGGGGGACCCCCAGCCCCTGCCTGGGTCCCACCGCGTGCCACGCGCCCCTCCCGCCGTGGCCGAAGGGTCTCAGTAGTGCAAAGTCTCCCCCGGAAGACCCTGGAAGGGGCCGGGGGACCCTCCCCTCCCCCAAGATGCCCTCGGAAGGAAGCGGACAGCCATGGACAAACAGGGTGACAAGACGGCGGTCACATGGGGTCTCCTGGGCGAGCCGCCCAGGGGCCGACTTTGGTGTGGCCCACTGGAGCCCGCTGGGCACAGGCCCACGACCGTGCCAGGCTGGGCCTGGGCCGGCATTTTACATTCACTGGTTTTGAAATTTTGTATTTTTATCATTTTTATTTTTTTTTT
>JABWHU010000634.1:13472103-13495895 GCA_014189135.1 Dicerorhinus sumatrensis harrissoni | reverse complement strand
GGGGTGGGGTCCCTGGCCTGGGCGCTCGAGCTCTCTGCTCGGCCTCCGCAGATGGGTCTCCAAAACATCTCACCCCGAGCTGCTGGGGTGTGACGAGGCCACCGGGCCCTGGGCTCCCCTGCCACTCCCTCAGGAGGGGGGATCCTGAGACATCTGGGGGCTGACAGGCTCGGGAGGGAAAGAAAAGTCTCCTGGAGAAACAACAATGAAAGTTGCCTTCTTAAAAAGCTTCCCTTTAAAAAAAAAAAGAAAAAAGACAAGAAGACAGGGTTTGTCACAGAGCAAGGGGGTCCCGGGGAGATGGGCCAGCGGCTGGAGGGGGGACGGGGCACCCCCCACCTCGGGCTCTGACGAGGAAGGGCCTCAGCTCAGCGGAGCGTGTATTTACAGGGTCCCACGCTAGGCGTTGCATATGCGAGAGGGGGTCGGGTGAGGGTGCCCTGGCCTCCGGCATTGTGGTCCCCCCGCCCCTGGCCCCTGTCCGTGGCCTGTGGCTCGGCCAAAGCCGGGCCTTTGGGGAGCCAGGGGCTGGGGGAGGCAGTGCCAGCCCCCAGATTACAGTCAGTGCCTTTGAGTAAAAACAGGGGTGCCTGGGGGGGTGTAAGGCCCTGGAGGTGGGGCCCCCTGTCACCCACCTCGATGGGGATGGCATATCCAAGATGGTGGCTCCTTGGCGGCTACAAGGAAGGGCCACCATGTTGGAGGGCGGGAAGCCCCGAGGTGGGCGAGGGGACAGCAAGGGTGGGGGACAGGTGGGGGACTGGGTGCTCTGGCTGGTTGGAAGGCCAGCCCTCTCTCGGGCCCATCCCTGAGCTGGGGAGTTGGTAAGGAGGGTCTCCACGGACATGGGTGGCCACGGTATGGCTAGTGAGCGACAAGCATCTCCAAATCAGAACCAAAAAAGGGACAGGATGGGGGGGGAGTGGGGGGACACGGCAGAAACACAAAAACCCCAGAGGCCTGTCTGCGAGGCGAGCCCCCTGGTTCACCCCGGACCTCCGAAGACCCTGCCCAGCCTTCCTGGCCCCTCCTCGCCTCGGGGAACAGAAGTGGATTCTCCGTCTGCGGTGGGTTTTTTTTTTTATTATTTTGTACAAAAATAAATCAGCTTTCAGGAATTTCTTTTAGCTCTCTCTCTCACTCTCTCTCTCTCGCTCGCTCTCTTTTATTTTTTTTGTCTTTTCGACTTTTCATAGAAGTTGGTTGCAACTTGTAAACACGTTTTTAAATTAAGAATTAAGATAAAGTGTAGTACCCGTTCTGTTTCAAAGTGCCGAGACTTCTATTGGTGGTTGGTGGTCGTTTTTTTTTTGTTTTTTTTTTCTGTTTTTCCTTTCGTTTTGTAAAATCTGGGTTTTTATTGCTTTTGTGACATTGGAACTTCTGGACTCTCTCCCCTCATCCCTGCCACCGGGGGACCCTGGGTTCCCTCTGCTGTTGGCTAGTTCACCCCACGCTGTTGCCTGCTCCTCTGAGGAAAAGTATATTTTTTTTAATATATATATATCTATATATATCTATATATAAATTTTGTTTTTAAAGGAGGAAAAAAAAATCTAAAAAGTGCTTTAAAAACTTGGGAGGGGGCTCAGGGGGCGGGGAGGGGGGAAGACAAAGTTTTCAATCTCCAAACATCTCTCGGGGGTCCGGGCAGCCTGGGTCGGGGGACGCAGACGGGGGTGGCGGGGGGCGGCCCACGAGGGGGCCCCGCTGGGGTGTAAGTGCCATCGAGGGGGCGCCCCCGTGTCCCCCGTCTTGTCCCCTTTCTCTGCGCCTGGAAATAAATAGACTGGCGTCCCAGCGGCCGGGAGATACGGAGGCCACAGCAGGGAGGGGAGGCGGGGAGGCCGTGGGGGGGGATCAAGCGGGGAGACCCCCACTTAGTAAGTGCCCTGAGGAAGGAGGCTGGGGGACGGGAGGGGGGTGCATTTTAACGTCCGCTCTCAGCGGACAGCCATCATTTAAGGTCTTGTCTCGAAGACTCGGAGAAACCAGCGAGGGAGGAAATGGACAGCCACCCGGGGCCCCCCGATCGGGCCCACGCCGAGCCCCGAGACCCTCAGGCGGGGTGGGGAGGGGGGCCGGGGCCCCCGAGGGAGACTCGGGGGCGCTCCGAGAAAGCACTATCTAGATTCGGTGGCGCGCCGCGTGTGTGGGTCTGAATATGCGTCTCGAGATATGGGGTCTGGACACGGAGCGACTCCCGGGCGTGCGCTCTGGGGCGCGGGGGCCTGCCCTCTCGGGGTCCCGTCTGCTCTTTGGCGTTCAGGCGAGTCCGGCCGCCAAGCTGCCGTCGGCGGGGGCCCCGTCGCCCGCGCCCGCGCCCCCCGCGCCGCCCGCGCCCCCCGGGCTGGCCGCGTCCTCCTCCTCCTCCTCGTCGTCCTTAAAGTGCTTCTCCCGGTCGCGCCGGCCGTCGGGGGAGCCGGGCGCGGCGGGGGCGCCGGGGGGCGCGGGGGCGCCCGCGGGGGCGTCGGGGCCCCCCAGCGGCCCGGCGCGCACGCGCGGCTTGCGGCCGCGGCGCGAGGGGACGCCGTTGCAGCCGTCCTTCTTGAGGTGCCGGTGCAGGTGGTCGGAGCGCACGAAGGTCTTGCAGCAGCTCTCGCACTGGTAGGGCCGCAGCCCCGTGTGCACGCGCATGTGGTTCTTCAGGTCGTAGTTGTGCGCGAAGGCCGCGCCGCACTGCTGGCACAGGTACGGCTTCTCGCCCGTGTGCTTCCGCATGTGCACCTTCAGCTTGTCCTGCCTGCGGGCGGGCGGGCGCGCGCGTCAGGGCCGGGCCTGCACCCGGCGGTGCCGCCTCGGGCCCACGACTCACCCTCTCTGAGCTCCCTTCTTGGCCAGAGCAGGAGGACGGGAACGGGCTGCCCCCCCACCCCGGGGTTCTGCCAAGTGGCAGGTGTGTCCATTCCTGAGCGCCTGCTGAGCACCAGGCCCTGTTCCAGGTGCTGAAATTATTACAGGGAACAAGGGACGATGCCAGGGGGTGCTAACAGAGAGGGTGACCAGCCGTCTTGCGTCCCAGGAAACCCCTTGGTCCCTACGGTTGGTCGTCATCGTAACTGAATCCCCACCCAGGGCCCCCAGTCCTCTGCCTCTCTCTGCTCTGCACGCTGGCGAGGTCCTGGCTGGCACCCCAATGTGCTACGCGCGAGCCTACCTCAGGGCCTTTGCACATGCTGTTCCTGCTCCTGGAGCACTTTTTTTCTCCCAGGTCTTCACAACTGAATTTTGGCTCTTCTGTCCCCCACCCCCATCCCTCGTGCCACCACCATCTGTCTTATTTGTGTTCTGGCTTCGTTGTTTCTCGTCTGTCTCCTTGACTGGACCGTGAGCCTCGAGCCAGCAGGGACTGGTGTGATTCCAGGCCCCTCTGTCCATCTCGCCCCACAGGACACAGAGTGGACCCAGCTCAGCCTGGGGCTCTTGGCCCACAGAGCTGGTCACCGAGTCAGCCCTGGGGCGACTGCTCTGCCCACACGTGGCTCATGAGCCCTTGAAATGTGGCCAGAAGTGCAAAAGGCCCCTCAGATCCCGAGGACCTCATTTCCTTGCTATAGCGTAAAACAGCTCATTTATAACTGGGCACGTTGATTCCGTGTTGAAACAGCGCTAATGGGTTATGGGAAATGCAATTAAAATGACTTTCCCATGTTCCTTTTACTTTTTAAATAAGTGGCCACCAGAAAACATACAGTCAAGGAAGTGGCTCACGTGATACTTCTATCACTGTGCTGGTCCATACTCTTGGGAGTGGATTCCTGCCTGGAATCCACAGGGCAGGGGCGGGAACCTGGGTCTCCAGAGCATCTGATCTGCTCCTTGCTGCAGCTCCTGTGCCCACATCTGAGCCACTCTAGCTCTCTTCCTTCTCACACCCACCAGAATGAGAGCTTCTTCAAGACAAGGACTGACAAACTCCTACTCATCCTTCAAAGCCCCACCTCGAATGCCCCTCCTCCTCCAGGAACCCTTTCCCTGGGCTCTCCCTACGCTCTTCCAGCCCCAGGTCCCTCCCTCCAGCACCACCCACAGAGCTGGCATCCCTACTTGCTGTAACCCTTCCATGGCGCCCTGTTGCCCTGAGGGTCAAAGCCTGGCCCTGTGCAACCTGACCCTTGCCTACGTTCTGGCTTTGCTCCCCCTCTGTGAGCCAACAGAACTCGGGCCACAACGGACTCATTGCTCCCTGGACTAACTGGGTCTGTCACCAGGGAGGGGACAAAACTGCCAGAGCTCCCCTCCTCTCGCCTCCCTGAAAGCCCGCTGACATGGCCTCCCAGAGGCCCTGCCTGGAGGCCGGCACGGGGCTGGGTCACGGAGGGGACAGCAGGGACTCCGACAGTTCTAGCGCTGGGCAGAGGTTTCCCCGGCTGAGGCTCGGAGGCTCAGAGAGGGGAAGTGACCTGCCCTGAGCTGCACAGCGGGGCAGGGGCTGCGCCCAGGTGGGGTGGGGGTGGAGGCCGCCCCAGTTTCGTCACCCCGAGCCCCGGCCCGGGTAATTATAGCCCGGCCACCACAGGCCCTGCTTACTCAACTCTCTAGTGTGACTCAGAGGGGCCCCTGGCTCCCCAGCCTGGAGGGAGGGGTGGGGGCTGAGGCCCTGGGCGGAGGGCAGAGAGGAGCCAGGTGGGCACGCGGGGGGCAGAGGTGGGCCTAGTGCCCCTTTCTATGGCTCAGTTTCCCCACCTGGCGAACGGGCTCAGCCCTGGGTTGCGGGTGGGGCGGCCAGAATTCCAGGCCAGGACGAAACTGAGCCACAGGCCCGTGGTTAGAGGGCTGGGGGGCCCCGGGCCTCTGCTTGGCCCGGTCACCCCCCCAGACCCGGCCTCGCTGGGCCTCCATCCAGAGACCCTGGAGGAAGAGGGGCCCCCAAGGCTTCCGGCACCCCGGTCTCACCAAAGCGGGGGGCAGGCTGCCAACCAGACCGCCCGCCTCCAGCCGGTGCCCTTTGCCCCTCGCCTGGCACTCCTGAGCCCCGAAGTCCGGGCCACACCCGCCTCTCCTGGCCTGCTGGGGAGGGGGCCGGGGGTCGGCCCCCAGATCCTGTCCCCATGGGGCGGGGCCGGGAAGCTGGGACAATGGCCTCTTTCTTCAGCCTGGGTGGGCGTGGCTGGGGGAACCCCAGGGCAGGCGGGGGTTAGGGGCGATGCTGAGTCACTGGGCTTGGCCAGGCCCCTGCACGCCAGCCCCCCGCCCCCACCAGGCTGGCCCACAAGGCCCGGCCAGCCACCTCTGGACTCTTAAGATGGAATCACAAATTCCCCCCAGCCTGGCCTCAAACTCTTCCTGTCCAGGGACCAAGCCCAGTGACTTCATGCTTTTCCTCCACTGCTCTGCGATCCCAGGGCTGGGCTGGCCTCAGGGCCTTTGCACTGCCCTTCCAAGGCTTCCTCCCTCATCTCCTTCAGGGCTCACTCTCTGTTGAAAGCAGCGCCCACGGCCGCTCACCGCCCCCTTCTCTGCCCTCTCTTTCTCTCTAGCACTTTCCACCAACGAGCGTTATCAGTTCTGTGGTTTTCTCCGCACATGCTGTCGCCCCCAAGGGGATTTTGGCCCATCTCCACTTCTGCATCCCTGGCACCTAGAACGGGGCCTGGCACCCAGCAGGCGCTCCATAAATGCGGGTTGAATGGAGCAAGCTCCCTGGGCTCATGGGAGACTTCAGGGGACACCACCAGCAGAGCCCTCCGCTCCCCACGAGGCTGTCACCTGCTCCCGGGGCAAAACTCCCCTCCAGCCCCGCTGAGAAGAAGAACCACCTCTGGGAACAGAAGAAGAGCGACTCCAGCGCCCTCCTTCCCAGCCTCCCGCAGTTCTGCACCGCCAGGCAAGCCTCATATTCCAGGGGGTCCTCCGGTGGGGCCTGCGCTCCCCTCACCCAACGGCCGCTCTCGACAGGCGCACGGGGGGGTACCCCAAGATGAGACGGCACCACCCCAGGGCAGGCGGCGTGGAGCCGCACTTGCAGGCAGGTGTGTGTGCGCGCGTGCGTGGAGGAAGGGGGGCTCTGTGTGTGCCGCGGTCTGGACCAGGGGCCCGGGCGCCCCCTGCCACCCCCCGCCGCCCGCCGCGGTGGCGCCGGCTCACCTGGTGAATCGGACCTTGCAGATGCTGCACTCGTAGGGCTTCTCGCCTGTGTGGGTCCGGATGTGCCGCGGCAGCTTGCCGGCGCCCTGGATGACCTTCTCACAGATGGGGCACTTCTGGAAGGCCTTGGCCCGGATCTTCTTCTCTACCTTTTGGGACCAGGCTGGGTAGACGTCGCCGTCGTGGGCGCCGCTGAAGTACTTCAGGTAGTAGTCCACGACCCCCTTGTCGTCCGCCCGCGACTCCTCGTCACTGTCGCCCGCCGCCGCCGCCCCCGCCCGGCCCACCGACGACATCATTTGCTGCAGCAGCGTGCTGGCCGCCAGCCCGTCGGCATCGGCCCCGTCCCCGTCCTCGCCCTCCGCCGCGCCCGACAGGAAGCCCGGGGAGTCGCCCGGCTCGGGGGCCGCCTCCGACAGCGAGGCCGCCTCCTCCTCCCCGCCCCGGCTGTAGTGGCCGTTCTGCGTGGCCGTGGCCGGCGGGGCCCCGGGCGGCGGGAAGAGGCCACCGGCGGGGGCGTCCTCGTCCCGCTCCGGCCACAGCCCCGGGTTGCTGTCACCCTCGTCCCCGTCCCCAGCCGGGGGCCGCTCTGTCGGGGGGCCTGGCCCGTAGAAGTCCAAGCCGTTGCAGTCACCGGCGGCGACGGCGGCCACGGCGGCGGCCACGGCCTCCTTGGTGGCCTCCAGGTCGTCATCAGAGGCCCCGAAGGCGGACCATGGGAAGGAGGCGGCGGCGGCGGCGGCCGCAGGGGGCAGGCTGTTCATGGGGTTGCTCTGGAAGAACTCGAGGTACTCCTTGGCCCGGAGGAGGTTGCGCTGATCAATTTGGTCTACGAGGTCCAGCTGCCCGGCGTCGGCGCCCGCGTCGGCCGCCAGGATCTGCCGGTCCAGCAGGTCGGCGCACACGTGGCTCACGGCGGGGATCTCGAGCAGGCGGGCGGCGCTGAGTATGTCGCCCACGTTGGCCGTGCTGACCGTGAGCGTGGCCGTGTAGGCGAAGTCCATGAGTGCCGTGAGGGCCTCGGCGCTCACGAAGTCGATCTCGTACACGTTCTGCTGGTCCACCACAGCCCCCGACGTGAAGAGCTTCTTGAAGTACTGGCTGCAGGCCGCCAGCACCGAGCGGTGCGTGGGGAACTCGCGGCCCTCCACCAGGATCACCACGTCACACAGCAGGCCCTGCGTCCGCTGCTCGTTGAGGCCACTCAGGATGTCGCTGCTGTGGTCGGGGAACGGGATCCCGATGGGGCCGTCCACGCCGCCGGCCATCTTCCGCGCCGAGACCTGCAGCGCCGGGGAGGAAGGGCAAGCGTGAGGGTCGGGGGGCCCACTGGAGTGTCGGAGTGTTTCGAAACACTCTGAAAGTGGCACCCCACTCTGCCCCCCGCCCAGCCTCAGTTTCCCCAGCTGAGCATCGGGGCGACGATGTCCAGGTCTGCATTATCTACATGAGATGATGCTCTTAAGACCCACACTGGGTGCTCGAGAGACGACCACAGGCACCCTCCCCTGCACTGGAGGGCCCCAGGAGCACCCGCCCCAGAGGGGATGTAAGGTGGGGCGGGAGCACACAGTAGGTGCTCAACATACGCTCTGACACGAGTTGTTTCCTGAAGAATCTGAGCGCAGGCTTCTGCCCATACCTCTCTAGGAGGCCACGGTGGTGCCCCTCATAAGGCACCCACTATGCGCTGTGATGCCTGACCCCCACAGAGCGAGCAGAGAGGGCGCAGGGAGGGGAGGCCATGGGCCCAAATTCAAACCCAGGGTGGCTGACCCCAGCAGGAGCCAATGTCTAGCCAGCCTGGCCGTCTGTCCCCGCCTGGCCCCTCGGCTTCTCTGACCCTCACTCCTGCCTCCTGGTGAGACCTGGTCTCTTGGGGGGCTCTGAGTCAGTAGGAAGAGGCGAGGCCCAGCCCCGGGGACCGGGCCGGGGTCACTGGGGCCATGGGTGTGGCCTGGTGGGGTGGCGACACTGCAGGATAAACCCCTTCCTGCTCCTCGGAGCCCCCAGGATGTGGCTGGGCCCTCACAGTGAGTAAGGGGGAAAACCGGGCCACCGCCGGACGTGCCTTCTCCCAGCCCGCCTGGGCCGAGCCCCCCACAGAGGAGCGGGGGGCCGGGGGCCTCCTGTCCACATCCTGCCTGTCCAGCCCCTCTCTGACTCTCGGCCACCCTGTGTGTGCTGTTCAGCCCAGAACAAGCCCCTGCCACTCTCTGGGCCTCAGTCTCCCCATCTGTCAAATGGGCCTTTGGAAGAGCCGTGCCGTGCTGGGACTCTGTCTGTCTGTCTCTCTGTCCCACCCCTCTCCCCCTCCCTTTTTCCGCCTGCCCCGGGGCCGTGACTCATCCACCCACTCGGGCGCTTGTGCAACCTCTGGCTCCTGTCTCCGCCCCGACACCCTCTCCGGGGAGCCCCTGCTGCCCCGAGCACCCAGCACAACGCTCCTTCCTCCGGGCCCGTCCACTCGGCCGGATCTCGGGCCAGAGCCCCCAACATCTCCAGGGAGAGACCCCCTAAGGAGCCCGGGACCCTTGGCAGCCCCTTGAGTGGGACGCAGGCGGCCGGCCCGGCCAGGGATCGGGGTCGGTCCGGCTGGACCCAGGGCCGCCCCGGGCACGGGGTCCAGGCCTCGGGGCTGACACAGAGGCCTCTGTGCCCCACTCGGCGGGCACGACGCTCCCTGGGCCGCCTCTCTCAGGCCCGCCCTCCTTCCCTCGACCGCCCCAGCTGCTCGCTCCCCTGCTCCGCCCGCCAGCGGTGGGGGGGGCTCAGATGTGGCTGCTGGCGCAGGACGGGGTGGGGGCGACCCCACTGGAGGCGCCCCCCCCCGGCGCTCCCGCCCCCTGGCACCATCTGCCGTCTGGCCGGGGCCCCGGCAGCGAGTGGGCAGATGGGCTCCGGATCAGCCCGGCCTCAGCCCCTCCTCGCGCCCCCTCTGAGCCGGGCCACCGAGGCCTCAAGATGGCCACCCTGGCCCTGCTTGCCGTCGTCCCCCCAGGTGCCCCGGGGTCCCCTCGGGCCTCGAGGCGTGTCGGGGGCCTCTAGGTGGGGACTTGAAATGGTCCAGGAGACTCAGCCCTCCCCATCACCATGCCGCCCCCCTTCCCACCGGCACTGAGCCCACCGGGCCAGGGGCTGGCACAGCCCTATTTGCCGGGAGCCACCAGGCCGGGAAGGAGCAAGCTCGGGCCTTGAACGCGGCCTGGGGCACGGCACCAAGCCCTGGGTCTGGGACTCCAGTGGCTGGGGGAGCAGGGCCACGTGCAAAGGCCTGGGGCCCGTGTGCCTGTCCTCGCCCAGCGGGGGCCTCTGTTTCCCCAGATAATCATCGGTGACTCTTCCCCCAAAAGGGCCGGGCGTGGGGAGATGCCAGCCGAGGAAGCCCCCACGAGAGTAGCATGCTCCCCCACTTTACAGATGAGAAAATTAAGGCCCAGAGACGGCTACCATCCGGCTGAGGGCACCCAGCAAGGCCTGGGATCCGGGAGCTGACGGAGGCCAGAGGCTGGCCCCCGTCCCCCAACCCCCCACCTCTTCCCTCGCCCTGGAAACTGAACTGGCTCTGCAGACACCTGACCCACTCTCTCTCCAGGAACTCACGCCACCTGCCTGCCACACCTGGGGCCACTGCCCCCGCCCGGGCCTCTCAGGGCCCTCCCTCTGCCATGGGAGAGGAGGACGGCCAAGCCCCCTTGCTGGCTCCGAGGGGGTCCCAGCAGTGGGAAGCACCCATTTGCTGCACACCCACTGCGCGCATGGCATCTTCTCCCATCTACTCCCACCTACGAGGCCCGCTGGCAGCTGACGCCACACGTGGCGGCTTCCTGGGTCATGAGGATCCAACGAAACTTCTTTCCTCCAGGAAGCCCCGCCCCCCGCTGGCCGGGTCCCCACCCTCAACGGCCAGGGTCCCCTGGGCGCAGCCCACACCCACCCGGGCGTCTTTCATCACAGCTCCGCCCCCGAGCTCCTGCCGTGGATTTCCGGGGCGCTGGGGTGCTGACTCGGCGGCCGAGGGGCAGGCCTCGGCAGGCTCCTCCTGGGCCGGAGCGGGGGCGCCCTTGTCCCTCCGGGCTGCTCCCAGGCCTCCCCCGGGCAGCGCACAGTAGGGACGCAGCACATGGCTAGATTAACCAAGGACCAGAGAGCTATGCACTGGGGAGAGCCCACGCCCTGCCCTGCCCACCAGGCGAGTGGCACACCCGGTTCATGCCGGTCCCACCTCCGATCTAACCTAGGGTCACTTACTGCTGCTTCTTTCCCAGGACTCAGGCCTGCTTTCGGCCCTCCCCAGGGCCTCCTCTGTGCCCCGGAACTTTCAGGAACTGCCTGGGCACCTTTGTTTCATCCTCCCCACGGTAAAGCCTGGGCTTTACAGCCAAAGAGGCCAGAGAGGGGACGAGACCCGGGCAAGGTCACACAGCAGACCCGTGGCCAGGTCGGGACTTGGACTCTCTGACCTGGGCCGGCCTGAGCTGCCGCCCCTCAATGGCTGGGGACCCGAGGTGAGGTCAGGGAGCAGCACATGTCACCCAGGAAGGACCCCAGGACCGTGGGAAGGGTGTCCCAGGCACGGGGAACAGCAGAGGCAAAGGCCTGGCAGTGGGCACCCTGGAGAGGGGACCCGGAGGAGAAGGAGGCCGAGTCACCAGGAGGCTTCCCAAGGTCAGGGGCAAGGTGAGGGCTGGGGCCTCCTCCTCCCACCCACACTCTGCAGGAGGGAGAGAGGCGGCCCGCCGGGGTGGGGGTGGGGGTAATTGCCACCCGATGCCTTCCTGGAGGAGTGTCCGGGGGCGGGGGGCAGCTTAATGCGGGGTTCAGGCTCCTCCACCCCCACCCACAGACCAGAACCAAGAAGGGACTCTAACACCTACTGTGCGCCGTGCACGGCAGCCCGGGCCCAAACCCTGGCTCTTCTACTTCCAGGCTGTGTGACCTCGGGCAAGATGCAGCACCTCTCTGGGCCTCAGTTTCCTCAGGGGTCATGAGAGTGGCAACAGGCTGGGGCTGCGCTAGGCCCAGGGTCCCACTCTCATCCACTTACCAAACTTTGCCCAAGGACCTACTGTGTGCCAGCACCTGTCCCCAAAGGCTGGTCACCGCCCCGGCTGGTGGATGGGGGGGGTCTCGAACTTCACCTCTGAGCAGAATTCCAGGAATCCAGCCCCCCTCCCACCTACTGTGTGCCGAGGAAGCGTGCGGGGGGCCCGGGAGGAAGCCGGGGGAGTGCAGCCATCGTCTGGAGGGGAAAACCAGGCCCAGAGAGGGTGGGCGGTCGGCCCAGGGTCACACAGCAACTGGAGCACCCAGGTGCAGCTGCCGGGCCCTCGCCCGGCCGCCCCTGCCCCCTCCCAGCCTGGCGGCCTGTGTTGCAAGGTTGGTCCTGACTGGTTACCCCGCCCTGACCTGGTGCCAATCCCTGCCTGGCCCGGTCCCCGGCCCCGGGTTTCATGGGACAGGAATGCAGCGTCCCGATCGGGGGGCAGGGGGCACCCACGGCCGAGGGCGGCTGCCGGCTGCCAGCTGCCGGTCCGCCCCCTGCCCGCCCGCCCTCGCCCTCGCAGGCCTCCCTCCGGGCCAGACACCAGCAAACAGGCCCTCGGCCATTTTCTGTGTCCATTTATTGCCCTAAATGGGGAGGGGCTTCCTGCCCGGGCCTTAAAGGGCCAGAGGCAGGAAGGCCGCGGGCCCGGTGGGAAGTGTGCGTGTGGGGCAGATGGGGGGATGAGAAGGTCATGGGGACCCCATCTGACCCCGGACTCGCGGGTGGGGCCGAGGCCCACCCTGTTCCCACGCTCTGAGTGTTGTCCTGGGTCAGGAAGTCCACCCCGACACCGACAGCGGGCTCCAAGAGGAAGCTCCGGGAAGACAGAGCCATTCCCGGTGAGGTGGAAGGAATGAGCTTCCCGTCACTGGGAGTAAGCAAAGCCAGGCTTCGCAGAATCCTGTCACCGGGTACCCTGCCCTCGCTCAGGCTGCACCTGCTTATCCGAGATGCCCAGGGGAGGCCCGGGTGACCTCTAGGAGCATGGCTCCTCCTGTCTACCTCCAGACCTCTTGCCCTCCCCCGAGGCCTGCCTGTCACCTGGAGGCACCTGCGCCACCCCCACTCCCAGCGAGAGCAGGTGGAGGGCTGAGCCTGGGAGCCCCAGACAAAGGGGCCAACAGCCCCCTGGGGCCCATGCCCACAGACCCGTCCCCTCCCGTCACACATCCTGATAGGACGTGAGACCCGGCCTTGTTTTCCAGTCAAACCAGAAAGGCGTGGGTGGGGACGCTTCCACCCAGTGGCCGTCCACAGCCTGCTGGGGGGACAGATGGAGGGGCTGGTCACCTGGCCCCGCTCCTCACGGGCGCCAGATCCTCCGCAGGGCATCTTCCGCCCTCCGGTGCGCCAAATTCGGGACTCCGGCCCTGGGGGCCGGGGCTGCTCCTCAGCCTGCGGGCCTGGTCTTAAGCATCTCAACGTCCATCCCCACAGCTCTGGGAAGGCAGGGTCTGTACCCACTGCCCCACTTTACAGTCAGGACGCTGAGGCTCAGAGAGGCGAAGCGACGTGCCCAGGGTCACACAGCAGAGGGGGGTTTGAACCCAGGCTATCTGGCTCCTTCCTCCCTCCACCACACTGCCCCCAGGGACCAGCAGGGGCCTACATCTCCCCACCCTGGGGGGCTGGAGTCCAGCCACATCTGCGAACTCAGGGCAGGGGCCTGATCCCTTGGTCATCAGGACAGGCATGCAGGAGGAGCCCCCCAGGCCCCCACCCTGCACAGCAGTCGCTCAACAAACATTCCTGAGGAATCCGAGTAAATCCTCGGGTGACGCTTTTGGCTGAAAGTAATGTCCCCACTGTACTGTCGGCAACACCGAGGCCGGCAGCGGGGACGTGACCTCCCGGGCGGACCTCAGGTGGAGGTGAGGGCCGGGCTGGGATTGGAGCGCGCCGGCCCCCACCCAAGCCTGTTCCTCTGGTCCCTGCCGCCCAGGGCTGTTGCAGGGCGGTTTACGGTCGCTGCAGGGCCTGGAGCGCAAGGTGACAGGTGGGGGTGCCGAGTGTCTCAGGCCGCGCGACGCACGCCGGCGGGACCCGGGCGCTTCCTCCACGAGGCAGGGGAGGACACAACACGGGGAGACCCGCACGCACCACCCGGGGGGACCCCCCAACGCCCCATTCTACAGAGGGGGACATGTGCGCTCCCAGAGGCTGAGGGGCTCGGCCAAGGCCACAGAGCAAGCGGGCCGGCATTCCCAACCCAGCGGACGCCCTCCTGGGGCGGCCCTGCTTCGGAGGGGCTGGCCCTGAGTCTTGGCTCTTGAGAGGTGACCTCAGGCTGCTTGTGGTAAAGCCCACAGCCCTGCCCATCAACAGGGGCCAAGATGCCAAGGTGCAGGACTGTGGCTCAGAGGGGGCGGGAAAGGGCCTTGCGCGCTGTAACAGTGCCGGCCACGGGACGCTGGGAGGTGGCAGGATGGGGCTCACACTGTGTGACTGTGGGCGCCTTGCTGGCCCTCTCTGAGCCTCACTGTCCTCTTTGGGCGAAGGGGTTCCTAAGGCCCGGGGAGGCTGCTCTGGGCCGACAGGTGGGCAGGCGCCCCTCACTGTGACACAGGGAGGACTCTGGACGTGGCAGGACCTCGAGGGCCTGCCCCAGCTCTGCTGGGTGACCTTGGGCTGCTCTCTGCTTCCCCCTGGGCCTCAGTCTCCCCTGCCAGCCCACAGCCGCTCTGAGGCTTCCTCTAAGCTCCTCTAAACGGAGACGGGTCTCCGTTTCCTCATGTGGCAACGGACACTGCCACCAGCCCGGCCAGCTCTGGGTCAGAGGGCCCCCAGGAAAAGAAGGGAAGGAAAAAAGCAAACACAAGGCCTCTCTCCTGCCCCGGGGCCCTTCCCCACCGGGCGAGGGCTGAGCAGCCCGGCCTCAGTCTCCTGCACAGAGCAAAGGGCGCAGGGCCTCCAGCAGCCGCCCGTGGCCGCTCCGGCGCGGCCTCTGCTGTGAGCTGCGTGGCTCCCGGCTGGGGCCAGGGTGCTGACTGGCCGCCACGCAGCCAATCAGAACCGAATGATCAATACCCCCCCAAAGTGACCCACGAATTAAAATTTCAGTGTCCCCGTTGGCTCCTGTTTCCTGCATCAGACATGCGGATCCCAGGGCTTCGCTGGCTCTTCCAGCCACCGCTCCCGCCCCCCCCCACCCCGGGCTCCCGTCTCCACAGCGATGGCTGGCGGTAAACACAGCCCCGAGCCCGGCCGAGAACTGCCAGGCCCTGGGAGCTCTGGGGGTGGCCCTGGGGGGAGCATGCCCCCGGCCTGGAGCCCTCCGGCCCGGGAAACAGCAGCAGGGCCCAGGCTGGACTCCTCCGACCTCTCCCCAGACCAGCTCTGCCAATAGGAAGTGATCGGCTGGTCCTGGGGAGGGCCCCCCCAGAGTGGGAGCGGCACACGGAGGGTTACGCCCTGGCCCCGCTGGGGGGGTGCTGACATGGATCCCGGACGCCCTCTCCGGCCGGCCCGCTCCCGGAGGCAGCTGGCAGCGGTGGGGGGGTGCAAAGCAAGCCCGCCACCCATGGGTGAGCCAGGTGGGCACGCCCGGGGAAGGGGCACCGACACCTCTCTCACTTCCGCCGGCTGGCTGGGGGGAGAGGAGGTGCCCGCCTCCCCCTGCCACTCGGCCAAGTGCTGGCTGCGTTCCCCAAACATTTAGTGGGTGCCCGGGCCTGGCTGGACAGCAGTCTCCCGCTGCGGTCCACCGGACTCTGCCGCCGGCCAGCCGGCCAGGCGGGCAGCGCCTCCCGGAGCCCGCAGAGGCCTGGGCCCGGGGGTGCACGGCCCCAGGGCCGGCCCAGGCCCCCGCCTGGTTCCCAGGCCCGGGCTGGGGGAGGGGGCCGGTGCCCCGGCCGGGCGCGCGAGGGAGGGGGCCGGATCCCCCCAGCTCACCCCCTCCTCTGCCCGGGCTCAGCGTTCGCACGTGGTGGTGGCGTCAAGGGGAAGGAGGGGGTCCGGGCCAGAGGAGACGGGGTCACGCGCTCCGGGGGCGCGGGCGGGGGCCCCGGGTGCTCGGCGCCCCCTCCCCGCGGGCCGGGCCGGGCGGCCGCGCGGGCAGGCCGAGGGGCCAGGCCGGTCCCCCCACCCGGGGCTGAGTCAGGCCCGGGCGGGGGCAGGAAGCGGCCCCCTCCCCCGCCCCGGCCGCAGCGCGCGGCCCCCGCCCGGCCCGCCGGCCCCCGCCGCGCCGCCCGCGCGGGGGGCTCCTACCTCCTTCCCGGGCAGCGGCGAGGGGGCCCGGCCCCGGCGGCGGCGGTGGCGGCGGCTGCGGCTGGGCTGGCTCCCTCCGAGGGGCCGGGAGGCGGCAGTGAGCCTGGCCCCGCGCCACCCCCCGCCGCCGGCGGCCAATCCCCACCCGGGCTGGGGGGAGGGCGATGCAAATTACCCCGGATCTGGGTCCGCCCGCCCGCCTCCCCCACGCCCGGGCCCGGCCTGCACTAGGCCGCGCATCCCCGGGCTCGCCTGCGCCGCGCGGCCGCCCCGGCCGCCGCCTTCCCCGGGGAGCGCCGGGTGGGTGACCCCCCCCCGGGGCGGGGGGCCGAGGGGAGGGGGGCTGGGACGGTTACACAACCAGGCGGGGAGGGGCCCCGGGGCGGGGAGGGGGCCGGCCCGCGGGCCGCGCAGCCGGAAGCCGGGGACCGCCACCGGCCCCCGGCGAGGGGAGCCCGGCTCCAGGCCCCGCCCCCGGGCCGGCTGGGCCCGCCCCCGCGCCGCGCCGCGCGATCGGCACGCGCCCATTGGCTCGCCGGCCCGCCGCTCACCGCCCCTCCTCCGCACCGCCCCTACCCGCGGGCCGCGGCGGGCCGCCGGCGCGGGGCACCCTGGGACTTGTAGTCCGAGCCTGCTGCCACCTGCCAGTCGCAGGCGGCGGGGGGACTACGACGCCCAGAGGGCCCCGCGGCCGCGCCCGCCCACCCGGACACCCCACCCCTTCCCCCTCCTTTGCAAAGCCCCCCTCCCTGTTTTTTCAGCCCCCTCCCCCCCATCCCCCATGGAGCCCGATCCTGGCCAACTCCAACGTATGCACGCAGCACCGAATAGGCCCCCGGGGGGCGAGAGCGCCCCCCGTACCCAGCTGCAAACTTAGCACGCGACGCGCCCCCCTATCTCCCCACGCCAGCCTCCCCCACCTCAATGCAGCCCCACTTCCCCTCCCCCGCTCCCCGCGCGCCCGGGAGCCCCGAAAAAGCCATGCACCGGGTGGGGGGGGCTGGCGCACCAGCCCATGCACTTCGCCCCCAGTTCCCCCCTCCCGGGCGGCGCCCCCTCCCCGCGCTCGGGATCCAGGGCGCCTCCAGCCTCCGGGCAGCTGCCAACCACCCCCTCCTCCGAAACTTGCGGAACGGCCCCGGATCGCCCCTTCCCGAGAGGGCAGGGGTGGGCGCAGCGCCCCCGGCCCGTCCCCGCCCTGCACCCCGCGCCGGGGGCCGCGCCGGGCGCTGACTTACCTCGCGGGGCCGGGCCGGGGCCGGGCCGGGCCGGGGCGCGCGGGGCCGGGGCCCGGAGCTGGGACTGGGCTCCTCGGCCGCTCGCCTCCGGGGTCCGCGGCTCGCTCTCCCCCTCGCTGGCTCTCCTCTCGTCGCTCCCTCGCTCCGGCGGTGGCGGCGTCACTGCCCCTACAGTAACTGTACAGTACAGCCAAAGCCCCGTATGATGCTCGCGACTCCCTTCCTGGTTTCTCCGAGGGCAAGAGGGGTCCTCCCTTGTCTTAAAGGTGCCGCAGCCGCCGGCCCCCCCCCACGCCCTGCCCCCCCCCCCCCCCCCGGTACAGCCCCGACGCGGCGAGCGCGCCCAGCCGGGCGGCCATGGCGTCGTCACGGGGCGGCCTGCTCCAGGGGCCGTGCCCCCACCCCGGCCTCGGAGGCCAGAACAGGCTCGGCAGGTCCCCTCTTGCCACGTCTCTGCCCTCCCGTGGGGCTTCGCCCGCTGCGCCGGGGAGACCGGGCTGTTATTAGGTTTTGTCAAGTTGGGGGGGGGTCCAGCCCGCCCCCGGCGCGCCCCCCCTCCTCTGACCTCTCCGCCCCGCTGCGCGGCGCCGTGCCAGCTTGCCAGCTTATCTGGCCCCAGAGCTCCCCGGGGCGCGGGGGGAGCGGGCCCCCCGGGGCGGAGGGGGGGTGGGGGCCTCCAGATAAACAGGCCCCCAGCCTCCGCGCAGGGGCGGGTGCGGGGGGGCGCGGCTGTGCCCCCGACGCCCGGGGCGTGGCAGGATGGCAGCGGGGGCGGGGAGGGCTGTGCGCACCGCGAGGACCGACGCGGGCGTGGGTCGCGGCTGCCCGGGCCACTGGGGCTGGGTGGGGGGCCGGGGAGTGGGGACCCCGGGCCTCAGTTGGCCCAGGCGCGTTAGGGACCCGGGGGCGGGCTTGGGGATGCCGGCTCGGGCGCGCTGGGCGCCCGGGTGCCCGAATGAGACAGCCAACCTGCCCGGCCGCGATTATATAAAGGAGTCGCCTCCGCCCGCTGCGCCAGGGGCGTAGCGGGGGAAGGGGTTGGCGAGGGGCGGGCGGGGCGGTTGTTTTCCCGGCTCTCCGAGTTCCCCCACCCAACCGCGGGCCGCTGGGCGGGACGGGGACCCGGCCCCGGACGCCTGGGTCCTGCGGGCCGCTCCCGCCAGGGTCTGCGTGGCCCGGGAGGGCCGGAGGTGGGGAGTGGGGACGCGGTGGCCCGGCCCAACTTTTTTCCCTGTGCGTTTCTCCCACTTCCTCCCCGGTCGTGGGAGAGGTCCGGCGGGGGACGGGGGCGGGGGAGGAGGGGACGAGCGCGAGGACAGCCTGACCCGGCCCGGCCGGCCGCGCGCTGCACACAGTAGGCGCCCGGGGCGCGCTGGCGGGTGCGCTCAGCCGCCTGGCGAGGGGGGCTCCCGGCCTCAGTTTCCCCTCCCGCATTCCCTGGGACGGAGAGAGCCCGCACCTGCTTTCGCTGAGCGCTCTCCCGAGCGCTTCTGGAGTGGCTGGCTCTGTCCGGGGTCCTGTCTACCTCCATCCCAACATCTCATCGCCTTGTCATATTATTATTTATTGTTCTCGTCCCTATTACCACCATCACCTTACAGTATTACCACCATCACCTTACAGGCGGGAAACCTCCACTGCCACGGGCGACAGGGACCCAGTCTGTCCTCCGCTGACTTCAAAGCTTTCCTTCCCCCCACCCTCTACACTTTACGGCTTGTTCGCACAACATCTTATAAGCGCCTTTCAGCTCCCAAACGGGGCGAATGGGCTTTTGAAATAATAATTTGGCTCCGAGGGGAAACCCGGGAGGCCCCCAGAGGGGAAGTGACAGCCCTGGGACTTGCAGCCTGAAACCAGCGCCGAGGAGATGGGAAGGGACTGAGGGAGGGGCCAGTGGGTCCAGGGCAAGGGTGGAACCCGGGGACTTTGTTCTAACGACCCCGCCTGGCATATAAGCCGGGCTTCCTTCCTTAAACTAGCCTGCCACCAGCCTGGGGACAAGAAGGGACAACCAGAAATCCCGTTTGCAGGTCTCAGGATTGTGCGTGGAGACCTGCAGGTGACTGAAGCTCAGGCCTTAGTCCCAAATGGTCTTACTTCCCCCAACCCCAAGCTAGGCTGGTTCAGCCAGAGCAGGCGTGACTCAGTTTCCCACCCTGTACCGCCCAGCCTCAGATATCTTGCATGGGCTCTCCACAGTGAATAACCTGAGTCAGAGGGCGCAGGGACTCCTGTGTGACATTGGTCTTGAATCTCATCCTCATCACGCCCTGGGAAAAGGCAAGGGTGACACGATTTTCACCTGACATGTGAGGAAACTGAGCCCCAGACAGGGACAAGGAGCAAAAATGTTGAATCCAGCCTTCCCCCTTGCTCTGGACCCTGCCAGAGGGGCTGGGGGTGGGTCCTGCAGGAAATTCCAGCCTGGCAGACCCTGACCCCATGCCCGCTCCTGCCCCTGCAGTGAAGATAGAATGAGGGAGCGAGGCAAAGATATGTGCTGACTCCCCTCCTCAGTCCCTCCCGCCAAAAAAAATAGCCAAGCAGATACTATTTTAAAACCTAATAAAGTTATACTATTTTAAAACCTAATAAAGTATAAAAGATTGAGTTACTGTGTGGCCTTGGGCAGATTGCTCAACCTCTCTGATCCTTAAAGTCTCTTGGAGAGAATAACGGTAGAGAATTCCTAGGGTTGTGACAAGGGAGAAACAAGATGGTACAGGTAACATACTTAGCACAGTGCCTGCACAAGGGAAGTCCCCAATACACCATAGATGTCATTATGCTGTTGCTATTATTATTTGGGCAGAGATGAAATCCACATTTCCAAAGGTGAAAAACTCACACACACTCCAGGCATTTTGGACCTCATCGGCAGCCCCCCATAAGATGCTTGGCAAAAGGGGTCTTGGAATATACGGGGACCAGCTCCATCTCAGCCATAGAACAATATAAAAATTGATAAATAATCGCCACTTGTCTCAAAACAGATTTGTTCCACGGCGAGTGGTAATACCACCTCTCTTTTCTAAGTTCCACCTTCCCGTGTTGTTTTAGTCCGTCTATGCAGTGGGGGTTGTTAGCCCCAATGTACATGATGAAGACACAGAGACCCAAGGAGGGTAAGTAACTTACCAAAGGAACACAGCGAGCAAGTGAGGAGACTTGAATTCGAGTTATGTTGGCTAACCTGCAAAGTTATAATATTTTAAGCAGATCATTCTTGTCCCCATAAATGGGGGTTGCTTTTGGGATGGGGACGTAGGGGTGATGGGGGGCAGGGTGACAGAGCTCGTGTTCACACTACTCTTTGATCTTTTGAATGTTGTATGATGCATGCATTACTTATAATAAAATACAAAATATTTTTAAAAGTAACTTTCCTTAACTTTTGTGCCTCAAAGGACATCAGCAAGAAAGTGAAAGAAAAACCCATAGAGTGTGAGAAAATATTTGCAAACCGTAGATCTGATAAGGGTCTACCCAGAATACAGAAAGAAATCTTAAACTCGGCAATAAAAACAGAAATAACCAAATTTTTTAAATGAGCAAAGGAGTTGAACAGACATAACTCTGAAAGAGATCAACGATAGCGAATCAGGCTCATGAAAAGTTGCCCAACATCATTAGTCATGAGGGAAATGCAAATCAAAACCACCGTGAGATGTCACTTCACCTCTGCCAGGACGGCTAGAGGCAAGAAGACAGACAGTAGCAAGAGTTATCGAGGATGCTGAGATGCTGGAACTTCCTGCATGGCTGGTGGGAACAGAAATGGTGCAGCTGCTGTGGGAAACCTTCTGGCAGTTTCTCAAAAGGTGAAACATAGAATTACCATCTGACCCAGCAANTCCACTCTTAGGTATATACTCAAGAGAAATGAAAACACACATCCACACAAAAACTTGTACACGAATATTCACAGCAGCATCATTCACAATACCCCCAAAAGTGGAAAAAACCCAAATGTCCATCAACAGGTGAATGGATACACACAATGTGGTCCATCCATGTAGTGGAATATTACGCAGCCACGAAAAGGAATGAGGCCTTGACACAGCTACACTGAGGACGGACCTTGAACACACGATGCTCAGTGAGAGAAGCCAGACACAAAAGGCCACACGGTGTGTGATTCCACTGATGTGAAATGTCCAGAACAGGCACATCCAGAGACAGAACGTGGATAAGCAGATGTCTGGAGCTGGGAGGTGTTGGGGGGATTGGGGAGTGACTGCTAGCGGACAGGAAGTTTCTTTTTGGGGTGATGGAATGTTCTGGAATTAGATAGTGGTGGCTGCACAACTCTGTGAATACACTAGATACCACTGAATTATAGACTTTAAAAGGGTGAACTGTATGGCATGTGAATTATATCTCAATAAAAAATTATTTAGGTATATAAACATCATTCTTTTTTGATTAAGGAACACTTTGTAGCCTACAAGACTCTTATGCCTTCCTTATCTCATTTAATCTTCAAAATGCCTGAGATATTTTAAGAGAATGTGTCTCAGTACAGAAGGCCACACAGGTTTGCCTCAGTTTACCAGTAGTGGCGAGCGCCGTATCTCTCTCACATGCAGCCACAAAACAAGGGCACGGGGCCCTTAGGCACTGGCTTCCAAAGTCTTTAGGTTTTTCACGGTTATTGACTGTTCTCTCAACCATGACCCGAGAGGGGAGGGGATGAGGGGCCTCCCCCAGCTGCTGTGGGTGAATTCAGGGCTGCAGGTCCAGGGGGCTCAAGGCTCAATGTGTTAACAGAGTTTGCACACCGGCCTTGGGCATCCTAAGCGACATTCCTGGAGAAAGATCTGGCAAAGGGAGCTGGGGGTACGTGTTCCAGTTTTGAAAAAGGAAAGGACACAGGTAGGTTCCAGAACCCAGGGTCACTGAGTTTGATGTGGACCCCATGATGATTCTAGAACATTCTATTCAGCAGTTAGTCTGCCTGGAAGCCCACAGAGCCAGGCCCGGGCGCCACCCATGGGCCAGGGCCCTGATCTCCGGCTCACATTCTAGTGGAGACTAAAGATAATAAGCAAAGAGACAAATAAATACAAGAATTTCAGACAATTATCAGTACAATGGAGACAGTTAACCAGAGGAACTGGAGAGACAGTGATCTAGGCCCAGGGGCTATTTTTTTTTTTTAATGAACATGTGTCAAAAGATTTTATTTCACTCATTCATTAATGAGGAAACCAGTAAGAGGGTACAGCAGGTTCCAAGGAAAATTCAAACATCCATATGTGAGCCAATCAGAAAGGCTAGAAGGAATTTACAAACAGAAGCAAAACGTGGCTGTGCACAATTCATTTGTATTTCAGTGGACTGGAATCCTTGCCGTTATTATCAGTTTTCTGCAACATACACAGTTGGAAAATAGCTCAAAGACAGCGAAAGGCACAGAGACCCCGTGGCATCAGACAACATCTAGTTTTGTCTAGGGGTGAGGTTTTTTTAACGGTCATTGAGACACTGCTTTCGTGAGCGGAAATCTGCGTGAGGATCTGGGGACAGACTCCCAGGCGGAAGGAACAGGAGGGTAAAGGCCCAGAGGTGGGACTAAGCTTTGTGACGGGCTGGGGAGGAGGGATGAGCGGATGAGCGTTAACGGGGACAGGGTATCTTTTTGGGGTGACGGAAATGTTCTAAAATTAGATGGTGGTGATGGTTGCATAACTCTATGTATATTTTGAAAACCACTGAATTGTACACTTTAAAGAGTTAATATTCCGGTATGTGAATTACATCTTGATTTTTTTTTTAAAGCAAAGCAACACCCACGTTCACAGAAGCAGGATTCACAACAGCTAAAACGTGGAAACAACCCCAGTGTCCTTGGATGGATGACGGATAAACACAGTGGGTTCCATCCACATTGAATATTCCATCCACTGGAATATTACTCAGCCTTGAAAAGGGAGGAGATTCTGACACCTGCTCCAGCGTGGATGGACTCTGAGGACATGATGCTCAGTGACATGAGCCAGACACAGAAGGACAGACACTGTGTGATCCCCTCACAGGAGGCCCCTAGAGGAGTCACATCCACAGAGACAGAAAGTAGATGGTGGGGCCAGGGGCTGGGGGAGGGGAGGGGGAGTCAGTGTTTCATGGGGACAGAGTCAGTTTGGAAAGATGGAAAGTTCTGGAGACGGATGGTGGGGATGGCTATGCAACAATGGGAATGTATTTTAACTACTGAACTGTATGCTTAAAAATGGTTGAAATGGTAAATGTTATGGTATATATATTTTACCACAATTATTTTTTTTTAAAGGAGGGGAAAGTCAGTTGACTAACAGAAAAAGGGCATTAGTGATAAAACTTGTGTCGTCCGAATACACCGTGGAGTTTCGTTAATGGCGATTTGTGAGCTGGTCCTCAGCTGTGACCAACACGCGGTGTGGCACAGTGCCAGCATTAGGGGAAAGCAGGGGGAGGGGTATACGGGAAATCTCTTTAAGATCTTTGCAACTTTTCTGTAAATTAAAAAAATTTCCAAAATAAAAAATTTATTTCACAGCAAAAAGAAGCAAATATTGAGGCTACAAGATTGTATACATTTTTCAAACCCATCAAACTGTATACTTAATATCTGTGTGTTTTTACTGTCTGTAGCCTATACTTTAATTTAAAAAAAAAATAAAAACACCAGAAAAAACTCTCTTGATTTATATATAAAACTATGCTTAACCTTTGGCCCAGAGATTCTGCGTCTAGAAGTTTATCCAAAGGAAAGAATTTGGGGTGTGCTTCAGCTGCAAGGATGCTGCATCTAGCCCGGTTTATAAAATCGAAATCCTGGAAAGGGATGCAAATGTTCTGTAATTGAATTTCAGTAATTAAATGGGTGTGATATTCAAAATGTTTAACCACCCAGTTAAGCCTGGGCACTGACCAGTTGGGATGAAAAGTGGGCCAATCCGAAGGAAAGATGAAAGCTGTGGCCAGGACTGTTCTCACGTGAACTGGCTCAATTCAATCCTGGCTCATGTCCACACGATGGAATACTACGCAGCTGCTAAAAAGGGTCCTGAAGATGAATATATCTTGAAATGGAGAGATGGTCCAGCTATAGGAATGGGAAAAGTGGGTTACAAACTGGTACATTTAAAAAGTCCCCATTATTCTTAAAAATATACACACAGTATATCCCAGTACATACACGGAGGTATCAACAGAGGTCATCTGTATGT
>JABWHU010000634.1:13432885-13466192 GCA_014189135.1 Dicerorhinus sumatrensis harrissoni | reverse complement strand
CTATGGCAGGTGGGCGGCGGCTCCCCCCACCCCCACCCCCGCGCCTGTGCCCGGCGTACCTCCCACCTTGGGCAGGGAGCCCCCGGGCAGGGGCGCAGGAGGAGGAGTCACGCAGGATCCGACTCCTGTCACCCCGGAGCCACTTCCTGCTCTTTAATGTGGGGCGAAGACAGGAGACAGCGCACCTTGGGGTTCACGCATCCCCCGCCCGTGGGAGGGGGGCCGCCCTGGCCTCACCCGCAGCCCCCCGCTGAGCTCCCCCACCCCCGTCCCTGGGGCCCCGGGCCTCGTCCGTGCTCACTCAGCTCCCTGCTCCGGGGCGCTGGGCGTCCCCGCGGAGACCCCACCCCTCCGCGGACCCCAGACCCAGGAATTCCCATCCCAGCCGCCCCGCCCCCTCCCCCAGCCCAACCCCAGGTGTGCCCCTCGGGGGGCCCGGGTGCACGCATGTGCGCTCACTGGGCGGCTAGCACCTCGTCTCCGGGGAGGCGTGCGCTCTCTGCCCGCTCTCTACTCTGGGGCGCTTGTCTTTGGGGTTGCTGAGTGGTAACGACACCTTATATATTCCGGGCCCTAGACCCGTGCCGTCTCCCTCCCTGTGGGCTGTGCCCTCACTCTCTGGGTGGCGCCCTTTCACGCACCCAAGTTTCTAATTTAGATCAAGTCCAACCTTCCCTATCCCCACCACAACATCCAAGGTGACTAGAAGGAAGGAGATGGGTGCCAGGGCAGGGGGGACGGTGGTGACCCCGTACGTGAGCTCGCAGGTGAGTGGGGGGGATCGCAGCCACCGGGAGGGTTCCGGGGGCTCAGAGAAGGTGGGAGGCCTCCTCGAGAGAGAGGTGACTTCTGAGCAGATGCCCCGGGAATGAAGGAGCAGGAGCCAGGTGGGTGTGGAGGGGGCAGTGTAGGGAATGGACAGTGGTGCCCCGGGGCCTGGGGACAGGTGGGCTTGGGCTTCTGGGAGGACAGAGGGATACAGGGACAGCTTCTCAGGGGCCTCCACACAAGGCACAGCTCGCAGCCGGTGAGCAGTGACCCGGGATTCTTGGACAAGGGTATTCATAGAGTCACAGATAGTGCTAGAAAGTTCTAGAAAGTTCTATAGTTCTAGTTTGGTGTTGAAGCTGTCAGGATACTGGGGGAGGCAGCTTCAGCCTCGCTGGTTCTCAGGGAAGTGGGCACTGTAGAAGCATCAGCCCCCAAGAGCCATCGGCCACATCGAGGGGGCCCCACACCCCTTCAGTGTCCCCGTCCAGCAATCTCACAACTCAGGGGCTCTCGGGGGCGTCCAAACCTGCCCCCCCTTCCTGCTTGGAGGGAGGAAGGGGTCTCTTAGCTGTGTGGCCTGGGCGGTGGTAAACCGACCACCACCCTCCACGCCCTGAAGTTCTGGTCGCATCTGGGCTCACCCTGGAAGGCGGCCGGGGGCCGGGGCAGGGCCGGGAGACAGCGGTGTCCTCGTGCTGAGGGCGAGAGACAGCGCAGGACCCGATGCTGGAGAGAAGGAGGGAGATGGTCCTGCCAGCAGCTTACTTGTTTATTAAGTTAAAATCCACCATTTAAAACATTTCAAGGGTACAACTTATGGCTTTTTAGTCCATTCCCCAAGTTGTGCTACCGTCACCACAATCTAATTCCAGAACATTCCATCACCCCAAAAGGAAACCCCATCCCCATCACTAGTCATTCCCCATCCCCTCCCCAGCCCCTGGCAACCAGGAACCCACTTTCTGTCTGTGGATCTGCCTGTTCTGGACATTTCACATCAATGGGATCACACACCGTGTGTCCTTCTGTGTCTGGTTCTCTCACTGAGCATCGTGTGTTCAGGGTCCATCCACAGTGTGGCTGAGTCAGGGCTGCACTCCTCTTCAGGGCTGCGTAATACTCCATGGGTGGACCACACTTGTGTATCCATTCTTCCGTGGATGGACACTGGGGATGTTTCCACCCTTTAGCTCTTGTGAATCGTGCTGCTGGGAACATTCATGAATACGTGTCTGTGCGGACACCTAGGAGGGAATTGCTGGGTCACCGGGTAACTCCACGGTTAACTCCTCGAAGGTGAATAGTGGACTTGTACGGAGTTTGGTGAGTGCCTGGGACTGGGGTGAATATTGACAGGGGTCACTGAGCGCTCATGACCTCCCCAAGAGGCAGGTCCATGTGAGGGCCACCGCCTCTCCTGCGCCCAAGGCCGGTGGGGGTTGAAATGATGAACTTCTCTGTTCCACCTGGTGGGCAGCCAGTGCCCTGACCCCTTGTTCCCTGCCCCGCCCCCAGAAACTAAAGGGTCCCCACCAGGCACCGCGGGGGCCTCCCTGACCCCTTTCTGAGCCGAGGCCCCTTCCCACGCCCATTCCCAGTGCTCACAGCTCTGCTGGATGGTTGTTAAATATTTGAACCCTGACCCCAGCCCATGCCCCCAGCCAGGCCGGTCTCCTTCAGGCCAGGGGCCCATGCTATGTGGTCCCACCGCCACCCTTTGCTCCCTCGGGTCCCTGCCCCCCCATGCCTCTGTGCCCCCAGGGCCCTCGGCAGGGACACCCAGTCCCCAGGGGGCCGCCTTGCATTGGCTCCGGGGTGCGGTGAGCTCTCTCCAGCACCGAGACCGGGCTCCGGGCTCCCGGAAGAGTCGGGGGGCTGCTCCTCTGTCTTTCAGGACCCCCACAGGGAACGGCACAAGAGCCCGGCTCGCTGGGAACCGCAGACACGGATGGAGGCGGAGGAGAAAGCCGGGCTGGGGGAGCTGCGTGCGGAGATGGGGGTCTGTCCCCGGGGAGGTCGGTGTCTCTGGACGGGCCTCCTGTCCCCTTGGACAGGTCTCCTAACCTCTCTGAACTCTGAGCCGGATATGCACATGGGGGTCCTGCTGCCCCGGGCGGGGGGGTGGGCAATGGCGAAGGGAGTCCCCCCCTCACCTGAGGCCCGATTCTCCAGGTGGCCCTGCGGGCAGCCTCCCTCTGTCCCCCGGGAAGCCACTTGGCCTGGGTTGAGGCTGCCCCGGGGCCCAGGCCTCTCCCCCCACCTTCCTCCCCAGAGCCACCCTGTCGTTGCCACGGGGACCGCAGGACGGGCAGGTCCTCCAGCCACTGGCTGGCGGCTCCAGGTGCGGCCTGGGGCGCGCACACCTGGCCATCGGAGCCGAGGGCCCTGCTGGTTTCGTTTTGAGCGCGGCCCCTCCCCTTCCTCACCCCACTCCCCGCGGACCCCCGAGTTCTGGGAAAGCCCGTCAGCTTCCTCTGAACTCGGTTAACCCGGACTCCACGGCCCCGAGCGGGGGCAAGTTCCGCCTCCCGGACCTGAGGCTTCCTGCCCTGCACACACCTCCCTCCGTCCCCCGAGGCCGCCGAGCACACGGCTCCCAACTCCCTACCTTCTAGAAGGTTCTGGGCCCACACCCCCTGCCACACCAGGCTCTGGACACAGGAGACCTGGTGGCTGCAGGGTCTGACGTCTGCTGTGGGGAGACTGGGGCTTCCTACACCGTCAACTTAGGGAGGGGTTTGGGCCAAATCAGGGTCCCCCCTCGGCACTGCGGACATGGGGGCCGGGTCACTCTCTGTGGGGCCATCCTGGGCACTGTGGGGGGCTGAGCAGCATCCCTGGCCCCCACCCCCTCGATGCCAGGAGCTCCCCCAGTGTGACAGCCACAGATGTCCCCGACACCGCCCAGTGTCCCCGAGTTGAGGGGGCAGAACTGCCCCCATGAGACCCAGGGGGCTAAAAGTCAGCAGGGATGTGCCGCTGGTTCTGCGGGCCCTTTTTCTTTCTGTTTCTCTGCCTGCCCCGCCCCGGAGAAGGGAAGGCGACCCTCCCAGGGGACGGGAGTTCCTCAGGATGAAGGGCAGGGCCGGCCTGCCCGGGGTCTGAGGACATCGACTGTTTGGGTGGAGCCCGCCTCGTCAGAGGCCACCGCCGGAGGGGACCAGGCGGGGACAGAGCTCACTCTCCGAGGACACAGGAGACGGCGCACGTGGTCACGTAAAGTGCTGTTTATGATGATGACAACATTGACCTGAAAGAAAACCTGCACCGACACGACACTGGGTGTCTTCTTCCAAACCCAGCGCACGAGAGTGAACACAGGGCACAGATGAAAGAGCCGCTGGTGAGCGCGAGTCCGCGGCCCTGATCCGTTTCCTGATTGGTTTCTCTTTTTTGGGACAGAGGTCAGACGGGGGGCGCTGGGGGTCACGGTGTGGGCCTGTCCACAGGTGGCCCTGAACAGCCATGAGACCCCTGGACACCGTGGTCCATGGCCCTCGGGCTCAGAACCCTAGCGAGGGCCCGGGAGCGCCCGGTGGCCCGGCCCCACCGCTGCCTGGACCCCAGGGGTCAGGAGACCCCAAGCCCACGGCTGCTGCGTGGCTCTCGCAGAGAGGCCTGCCCCCACGCAAGAGCCCCTGTGAGCATGTCGCCTCTCGGGGAGCGGCGTCCCCAGGCCTGTCTGCGGCCGCCTTCGGCCAGATGGTTGGGAGCAGCCAGGCCTGGGCAGCTGGGAACCTGGATCAGAGGCTCCAAGTGTAGGTGTCTGCAGGAATGGGGGCGACGGCTGGACACCCAGAAACTGTCAGCAGCCAGACGTGCTTTCGCCATGGTCCTCAAGCAACAGAACGGTCCAGAAATGCCGACAGCGGCCCATGCTGGGCTGCCCTCTCCCATGGCTGCTCGTGGAGGCACCCCGTTTCCGAGCCATCTCCCTGCCCCTCATACCCTGGGGGCCGTACCGCACCCACCCCAAATTCTCCCGCTCCCCTAAGGCCCGGTCCTCATGGTCTTTCACCCCAGCTCTGTCAACGGGAGTCAGCCCAGCCCTGAGCCCTGCTGTGTTCAGAACAGGCCCAAAGATGCGGCCCGTCTGTGACCACCGGCGCCAGGCACCCTGGGACCAAGATGCTGAATTATGGTTCACACGTCAGGCCCGCTTACTCCTCTGAGGAAGCTCCGGAGGGAGTCAGGGACCCACAGAGCGACACCTTTGTAACTTTCAGTTATCTTTTTTATTCTTTTCTAGACCAGGTGAGACTTGGGGGGTAAACTATGAAGAGGCAGAAACCCGGAAAGCTGGCTGCAGGAGCCACCACCTCGTCTCCTCTTTGGTGTCCACAGAAAAACAACACAGGAGACTAGAAAGGTCTCCCTAAGAAGAAAAGGATCCAGCAGTTCCCAGAGGACCACAAGCCCCTGCCGTCCACTGCGCCTCCTCCTGAAACACAGGGCCAGTGGGGCCTGCACCGGCCGGTCCCTCCCTGGGAGCCCTTCCCCTGCAATTCGCCACAGATAAGGATCAGCTAGTTTCAGGCCTTCAGGAAGTCTTGATGGGGGCAGCTCACAGCTTCAGCATCTTCAGAGTGCTCGGAGGAGGGGCTGCCTTAGATGCAGCCCTACCCTCCCCCACTTCCTACTGCCTGATGGCCCAGAGGCGGCCTTCTCTGTCTGCGGTGGCCCAGGCCAGAAGGCGGAGAGGCCAGGCGCAGGCCACAGCAGAGGCCTGGCTGGACAGCCCAACAGCCCCGGCCGCGAGGACGACCTCTCTCCTGCCACTGCGTTTCCAACCGGCTGCAGCTGAACGTTCGAGGGCCCGAGAGTGACGTGCCCGGGGCGTCACGTCTGACTCGCAGGGTGCGTGGAGGTGACAGCGAGCCACCCGCCCACATCTGTGGGCCTGCAGGCGCGGGGGAGCACGGCCTTATCTGGGGATCTGCTGGGGTTTCAACCGCACGACGGCTTGGAAACCAACACTTCCTTCCCGCCGAGGCGAGCGTCAGCGCGGCGGCTGCAGCGGAGCCGGTCTGCTCCGGCTCAGGAGAGAGGGGCAGGCCGCGCTCCACCGAGGCCGCGCGGGCCGTGTGACAAGAGGCCGGGCCGGGGGCGGGGGCAGGGAGTGGACCCCATGAGGCTCTGCGGGGCCCGCGGGGGAGCCCCCCAAGGGGCAGAGGTCAGGCGAGGGGTGACCCAGAACCGAGGCAGTGGCACGTCCCCTCTTCTGGTGAAGGACGCCAGCGTCTGGGGGTCCCTCCGCGGCGTCGCCCTTGGAGAAAGAGCAAAGCCACTTCCTGAGCGCGCGTCTCTGCGCCCGGCCGGCTCTCCCGGGCTGCCCAGCGCCGACACCCAGGGACAGACGGGACCACACGGACAGCGGGCTCGCTCTGCTCTTGCTTTCCCTGTTTTGTTGCTTTTACACTAAGGAAGCGGGTCCGGAGGCCACCCCGCGGCTGCGGCAGGTGGGGAGGAGGCGCGAGGCTCGCGGAGGGCGGGAGGGCGGGCGCGGCCGGGCGGGGACGGGGCCGGCGTCACACGGCGGTGCGCGTGGGCGTGCTGGGCTGCCTCAGCCGCAGCGTTTTGCACAACCAGCCGGCGAAATCCACTTCTTCTACCTCCGACCGCTTGATGAAGGCGTGGTTCTGGAAGGGAAGAGGAGCGCCTGAGCAGGGACAGAACAGGCGCCCGGCCCAGGAGGACACGGGGCGGCTCCGAGCCCCCCGGAGCCCAGTCCCCGGCTCTGCGGACACGGGGCCGGTCACTCTCTCTGGGGGGCGGCCTGGGCGCTGTAGGGGTGAACAGCATCCCTGGCCCCACCCACGCGATGCCAGGAGCACCCCCAGTGTGACAGCCACAGATGTCCCCAGATATGGCCCCGTGTTGCCCAGGGTGAGAACAGGGATCTGGAACACAGAACTCTCTGTGGTGACAAGTTCCCTACACGTCCCGTCGGGCGTGGCAGCCGCCAGCCACGTGCGGCTCCTGGGCCCCTGAAATCCGGCCCGTGTGGCTGAGGAACAGACGTGTGCAATCCATGTCATTTAAAGCAACTTCAACAGCCACACGTGGCTGGCAGTTCCTGTGCGTAGGGGACAGCGTATGGGACAGCAGAGCACTAGAGGGTCCTGGTGGGGGGCTGTGCTGGGGGGGGGCCTCGAAGTCCAGGGGACGGTCCAGCCTCCCCACACGACATCGAGGCCTGGCTCTGGCTCGGGGGCGGGCGGGCCAGTTCTCATCTTCCTAACGGGGGGGCGCAGGCACAGCTGAAAATCCACACGAGGGGCACAGGGCTCCTGGGGTCTCAGGCACGAGGAGGAGCAGTCACTAAGCTACCCCAGACAGCAGCAGTTCTACTGAGACAGAGAGATCTGGAAGGTTCTCCTGCACAACGTGAACTGCAGGGAGCTGGGGGCGCCACAGGGGTTTCAACGTGAAGGCGTTTCTCTATTTCCCCCATGCGTATATCTTACAGTGAACCCGTATTTATTATGGCACGTGTTCTCTTAACACACGTTTCTGTGTCAGACACAATAAGGAGTTTCTAGAATCAGGCGGACACAGACCCCTCCACGCCAGGCCTTCTATCCTGACCAGAGCAAACGGCAACACAACGGGGACACACGGCTGTCGCCACAACTAACAGAGGGAGGTGGGATCAGACAAGGTGCCCGGGGCCTTCTCGGCGGGGGCGCTGCGGTGGAGACCCGCAGCCGGGGAGCAGGGCCTGGTCCTGTGCAAAGGCCCTGAGGTGGAGAGCAGCAGAGGCTGGAGGGCAGAGGCGGAGAGGCAGCGGGGCGGTTCCTGGGCCATTGGCCTTGGGCAGGGCACCAGCACCCAGCGAAGGGCTCAGCTCTGTCATTTACGACACCGCCTTCTGCCAGTGATCGGAGGCCCGTTCGCCCGTGTTGGGACATCCGCGAGTCAGCATCTTAGGACGGTACCCAGCACTGTTTTCTCTTAGAGGCACGTAAATAGTGGGCTGTCCTACGTGGTTAGACCTAACGTCACCAACGGTGGACATGGCGCGGGGGGGCGCTGTGACGGCCCCCTCTAAGGCCAGACATCAGCCGGCTCCGTGGCCCGCCCCCACTGCCGGGGGAAGGCGAGTCTCTGCGACCACACTGGCGTTCAAGGACGCTGGGCAGCGTGGGTGTAAAGCAAGGAAACAGCCCACAGCCTCCCCGACCCGTGGGGGTCCCGACAGGCCCAAGGCAGGAGCGGCCAGAAGCTCAGAGCTCGGTCTGAGATGCACCCCAGCCCCGGGCGCGGAGCCGAGGACGGCGGCTGCTCTGGATCATTCCCCACACAGCGCTCGCCACTCGGCTCACGCCCGGGACAGCAGAGCCGGCTCAGGCGAGAGGGCCTGGCGGGGTCCCTCCCCCAGGAGGAGGAAGAGGCCCGCACCCCCGCGCCCTGTCACTCACCATGAGCATCTTCAGGTCCGCGCGCTCTGCTGGGTTCTTAATGAGGCTGGCAGTTCCGCGACGGGGGACGGAGGACAGAGAGCGGGGAGACAAGACAGGGCAGTTAGTTGTGGCCGTGGGGACTCGCGTTCTGAGCCGTGACCGGGCAGCCCGTGCCCGGAGGTGGCCAGGCGCAGAACCCGTCCTGTTGCCCCTCTGCCGCCTGGTCCCCATGGTGTGAGGAGGCCGCCCCGGGGAGGGAGGGCGAGGCCCCAGGACCGGGACCCGAGGGAAGGGAAACAGCGTGGGAAAGCCCCGGCTGCTGCCAGTCAGAGGCCCGGCAGCCACCGCAGCTCCATTTCTAATAAAAACCCCAAGTTCGGGAGTCCAAATGTCAAAGTGGAACTTTTTCCTTCAAAAAAGCAGAACTGTCTGAAGGCAGCTGCTCGGAGCAGCTCGGGGTCGAGTGGTGGTTCTTAAGACCTCACAAAAGCCTCTTTCACGAGTATCAAAACGTTTACATGACCAGTAACTGGATTCGCAACACACTGTGCCAGCCAGAGGTCGTGCAAAGGGCCGGTGGCTCCTTCCCCACACGGAAAGGAGCCCGTTTGCGGCTGAGTCACGCAGTCCCCAGGCGGCAGCCGGGTGGCCGCGCCTGCTCATCCTGACACTCAGGCAGGAGGCCCCAGAGGAAAGTGGGGCGGCCCCGGCCCTCCCTCCTGGTCCGCAGCCTGTCGCCCAAGACATTTCTCAGTCTTCAGAGAGCAGAGGCGCCCACAGCAGGTGGCCACCTCCCAGACCCCTGCTCGAAGGCTTATTTGGAAGTTGGGGGGTCACAGGGCCTGAGGGATCGGGACACTGAGGGGCCCGCTGGCTGAGGACAAGGTGGGAGCAACATGCTTTCGCAAGAGGCTGAAATCCTGGTTCACTCTGGGGTTGGGACAAGCTGGGGATGGCAGCCGGGCCCGTGACCCAGCAGCCCAGGAACGGAGCCTGGGTCTTCAGGTGAGCCCACGGTGTCCCCAGACGCTGCCCTAAACCCGGCACTCCCGCCAGGCAGGCTCGGCACAGGGCCCGCCCGGGAGGCAGGTGGGGCCTCCGCGGCCTGGCCCAGCCCCGGCCGCCCGAGCCCTGCTGGGGGCGCGGCACCTTACCATTTATTTACAAACTCCTGGAAGTCCTGCGTGAAAGCGCCGTGAGGCAGCTTGGGAGGAGGCTGTGCGAGAGAACAGACGGGTGGGGGTCACACACTCGAGGATGCTTCAGAATCACGGAGAGAACACAGCACGGCAATTGGCGGGGACCCTCGGGATGCGCCTCTCCTGCCCTGGCCCTTCGGCGCACTGGAGGCGGACACCCGTCCCCTCTCCCTCCCGGCGGCCTCCCCTCAGGCCCTGCGCCCGCCACCCCGACTGGCTCGGGCTCTTCCAGGGTTTTCTTTCGAAAGCTCGCTTTGGGAGCACCAGTTCTGGAGGGAAGGAGGGCAGGCCTCACCCTCGCCTTAGAGATGAGGGCGGTCACTCTCAACCACACTCGTCCTGTTGGGCCGCCCACCTCCGTGTGTGTCTCGGCATGAGCCACGGGTCTGGACCGGAGTGGGCAGCTAGCTCCAGGGGTCTGGGCCCTAACGCCAGGGGACCCAAGGAGCCTGGCCCGGCACATGTCCTGGGGTGGGGACAGCCAGTGCAGGGTCAGGCCCGTCAGGGAAGGCGGGGGGCAGGGGCTGTCCTGGTGAAATGCACAGGGCCTCCCTGCTGGCTCTCTGCCCCCCGAGTCCTAGGGCCCGACCTTGGCGCTCAGGGCTGGGAGGGGTGGCGGCCTCCTGGGCTGGGGCGTGGCCGCCAGATGCAGCGAGCGCTGTGTCACCACAGCCACCCGCCCTGTTCTGTCCCTACCGACCCTGTTCGGAGCCACTCACCTCGACACCCAGCCCTGGGCCAAGCCCAGCCACCCCATTTCTCTGCTCTCACTTGAAGGGGCCACGGAAAACACAGGTCAGCCCACAGAAGGCCTGGGGGGGGAGGGCCAACCGCGCTGCAAGGGGGCGCCTTGGGGTTGGGTCCCGCTCCCATCTTTACGCTGTGATTTACTGTCTGCACAATGGCAGTCTTCACGCCACCCGCTCACGGCTGGGGAGGAGGACGAGGCGGGGGCCCTTCCAGGGGCTCTGTGCCTCCCTCCCCGAGAGGACATCGAGCCTGAACCTTCCCCGGGAAGTGGGACTATTTCTGACCCCTGCTCAAGGGCTGCGAGATGCTCAGGGAGCGATGCTGGGTGACAGCTCCAGGGAGGGCCCAGGTCCTGGCCTCGGAGCGCGGGGGCTGTGGAGGACTTCGGGTTTGGCTTTATAAGAACAAACAACACGAGGCGCCTTGGGGAGGGGTGGGTCTGTGCGGCACGGAGCAAGGACGGTCACCTATTTGTACAGCTGACAACCCCCTACCGAGACATGAACGTCTCCATCTCTNACCCACAGCCCACGTGCGGAATTCTCTTTTCAGGGACGTCTTCCAGCAGGAAGGGCTTCATTCCGCTGGCGTGAAGACGTGCCACAGGGGCTTCGGGTACGCACCTCGTTCACAATGTAGTCCAGCAACTCGAAGATGGCCATTGCGGGCCGGCTGTCTATCCCGTGACCTGCCGGGGGACACGGACAGTGGTGAGGGGCAGGCGGCCGCAGGTCCGCTGGGTGTCGGGTCTGAGTGTGAACGCAGCAGCACCCTCCTCCCCACGCTGGCCCAAACCGGGGGGCTCCACAGGCCGTGCGGCCGTGCCCTCGTGCCTGCCTTCCTGGCGAAGTCACTGCTCTCCTGAGCCTCGCGTGAGTTAATGAAACAGACGCCACAATGAACGGGGGCGTTTTCTGAGAAGTCACACACTGGGCACCGTGCTGCACCCAAGCTGGGCCTGTCACCACCCCCCGCTTCTGGCGCTCAGGCGGGGTGTGGGGGTGCTGCCCGGGAGCAAGGACGCAGCGTGACCTTGCGTGGAGACGGCAGCAGCCCCACGTGCCGCTCAGGGCAGGCGGCCGGCCGGGGGCGGCTGACCCCTGTCCCAGACCCAGCTGGCCAGGGCCAGGTTTGGCAGCTGGACTTTCGCCTTCTGTCCTCTGTCCTGAAGTGGGCACGTGGGCCGGGGCAGGTGCTGGCAGGCCAAGGCGCCTGGCACAGCCCAGCGTCCTCCCCGCAGGGAAGGGGCCACAGTGGAACGCCTGCCGTGCTATCTGGGAGGTGGCGCTGGGAGGGGTGGAGCCGGGGCCTGAGAACACAGACTGAGGGGGCCGGGGGGCTCTCCCCTGGAGAAAATCAAGACACCCCAGCAGTCTGAGCGTGGCACCAGGAAAGGGGAGCGTCTGGGCTCAAAAATACCATGAAAATCACTGTCTGACAACCCAAGTATCTGTCAACAGTAAATGGATACACAAATGTGGTCCATCCACACACTGGAATACGACGCAGCCATGAAGAGGAGTGAGGCCCTGACACAGCCACACTGTGGATGGACCCTGAACACATGACGCTCAGTGAGAGAACCAGACACAGAAGAACACACGGTGTGTGACCCCATTGATGTGAAATGTCCAGAACAGGCACATCCACAGACAGGAAGTGGGTTCATGTTTGTTGGGGGCTGCAGAGTGACTGCTGATTGGGTGGGGCTTCTTTCTGGGGTGATGGAATATTCTGGAACTAGATAGAGGTGATGGTTGAACAACTTTGTGAAAATACCCAAATCCACTGAATTGTACACCTTAAACGAGTAAATGTTAACGGTTTCGGTTCCATCTCAGTAAACCTATCACCAAACAGAGACACCAACGACAGTTCACGGAACATTCCTCTGGACTCGTTTAACTCAACTCTCTTCTTGTCACTTGACTTTAAAACCCACACACAGAGCCCTGAGCGCTGCTTCCTAGTTAATGCCACCTCGGCCATGACCCCTCCCCCTCGCCACCGCCCAAAGTGGCTGACGTGTCAGCCTGAGCCTCGCTGGCACCGGGGCGGCCCACTGCCCAGGTGGCCGCCCTGGGAACCAAGAGTCATCTGGGCGCCCGGCTATCCCCCGGCGCCCCCCGTCCCCCCATCCCTCCCACGCTGTGCCACGTTGGGGCTGCATCCACCAGCCACCTGAGGAAACTCTGAGTCAGGTTCCATCGGGGGCTCCCCGAGTGACCCGGCCCACACAAGGAGCCTGCGCTGCAGCGCCTCGGCGGTGGGCACGGGGCGCCCGCTGGGCAAGCCTTCTAGCTTTTCCGTTCGTCTGAATGTCTCTGTGATAAAACGTTGGAAAACCCAACCACCCGAGGGCTTGGCCGAGGAGCTAGTGTCTAGATCCCGGCGGCTGGTGAGGACAGGCGCAGCTGCCCGGACGGGACAGGTTTGGGGCTGCTCCCCGCGCTGCCCCCAGAAGCCTCAGGGTCATCTAAGTACTGCTGACCGCAGCGGGCACGACCCGGGGGGACAGGTGGTGCCGGAGGGCCCGAGGGGACCGGCAGCTCCAGACGCAGGCTGTACGTACCGCTGATGGGGCGCCCCGGGGGTCTGGGCCGTGGTGAGACGCTGTGCGGCTCTCCCTCCGCCCCATCGACCACGGGCCGGCCAAAGACGGCCTCCAGCTCCGTCGTGTCCGGCGGGGGGATGGGGTACCTCCCGATGGAGAGCTCCACCAGGGACAGGCCCATACTCCAGATGTCCGACTGCACCGAGTAGTGGGTGCCCTGCAGGCGCTCGGGCTGTCGGGCGACAGAGAAGGAAGGAACGCCCAGGGGGACGGCTGCAAGCGGGAGCCCGGAGCGCACGCGGACGGGGCGGCATCTCACCGTCTCTCCGACGCTCCCCCTGCAGCCCCATCTCAGCCCCCGCCCCCTAGAGACCAAGCGACAAGAAAGCAGTTCTGTGCCCTCTCTCTACCGCCTCGGGACAGGGAAGCTTCCTGGCGGTGTGACCTCGGCTCCTCAAAGACCCGCCGTCGCTAGTGCTTTTGGAAAAGGGTGATCAGCCCGAGAAGACAGCAAAATGCCTCCTTCTCATCACAAGCTCAAGACAGACTTCCCAGAATCTGCTCCTAGCTCACCCAGATGTTTCCTAGAATACTCGAGGGCTAGTTCCTTGGCTCAGAATCTAACTGACTGCTCTCCCCGCCTGGACTTTTACTGCCAGTGGAAAGGAAGCAGCAGGCGTTTCCAGAGAGAAAAACCTGTGCGAGAAGGTGACGGAAACTAGAACCTCAACGGAAAGAAGAAATCCAGCCAAGACAGAAAGTGGACCACAGGGAAGTGCAGGCTTCTGGAGAAGCTTCTGGAAAACGGGGCAGAGCTGAGGGGGGCGGGGGCCTCCGGCAGGACTCACAGACATGTAGGAGCGGGTGCCCACGAAGGAGTTGGCCATGGAGTCGATGAGCTGCCCGCTCACCCCGAAGTCGCACAGCTTGATCTCGCCCCGGGAGTTGACGAGGATGTTGGACGGCTTCACGTCTGAGGGCAGAGCTGGCGGGTGAGGGGCGCCCGCGGCCTGCCCGTCCCCCGCCCCCAGCCCAGAAGGCGCTCCCGTCTCACCTCGGTGCATGATCTGGTGCTTCTCCCGGAGGTAGGCCAAGCCCCGGAGAACCTGCGGGGAGCCACGGGGGCGGTCAGCAAGGCTGCGCCGCGGGGGCAGGACGCTCCTCTGGACAGGCCCACGGGCCAGACTTGAGGGGCCACCACGCCTGGCGCAAGCTCAGGGGACCTGCTTTCTGGCAGGGTGAGCGGGCAGTGGTGAAGCGGCGGCCACGACCACCTGCGCTGGGGACACAGACCCCCGCCACAGGCGGACACCGCTGCCCGCTCCGGCCTAGAGGAGGGCCGAGGCCCACGGCAGCGGAGACAAGGCCTGGGGCCCGGCGGCAGGGCTGTGAGTCTGGCCCGGCCGCCCTGCCTTGGGGGTCGCTCCAGCCCGACGGGCAGTCACTGCTGAGCGCCTCGGCGCCGGGGCTGTGCTGAGGCCCCCCGACCCACGGGGGGAAGCGCGCAGTGGGCGATTCCACCAAGTCAGCGGGGAAACACTCAAGGATGGTGGCACGTGGGACACCGTGTCCCTGGGGCCACGCCACCAGCGTCTCGTGCGACTGCAACGCCCAATGGGCAGAAAGGTATCGCCCCAGCACCCCACTGGCTGCCAGGGCTCCTCTGCCCCGGCCACGCTGAAGGGGGCCACAGTTAGAACAAGGCCGCGCCAGGCACGGGGCTGGGACGCGAAGGCCGGGGCAGCTGGCGCCGCACACTCACCGCGATGCTGACCTTCCCCAGGATCTCCTCGGGGATTCTCCTGGCTTCTTTCAACACCTGGTCCAGGGAGCCGCCGTCCTGGGGGAGAAAGGCCGCTCTGAGCAGCGGGCAGCCGGGCGGCGCCCCCGTGGGCTGGCAGGGTGGACACGGCCTCCCAGAGGGACGCCGAATGGCAGGTCTGACACCAGGCATCTCCCTCCCCAGAGCTGGAGCTCGAGGCCCTCCACGGGAGACAGACACCAGAGCACAGCTGAGCGCAACCGGCTGGCAAGAGCCGGGGCTCCCTCGGCCCCTGCCGCCTCGGGGCCGCACACCCGTGAGGAGCGGAGAGGCTGCCCGCACTCCCGGGGCGGCCCGGCCTTCCGGGATGCGGGCCCGTGGCCGGCGGTGACTCAGCCTCCCGGGTACCATGGCAGCAGCGGGCGGAGCAGAGCCCCGGAGGCGAGGGCTGCATGGCTGCCAGGCTGGCCACTGGAGCAACGGTGAGTGTGCCCGAGCCGGACCCGCTTCTGGGGGCCCAGGGTCCACTCCCAGCGGGCCGGCTGCAGCCCCAGCGGGAAGTGGGTGAGCAGAGGCGACGCAGAGGTGGGGCAGGAGAGACACGGCCGAGCCCATGCCCTCTGCACCACGCCCCTGCGCCCCTGCCTCAGCCCTGCTGCCCCTCTTCTCCGAGCCCCGGCCTCGCTAGGAAGGGACCCGGCGCACGAGGGGCACGGAGGACTCCTGGATGAGGTGACAGCTCCGCCCCTTTCCCTCAGCTCTCATCACAGCCTCGAGGCTGCTGTGCACGGAGTGTCCCACAGAGGACCTGACACGGGTCATCCCAGTCGGTCCCCTACCCCAGGCGTGGCCCCAAATCCACCTGAGGAGGAGGAGACGACAGAAATGGAGCGTCTTGCACAAGGTTGCCCAGCAGCAAACCTGGAGACCAAACCCCAGGGTGTCGCCGGCTCCGGCCCAAGAAGCCTCTTCAGAGGTGGGCTCCGAGGACACGCGCGCCAGCCGCCCAGGATGCTGGGTGGACACGGCCGAGTTCTGACCACCAGCCGGAGCCTGCCGTGGTCTCCCTGCACTCCCCAGGGAGGAAACTGGCCCTCAGGCTCGGGCGGATGAGGTGGGCGGCCCCAGAACTGGTGTTTCCTCCACTGTGCTGCTCCGGGCCTGTGCCCCCAGCCACCGGCCTCCTCGGGACCCCTTTTGCTTCAGCGGGGGGTGGGGCGAAGCCCGAGGTCTTGAGGAGGCCTGGGTCTGCCCTCTCTGGCTCTGCCCCAACCGTGCTCAGTGAGGATGGCCGTGGTGGGGAGTTCTAGAAAACCCAATGCACTCTGACCCTTTGAGAACCGGCATGACTCAACTAGCCCCACGCTGAGGCAAGGGACCCATGCGCAGAGCGGGGTGTGGCCGAGGAAGCCACGGGACCGGGCGTTCCGGCGAGCCTGGTCTGGCCAGGGCGCCTGCCCGGCCTGCTCTGCACGCAGGGCCAGATGGGAAGTCCTTCTCATTTTTTGTTTTATCATTCAACCTTAAAAGAACTTAAATTAAAAAAAACTTCTTTTTAAATTGTCATCCCTGCTCCCCAACGTGGCTCCTTTCAGTCTTGACTTCTCGTAGAAGTGGGTATGTGCGTGCTGCGGGAGAACATTCCGGAGAACGCCTGCGGAGAGGCCAGGCCGGGCCGGCACCACGCAGGTCTCACGAGGCAGCTCCCGCATGACGCAGATGTGCTCTCTCGACGGCAGGGTCCCCCTCGGCACTGAGGACATGGGGCTGGGTCATCTCTGTGGGGCCGTCCTGGCCACTGTGGGTGTTGAGCTGCATCCCTGGCCCCTGCCCACTTGATAGCAGAAGCATCCCCAGTGTGACAACCACAATGTCCCCAGACATGGCCCAGTGTCCCCTGGGGGGGGGGGCAGGACCACCTCCAGGTGCCACCCCTGGTCTACAGCCAGGGAGACTGAGGTCTGGCAGGGTAAGTAAGCCCCTCAGGTCACGTGAGCAGGATGTGGTGCAGGACACGGCACATCTAGGTCTCTCTGACCCCGAATCTCCCTCCTCACGCGTGGCCACACACTTTCATTTTGCGTGTGTGCTCGCAACGTTCTCGAAATTGTCTTTTAAAGCAGGTGATACGTGAATGTGCTTTTTTTGTAAAACTTCCAATGCAGATAAACAATACTCTGATGCCGTAGCAATTCCACTCGCCTCCTCTGAAGTGCGACTTACAGTCTTCCAGATCTTTCTGTGCATTTGCATACACACCCATACGCAGAGGGCGCACAGAGCCTTAAACACACATCCACACGAGTGGGTGGACGTGCATCTCCCTCCTCAGGTCCCCCACTCTGCGCACACACGCTGACTCCACTCTCCCCTGCATGGCAGCCTGGGATCTCTGGGACCGGCGGATCTCTCATCATCGAAGACGGGGCGGCACACTCTTCAGGAGATCCCACAGGAGCCCAAGAAACATGGAGAGGAGCCTCTGACTGCTCAGAGGCTGCGCCCCAGTCACTCCGGCCCTGAGACTCCCACTGTGCGCTGAGTTCTCCCAGTAGCAGGGTCAGGCCGCGGGGGAACCACCAGCCCTGCCGTGTCTAAGCCCCCGAGGCCCCGCGCGCCGGCCAGGTGAGGGTCAACTTCTGAGCCGACTCGGGGTGCTCATCGTCAATGAGGGACCTTTTCTCCAAAGCTGGGGCTGGAATCCACCTGACTGGAGACAAGAGCCGGTTCGCACATGAACCCAGGGGAGATCAGACGGGCCTCAATCAGGGAGCGGAGCCACAGAGCGGGAGGTCGACTGGGCAGATGTCACGACTGAGAAATGGAGGTGAAGGTCACGCGACACACGGGGACAACTGATGCTCCCTCGATGTTCCTCGTGTCTAGACTCCTCGCCTCAGCCTCGCCCCGGACCGGGAGGCAGGCACCACACCCCTGGGCGTGACAGGCCAAGAGGTGCAGGACGACCCAAGTCGGCCGAGGGAGGCGAGCGGTGCGCCGAGGCCCGACTCCAGGGCCCACGCGGGGCCCCCCAGGGCACAGGAAGGAGCGAGTGAATGAGGCAGACGTCCTGCAAACACGGGAACCCTCTGTGCCGGTGGATCAGCTCCGGGGGATTCCCGGACGTGCAGACACTGTGGGGAGCGGCGAGGGGAAGGGCCACCTCCCCCGTCCTCGACTTACTATCCTCTATGCCCCTCCGGAAGGCTCGTCCCAAACCTGAAAACCCGCGGCCTCCCAGGCGTGGATCAGAAGCGGTCAGGGGAAGGTGGGGAGCGCGGGCCCAGCGCAGCGCATGGCTGTTCTCCTGTGCGTCACATCGCGCTCCACCCTCCTCGCACGCGCGGCGCCCAGCACCCCACACAGCCCACCCAGGAATCTCGGGAGGGTGAGCACAGCCAAGCAGTGGAATCGCCAGGCCTCCCCTGCATCCTGGGGGACCCTCTGCAAGCTGCAGGCGCAGACACCTCCCGCCAAAACCGAGGCTTCAATCACCAAGAATGAAGGAGAGGGGGTGGTGGTGAGGCCCCCTTTTCTGCAGGTGGGGGGGCCTTCAAACTCCTACGATGTCTGGGGAAACAGGTAGGGGTGGCGGAGAGCACTGGAGAGGAGGGGGCGGGAGGGAGACGGGGAAGGGGGAGGGACAGGGAAGCGGGGAGAGAAGAGGAGGGGAGGAGGGAGGGGCAGGAGGGCCGAGGAGGGGGGAGGAGGAAGCAGGGCGGGGAGGAGGGGAGGAGGGGAGCGACAGCAGAGGAGCTCCCCTCAGACCACAAAGCGACTGCACGCCCTTCTCGCCCGATTCTCGGCTGACAGTGCCCGGGCCAGGCGGGCGGGCAGACACGATCTCCCACTCCCGGGTGAGAAAAGGGGCTCCGAGGGGGCTGCCCGGCGGGGATGGCGGGGACCACGCGGCTTGCTAGGGGCAGGGCGGGCGGGAGCACCTTCTCGGGTGCTCCCTCTGAAGCTGTTACACCACCCCGCCCGCCCACTCACGACGCCTTCCTTGCGGGCGCTTGCTCAAATTTGTTTCCTGCCTTCATTACAAAACCATCAGAGGGGACAGTGCGTTTGCGAGGCGTGACCGAAGCTGCTGTGCCGACAGGCACGCCGCATCCTGGTTTTGCAAGGGCCCCGCTGGGCCTGGGCTGGACAGGCGGCAGCAGGCAGTCTCGTACCTGACCAGTTCGCTCGCAGAGGGTCGGCAGCGTTTCCTCCCAGGCCCTCAGCTCTGACCACTTCTGCTTTCATGACACCCAATCCCACCCATCTCTGAGCTTTAAGACCGGCGTTTCTTAATAGGGGGTACATGAGAATCAAGCGTGGCGGTTTAAAAAAAGACAGGTGCTGTGCTCCTCCCCAGAGCTTCTGAATCCACAGATCTGAGCTGGGGTGCAGACCTGGTCCCGCCTTTCAAACAGCTCCCCAGACTGTTGCTCTCTCTTCAGAGGGCGCTCAGGAAATATTGGTCAATTGCTTAATCACAGGTACTCTTGGGCCCAGCCATTCCACTGGGAGACCTGCAAGTCACCATCCAGGTACATGTGGATGCTGGAATACTAGACGGCAGGAAAAAAGCCAGAGCCAGCTCCATATTTGCCAACAGGGAATGACTTCTACTACGTGTCAAGCAGAAAAGCCAAGCTGGGAAGAGGGTGCCTGGTGTCTAAAAACAAAGGAATCACGTACACAGATGCTCACACGGACATCGGCTGCCTCCAGAAGGATGCCCTTGGAGACAGTTGTGCTGTGGCCTCTGAGGACAGGCCCAGAGGGGCACAGGCAGGCAGACCTCCTTCTCCCCGGGCACCCCCTCTTTCTGCCAACTCTCCGTCTTGCCACATCTAGCTGCTCGCAGCCTGGGCGGCTGTGGGGATGCTGGCTGCGGCCCTGGCGTGGGGTGCCCCCAGGGCCCCGTGCTCACCATGTGTTCCATGCAGATGCTGATCTCACCGTCACTGTAGAAGGCCCCGTAGAAGCCCACGATGTACGGCGAGTTACACTCGTGCAGCACCTGCAGCTCGCGGATGATCTGGTTCCGGATGGCCGGCTTGATCTCCAGGTGGATCAGCTGCAAGGGAACGGGCAGCAGGTTCAAGACCAGACCACTGAGGGGCCTGCAAAGAGGGGGCCTCGCTCCTGTGCTCTGGAGGTGCTCATAACAGCAGACCAGCCTGCAATCCACTCCTAGGTGTCCGTCTACCTAAGAGAACCGAAAACACACGTCCACACACAAACCTGTACATGCGTGTCCACAGCAACGTGATTCACAACAGCCAAAAGGCGGAAGCTACCCGTGTCCATCAGTGGATGATGGATAAACAGTGTGTCCATCCATGTAGGGGAATATGATGCAGCCATGAAGAGAAGTGAGGCCCTGACACAGCCACACCGTGGATGGACCTTGAACGCATGATGCTCAGTAAGAACCAGACACAGAAGGACACACGGTGTGTGATCCCATTGATGTGAAGTGTCCAGAACAGGCAGATCCACAGACAGAAAGTGGGTTCGTGGTTGTCAGGAGCTGGGGAGGTGGTGGGGAGTGACTGCTAATGGAGAAGGGTTTCTATTTGGGGTGATGAAAATTTTCTAAAATCGATGGTAGTGATGGGTACACAATCCTGTGAATATACCAAAAACCAGTGAATTATATGTTCTAAAAGGGTAAACTGTACGGTATGTGAATTACATCTCGATAAACCTGTTAAAAAAAAAAATCAACGGAGCAAATATGTTTCCCTCAGTTACAGGGGGAGCTCTGTGAAGAGGAGTTTTCTGCCGCCCAATCATATGATGTGCCAGCCTTTCCCAGGAGCCGGGCCAGGGGATGCCCCAACAGAGGGGCGATTCCTTCCCCCCGCCCCCCTCAGGCAGGTTTCCCCAGAGCCCTTCCCCCCTCCAGGCCAGAGACAACACAGAGAGCCTCCAGCTGCCAGCCTAGGACCCCTTCCACTTGAGTTCAGGTTGGCAGAGGGGACGTCACCAAATCCATGACATTTCAAAAGGTGAGAAAACAAAGGGCCACCTGGAGAGAGGCGGAGAAGACAGCTGAGACACACCAAGAGCAACGCCCAACTGCAGACCCCAAGTGAGCCAAGAGCCACCGCCCGGCGGCAAAGAGCCGGGCCGGCCACTTAGAGTCCTAGCTGCACCGGCCATCATGATATGACAAGAAAAGGGTGTGATTTCCACCCTTTGTCAGAGAGGCGGAGCCAGATTACAGGTGTCTAAAAACCATCACCGTCAATTCAATAGATGTTTGTTAGAGTCGATTACACACAAAGCCCGCGATGAGGAGAGGGAGAAGGCAGAGACAGCCGTCTGGGGAGGAGAAGCAGGTGAACCACCTCAGAGGTGGAGGTGCCCCGTCGCAGGAATCACACAAAGCTGATCCAGGGCTCAGGCGACACGGGGCAGCCTTGAAGGACGGGTAGGAGTCGGCCAGACAAGGTGGGGGCAGGTGCTCCAGGTGGAGGGACAAAGGGCTGCCTGTTCGAGGGCAGCCGGGCATGAAGGGGTGTGTGCCGAGTTCGGGGGGGCACAGGGTACGTGTGGGGGTGCCACCTGCTCACAGGCCCATGCCGATGACCTTCTCGACCTTGAGAACTGCAGCAGGTTCCAGCAGCACGGGGCCCAGGGCCTCCACTTGAAGGTTCTCCCCCCGGCCCAGCCCACAGACACGGACACTGCACCCCCCAGGGCCACCCCAGCAGGATGGCTGTTCACACCAGGACCCCAGGATGCTCCTTCCCTCAGCGGGACCACGTCTGTGAGGTGACGCCCGAAATGCGCACACAGATACGCTCTGAAGGCGCTAGAAGCTGGGTCCGAGAGGGAAGCTGCGTCGAGGGTGGGAGGTCTACCCGGAAAGCTGAGACAGGAGGGGACAGCAAAGCCGATGGGCGGGCAGTCAGGAGGAACGCAGACCAGCGCTGCCCAACAGAAACGCGACACGAGCGCGTATTTCATTTTAAATCCTCTAGCTGCTGAGTTAATAAAGTAAAACGAAACAGGAGAAGTCAAATGCATTTTTCATGTACTTTGTTTAACTCAATGTATGAAAACACCGCCGTTTCGACAAGTAATCCATGTAAAAACATCAATGAGAATTTTTTCACGTGGAGCCCTTGAAGCCTGGTGTGTTAGCTCGCACGTATGGCAGCATCCGTTTGGACCGCCTGCGTTTCCAGGGCTCAGCAGCCACGTGTGACCGTGCTTCAGAGGAGCCACAGATGAGCGAGCGGCCGGGGAGTGAGAAGCCACTCAGCTTTAGAGCAGCGGAGGGGTGGACAGAACTGGAGGGAATCCCAGGTCCCGGAGGCTGGGGTCGGGGCCCTGACGTGAAATAAGACTGCGGGAGTCAGGCTTTCGGGAACGTGCGGTGAAGAGAAGGGGCCGCTGCTACCTGATCCCGGGTTTAATGGGTCTGTTGTATCTTGTGAAGTGAGATACACTTACCCAGACCGCTAGGAGCCCCCACTGAGGGTGTGCGGGGGAGACAGGGTCGCTGGCCCCACTGCACTGATGGGCAAGCTGAGGTCCCGGGACGGTAAGTCCCGTTCCCGGGGCGCACGGCTGGTGGGCGGGCAGGTCAGGATGGGGCCGGGCTCACGGACATCCCCCCGGGGTTTCCCCTGCAGGATGGGGGATCTGAGTTAGGAATGGGGGTGGGGGGGACGCACCAGGAAAAGAGGGAAGTGGATTCTGGAGGCAAAGCCCTGACAGCTTCCACCAGGTCAGGTCAACTGTGCAGGGCAGACCCAAGAGGTTCAAACCCAGTTCAGACACCGACCCAACTCAGCCTCAGCTTTCTCATCTGCAAAGTGAAGCTGTTGCTCCACCAAACGAGGACTCGTGTTGAGGGTTCAGCACTGGCTCTGACACGGGGCACCCACTTGAAAGATGGCAGCTCGTGTTATTAGGGGGCCTTGGGCAGGTCACAGAACCTCCTTCTAGAAGCGAGCAGGTGCAGCTAAACGCAAGGCCGAGGGTACAGGGAAGGCGAGGAACAGGAGCCCCCGCACGTGTAACTAACAGGTGGAAGTCCTCGCCGAGCTCCCCCGGCCCGAGTAACGCCGAGGTTCTGTTCTGGGCCTCTCAGAAGGAAGCAGGAGTCAGAAGACCACGCCTGGGCCAAGAAAACATTCACGAACGAGCGTGACTGCAAAATCAGGACGGGTTTTCTCAGGTCCTACGGAACCGCTCTTGTTGCTTTCCCAGCATGCCATGGTGGTTAGGATAACCCTCTGCCAATCAAAGGGACCAGGGGGACGCTGGCCCTCAGAGCGGGATCCCGACAGGCCTTCCAGAAGCCTCACCCCTCACCCCCGCAGGAGGCCGCACGTGGAGATCTGACGAGCTGACACTCAGGATGCATCGAATTTGTATCCGGCTTCCCAGGAATTGGGAATCGCAGCACCCAGGGCAGCAGAGGGAGGACTGGGGCCATTGATGCCTAAAAACCACGTTGTCACTTCAATTTTCCCGTCTGTGCCCTCGGCTTAACAAAGGCAGACTGGCCTCCCGGGTGAATGGGCATTCCGGATGGATTGACAGGAGCCCCAGACCCCCCCAGATGGGCCGAGGGCCCTGGGCCGTCAGGGAGTCATGGCCCCAACCGCACGATGGCCACGGAGCCGGCCTTCTTGTTCAACGTAGTCACCAGATGCACGTGGGCGCCTGCTCTGTCCCCACACCGGAGGTGACAATCTACGGGAAACAAAATCTGAGGTCCTTTCCCTTTAGTTATCTTGGACCTATTTTTTTTTAACTTTTTGTCTTGAAAGAATTACAGAAGCACGGGAAGTTGTAGAAACAGCAAAGAGGATCCCGTGGACCCCGCAGCCAGCCTCCCCCAACGGTGACGTCTACGACTGAAAGACCGTGTCAAACCAGGAGACCAAAAGGGGACAGCACCGCTCACTGGACCACAGGACCTGTCTGGCCTCCCTGGTCTTAAACTCCTCAATCTTCCCAGGGTTTCATACAGCTGCAGATAAACCCCTAGAGTCACCTTTACTACGAGGCATGTCGGCCCGGAAGATTCCTCACTGGCCTGAGAGAACCCCTCAGTCCCGGATGCAAACCCTGACCAGCGCTCGGGCTACGGCGGACCAGAGATTTCCAGGGCCGCTCTGGTCTTGAAGCTGCCGCCTGGGGTAAGGCTTCAGGAGGAAGGGCGGCTCCACAGGCAGGAGAAAGAGCTGCGGGGCTGCACCCAGTGGAAAGCAAGTGCCTGGTTCCCGGGAAAGGCGGGACCCTCAGGAGACGCTGGGCCACACAGACCCACCCGGGCCTGGGGCGGGCAGGTCTCCAAGAACACGATTTGGGCACCACAGGATGACGGGCTTCCAGAAAGAGGCGGCTGAAAGAACTCGCTCCTACGCGCTAAACCCCTTGTCAACACGAAGTCCCCTGGTCACGCGTTTAGGAGCCACTATCCCCAGTGGTCACATCCTCTCCTTCCAACTCCCCACGTCTCCCCGGGAGTGCTCCCGCACATTTAGTGGGAGGCTGCGCTGTAGCGCAGGGGCCCAGACAAGGGAGGCCTGGACTCCTCAGCGCCAGGGTTTGCACCAAAGGGTGGGGTGATGGTTGATTTCATGTGCCCACTTGGCTAGGCCACGGTCCCCAGTGGTTGGTCCAATACCAGTCTAGATGTCACCATGAAGGTATTTTTTAGGTGTGATTTAACATGGAAATCATCAGACTTTGAGAAAAGCAGAGGACCCTCCATTAGTGGGTGGGCCGCATCTAATCAGTTGAAGGCCTTAAAAGACCGAGGTCCCCACCAAAGAAGAGGGAATTCTACCCCCAGATTGCCCTTGGCCTCGAGCTGGAACATCAGCGCTTTCTTGGATCTCCAGCCTGCCAGCCTGCCCCGCAGATTTTGGATTTGCCAGACCCCCAGGACTGCGTGAGCCGATTCCCTAAATACCTCTCTTTCTCTACACACACACATGCGCCCTAGTGGTTCTGTCTCTCTGGAGAACTCTGACTAATACAAGTAGTTGGGTTACCCCATCGCCAAGGGACCCCCTCACGTGACCATCGCAGCAGAGCCCCGTCTGGGTCTGCAGTGCTTTCTCCTGGTCATGAAGTCAGGGTGATGCCAGCTCTAAGGGGACCTGATTCTCCTCCTTTCTTCCCCAAAACTCCACTCACTATGTTTCTCAAGCCAGTCCATAAACAGTCCGGGACATTCCTGGGAATCTGAATTTAAGACCTCCCCAAGGGCAGAAGTCTGTGATGGAAGGGAAGAGCCTCGTAAGGCAAGCCAGCATCGCCGTAGTCTACCTAGACCCCGGGCTCTTCCTCGGGACCGGGACCCACACTGTGGGGAGGGCCTCTGAGCCCAGGAGCCAGTGAGGAAGCAGAGGCCACACCGTTCAAACCTCCGTCCCATCTACCAGGGAGAAATCACCCCCTACACGGACCGTGAAACAGGCGACAGAATGCCCGCCCCGCCGCCGGCTGCCTCTCACCTTTCTGGCCATGATGAGGCCCGAAGGTCTGTGCTGGACCTTGGTGACCACTCCGCCGTTCCCGGCTCCCAGCTCTGAGATCCTCTCGAAGTCATCGTCCTTGAGCTCCCCGACCTTGGCCTTCTGGGTGAGAAAGGCTTCCAGCCGCTTCTTCTGCTGCTCGTCGAGTTCTAGCTCCTCGAGCTTCTTCTGGAGGTCCACCAAGTTCGCCCTGCAGAGACCCCAAGGGCAAGGGTGAGTGAGGAGTATACGAGCTACTGAGAGACGACGCAGCCCGAGCCGAGGTCGCCGTGTGGCTGCCGCGCATCGGGCCCCGGGCTGGCGGCTGGGAGGACGCGGAGAGGAACCAGACCTGACTCTCGTGCTCCAGGGGCCTGCGACCCAGCAGGAAGGCAAGACCCCCGGCAGACACACAGCTGACCCGAAGGGGAGCCCGGCTCCCCGAGAACTGAGGGCACGGGCTCTCTCCCCGCTCACAAAGTTCAGGACAGATCCCAGGACCTGGAAGACCAGCTCTGGGATCAGACCCAGGAGCCTTCCTGAAGCAAGGGCTCCAGACCGTGTGGAAGGAGACGAGGGGACTGGGGAGACGAGACCAGGGGTCGGGCGCGTGAAGGCCCAGGCCAGGCCCCCTGTCCTTCATGAGGACGGAGGAGCAAACTCGCTGTGAGTGGCCTCAGAGCAGAGAACCAGAACCAATGGGCAGACAGAAGTCTCGGCGTCCGTGCCTTTAATTTACACGAATTCCTCACAGGCATTTGAGGGGGAAAAGGAGAGGGGCGTAATTTCAGTAGTGCAGACAATTCCAGGGCATTCCGCCCAACCTGCACACTCTTATCACACCCTGAGCATTACTGAAAACACTAGGCATTTATACACACACACACAGATTCCTGGACCTGGTTATTAAGAAAACCAACCACGTCTATTGCACTTTAGTGGGTGACTCAAGGGATCTTCAAAGGACATTCTGACAATAAGCTATTTTCACTAATGCTTTGATTTTTTTTTTTTTTTGGTGAGGAAGATTAGCCCTGAGCTAACATCCGTGCCCATCTTCCTCTCCTTTATACATGGGATGCCTGCCAAGGCATGACTTGATAAGCAGGGCATAGGTCTGCGCCCGGGATCCGAACCTGCAAACCCAGGGCTGCCAAAGCAGAGCATGTGAACTTAACCACTATGCCACCGGGCTGGCCCCACGGATGCCTTGACTTTGAAGCAGATCCTGTAGGAAAAGGCGGCTCCCCGTGACAGGCAGGGAGACTTCAGCTCAATGCACACAAGAACCCACCTAGTGCCGTCCGAAAGAAACAGAAGGGAAGCCACGTGTGCAATTTAACATTTCCTAGCCACGCTAAAAAAATATGCATCAGGTGAAATTAATTTTAATATATTTGTTTTAACCCATCAAAAATATAATTTTCAATGGGTAATCGATATAAACAAATGAATATTCATTTTTTACTTTTTTGTATTTTATGTCTTTGAAATCGGGAATGCATCTTATACCTACAGCTCCCCTGAATCTGGACAAGCCACTGCCGGCTGTGTTTGGGGCTAGTGGACCAGACAGTGTGTGCAGCTAAGGATACAGGAGAACGGGCCCCCTCGGGCGGTCCTCAGTCACCAATTCCTGGGGGGGTTTAGGCCGAGGTTGACTGTCTGCCTGGGGGAGACCTCACGGGGGATTCAAGCAGGGACGAAGGGAAAATGCAATTCTCAGGGACCTTCCAACCTCTGAGTTCGGCCACGACTCGCCTGCCACTTAAAGAGGTGCCAGCAAAGGGCAGAGAGGCCGGGAGGCGAGATGACCTGCCACTGGGCGATGTCACCTGAGCTGGTAGGGGGCTAGGTGCCACTTCCTGAGCAGGTACCAGAGCTCTGCAAACACCATCTCGTTGAAGTCTCATGATCCTCCCGGGGATGAGTCTCTTGCAGCGCCCCCCCCCCCCCCCCCCCGCACAGGAGGGAACAGGCTCAGAGAGGTTGAGGAACTTGCCCGAGGGTCACAAGGCAAGGCAGTGGCAGAGGCCAGAGCAAACCTGTGTCCTTCCTGATTGCAGAGCCTGTGTTCAGGGCCTCTGCTCCTCGCAGCGTGCCCGGAGCCAGGGCCCGGGGCCTAGCGGGAGCTCACTGAACGCCTGGGAGACCAAGAGCTGATGAAGAAGGAATGACGACTCTGACGGACGCAGCAGGGGAGGCAAAGGCAGCATGAGGGGACGTGAGCCGGTTCCTTCCCCCTAGGGCTGAAGGGGCCATGTTTGAGGCCAGACTCTGGAAGGTCTCCAGCCCTGCCCTGTGACATCTAAAATGCAATCTGGAGTCAGCTGATTAATCCATTTTAAATTTAATGGCAACTCGACTGTGGTTATAAAAAAACCCTGGAATTCCAACGGCTGGCCTCCTCTGCTGGGGGAATTCTTGAAGGGATGGAAATCAGAAACCACATCAAAGAAAGAGAAGGGAAGAGGAAGAAAGACCTCTCCCGTAGGAAGGGCAAGGAGCGGGTTTCTGAAAATTAGGAACCCGTCCCGCCTTGAGCTGTGCGCTCGGAGACGGAGAAAGATGCCGGCTCACACACACGTGCGGGAAGACTGTCCTTCAGCCGGGGCGCAGGAGGCCAAGTCCCCGAGGCGACCAGACGTGCCCTTCGCCCATCACACCACAAGCACAGCCAGCGGACCCCCCGGCCAGGGGCCCCTGGACCACCCCGCTCCACCGGCATGGAGAGCAGGGGAGGGGAGGTCATGGGGACTTCTGCGGCCACGCGGTCACCCCGGTGCCACCGTACACACTACGATCCTGCCATCCCATAGCCCCACCACCCCCTGCTCCCTGCTCCCTCCCCTGCCCCCCAGCCCTCCAGTCTCCCCACCGCGGCCTGCACTTCTCCAGCCCGGAGGCTCTGCCAGTCCATTCCATTCAGAATCTCCGCTTATCCGCCTTCAGGGGTCCCAGCTGGGCCCCGCTCCTTTCCCCCACCCCTCCCACTTCTCCCCACACCCCACCCCTCCACATCCCCCTCACTCCCCGCTGCCCCAGCCTCCTCACCCCTCTCTGCAACTTCCAGGGGCTCCCTCTCCCCCACCAGCAGGGTCTTCTCATCGTGCCCTTAGTCTCTCAGGCTCCTTTGCCCCCAATTCCCTCGGAGACTCTCCCCTCCTCCCCACACCCCTTCAGGGACCCTTCCCCCATCCTCATCGCTCAGGCGGCCCTTCCCTGTTCCTGGTCTTCTGTGGACCTCCTCACCCCATCCTCACTCCCAGGGACCCCCCCTCGCCCCTTACTCTGATTCACTACTCAGGGACCGCCCACACCCTGTCCTCTCCCCATAGGGACCCCCTCAAGACCCCTCAACCTGTCCTCACCACTCAGGAACCCTCCTCACCTCCTCTTCCCCTCAGGATCCCGCACTCTGACCTCACCACTCACGGACTCCCCCCTTACTCCTATCTCACTGCCTGGGACTCCCTGACCCCTCCTCTCCTCTCAGGAATCCCCCCATCACCCCTGATTCACGACTCAGGGACCCCTCAACTCGGATCGCAGTACTCAGGGGCCCCACGCGCCATCCATTCCCTGCAGGGACCTCCTTCACCCCAATTCACGACTCAGGCACCTCCCTCACTGCAATTTCACTATTTAGGGCCCCACGCCCCATCCTTTCCCCGCAGGGACCTCTCCTTGCCCCGGCTCTCTACCCAGAGCCCCCTCAGCCCATCCTCTCCCCACAAGAACCCGCCCTCAACCACTCAGGGCGCCCTCCGCCCATCCTCGCTACTCAGGGCCCCCTCATCTCATCCTCTCCTCTCAAGAACCCCCTCCATCCTCCATCACTGAGGACCCCCACCTCGATACTCAGAGCCCCCTCCCCCACCCTCACTACCCAGGTTCCCTCTCCCCATCTTCTGGGGGGGGACCCTCCATCCCATCCCTTCCTCTCAGGGATCCCTCCCCCTGACTTCTTTAATCAGGGCCCCCTCTCCTGACCTCACTATTCAGGGACCCCCCCCACCCCGTCCTTTCCTCTCGGGAACCCCCTCCCCCTCCCTCATCACCCAGGGCCCCCCTCCCCATCCTTTCCTCTCGGGAACCCCCTCCCCCCTCGTCCTTCAACACTCAGGGACCCCCTCCCCCCTCCCTCATCACCCAGAGCCCCCTTTCCCCTTCCTTTCCTCTCGGAGACCCCCTCCCCCCTCCCTCATCACCCAGGGCCCCCTCTCTCCGTTTTTTCCTCTCGGGGACCCCCTCCTCCCGTCCTCCATCACTCAGGACCCCCTCCTCTGTCCTCGCCACTCAGGGCCCCTCCCCCTGCTCCCCCGAGACCCCCCACGCCGCCCCCTCCCCCCGTGCACCCCCGGCCGGCCACTCACTCGGAGGCGCCCTCGCTGGTGGGGGACGGGCCCTCGGCGATGGCGGGGCTGATGTTGAGCGCCGGCAGCACCGGCTTCCTCCGGGCCAGCATCGGGGCTCCGCGGGCCGGCGGCGGCGGCGCCTCAGCCGGGGCCCATAGGGGGCGGGCCGGGAGCGGGCGGCGCCGACGCGAGCCCGGGGCTGCGGCCGCGGCCTAGCCGGCGCCGGGGCGGCGAGGGCGGGCGGCCTGCCGACCGGGGCCGAGGGGCGCCGGGGGTGGACGGTGCGCCGGGGCTGAGGCCGAGGAGCCGCCGCTGCTGCCGCCGCCGCCGCCGCCGCCGCCGAGGCCCGAGCCAGGCTGACGCTGCAGCCAGAGCCCCGGAGGCCGAGGGAGGGGAGGGGAGAGACGAGATCGCGAGCCGGCCTCTCGCGAGAGCCAGCGCCAGCCGCCGCGCCGGGCCCCGCCCCTCCCCGCGGCGCGTGCGCACCAGCCGAGGCCACCTCCCCTAAGGTGGAAGGGGCGGAGACCGACTCCAGGCGGTGCCCGGAGCTGCGCGCTCTCACCTCCCACCGGGCGAGTGCGCATGCGCTGGGGGCCGGGGAAGGCAGGGCGGGATAGAGGCGGCGGTGGGGTTGATGAGCGCGGGCAGGTGGGCAGGGGAGAGGTCAGACCCTCAGAGCCGTGGGGGTGCCAGACGAGGACTACATGAGCCAGTGAAATCCCCCAAAATTGCCAGAGGTGGACCCAGAGTCAGTTTAAGTCTTTTTGCCAATTCTGGAACCCCCCCCTCCCCACTAGCACCTCATAATATCAAGTATCCCCATTCTTTTAAAAAGAGAGCTCATTGTAAAACTTTTTTGTTGTGGTGGTAAATATACGTAACATAAAACTTACCATTTTGACTATTTTTAAGTGTGCAGCTCAGTGGCATGAAGCACACTCACGTTGTTGTGCAACCATCCCCACCATCGTCTCCAGAACTTTCCATGTTCCCAAACTGAGACTCTGTCCCCATGAAACACTGACTCCCCCTCCCCTCCCCCAGCCCCTGGCCCCACTGTCTACTTTCTGTCTCTGTGGATGTGACTCCTCTAGGGACCTCCTGGGAGTGGATCACACAGTATCTGTCCTTCTGTGTCTGGCTCATGTCACTAAGTGTCATGTCCTCAAGGTCCAGCCATGTTGGAGCAGGTGTCAGAATCTCCTTCCTTTTTAAGGCTGAATAATATTCCATTGTATCAGGCCGGCCCCGTGGCTTAACGGTTAAGTGTGTGAGCTCCGCTGCTGGCGGCCCAGGTTCGGATCCCGGGCGTGCACCGACGCACCGCTTGTCTGGCCATGCTGAGGCCGTGTGCCACATACAGCAACTAGAAGGATGTGCAACTATGACATACAACTATCTACTGGGGCTTTGGGGAGAAAAAAAAAATTCCATTGTATGGATGGACCACATTGTGTTTATCCATTTGTTCATTGATGGACATTTGGGTTGTTTCCACCTTCTGACTGTTATGAATAATCTGGCTGTGAACATGGGTGTGCAAATATCTGTCCAAATTCCTGCTTTCAATTCTTTTGTATATCTACTCAAAAGTGGAATCGTTGGATCATATGGTAATTCTATGTTTAATTTTTTGAGGAACCACCAAAGTGTTTTCCACAGCGGCGACACCATTTTATGAGAAAGGTCATTTTAACACTAATAAAAAAAAAGAAAAGGCAAGACAAGAAGGAAGTACGTGACACAGAATAAACAACAGTCATTTAAACAAGAAAAAATTGACTTCATGAAAAACTCCCTGCATTGCTTTTCTTTTTGTCACGTCTCTGAGCACGGGTGTACATTTCATGGTGGGGTGCCCCTTTGGGAACCACATGGGAAGACACAGGCACAGTGAACAGTCTCTTCCAGGGTCCATCCAGCCCAGGTCCCCTGGTCTCCCTGGCTCAGTCCTGCCCACTTCCTCTCCAGGTGCCCCTCACACGTTCTTTTAACAATTGATTTGCAACGCCCTTTATGTGAAAGCTACAGTGCTAGGCACCAGAGATACAATGTTTAAAAAACAGATACATAATACACATATACATAATTGCAAAATGTGACCATGTTCTAAAAACGCAAGGATGTAACCACAGCTCTCCCCTGATTAAAACTGTTCCCAGACACGTCTGTCTGCGCCTCCACTTCCACAGTCTGAGCATTTTCAGTTTTGTCTCTGGCTGCTCCCACCCACTCACCCAAAATTCAGGGGAATGTTCATCTGGCCTCAGATAATGCAGTGACCTTTCTCAGCTCTGGGCGTTTCCTCTTTCTTTCTGTTCTGCCAAGTGATCTCTTCATCATTTTATTTCATTTTAGGCTGTATATATCCACAGAGTCTTTTTTATTGAGCTATAACTTACATATAATAAATGCACAGTTCTCGAATGTTCGAGAACATTCGACTTTTACAATTGTATATACCCATGTAACCATTCCCGGAAACAAGGCGTAGGACATTTCTGTTACTCCGGAAAGTTTCTCAGTGCCCTATGCAGTTAATCTACCTCGCCCCAATCAGCAGTGGTGTCCTGGTAAATGTTTAACAGCGGGCTTTTGAAATAAGGAACTGGGGGGGGGCAGAGAGAGGCTGATTTATAATTTGTGACATTTGCCCATTTCTGTGGTGTAAATATTTCCACCATGGCTGATTTCCAGCTACCACGAAGCTAGAAAGAATGGTACCGAGAGGCTCCTATGAGCCAAGACAAGCTGGCCACAGCACACCACTGCCCCAGAGACACTCTAGATTCTGATTTCTATCCCCATTGATTCATTTTGCATGTTCTAGGGCCTCATAGAAATGGAATTGTACGGTACATACTCTTTTTGTGTCTGACTTCTTTTGCTCAGCACAATATTTTTGCAATTCTCCCGTGGGGTTGCATATAACACTAATTTGTTCTTTTTCCATGCCATATGACATACCATGGTGTATATTTTGGGGATTACCTTCTTGAGGAGGGTGAAGAGATCATATCTTTTCTGATGATCAGTGTTTTCTGTTCTCCTTGGTTCCTATTTGGGGGCTCAGCTCACAGGCCACGTTTTCCAGCAAGTCTGATTCTCCCAGCTTCTGCCAGCTGCCTACTTGCAATTCCCAGTGCACCCTGTTTATTTCTGGTTTACAGCTCTCACCGCGTTCTGATGCACATCATTGCTCTTTCATTTTGCCTTCCCTGCTAGTTACCAACGTTTTGAAGGCACGGAAGAGGTTGAATTTGTCTCCTCTCCCAGATCAGCCCCTCGGATACAGTTGATGCTTCGTACATTAATGCTACTTGAATGAATGAAACGGGCGTTCCTGTCCTCAGAGACGTAAATTTCCTACTAATCACCCGATTCTCAGAACTTGTCATAGTACATGAGTTTTTATTATCCAGCTTACATTACAGACTCACATCCTCCACTCCTTTATCTTGACTGGCGAGCACAGTTTGCTCTGCAGCCTCTCCGTGTTACATATCTCCCTGCTTATTGTTGGTTGCAATCCCCACTTTCTTCGTACATCAGTTTCCTGCTTCCAGGGACGTGGGTGTCTCCTAAATCACTTCCCTCCCACTGAGAAATAAATTTCTAACAGCTTTGTTGATAGATTCAATGAAAGGTGACATTTATCTTGATTAGGCACGATCTAGTATTAATGTCACATGTGTTCACTGTTCCTATCTGGAAATGCACCCTGAACTTGATTGCTCTCACCTGTGCAGTGGATTAACCAAAAGGATTGCTGACCTGACCCCTTTGGAAAGCAATTTAGCACTATCTTGAATACCCTACAACCTAGGAATTCTGCTCCTAGGCATACAACCTAGGAAACTCTTGCTCTCATATAACCAGGAGACACCGACACTATGTTCTCGATGGCAAAAATCTGGAACTACGTAAATATCCATTGACAGAGAAATGGAAAAATATGTTCTAGCATTGTCCCACAAAGAAATATCGGGCACACAAATGACAACCATGTAAAAAAGTCTTAAAAAC
>JABWHU010000634.1:13392455-13427481 GCA_014189135.1 Dicerorhinus sumatrensis harrissoni | reverse complement strand
TGGCAGATGTTAGCACAGGGCTGATCTCCTCACAAAACAAAAAACAAACAAAAAACGTGCCCCTGTTGTTTATTACCAAGCTAAGGTAAATCATTTCTCTCAAGGTTCATTCATGCAATAAATATAGCAATTCATCTACTCAATAAATCTTTAGAGAACCCCTACCATGTGGTAAGAATCCGTGCTCTCATGGAGCTCTCAGTCTGGTGAGGGAGAAATAGGCGACAAACAAGTAAAATAGACAGTATTTCCGATGTTGGTAAATGCCATGGAGGAAAGCCTGGGAGGGGAGACGAGGTGCAGAAGATGAGAATACAGGAAAGACTGCAGTTTTAAATAGGATGTCAGGGAAGTTCTTATTAAGAAGGTGACATTTGGGCAAAGGCATAAAAAGGTGGGAGTGTGCCCTGAGGCAGAGGACACAGCCTGTGCAAAGGTCCTGGGGCAGGACCGTGGCTGGCGTATTGGAGGAACAGCGAGGAGGCCCGGGTGGCTGGAACAGAGTGAGTGAGGCAGAGTCAATAAGACTGCTGATGGATGCATGTGGGGCTGAGGGAGAAAGAAAATTCAAAGACAAACCAATGTTTTGACCTGAGCACCTGAAAGGATGGAGCTTCTGTTTAGGGAAACGGCAGGAGGGGCAGGTTTGGAGGAAGAGCATTAGCCCAGTTGGCTCCGTTTAGTTTGAGATGCTTGTGAAACCCCCACGTGGAGACATCGAAAAGGCAGTTGGATATACGAGCCATTTTCCAACTCTCAGCAGTTAACTCTGAAAACAAGATCAGACTTCCAGAAATGATGGACGGAGCAGGAAGACTCGCTGTATTTGCTGCAGGAACCGAGACAGGTCATTTTGAATCTATTATCTCACATCTGACGTCTTGGAGAGGTAGCACTGAGCTTATAAATTATCGCTGCTGTCTTTTGCAGGGAGAGAGGCCCAAGCATTATTCTGATGTCTGAGAAGGAATTGATAAAGGCTTATTATGTTAGGTGCTCGATAAATATTTGAGGGGGAAAATGATGCATGCGTGAGTGAATGAATGAATGAAAGCTCTGAAGGGGAGTGATCTGCCTTCCGGTAAGTCCTTGGCGCAGCTGGCATGGATCCCTTCTCCCAGGGGAACCGTCCTTTCTGGCAGCTATGTCATTGATGCTCCCCTCACCCCTTCCCTCATCTGATCCACAGAGGATGTATTGTTTCCATTTTATAGACAAAGAAACTGAGGCCAAGAGAGGCAGTGCATGAAGTTATCATGTGCTAGAAATTTGATCCCAGCTCCTTGCTCATACACCACACTGTCCCCAAAAGAGAAGTCCTCCAGAGACCCTTCTGAGATGCAATGCAGAAGCAAGAGTTGTTTGACCAGACTGGCAGCAGAATCAGATCAGCTCAAGGAAGCCTGAGTATGGCGGGTGGGCTGGTTGGTGTGTGAGAAGCTCTCTGGTGGAGGGAAACCCCTAGTTTGTAGCATTTGCCAATTCCCGTGGTGTAAATACCCCCACGGGGGCCAATTTCAAGCTACCCACGTAATGTCATTGAACACGGAGTCAGAGAAATACGCCACTGACTCTCGCCAGCAAGAGCCAACCAGCTCTGGCACATGGCTGAGACTTTTCTGTTTTGGGCCCGAATATTCTCTGTTAGCCCGAGTGTATATATCACTTTCTTTCTTTACTGTGGAACACCAGCCAGTCCCTGCAGATTTCAGATGAAATAATGCAGGTGGAAATTCTTTGGGGTTACGTAGAATGGGATGCTACACAAATGCAAGGCATGCATACAGATAAAAAGCACAGATTAAGAGATCGTGATATATATAAGAAGGGGCTTTGGAAATGAACAGCGCTGTTCAAATGTGTTAACACCTTTGACACTAGCTCTGCAGGATGTAATTCACTGAGAGCCCTTCAAGCGTGTAAACCGTGGTGGGATAGTGGGAGCATGGCCCCAGGAGCGGGGGGGAAGCCCTGGAGACTTTGGCAGGGGGCAGGGGGCAAAATCAGGGCAAGGAGGGGGCGCGAAGATAACCTCCCACTTGCCAGAAGGAGACCTAGGGGGGTGGGAAGGTATCCTGGAAGGAAGTTGGGGAGGCAGTTGCTTGTGGCGTCCACTAGAGGGCGCCAGGGACTGGGAAGCCGCCCTCAGTTTCCCCCAGCCTCAGGTCTGGCCTGGGTGGGAAGGGTGGGGGTCCACAAGGGGACGCAGGGCAGAAGAAGAGGAAGGAGCGGGTTATGTCTTTGATCCTGGAGGGACCCTTCTGGTTCCAAAACAGCTCCAGACAACACGTCTACAAGTGGGCGTGGCTGTGTGCCGATGACATTTTACTTTTGGAGGCTGAAATTTGAACTGCGTATAATTTTCCTGTGTCCCAAAACAATTTTTTCCTTACTTTTTAACCATTTAAAATTGCAAAAACCGGGCCGGCCCCGTGGCTTAGCGGTTAGGTGCGCGCGCTCCGCTGCTGGCGACCCGGGTTCGGACCCCGGGCGCGCACCGACGCACCGCTTCTCCGGCCATGCTGAGGCCGCGTCCCACATACAGCAACTAGAAGGATGTGCATCTATGACATACAACTGTCTACTGGGGCTTTGGGGGAAATAAATAAATAAATAAAATTTTAAAAAAAAGCATGTAATAAAATAGAGTTTGTTACCATTTTTTGAGTTCCCTATAGACAATTTGCCCCTTTATTGACAGCAACTGGGGTGGGCTGCTCCCCGAAAACCACCCTCGGTATGCTGCCACTTATGTGTAAGAGCTCAGTGGATCTATCTTATTATCCCCATTTTGGAGAGCTAAGGCACAGAGAGGCCAAAGAAGTTGCCCAAGGTCACACAGCTTGCAAGAGGACAGGCTGGGATTGAACCCGGAGAGCTGTAACCATGATGTCCCCTCTGTGCTCGACGACGTGGCAAAGCCCAGATCATCCTGCTTGATCATTGCCACGAGCACCGCCACCCAGGGGCAGCTCTGGCTTAGCATCGCTGCCTTGGCTGTCAGCATGACTGCTTACAAGCTGCACGATCTTGGGCCAGAGGCATCTCCTCCCTCAGCCTCAGCGTCCTCCTCTGTCAAATGGGTGTGACAAAGTCCCCCGCTCACTGGGAGTTTTGGAGGATCGAGTTTATTTGCGTACTTAGCAGAATGCCTGGCATAGTGAACGATCAATGAACGCTAGCTGTGGTTTTCATTAGATTGGGTGTTAAGACCCAGAAGCTGGGCCTAGGAGGAATGGCATCGTTTTTCTGGGAGAAAGAAAATCCAAGAGGGTGGGTTGTTGAGAGGATTTAATGCCCAAAGTGAGTTCCCCGTGTGTGCTTTCAAATTGCATCTAAAAATTAAACTTCGTGAAAGGTAAGAAATTACTTCCTTTTCAATCCTCTTTTAAACCTTCTGATTACATCCAGAGACACTCAAATTGGGTGCTGCTGTGTCTTTAACGCCTATTCGCTAACCTCTTTTTAAAAATCACCTAATCCAGAATCTTCCACAGGCAACAGTAGCTGCCTAGAATTCAATAACATCGTTTATTTTCCTTTGCATCTGTCTGGGGCACCTGAAACTGTTTTTGTTTTTCAATTTACCCTCGTGTTATAATGTTTCATTTTAAGATAAATTCCTTGAAGAAAAAAAGTTTAGCACGATCTTCAGTGCTAAACAAATTTAATTTAATTTATTAATTAAATTTATTTTAGAAAAATGCTTTCTAACACAATGGTCAATCGAGACCAGCCTCGGATGCCCCAAATCGAAGGTAACTGTAAAAAGCAGCACAATGTAAAAATAAATATGATTATATTCTGCCGCAGGCTGTCACACACCGGGGCAGGGAACCTCAAGCATTCGTGAACCTGGAGATTCTGCTGGAGATCCGAGGGTTCTAAGGTGTTCTGGCTGCTGCCAGAAGGAAATTCTGGAACATAGTCATGTTCCCAGTGAGAAGCACCAAGCCTCCGTGCTTTCTTAACCCTTGCTCAGCACGGCCGACCCCACTCAGGCGTGGATGGGGTTGCCCCTACATGGTGGGCATCTCCATATACGTACACGACTTGGCCTCGACTCCAATTAAACGCCACTCCTGGTCAGGTTTTCCCTGAGATTAAACATTAACCTGATGTTTGACCTGGCAGGGGCTTTATATAACCTTTAGATCAACCGTCACATTTCACGGATGGAAAAACGGAGTCTCAGAGGGGACAAGTGATTTTGTGGGGTCACAGCCAGTTTGTGGCTGAGCCAGGGGTGGGATGGAGGTCTCTTGGCACCCGGTCCAGAGAGCAATTGTGCACAAGATGAGAATGTCATTCACGTGATGGTGTCCTGACCCCCAGGACCTCAGAGTGTGGCCGTATTTGCAGATGGGTCTTTACAGAGGTGATCAGGTTAAAATGAGGTCATTAGGGTGGGCCCTGATGCATATGAGTGGTCCTTATAAAAAGGGGCCCTTTGGACATAGAGACACAGGGAGAAGACGGCATCTACGAGGCAAGGAGAGAGGCCTCGGGAGGAACCAGCCAGGCTGACACCTTGATCATAGACTTCCAGCCTCCAGAACTGGAAAGAATGAATTTCTGCTGTTTCAGCCGCCCAGTGTGGAGCTGTTTTTTTGGCAGCCCCTGCAAGCTAATTCAGGAGGTGTGAGGGATGAAGGGCCAAGATGAATTCAGGATCTGGGGACCCGGAAATGCCGCCCCACTCCCACCCTGCGGGCTCCTTTCCAGAATCCCCTGCAGCACAGCCAGAGGAGACACCCCCTCAGTCTCCTCCCCCGAGACGGGAAGGAAGCTGACATGACCACATCCGCAGCCATCGGAGGCCTCATTTTCCCAGCCAGAGGATCCGCTGTGACCCTTGGACCCACCGGCCATAAAGCAATCACCAGGATAAGATGGTGGCTAGACGTGAAGGGAGGGGTGAGGACCAGGACGTGAGTGGGGGACGCCTCTGTCTGCTGGTCTAGGCTCAAAGCCACCATGGGGCACTGCCCCAGGGACCCCGTTCTCCCAAAGCTGGGGGACCACCTTCCTATGGTCGGCTCAGAGCAAGGATTGGAAAACAGTGTCCCTGACACCACAGCCTCCCAGCCCTGTCCACTCGTGTGTCCCACCCAGCCCCATGCAGAAACTTCTAGAGCCATCACAGGACTGACTGTCAGCCTTCTCACCCTGGAACAAGGCCCTCGGCCACCCCGCTGCCCTCACCTCCCCCTTGCTGACTCCACCCCAGCCCCATGTGCCTCCTTGCTGTTCCCCACCTCAGGGCCTTTGCACGGGCTGTTGTCTCCACTCCGAACACTCTTCCCACATTCCCAACTGAGCCACTCCCTCACCTCCTCCGGATCTTTGTGGTGAGGCCTCCCTGACCCCCTTATATAAAATTATGAGTCGCCCCCCTCACTCCTCATCTCTTTCCTGCTTAATCTTTCTGTACGTGGTCTCTTCATTTTATTTATTTTCTTACTTCTGTACAAATGATTTTATTTTGCATCTCTCTCCCTCCACTGGAACATCAGCTTCACAGCGGCGAGGAGTGGGGAAAAGCGTGTTATGGTCTCTGCCGTCTCCCAATGCCTGGCACACAGCAGGCACTCAACAAATAGTGGTCCCAAGAATGAATGAATGAATAAAGGAATGAATGAATGAATTCTAGGGCATAACGTCCTTCATTCTTTAGGAAGGGCAGAGGGAGCCCATCCCCACCAAGCTCTCCTCCTTGGTGGTATTTGGAGACCCTGGTTCAAACCTCCTGTCTTCGCCCACCCCCAAGAGCCCGGAACTTTCTAGACGTGCCTGAGCACAGGATGGGCAGCCTCCAGGACTGGGTGCTAATCAGTTGGCGTTGCCCAAGAGGCGGATCAGAGTCTCCCCGTCCCCCAGCGCCCCCGCCTGCCTCTGCCACACCCATGTCATGAGGGTTTTATTCACCGCCTGGCCTGGCCGTACCCCAAGGGAGGGTCCCTGAGGAGGAGGGCAGGCAGAGGAGGAGCAGGAGGGGAGGAGCTGCTCCCAGACCCCCTCCCTGCTTCCCTCTAAAACCGACCTTAAAGGGGACTGTAGAGAGAACCCTCGGGGCAGACGACAGAGGACGAGGAGGTGACATGGTGACAAGGGGCAGGCCCCAGTCTGGAGCAGGGGACCTGGGCGTTGTCTGGCCCGTGGCTGACTCATGGAGTGGTCACGATGAGTCACCGCCCCTTCCAGCCCCTCCGTCCTCCCGTGCAAAGTGGGGACCTCGTTAGGACCAGATGTGCTGAGACCAAAGGGCTCAGACGACCAGAAAGTGACAGGCGGGCGCCCACCAAGCGTCTCGGGGTGGAACGTGACATATTTGGTACAGATATGCACTATCGATGATGATAACCACGAAGACAGCCTGAGTTTGAGACCTGAATACGTGGAGGTCCCTTCTGGCCATGTCACGTGTTTTATTGTATTGAATGCTCCCAACAAATCTGTGAAGGAGGTCTTTTATCTCCCATTTTACAGATCGAGAAACGGAGGCAGAGCAAAGCAGAGTCACACAGCGATTCGAACCCAAGCCCTGCTCTAACCCAGCGCAGTCCAATACAAATATCATGTATCGCTTTAAATTTTCTAGCAGCTACATTAAAAAAGCACAAAGTAAAAGAGTTTCATCTTAACAGTATATTTTGTTAATCTAAATGATTGGATTAATAAATCCATACGACTATCATTTCAACGTGTAATCAAGGTCAAAATTCTTAACGCGGTTTCACTTTTTTTCATACTAAGTCTGGGATATCCAATGTGTATTTCACGTCTATATCACACCTCAATCGGGACACTGAATTTCCATCAGAAACCCTTGATCTGTATTTATAGAGTTCATAAAATTTACAGCTAAAAATGTAGATTCAGGTATCCAAGTTGTTGTATATAAACTTAAAAGTTGTCCACTAACTGAATCAAGTATTGGTTTTTCATTTAAATTAATAAAAATGAAATAAAATTGAAAATCCACATCCTCATCATATTCCTTATATTAAGTGTTCAATAGTCACATGTGTCCTGTGGCTCCTGTGTAGAGATCTAATCCCCTAATCCTGTGGATTACAGAAAACTTCTGAAAAAGGCCAGACGATAAATATTTTCAGCTTTACAGGCAACTACCGAACTCTGCCATGGTAGCGTGAAGCAGCCATAGACAGTATGTAAACCAATGGGCGTGGCTGTGTGCCAATAAAGCTTTATTTACAAAAACAAGCAGAGGGCCGGAATTGGCCCCTTGGCTATAGTTTGCCAACCCTGCACTAAACTCTACCATTATATTTATACACGTTTTGTTGCTCCTTCTACAAGTATGATTGGGCAGCTACTGTGCACCAGGCACAGGTCCAGGCACCGGGATACAGCACGCAGTAGGTCTTGTCATAACGATTGTCCCTATTTTGCAGATGGATCCTAGCTGGAGACTTCCTAGCTCTCCACCTCACACCCCTTCCTCTCTCTGAGTACTTAAGCACCTGGACCAACGTTGATGCACGGAAGGAGCAAAAGATATTTTTTGTTGAATGAAATAATTAATGAATATTCATATCCCCTAGGATGTGTCCCTCTGTCCGGCAGAGAGCAGTAACTCAATAAATGTTTGTTGAGTGAATGCATGTCATGACAAATCAATCAAATATATGGTGTTTTAGATGATGGTGAATTTATTTTTCTTTTTTTTTTAAATAATTTTATTTATTTATTTTCCCCCCAAAGCCCCAGGAGATAGTTGTATGTCGTAGTTGCACATTCTTCTAGTTGCTGTATGTGGGACTCGGCCCCAGCATGGCGGGAGAAGCAGTGCCCCGGTGCGCGCCCGGGATCCGAACCCGGGCCGCCAGCATCGGAGCGCACGCACTTAACCGCTAAGCCACGGGGCCGGCCCTATGATGGTTAATTTCTACGAAGAAACACAACCCAACCCGAGCGATGGAGACTGAGGAGGGGTTGCAATTTTAAAGAATGTGATCAGGAAGGGCTTCATGGAGGAGGCGAATTTGAATGGAGATCTAAAGGTGGAAGGAGCCAACCACAGGGAGATCTAGGGAAAGAGTTTCCAGAAAGAGCAAACAGCAAGTGCAAAGGCCCTGAGGCAGGACCATGCCTGGTGTATGTGAGGCCACCATAGAGGGAGAGAGAAGAGCAGGGAAGATGTTGGTAAGGGGGAGGGGACAGCTCATGTAAGGCCTTTTGAGTCATAATAAGGAAAGCAGACTGTGGGGGCGAGGGTGGAACCCAGGAGGAGCAGAAGGAGGAGGAGACTGCACTGGTCCAGCCCAGTGATGGTGGGGGCTGGACCAGGACGACGGCAATGGAAGGGGGCAGGGAACGAATATAATTTGAAGGCAGAGCTGTCACGACTTGCTGACGGATTGTAATAATCATGTGCAAAGCCAACTGAAATATAAAAATAAGTACCAGAGAGTGGGAGCTAATGGAAGAGGGCGGGTGGCAGATACTCGGGAAATAAGTAGTGAGAGCAAATGATGGCAAGGAAGTCAGAACCGTGGTTACCTCTGGGGGTGGGGAATGACTGGGGAGGGGTTTCTGGGGTTCTGGAATGTTCTGTGTCTTTATCTGGGAGATGCTTACACAGATCTATATGTATATGTAAAAATTCACCCACAACATTTGAGAGGGCTTTCATATATATTATACAATTTTTAATTTTAATTATATATAATTTTAAATTATATAATATATGATTTTTAAAATTAAAGGTGAATAGTTAGCCTTCTTCTGTTTTTTGTTTTTCTTCAGTGAAAGGGTCAGAAACTCTGCTCAAAACTTCTAAACCAAAAGGGAATTCATTGACTCACGTTATTGCCATGTGTCTGAAGCCAAAGGGTGGACTTCAGGCATGGCTGGATCCAGGACTTTAGACCATGTTGTCAGGGACTGATTGCTCTCTGTCTGCTCTGCTCTTCTCTGGGCAGACGTCATTCTCAGGCAGTTTCTTCCGTCACGGGGTGATGACGGCCAGCAGCCCCAAACCTATGCTCCTTGCAGCTTGGCATCCCCAGCATGCCAATTCTATAGATGCAAAAAGAGGAGCTTCGGAATGAAGAGACTTCCCCAGGGTCTCAGATAACGCCTGTGAGGAGTGAAGGTAGACTCACACACAGGTCCATCTGGCTCCAAACTCTGAGTCCTTAGCCACTGAATCATACTGTCCCCTACAAACCTGTCCCCAGGCTGCAGAGAAAATAGGTAGCATTTTCTCAATTTTAAGAGTTCTGTCATTGGAATTTTTTTCAGCCTTTTCTGACTTTTAGCTACCACATGTCTGAGCTAGATTCTGGTACAGTTTGCCACCTCTCATCAGCAAAGGGCCAGGAAGCGGTCCCTACGTGCCCTAAACTAGATGCTGGAATTTTATAGATACGAAGCTTGTATGTTTAAGTATGTGACATTGAATATCATAACTCCACAGTGTTTCACAAAGAGCCCAGTGGCTTTTGGACATCTGAAATCCACAGAGGGAAGGATTCGTCCTGGGCAAAAAGTTAAGAGCTAACATAGATCTGGGATACATTTCTTCAGGCTCCATGAGAAAATGTAAATGTTCCCAAGAAAAGTAATATAGTCACCTAACTTCAGTCATTCACATTTTAGCTAGATCTAGTTATATCTAAGCAACATCTGAGAGGGGTGATTTTTCCCCTGGGAAAAAAACTAAGAACTAACCTTTGAGTTACGATGCCTTCAGGCTCCACAAGAAAATATCAGTGCTCCCAAGAAAGGAGTATGTGTGCTTGATATCAGTCATTCACACTTTAGTCGGAATTAGCTCAAAGTGCTTTGAGCACATTTTCCCCTGTACTGTCAGAAACCACCTGAGGTAACTTTAGGGATGGAAAGGAAGGGGGATCAATGAGAAAAGCATGGATAAACATACAGTACACAAACAGATGTATAGTATGTGTATGGCATTAACATTTTACAGAAGGGGGCAATCAGGAAAAAATGTCCTCAAAGGGGACAAGGAGGGGCAAGAACTAAAAAAAAAGTTGAGAAACACTGATGTAACCATATATTTTCAATATTGCCCCATATCAGTACATACAGAGAATCCTCAGCCATTTTCACAGCTACATAATATTCCATCATGTGACTGCATCAAACCCTATTAATCAATCCCCTATTGATAGATGTCTTGGTTGTTTCTAATGTTTTACTAAATGTTTTATGGGCATGCTTGTTCATTCTATACTTGGATACTTTTTATTGAGAATTAATTTACAATAATAATGCCCAGGTCTCTTGTGTGTTGAATTTGATGAGTTTTGCCAATTCTATACACTCACGGAACCACCACTAAAAATAAGGTAAAGAATATTTTTACCACCCGAGAAAGTGGCTTCACACCCCTGTCCCCTCAATTCCCCACTCTCCCCGAGGCATCCACTTTCTGTCACCAAAGATTACTTCGCCTGTTCTCTGGCTTTCATATAAATGGAATCATACAATATGTATTCTTTTCTGACTGATTTCTCCCGGCACAATGCATTCGAGATTCATCCATATTGTTGCATGTTATTATAGTATAAATATACTATATTAATATAATTAATATACTAGTCATTTTTTAAAATTTTATTTATTTTCCCCCCAAAGCCCCAGTAGATAGTTGCATGTCATAGCTGCACATCCTTCTAGTTGCTGTAGGTGGGACGCAGCCTCAGCATGGCCGGAGAAGTGGTGCGTTGGTGCGCGTCCGGGATCCGAACCCAGGCCGCCAGCAGCGGAGCTCACGCACTCAACCGCTAAGCCATGGGGCCGGCCCAATATACCACTCATTTATTTCTGTTTGGGGCTGAGTGGTATTGTGCTGTGTGGATATACCAGCTGGGGTATGCATTCCCCGGCTGTTGGATATTCCAGTTGTTTCCAGTTCGAGATAATTACGAATAAAGCCCCATTGAAGATTCCTGCACCAGTCTTCCTGTGAAAACATATTTGCATTTCTCTTTGGTAAATACCCAGCAGTGGAATCGCGAAGTCATATGGTAAATGCAGATTTCACTTTATAAGAGATCGCTCAATTTTCCAAGGCTTCCCGAAGTGGTTGGACCACTTTGATTCCCAACGACAAGGGTGAGAGTTCTACTTGCCCCACAGTTTCCACTAACATCTGATGTTATCCTTTATTTTTGTCATTCTAGTCGGTATCTTTAAACGTTTTCAGAGGTCAGAAATGGTTCAGAATAAATCAAGTAGAGATTAAAAACAACACTCTCAAAATCTGCACGATTATGTTCAGGAAATGCTACAAACTCTGTCCCCTCCAAGATCATTTCGGAGCATCGTAAAGGCTCTGATAAGTTCTGCAAAGCGGTTTATTAACACAGCGTTCCTCAATCTCATTTGACCGCAGCATCCTTTTGCGTTGTGTTTCGCACTTAAACACGCTGGTGGAATCTCTTGCGAGAATTTTACTTTCGATTCAGACTTAGCCTTGCTTTGAAGACGTTGTCCTGTTCGGTAAATGAGATAATACGATGTCAAGGGCATCGAAAAGTCCTACCGTCCCTCAAATGCTTATTCTTTTCCTACCTGTTCAGGTATCTCTTCACTGAGGTGTACAAAAGCCTTTTGAAGTCCATAATCGTAAAAAATTTTAAATGCAAATATCCTGGGGAGGGGGGCTATGGGGTCTCCATCCACATGAAGGCATGAATGAATGATGTCACATCCTTTCTCCTGGCGGGTTTGCTAAGAGGAGGGAGAGTTCTGTCTCGGGGGCACTGGGGCTCCTGAGTCACAAGGGGGGCGGGGGGGGAGTGCAGCGAGAAGTCCAGAAGTCGAATGTCACCCACTTCATACGCCCACTGTGACTGCCTGGAAAAATGCCCACAGCAGAGGCTGAATAAATATTATGACTTGGATCACGAAAGCCAAGCCAAACCAAATAAACCGTTTAAAAAGCCAACGCAGAGCGGTTAAAAAGGAAATAAGAAAGATTTGGAGGCCGAGGGCCAGATCATGACACGAGCATCCGGGGGGGACAGTTACCGTAATGCAGGGTCCCCCCCTCAGCACTGCGGACATGAGGCCGGGTCACTCTCTGTGGGGGGCCGTCCTGGGCACCATGGGGGGTTGAGCAGCATCCCTGACCCCCACCCACTCGATGCCAGGAGCACCCCCAGTGTGACAACCACAGATGTCCCCAGACATGGCCCAGTGTCCCCTGAAGAGCAAATGCTGTAATGTGAGTTACTGTCGGATAAAAGAATAACATCATGCATGGCACATAGTAGGACCATTATTAAATTAAATTTAACCATCATTAAGTTTTTAAATTTAACCATGATTAAATTTTTGTTGCCTGAATAATCGGCGACTGGTCATCGAGCAACATACACCAGGATGTGCATTTCTTGAGAGCAAGGAGCATGTTTGGGTTACCGCTGGAAACCTAGCATCTAGCATGTGCCAGGCATGCAGAAGGCTAAGTTAGTCATCCATTCGCTAAGCTCCCAATAGCTTCCTGCTATATTTAGTATAAACCTAACTCTGCCACAGCCTGCACGGCCCCGGACGACCTGCCCCGTCCCCTCCCTGCCCTCCCTCCTCCCTCTCCCCCTCTCCTCCCTCTGCTCCAGCCACACAGGCTCCTCGCTGTTCCTCCAACACGCCAGGCCCGTCCTGCCCCAGGGCCTTTGCACGGGCTGTTTACATCACCTGGAACACCCAGATCTCCCCACGCTGGCTCTTTCTCATTCTCCAGGGCTGTACTTAAATGTCACCTTCTAAATGGGGCTTTTCCAGCCCTCAGCTGCCCTTTACCATGGTTACATTTCATTTCTTGGTAACACTTACTCTTTTATCCATTTACTGGTTTGTTTATGCATCTATGGTCTGGCTTTTCCACTGCTTTATCCCTCGTGCCTGAAACAGTGGTTGGCACACAGGAGGGGCTCGACGAGTAAGAGTTGATGGAGCGCCCACTGTGTGCCAGGCACTTTCCTAGACTTGGGGACCCAGCAGAGAACAGACTATTCCAGCCTCTAAGGAGCTCCCATCCCGGGTTGGGCAGGGAGGGGAGGAATGAGGCCTGATAAATAAACAAGTAAGCAAACAAACAAGAACATTGCAAACAGCGAGGGGTTCCGTGGAAACCAGGATGTGATAAAGAGGCGTAGGGCGGGGGCTTCTCTCTGCTGGAGGGTCAGAGGCGGCCTCTCAGCCATTTGGGCTGATTTACAAATATCGAACATTCCAACTAAGTGAACGCAGTGACATAGTCGGGGAAAGGGGAGGGGAGTTCTAGGCAGAGGGAACAGCACGTGCAAAGGCCCTGAGGTGGAACCAGTTTGGCTCAATACGTATTTGTTGAATAAAGGAACAACAGAAGGTTCTAGAAGGAACTGATGGTGCGGGTTCAGCTGTGGAGGGCTCAGAGGGTGGGTAGGGGGTTGCCAGCTCCGCTGAGAGGAGGGAAGGGAGCTCCTGGCTTCAGCAAAGGCCTGGGCTGGTCCTCCCGGTCTTGTTCTGTCCTGGGAGACGAGAGGCCCCGGCCAGGGGCCTCCTGGAACCGCGGTGTCCGGGAAAGTCTCCGAAAGTAGGGGAGAGGTCACGGCAGAGCAGGGGCCCCAGACTTCGGCCTTTGGTCACTGCGGCTGGAAAAGCACAAAACACCGAGATAACGGTCTCCCCTCCCCTCCCCCAGGCTGCCCTGCTGTCACTGGCCCTTCACCTTGTCCGTCTTGCCCGTCTGCCAATCAGCGCGCGGGGGCAGGCTGGGAGCTCCTGGGGACTATTTCAGCATCTTTTGGGGGTGGTGACAGCGCCAGAGAGGAGCGCCCCGGCCGTGGGCTGAGCCTCCAGCGTGAAGCAGAGCTGCCGGGGCCCCTGTATGGGGATTTAGCGGCTGGAAAGGTGAGGTCTGCCCGGATTCATGGGGGACGGAGGGTCTGTGCCAGGGGACAGTGCCCAACTCCCAGGGTTGGAAGGACCCCTCCCCACCCCCATTGCACAGATGGGAAGACTGAGGCCCAGAGAGAGGCTGCAATGGCCAAAATCACGTCTCCACTCCGGGGCTGTCTCTTCTCTCTGCCAGGTTGCCCCCCAGGAGGCTGGGAGGGCCAGAGAGGGCTGGTTCCAAGGCCTCTGGGGACTCGACCAGCCTGGTCACCCCCTCGTGCATCTGTCTAGCCCTTTTTAAAGAAATCGGCTCTCAGGGCCCGGGCTTCTCGGGGTCGCCCCGCAGCACAAATGTGGAGATGGATGCCCAGCGAGGGCGGCGGGGAGCTGAGTAGGGGTGGACCCGGAGCTGGAGGGACCAGGGGGTGGGGTGCAGACGGGAGGCGGGGACGAGGCGGGCCGCGTGACCCCCACGCCTGTCCCCTCCTGGCCCAGATGGCTTCCTCCGCCGGTCCCCTGGGCCCCATCGACAGCCTGGAGCTCCTGGACCTCCTGTTCGATCGGCAGGACGGCGTTCTGAGGCACGTGGAACTGGGCGAGGACCAGGTGAGGACCCCGGGTGGCCGCCTACGGCCCAGCCAGAACTCCCCTCCGCCCTGTGCGGGCCCCTTCCCGCAGGTGATGAAACCGAGGCCCAGAGAGGGTCAGTGGCTTGCCCAGGGTCACACAGCAATCCAGAGCAAAGCACAGACCTCCTGATTCCCACCCCTCCCTCTCGGCCCCAGCAGGTCCTGCCAGCCCCGGACTCTGATGAGCTCCTCAACTCCATCCTGGCTTCTGGAGACTCGGTGGCCAGCTCCCCGCTCTGGTCTCCCGCGGCCAGCGACAGCAGCGTCTCCGAAGATCTGCCCTCCGACCCCCAGGACAGCCCTCCATGCAGTGGCCCGGCTGCCACCCACGTGGGCTGCCAGAGCGTGCAGCCTGGCAAGGGGCCCTGGCCCTCCTACCGTCTCGGACCCCCCGGCCCCGCCAGGCCCCCAGGGCCGGTGACTCAAATGCTCGGGGCCTCTGTGACCATTGACCTGGGTGAGTTCTGCATCCCGGCTTGCTGCCCTCGCCTGGTTCCAGGCGCTGGAAGCTCACGCCTACCCTTCGAGGTGAATGCTGCAGTGGGCCCATTTTCCAGATGGTGAAACTGAGTCCCCATGAGGTTAAGCAAGAGCCAGAGCCACAGAGCTGGGAGGCAACCCGGGCAGGCTGGCTCAGGCCCTAGGCGTCACACGGGCCACCTCGTCTTTGTACCTCCCACGCCTGGGTCATAGTCAATGCTCCAAGAATGTGTGTGAGGTCGTGGGGTCCCGGGACGCAGGGAACAGAAGACACTCCCAGCAGGGCATCCTTTGTCCCTTGAGCCTTGCAACAGGGTGGGAGCTTTTATTAGTCCCACTGGCGAGTTGACAAACCTGAGGTTCAGAGAGATTTAGTTATTTACCCAAGGTCACACAGCTCCGTCCGGTCTGGGTTAGAACCAAAGGCTCTCTGACTCGGAAGTCTGTGCTGTCAAGAGCGGCTCGCCTCCAGTGTGCCAGGGGCCAGGTGGGAGGGAACCAGAGGTGAATCAGACCCGCCCCTGCCCCGAGGAGGGGATGAGACCCGGCGGGCCCGCACATCTGGCCTATAATCCTGGGCGGTAGCAGCCGCTCCCTTTGGGCTGGCAGTGGGTCCCTTGACAACGTCCTGATGAATCTGGGTTCCCAGAGGGGAGACTGAGGCACCGGCCGGGGCTGTTCCTTCCACTGGGCCCTTGGGCCGCCAAGCTGTGCCAAACGTCCCCAGCACATTGGGGCAATCCTGGGAGCCTCGCTGGAGGAGGCGGTAGAAGCTGGGAGCTCAGGGCCCTCGCCTGACACCCTCTGTCTCTGTCCCCCTCTGCCCTGGTCAGAAATGTGGAGCCCGGGCCTCCACCCTGAGGAGCAGGCCGACTCAGGCCCGCACTACAACCTCACAGTCAAGGACCTTCTCCTCTCGGGCAGCGGCGGGGACCTGGTGAGCAGCCCCACCCCGCCCCCCGGAGCATCAGGGCCAGGAGGGCCACCGGGGTTCACGGGGCCCCAGTACTCCCATTTCTGAGACTGGCAGACTGAGTCACAGACAGGGGCTGGGATTTGCCCAAGGTCACACCCAGGGCAAGTCAGTGAGTTCCACTCCTGAGGTCTCTACCTCCTGGGCTGGGGCACTTTCCACTGTAGTAAAAAAAAAAAATAGCTAAGAGTTAAAAACCAAACAGCTACCATAGGCCAGACACTCTTCTAAATGCTTTAAATGTAACGTCTTTTAATTCCCAGCAGCCCTGAAGGTTGGGGCTCTTATTATCTTAATTTTACATATAAGGAAATAGGTACAGAGAGGTTCAGTAATTCGCCATAAGCCACACAGCTGCTGCAGACTCAATCCTGGGCTGGCCCTATGGGCCTGTTGTGGCCACTGTGCACTGACCGAGGGCCATCTACCTTGTTAAGGGCTTCGAGTACCGGTAAACCAACTCGCAAACCTGACAACCCAATTAGTGCCCTCATTTTGCAGATGAGACAGTCAAAGGCCGGAGAGGTTAAGTCAAAAACCCATAGTCACACAGCAAGCAAATGGCTCAGTCAGGATTTGAACTCCAATTTGCCTGACGCCAAAAGTCCTGACAACCTCTAGGCAAGACCGGAATGCCCCTCACAACTTGAGAGGTGAGCAGTGAGCTCTAGCTATGGGGTGACCTCTTGGTCAAGATGGGAAGTGACTGCTTGCAGAAGTGTACCCATGAGGGAGAGAGGCTCAAGGGTCACTGCAGGTCCAGGAAGGCTTCCTGGAGGAGGCGGAACTTCAGCAGGCCTTGAAGGATGGGAAAGGAGAATGTTTTGGAAATGCCACTGGTTTTTGTAAACTTGCAGCCAGATCCCAGCCCACCACGAGGGAAAATGAGCCCCTCAGGTGGTCCCACCAGATTTCACATGGCTTCTCGGCAAAGGTGCCATGGTCAGGGATGGGGGGCGTAAGATAACCTTCCAGGATGGATATTCTCCACCTTTATTCTTGAGTCTCCCATTCTGTGGCATGACATTTCTAAGCCTTTGACATTCTGATAAAATTCTTTCATTTTTAATGTTCATCTTTCATAATTTAAGTTTAATTTAAAAAATTATTTTGAATAGGCAAATGCATCCACACAGTCCAAGTTCCAAAGGCATGAATGAGTATATGGGGAGACCCACCCCATCACCCCAGTTGCCCAGACACCCAGCTCCCCACACAGGTCCCAATGTCTCCTTCCAAAGAGATTCCTTCTTTTTGTGTGTTTTTAAGTTTAACATAAAAGTAGAGTACTACACATAACAGTTTTTGCCCTTTATTTTTTTGACTTGACAGTTTATTTTGGCAATTGCTCTGTCCCATGATATGGAGAGCCCATCCTTTTTCACAGCTGCGTAGTACTCCACTGGACAGCCGGGTCGTGCCTTATTTAACCTGTCCTCTATTTGTTGGCTATTTCCATTGTTTCCAATCCTTCGCTATTGCAGACAGGGCTGTGACGAATGTTCAGAGCCCAGAACAGTGCCTGGCATATAGTAGCTGTTCAATACATAGCTGTCAAATGACTCTTTGTTAAACAAATTAAAAAGCTGTACATATGTCCCTTTGCACACGTGTGAGGATATCTGTAGGGTCAATTCCTGGATGCCTCTTTCATTCCCTGGAGGCTGTCGCTCTCCTGCCCCCAACACAATTCCCCCCGGTTTTCCCGTAGCAACAGCATCATCTGGCAGCCCCCTACCTCTTGCGACCTGGGACTGGACACTGCCAGGAGCTGGTGCTGACAGAGGACGAGAAGAAGTTACTGGCCAAGGAAGGCATCACTTTGCCCACCCAGCTGCCCCTCACCAAGGTGAGTTGGCGGGACCCCTGGCTCTGGATCTCCCCCCCTTCTGCAGCTACCTGCCCGTGAGTCTCACCTTTGGGCCTCCCACACTAAAATATTAGGACACGTCTGTCACCAGAGCCAGAAAAATCATCCTCAAAGCCATCTTCGCGGGGCTCTCTAGTTTGCCGCAGTCCCCACCCAGCCTCAATGCCAACATCTGAGTTTGCCATTCCCATTGGAAGACCTAGTCTTGATATGGAAAGGGGCTGTTCCCAGAGATGGCCAGAAGGTGGCGCAGTGTCACAAGGGCACAAAGTCTGGTGGCCGGTTACTAACTGAGGTTGGGAGCGGGGAAGACCACCAGGACCCAGGACCCCCCTAGAGACTCTGCAAGAATTTAGGGGCAGGAAAGCTGTCTTCAGGTCCTCGAGAATCCGCCCCCAGGTCCCTGGGTCTCAGGTGGCTCACACGGGAAGAGAACGGGGTGACGTTGTGGGGTCCAGACAGCAGGGCGGACCCTCTCTCCTGACTCAGCCTCCCCATCATGTCCCTCGGCAGTATGAGGAGCGGGTGCTGAAAAAAATCCGCCGGAAAATCCGGAACAAACAGTCGGCCCAAGAAAGCCGGAAAAAGAAGAAGGAATATATTGATGGTCTGGAAACGCGGTGAGGCTGGCGCCCTGGACTCCACGCTCGGGGGGAGGGGCAGAACTGAGGCCAGAAAGAGGGGTGCAGTGTGGCTGAGGTCACACTGAGGTCCTCTCTTGGGAGAGACCATTTTCCACGTGAATTACAAGGGTGGAAGGATGCCCAGCAATGGTCCAGGGTGAGGGTTTCAGGGTCTCTTTACCCCTTAGATGTGGTGCCAAGAAAGGAGGTCTTACCCATCTTATTCTGGCTCTCTGCTTGAAGATGGGCCACTTACATCCCTTGTCCGAGCATCACTGGTCCTCAGAGCTATCGTGGCTTCCTTGGGTCGGGGGGAGAAGAACGGAGGAGGCTCATTCTTGGCAGAACTTCCTCATCTTACAAACCGTGCACCCCAATTTCCTCCAATCACCTCTCTCTTAACCCATTTAGGATATAGAGGGCACAGCCTCCTCTTTCTTCTTTAATAGCAACGACGCTCACTTTTTAGACCAAGAGCGACTTCATGGCACGTGACAGGTCTACTTGGGTGTTCTGTTTCTTCCCAAGTCAGTTTCGGGATGTCACCCTTTTCTGGGAAGTTGTCCGTTTCAAATGTACTGACATAAAATGGTCCATCATTCTCTCCTATTATTTTCTAAGCTCTGCACTCTCTATAGTTATGCCCTTTTTACAGCAACTCATGTTGTTCATTTGTGCCTTCTCTTTCTGTTTTATTTTCTTGATCAATCTTGCCAGAGGCTTGTCTATTTTATTATTCTTTCCAAAGAATATGTTTCTGGCTTTTCCTCCCACCCAACTGTATTTTTGTTTTCTAGTTCTTTCATTTCTATCATTAGCTTTCCCTGATGTTTTATTTTGGAGGGAGTTTATTCTGTTGGGGTATGTTTACGTGTTTGTTTTTGCTAATTTTAAAATGTGTGTGTTTTCAGCTTGTTGAGCTGTACTATGTTAAGGCTATTAATTTTCCTCTCAGAACTGCTTTAGCTGCATCTCACGCATTTTGATTTGTACCATTGTCATTACCATGTGGTCCCTGGGTCATCCCTCATTTACACTGAGGATTCTTCTTTATCCCACGAGTTATTTAGAAGGATGGTCTTTCCGTGGGGGAGTTTATTCTCTTCCTTGGTTGTGAGAGGAGGACCAGCATATCCTTATGCTGTGATTTGAGCATTTCAGCTCCACATCTGAGTGGTCTGGGCCAAGACCACATTTGCAGATGGGAAAGATGGGGCCCCCAGCCTGGACCCTAGAACCCTAAATGGAGTGATCACCATGGTCTTGTTCCTCAAGTGCACTCTGTGAAGCCCCTCATCAACTTTACTTCACGTCCTTCTCCCAGCCACTCTGGGAACTAGGTCACTGTAACCCCATTTTACAGATGAGGGGACTGAGGTTAGAGAGCAGAGTGGCACAAGGTCATGGGGAGGGTAAGGACCGTAACTTGGGTCTTCTGGAAGCATCACCACCTGAGTTTGGTGTTCCATTCCCTCCTGGGGGCTCAGACTGGAAAGAAGTGCCCCCCCACGCCAATGCAGAGATGGGACCTAGGAGCCGGGCCGACCTGGGTTCAAATCCTGGCCCTGTCACAGACTTATCAGGGTGACTTTCCCCTCTCTGACCTTAGCTTCCCCTCCTGTAAAGTGGGGCCTCATAGGGAGATGTCTGTTGGGCCCGTTGGTGACAGGCATATTCTGAATGACACTGTCCCTGCAGGATGTCAGCCTGCACCGCCCAGAACCAGGAGCTTCAGAGGAAGGTCTTGCATCTCGAGAAGCAGAACCTGTGAGTCTCAGTCCAGCGGGGGCAGAGGACAGGGGGAACCGGCTTCTAGAGTCTCTTGCAGGAGAGGTGGACACCGGCAGGAGTCGGGGACAGCCTCTGTGATGGCAGGGCAGAGCAGGGGGGTAAGGGCTCCACCTAGAAAGGGGGTGGGCTGCATAGAGGAGGGGATTTAGACTTGGGGCCTTGAAGGATGTATAGGAGTTCACTATGGGGAAGTTGCTCTAGTGGAGGAAATGGCATAAGAACGGCCAGAGGCTAGGAGCACAGTGTGTTGAGGAACTGCAGGTGATTCCATCTAAGGGCTGCATCCATTTGGTCAACATCTATTTAGCATCTGCTCTGCTACAGGCGTAGTTCTGGATACTGGGACCACAAGAGTGAGCAAAACAAAGTCCCTCCACTTGGAGAACTCATGGTCTAGTGGTTGACAGACATACTCAAGACAGACAAAAATATATAAAAGATCATCCAAATAGTGATAGCCACTGGGAAGAAAAGTGAAGCAGGATGAAGGCATACGCTGGGATGGGGGGCTATTTTAGGGAGATCAGATAAGGCAACATTTGATACGGAACCTGATGGATGAGAAAGAACCAGCTACAAAAAGACCTGGGGGAACAGGTCTTGGTACAGAGGGAATGGCCAGTGCAAAGGCCCTGGGGCAGGAATGCTTGTGTGTCAGAGGAACAGCAAGGAGGAGGCCTGTGTGGCTGGAGCAGAGGGAGCGAGGCGGAGAGAGGGAGGAGGGGAGGGCAGGGAGGGGACGGGGCAGGTCGTTCAGGGTCTGGTGGGCAGCGGGAAGCACTTGGGCTTTTCCCTTGAGGGAGGGGGGAGCCCTGGGAGGGTTGGGAGAAGCCGACTCACATTTGGAAAGTGCCCTCTGGCTACTGCATGGAGCGTGAACGCTAGGGGGGCAGGAGAGGCCTGGGGGGACCAGAAAGGAATCTGGGGCTGGTATCCGGGTGAGTGATGTTGGCAGTCTGGATGGGGGAAGAGGGGTGGCAGAGAAGTGGGTGGGATGCTCAGTGGAGATTTATTGCAGCAGAGGGAGGGTCTGGGACTTTTAGGAGCAGCAGGGCCTTGAGAGGTGGACAGAACTCAGACGTCAGCCAGGCTGGGGGACCCCGGAGACGGATGGGGAGTCAGACCAAGGCCCCGCAGGGCTCAGCCGAGGCCTGCCTGTCTCCACTAAGGTCCCTCCTGGAGCAGCTGAAGAAACTCCAGGCCATTGTGGTCCAGTCCACCAGCAAGTCAGCCCAGACGGGCACCTGCATAGCGGTGAGTCCTGTCCCCCAGCTCCCCTGGCCCCCCAGGATAAAGGGGTCCTCGGCCTTGGCAGAGGGGCCTGTGGGGGGAGGTGAGTGTGCGTAGCTGTGCGGCCCCGAGCCCCAGCTCAGGCATCATCCAGGCTTCTGGGCCTCAGTTTCCCGCCTGTGGGAGGAGCTTGCTCACAGGAGCAGGGGGAGGGGTGGGGTGACCACACCCCTGTCTCACCAGGTCCTGCTGCTGTCCTTTGCCCTCATTGTCCTCCCCTCCATCAGCCCTTTCGCCTCCAACAAGGCCGAGAGCCCCGGAGACTTCGCACCTGTGCGAGGTAGGTGGGCCGGGGTTGCTCCGCCCTCAAAACCGTGGGCTGCACCGTGGGCACAGTCCCCTTTGCTCCCCTAGCCCCCAGTGTGAGCCTCTCAGGGAGGGAGAGGGGCTAAGGAAGGGAGGGACACCAGCCCCCACCCCGACCCTCGTGACTCCTCCACCCCTTGCTCAGTTTTCTCCAGAACTTTGCACAACGACGCTGCCTCCCGAGTGGCCCCTGACACCACGCCCAGCTCTGAGGCACCAGGCCCCTGGCCCCAGGCTGGCGCACCCCAAGAAGGGTCTCCAGGCGGCCCCGGGTCAGACTGGCAATCGCAGAACATGCTGGCTCTGGATAACTCGACGGAGAAGTTGGACAACTTGACCCTGGTCTCAGGCAACTCCTCGGAGGAGCTGAGCCAGGCGGCCCTGCTGGACTGGGCCTCGCCTGAGCCAGCGTTCAGCCCGGGGCGCGCGGGGCTGGAGGCTGCCGGGCAGGAGCTGTGAGCACCGCCTGGACGTGCTGCCAGGCCCCTCTGCTCAGGGGCCCTGCAGTGGACAGCGACAGGCACGGGGCTCGGAGGTGAGGCTGAGACCCCGGTGACGATGCACCAGCTCACAGCTACGCACCCAGGGACCCAGACACACGCAGAAACATGCTCAGACGTGGGGCAAGCATGGGCCACAAAGCCTGAGAAATACACACAGACCCCGGCGCACAAGGAAACAGGCAGACACGTGCAGACTGACCCACAGACCGAGACGGACAGACGCGCACCAAGTCTCAGCAACTCCGCCGCCCGGGGCTCCTCCCTGCCAGCGTCACACAGGGAGGAGGAAGGGGCCGAGACCGCGGGGACCTTGGCCCCGGAGCACGGGCTGAGCTCTGAACTTCGGGCGGCCACCGCCCAGTCACCCTTCCCCTCTTTCTAAGACAGCCGTGATCCCTAATAAAGTATTTTGACAGAACACGGCTGGCGCGGAGGCGGAGTGGGTGGAGGGTGAATTAGAGTCTGGGGCTCCCCAGTCCCCAGAAGGAGGGGCTGGGCCAGCCCGGGGTGGGGGAGGGAGGCGGGGCCCCTCCGGACCCCCGGGCTGGAGAGGCGGCCGCGAGGCGCCAGGCGCGTCTTCAGCACCCTGGAGAGCGGCGGCGGGCGGAGCGCAGGGCGCGCCTGGAGCGCGAGGCCCTGGGGGCTCTGGGGCCCTTCAAGAGCACCCGCGGAGGGGCTGGGGCAGCTGCCTTCCCGGGGGCTGGCGGCCCATCCTGCTCGTTTTCTGGATGAGGAGACTGAGGCGTCGGAAGAGAAGGGACCCGCCCATGGTCACAGCTAGGGAGGGATGGCACCCAACTGCGCCTGCGCCGAGCTCTTGACGCGTCACCTCGCCCTGCCCGCTTTGCGAGGGGACCAGGGTCTGCAATCGCGACCAAAAGACCCGGCCTCTCTCCTCGAGCCTAGTAGCAGACGACAAATATTTAAAAATCAGGCAAATAAGTATATCATTACAAATCGAGGACTCCGAGAATGCCAGCTGCTGCTATTGCCCCCACCTTCGCCCCCCTCCTCCCCCCGGCTTGGGTTGCACGGAAGCCCAGGGGCGACGGGACCACGCACTCCTGGCCCCGGGGACTAGGATCTGGCGCAAGGTTGTGGACGTTAAAGACTCAGATGCAAGAAGTTCTGCTTTTATTGCATTGAAGACTTTTCTGGAAGCCTGGAGGGAGTCAGGTGGACCCACCTCTTTCTCCCTCCAGCCCCAAAGGCAGTGCAAGCCTCTATTGTCTGTCCCACCACTTAAGTCTGGCTCTGAAAAGGTGGCTGCGTCTCCCTTCCCTCCTGGAGAGGCTGTGAAGGTGGTTTTGGGGAGGCAGGGGCCGGGGAGTGTGAGGGCCCAGGAGGCAGAGAGAGTTAATGCTGGTTCGGCTGGAAACCAGGGAGGGCCCGGACACACCTCCCAGAACATCCTGAGTCAGGGCTGGGGCGTGGAGGAGGAGCAGGTGCTGGGGTGTCAGCTCCAAGGTCGGGATCCAGGCCGCCCCCAGAGGCCCCTGGAGCTAAAGAGAGGTTCGAATCTGCCCCGGGGCCTGGAGCCCAGCTCTCAGCGCCCTGAGGTCTCCCCACGAAGGGCAGAGACAGGTAACAAAGTGAGACGGGTAAGAAAAAAAGAATCCACGGTTTCTACAAAACCCCCACCCTCCCCGGGCCCCCTGGTCAGCTGGAAACCGCCTCGGCCTTCATCCTTTTGGGGGGCCTGCAGGGGGCGGGACTGTTCAGCCGCTCCCTTTTGGGGCTGGCGGGCCTGGAGCCGTGGAGCTGGGCGCAGGACTCGGCTGTGCGCTCCCGCTTGGGGCTGGCGGGCCCGAAGCCGTGGAGCTGGGCGCAGGGCTCCTCTGTGCGCTCCTGCTTGGGGCTGGCGGGCGCAGGGCCGTTGTGCTGGGCGGGGGGCTCCTCTTTGGGCTCGAGCTGGAGGGCGGGCGGCCGGGGCAGCGGCGGCAGCGCCCTGTCCAGCACGCGGGGGCCGTCCCAGGCGGGGATCTCCAGGCCCAAGTGCTTCATGAGCCGCGTCATGACCTCGTCTACGTAGCCGTGGATGCGCAGGTCGGCGTGGCGGTCCTGCGGGGGCGGGGATGGGGATGGGGGCGGGTCAGGCGGAGGCAGAGGGCTCCTGGGGGCCCGGGGCTGGAGGGGATGTCGGGGGTGGGCTCGGGCACGCACGTGCTTGGTGGGCTGAAGGTTGACGATGACCAGCCGGCCTCCGCGGCGCTTGGTGGCGAGCGGCAGGTTCCCGCTGGGCCGGATTTGCAGGGAGGTGCCCAGCGTGATGGACAGGTCCGCGCTCCTGGGGCCGGGAGGCGGGGTCAGTCTGAGCCCCTCCCCAAGGGGCTCTGCAGCCCCCCTCCTGCCCCACGAGGCTGGGGGGAGGGGGCTGGGCGGCCCTGGGAGGCCGGCTCACCCTGCACTCATCTCTGTTCTGAAGGCCCATCCACACCAGCTCCCAGCCGCCCTGAATCCTGCCCCGGCCTGAGCCACCTCTCCACCCTGTTGGAGGAGCAGTTGTTGATGTGGGCGGGACCTTTGACCCTTGGACTCCTGGGTTCAAATCCCCGCTCACTCACTTCTGGGCTCGGTAGCACTCGACAGAGGGATCACCTTGCTAAAGCCTCAGTTTCCTCGACTGTAAAATGGGCCCAGGGCAGCACCCACTTTGGGCCGTGGTGAGAATGGTGTGTGTGAAGCCCCTCGCCCAGGGCCAGGCATGTGTGAGGGCTCAGTACATAGGAGCTGCTGTTATTACTGAAAAATGAGGCCCAGAGAGGGCCACCTCCTCCAGGAAGTCCCCTCTGACTCCACCTCTGAGCTGGAGCCCCTGCCCTGGGCTGGAGCTGGCTGTTTCTGCCCCTCCCCCTGCCCGCTCCACCCTGGGCTCATCTGGGGCTCAGACCTGCTGGCCTCGTCAGCAAGAGTGAGGTCCCGGTCGGGCAGAGCATCCTCCCAGTCCAGGATGGTGTCTCTCAGCTCCCCCCTGTGATGGTGAGGGCAGGGGGCAGTCAGCATGGAGACCCGCTGCCTCCCCGGGGTCCAGGGCGTGGGGAGGGGTCACTCACCTGCAGGCCCGCAGCCCCCTGGCCTTGGCCATGGTGCAGAGCCGGCCCGTGGCTTTGAGGCCCATGCTGCCCACCACGGTGTCCCGGACGTACTGCCTGTGTCAGGGGAGGAGGGGGGCCGGGTCAGCCTGCCCCGGGGGAGCCCACCCTGCGGCCCCATCTGGGCGGCTCTTGTTTTTTTGGGGAGCTCTTCTCCTAGGGAAGTGGGGGCCACGGGACCAGAATCTAAACACCAGGAAAGATCTGACGAACCCAGAAAGCCTGGCTGCTTCGTAATGTCCACAGCACAGAAGACAGAGAAAGGTGGGGAACTGCTCCCAATCAAGGAGATTAAAAAGATGTGACAATGACATGCAAAGTGTGACCCCGGACCAGGAAAGAAACAGCAACTGTGGGAGCACTGGGGCACTTGGCGACTGAATCATCGTGTTACATCCTTTATATTTCCCCACTTGAATAACTGCACGGTGGCTGTGGAAGAGAAGATCGTAGCTCGTGGGAGATAAACGTCTTGAGGGTTTCAGGGCAAAGGATGAGGAAGTCAGCCCCTTGAAGAGCACAGCAAATACTAATAACACAAAGAGGGAAGGAAAACAAATTGTGGCAAAATAGTAACATTGGTGAATCTAGGTCAGGGTCAGCAAATGATAGCCCTGAGGATCAAATCCGGCCCTCTGCTTCCTGTTTTTATAAATAAAGTTTTATTGGCACACGGCCCACTCCTTTATGTGTCGTCTATGCGGCTTTTGCCCACAAGAGCAGTGCTGATAGTCACGACACAGTCTGGAAATATTTAGCATCTGGTCCTTTGTTTGTTGACTCTGGTCTAGGTGAAGTATGAGTTCACTGTGTGATTCTTGTGAATGTTCCATAGGTTTGAAATTTTTCAAAATAAATTTGGCACCTGTGAGGCCGCTCACCCAGCAAGAGGACAGACCGAGAGCCCACCTGCTCCAGGAAGGGCTCTGGCTCGGCCTTCCCAGAGCCAGGGTCACACCTTGTTATGGGTTGAACTGCGCCCCCCAAAAAGAGATGTCAGAGTCCTAACCCCCAGTCCTTGGGAATATTGCCTTATTTGGAAAGAGGGTGGTTGCAGACATAATGAGTTAAGATGAGGTCACACAGCAGTGGGGTGGCCCTGATCCAGTGTGACTGGTGTCCTTATGAGAGACACACAGGGGAGGTGACATGTGAGGACGAGGCAGAGGTCAGAGTGATGTGTCTACAGCCAAGGAAACCAAGGCTTGTGGGAAACCACCAGAAGCTGGGAAAGCAAGGAAGGATCCTCCCCTGCAGTTCCGGAGGGAGCATGGCCCCGCCCACACCTTGATTTTGGACTTGCAGCTTCCAGAACCGTGAGACCACACATTTCTGTTGTTTTAAGTTACTTGGTGTGTGGCAGTTGGTTACAGCGGCCACAGGAACCGAATACACCCCCCAGGAGGAAGACGTGCCCCCAGTCCCAGTCCTGCCCTGCACCCTGGGTCTCTGGGAACATCAGATTCAACTCACGAGGCCCTTTTGCAGGGCCCAACCTGGGAAGTGACACAAAAGGGGCGCCCGGGTCGCCCCCGCCCTTTGCCCACCCTCACGTGGCACTCACGTCTTACACTTCACACATTCTTCTACAAACATGTTCCCGTGAAGCTCCGCCAGCTTGTCCCTGCGGGAGGAGAAGGAAGAGGCGTGGGGGGGGGGAGGCTCCCCAGATCCTGAGGCTTCAGGCCTGGTGCCAAGCCCTCCTCCTCCAGGAAGCCTTCCCTGACCCCTCATCCACAGGATCCATGGACTCCCTCCTTCCGGTTCCTCCAGCTTCTGACTCCACCATCTGCGTGCTGTGCAACCATGGGCAGGTGGCCCAACCTCTCTGAGCCAGAGGAATCATTATCTTTTGCAGCTCACTCCACCTTCGCACATGAGCAGCCTATTCTGTTCACAAAATCCATCCACAAGTGTGTCAGAACCTCTGTCACCAGGTCCAAAGGACAGGAATTCTAATTCCCAGTTTGCAAACGAAGAAACTGAGGCGATGGGTGGCCCCGGAGCGTGGACTTTGGAAGGAGAGGAGCGTGGGACCAACTACCAGCTCTGTCGCTTCCCAGCTGTGTGACCTCGGGCAGGTCACTTAACCTCTCCGTGCCTCAGTCCCCATCTGTGAAATGGGACAACATTGTCCAACTCTTGGGATGTTTGAGGGAATGATGATCAGGCCTGGAAGGCTCCTCCCCACGGCTCCCTGTCACCACCTCTTTCATGTCACAGCCTCCTTGACCTCTCTGTTAAAAGCCACAGCTCCCCGCCCCACCCCCCTGCCGTATTTTTCTCCCTGGCAGTGATCCCTGCCTGACATAGGACTGAATTTACTTATTTATCTTGTTTTCTGCCTGTTTCCTCCCCACTAGAGGGAAAGCCCAGGAGGGCAGGACCTCCTGTCTGTCTGGGGCACTCTGTGTCCCTGCCTAGGACAGCGTATGGCGGGCGACAGGCGCTGAGTAAACAGCTGTGGGGTGTGACCCGTTTTGCTCCTGTCTGCACCGGGTCGGTGCTGGGGGAGTGGGGCCTCCTCTCCCAGCACACACTTTCATTCTAGAATCGTCTACAGGAGCCATGAGGGCTAGGTCTGCAGCCATCTGTCTAGTAATTACTCCCAGCAGAAGGATGAGACGCCCAGTGGTTACGGCCCGGGCCAGGGCCCCAGGGTACCCCCAGCCAGGGAGGCTGGACTGTTAATTTCCTAGGTATTTACCTGTCGAAATGGATGAAGCCCCAGAACTTGGCGACACCTCTAGGTCACAAAAGCTACCTGACTCGGGGAGAAATGTTATTTCCATGCCAAAGGGCTGGACTTAGGACACAGGCCCATTTCAAAAGAGCAGGGGACAGCGGCGTCATCCTTTCTAAGCAGAGAGAAGGCCTCTCCCTCGTCCCTCGCCTGTGGGGTGTCCATCCACTTGTATAAACAACCGGCCTGCCTCCCACCGGTCACCCAAGGCCCGCGCCAAGTGGGGCGGAGAAGCGTTCCAGGAATCGGTCTTTCCGCCTGAATACCGTGTTCGCACTCAGTATAAAAGCAATCAGGAGGAATGTTAAAACCCAGCGGCACATTCTAGACCCCGGCCACCGTCCTCCCTGTCCCCTGTCTCCTCTCCGCTCCACCGCAAGGAAGATCTTCCAGCCGCCGCTGGCGGGGCTGTGACGCTGAGCGCCGAGGGCTCCGAGACCTCCACGCTCTGGGCAGACGGAGGTCCGGGGGCTCAGGGCTCAGAGGGCGCAGCTGGAAGCCAGGTGTTACCTGGGGAAGCCGGAGCGCACGTGCAGCCCGTCCACGTTCTGGCTGACTAGGAAGCGGAGGAGGCCCACCCGCTCCAGCTGCACCAGCGCCATGTGGGTCTGCGTGGGCCGCGCGCTCTCGAAGGTGGTGTCGAACGTGGGGGCCAGGCCCCGCTCCTCCATCGTCCAGACGCCGTGGGGACCCCTGAAGGCGGCCGGTGGGAGAGATGCAGAGAGAGTTTAGGGGCCAGGGAGAGGGGCACAGAAGAAAGACAGAGAATTGGAGACAGAGAGAGAGAAAGACAGGGAGAGAGCGAGACAGACGGGGGGAGAGAGACAGAGATTGAGGGAAAACATGCTACCCAACACCAAAATTAATTACTTAATTTGACCATCACTTACTGCGGCTGCACTGACCCTGGCCTTGCGCTGGGTGATGCTGGGGCCCTAGCGGACCCAGGCCCTGCCCTCAATCTTGTGGGGGGAAACACAGGCGGACACAGACCCTCCAGCCTGTGGGGCTGGGGTGAGGGCTCTGCGTGGGGAGTGTGGGAGGGCTTCCTGGAGGAGGCCGGGCTGTCTCTTGAATTATTCGAGGGAGGGGCGGGGCAGTTCAGACACAAGGGGTGAGCACAGGCCTGGGGGGCAGGCGATAGCCTGTGAGTTTGGGGAAATCTAGGTCTGGGTCACTTAAGGCTTCCATTGCCAGCCTGAAGTGCTTGGAACTCTCCTATGTGGCAATGGGGAGCCGTGGCGGGTTATGGAAGAGGGGGCTGAGATTCACACCTTAGAATTCTAACATTCCTCCACGAACGAGGAATCTGCTCTCCTGCTGTGATGGTCTGGGCTGGGGGCCCGAGGGGCCTTGGAAGAGAGTACAAATGCAATAGGCCTGCATTATGAGACAGGGTTGCAAACTCAGCCCCTACAGGGGCCGCGCAGGGGCTGGCAGTTTGAGATCCCTGCTTTTCAGCAACAAGACCCTTATCTGACACAGGCTGCTGAAGCAGAGTAGGGTTTAGACATTATCTAGTCTCACGTCCTCATTTACAGGTGAGGAAACTGAGGTCCAGACAGTTAAGCCACTTGCCAGACCCCAGGTCTGACAGAAAAATATTTGCAAGTGAGTTGGAGCTCATTGTCCCTGCTGTCGATTTTCCCCATCTTCGAGGGTAATAAACCCTCAATATTTACCCACGCACAGTGAGCCTAGAAGAAAGACTACATTTCCCAGCATCCCTTGCAGCTAGGTATGGTCAGGTGACCAAGTTCCAGCCAATGGGTGTGCGTGGAATGTTGGGTGTGACTTAAAGGGACATGTCTGAAAGGGAGGGGTCTTTCCTATCCCCAACTTCCCAGGGGGCTCACTCAGGACTCAGACAGGGGGAGGCAGCACGGTGGATTCCAATGCCCAGGCATCTGTAGCTCGCAGGGGAGCCCCTGGCTGTGCAGGCTCTGCCTCGACTTCCCCTCCATGCCCACAGACCTGAAATCGGGGATGCCGGAGGCGGTGCTGATGCCCGCGCCCGTGTGGAACACCACACTGGAGGACTGCCAGACCAGCTTCGCCAGCTCCCACACCTTCCGCTCCAGCTCCTCAGGGGGGTCGAAGATCTGCCGGCAGGGAGAGCAGAAGGGAGGGGTCCAAACGTGTTCCATGGTGGCAGGACCCCTTGCCACACACTGAGCTGCCCCTGCCTTGCCCAGGAGGAGGAGAATGGATCCGAAAAGGCAGCTTGACATGTGTCCCTCCTCTGCCCACAGCCCTCTAGGGCTCCCACCTCCCTCGGGGGAGAAGCCCACGTCCTCCCCGTGGCCCCCCAGGCCCCCCACGACCTATCCTCCCCCTCCTCTCTCACTCTGCTCCAGCCACACGGGCCTCCTCACTGTTCCTCCAACACGCCAGGCATGGTCCTGCCCCAGGGCCTTTGCACGGGCTGTGCCCTCTGCCCAGAACCCTCTGTCCCCTCAGATACCCACTAGACTCCCTCCCTCACCTTCTTTAGGTCTTGGCTCAAAAGTCATCTCATTTGCACAGCCATGTTCATAGCAGCATTATTCACAATAGCTAAAATGTGGAAGCAAACTAAGTGTCCATTGACAGATGAATGGATACACACAATGGGGTCCATCCACACACTGGAATATTACACAGCCTTGAAAAGGAAGGAGATTCTGACACCTGCTCCAACATGGGTGGACCCTGAGGACATGATGCTCAGTGACATGAGCCAGACACTGTGTGATCCACTCCCAGGAGGTCCCTAGGGGAGTCACATCCACAGAGACACAAAGTAGACAGTGGGGCCAGGGGCTGGGGGAGGGGAGGGGAGTCAGTGTTTCATGGGACAGAGTTTCCGTGTGGGAAGATGGAAAGTTCTGGAGATGGACGGTGGGGATGGTTGTACAACAATGTGAATGTGCTTCATGCCACTGAAATGGACATTTAAAAATGGTGAAGATGGTACATTTCATGTTATGTGTATTTTACCACAATAAAAAAATTGGGGAAAAAAAAGTCAACTCCATGATGCCTCCCAGACCACCTGGTTTCCATGCAGCAAGCCCTCTCCTCCTCACTCCCAGCTTTACTCCCTAGCACTTCCCACCCTCTGACTTCCGATATTTCCTTGTTCCTTGTGGGGGTCTCCCTGCTAGAATGAGGGGTTTCTGTCTGTCTTGCTCCCTGCTGTGGCCCCAGGGCCTAGAAAGTGCACGGTGCACAGTCGGTGCTCAATAAATGTTTGTGGAATAAAGTGAATAAGCGGCAGGAGAGAAGAGTGGGGCTTCAGGAGGGATTCGCACCGTCTGAGAGCTCATTAAATGTCTGACTGGGAATGAAGGGACCAGCCCTTATGGGATGGGGGCATCTTTCCCCCAGTTTACAGAAGGGGAAGTGACTCACCCGAGGTCTCAGTGTATGGAAGGGACTTCCTCTGGGAGTGGCTGGAGGGGTCTTTCTGACTTACATCCCTCCAGGTCCCTCCCCAGCTCAAAACCCTTCCCCATCGCCCTCGGGACAGGGTCATCTGCCCAGCCTGGCATTTGAGGCCCGTCCTGGCCTGGCTCTGGAAACCCCTCTGGTTTAATCTTTTCTCCAAAGTGTGTTTATTCCCACCTCCCTGCCTCTGCCCTCTGCAGTGCCTTCCGCCCGCAGCTACGTCCCCTGCTCCCCCATCAGAACTTCAGGACTTCCCCGGCGCGGGTCTTTCCCTCTGTCCCAGCCCGGCCCACCCGGAGCTGGGCGTGTCCGCGTCCCCGGGCGCGCAGGGGGCGTCACTTCCCGCCCACTCCTCACTGGGAAGTCCCTCCCATGGTCTAGCCTCAGTGCCTCCTGATATTCCCACAATGCCCCGCTGCCGCCCGGCCCCGCCCAGCCCGCGGCCCTGGGGGCGGCCTTCCGGACCCCCCGCCGCGCTCACCTCGGGAAGGCCGCACTTGCCCTTGTCCGCGTAAGGCGACAGCCCCGCCGCGTAATTCACCGACATCCTTGCCGCCCCAACGGGAACAATAAAGTTTCCCTTGTTGAGGCCGCTTCCGCCGGAAACGGGGCGGGACGGGGAGGAAAGAGAGGGAGCCGCATGCCCGTCCTACGTACCCGGCCTCTCCCTCCAGGGCGCATGCGCGTCGCGATGACGCGGCAGGCGCCATGTTAACTGCTGGCAAAAGAAGCCTGCCTCCTTATCTGCGCTTGCAGGGGGCGGGAAACTGGGGCGGCCACCCAAGTGGGAGTTCTCTGATCACCTCTAAGATGAGGGCCACGGCAATCGGTGGCCCCGATCCCTTCTTTTACAAATGGGTAAACTGATGCGCCCCTCCTGCCCCTCCTTGGGGACAGAGCCAGGGAGAGGGGACTCAGGACTCGTGCTTCCGGTCCAAAGTTCTTTCCGCTGCACATTTCAGAAGTTTATAAAGTTACAAATGCAGGGTATCTGTGCCGGGGTGGGGAGCGGGCGGGAATTTGGGGCCTCATATTATCCAGGCGGGTGGTAATCTCCACTTGACTCATTTAAGAAACACGTACTGAACACCTACTGTGTGCTGGGGAGACACTGGAGAACAAAGGTGTCGCTTTGTGGCTAGAGGTGGACATGAACAGGTGGCCGGGCAATGGTGACTTAGTGTGATCGGGCTGCAATGAGGGACACAGAGGGCACCGGGCAATGAGGGAGCTCAGAGGGGGCACTTGACCCAGCCTGGGGGCACCCGGGAAGGCTTCCTGGAGGAGGGGATGTTGCAGCAAAGATCTGAAGAGTGAGTAGGAGTGAGATGAGGAGAAAGAGCCGGTTGGGGGTGACCTGGGGTACAGAAAGAGTGCTCCTGGTGGAGGGAACAGCAGGTGCAAAGGCTGGGCGGGGAGGAAGAGCGTGGCTCGTTCCAGAAACTGAAATCGGTCCAGCGATGTTAGGGAAGAAGGTTGGTGTCTTCCCGCCAGAGCCTGTTGGCACAGGCAGCTCCGCTGCCAGCCTGTCTCCTCCCTCATCTCATCCCTGGTCCCCTGGGGCAGCCACCCTCTCAGAGCTGATCGGGTGTCAGAGCTGAGCGCTCCGAGCTGCTGATGTGAGCCGGTGGCCCAGCTGGGAGCAAGTAACTGGAGCTGGCAGTGGCACGGTGGCCTGGTGCTGGAGTCACTGGAGCTGCAGGAGGTAGGTGAGGAGGGAAGTGAGGGACGCCTGGGCTGGAGGCTCCCCTTGGGGCCTCGGGCTCCTCGTCTCTGGGCCCTGGTGTGTGGGAGAAAGGAGAGGCCGTGTGTGTCCCAGACACTCTGAGGAGCCACCCAGGCCCCTGGGTTCACGCACATGCACACACACTGCTTCGTGCACCCGCCTCCCGCTTGCCAGCCTTGGCCCTGTCTAGGGTACCTAGCCTCTTTTCCTGCTGCTGCCGTGAAATAGCCCGCCTGGCTGTCAGGCCCTGCTTGCAGATCATCATTTCTTCCAGGAAGCAGCCCCCTAGATGAGGGCCTCTTCCCTTCCCTCAAGCCCATGGATTCCCTTTTGCCCAGGCAACCTGTGGACTCCTCTCTTGGGTGTCTTATTACACACTGCTCTGAGTGTGATTGAGTCCTTTAAACAGGGGTAAAGAAAAAAGATGGGGTGGGTGGTGAGTGAATGGGTACTTTGATTGGTGGAGGGGTGAATGAATGGATGGGCAGTAGATGGATAGGTAGGGGGATGAAAGAGTGGATGGATGGTGGGAGGGTGGGTGGATGGTAAGTAGATGGGTCTGTGGGTAGCGGATGAAGGATGCATGGGTGAGTAGGTGGGTGAGTGTTGGATGGATGGATAGATGGGCAGGTGGATGGGTGGGTGGATGTTAGATGGATGGATAGATGGGCAGGTGGATGGGTGGGTGGGTGTTGGATGGATGGATAGATGGGCAGGTGGATGGGTGGGTGGATGTTGGATGGATGGATGGGTGTGTGGATGGTGGGTGGATGGTGGGTGGATGGATGGAGGGTGGATGGTGAGTGGTTAGTGGGTGGATGTTGGATGGATGGATGGGGGTGGATGGTGAGTGGATGGTGGGTGGATATTGGGTGGATGGATGGGTGGGTAGAGGAGGGATGGATGGGTAGAGGGTGAATGAAGCATGGTTGAAGGTGCATGAAGAGGCATGAGAAGCTGAGTTGAGTGGGTGAGCTGGTAGGTGGTGGCCAGTGGGGGATGTGCAAGTGCTTGTACAGGAGGACGGATGCACGGATGAGTGGATGCATGGGTAGACAGGTGGCAGGATGGCTTGGGGAATTCATGTGCAGATGGACAGATGATGGGCACACCTTCACAGAAATCCCGCTCAGAATAGGAAAGACTCTCTAGCCACATACCTAGCAAAACATCCCCTTGAGATATCCCTGCCTGATCTCCATACCCGCACATGCACGGAACATGTAACAGGCCAAGGTGGACAGATGTGGGTGCACACACACACCTCATGCTTGCATGTGTGCATACATGCATGCAGCCATCACCCCAGACCTCCACCCGCCTTGGGTGCCTTGCCTCCATGCTTTCACTCATGCGGAAGCCAGCCTCATGTAAGGGGACTCAACTGCAAGGATGTTATTCTCCAATTTTCCAAGAAACATGCCTTTGTGCTAAGAGGCCTCAGCTCTGGGCCTGGCCCCCCAGGAGCCCCTCACCGTTCTGGAAGACAGAACCAGCCCAGACGCTTCCAGCCTATGAAGCCAGGGCTGGGGCAGAAGAAGGGACCCATCCGGGGCTGGGGGAACCCAACTTGGGGAGTTAGAGCTCAGCCTGTGGATCACAGGCAAAGCTGATCAGAACATGGGATTTTGGAACTGGGCTGTGAAGGATCAATAGGAGTTCACCAGAGAAGACCAAAAAAAAAAAAAAAAAA
>JABWHU010000634.1:13342772-13391971 GCA_014189135.1 Dicerorhinus sumatrensis harrissoni | reverse complement strand
AAAAAAAAAAAAAAAAAAGCAGAAATAACTGCACAGATAAAAGCTCGGAGACCAGAAAAAGCTTGATCTGCTTGGGCACCAGGGAATACTAGTGAGGTGCATTTATTGAGCACCTACTGTTTCTCAGGCTCTATGCTAGGGACTTCACTGAAAACTGATCACGAGTTGGTCAAGAGGGGGTTATCTCCCTCATTTTAAGGATGAGGGAAGCGAAGCTCAGAGAGGGCAAGTGACCTGCCGAAGGACACACAGCAGTTAGGAGATGGGGCAGGTCTGTGTCCTGCTCTAGCAGCTGGAATGGCCCAGGGAAGAAGAAGCCATCCTTCTGAGTAGGGGGAGGCAGCCGACCCTCCTGCCCACCGGGACTGATACCCCTCACCCCCTGCCCTTCCCCAGGTGGCCTGAGGAGAGGAGAAACATCGGACGCTGGCCATGAAGACTCTCCGGGCACGATTTAAGAAGACAGAGGTGAGTCTGAGGCCATTGAGATGCCCAGTGTCCCCTAACTTTAGGCTCTTGTCTCCCAGGGCCTGGCTGAAGATCCACTGGGGCCTTCGGGCCGTTGTCCCTTCCACGGTTCCTCGCCACCCACAGGTTCAAGTTGAAGCCTTTAGCCTCTGGCCACATCCTCATCCTTTCCTCTCTACTGCCCCCTGCTGCCTTGGTCTCCCCACTGCTTCCTCTTCAAGCTCTCGCACCACCAAAGCTTTGCCCAGGCTGTTCCCTCCACCTGGAACGCCCTCTCCCCGCTTTGCTGCCCTTCAACCACCCCCCCGTCTTCCTCCCAATTCAGCTCCAACGACACTTCTTCCAGAAGATCTCTGCTCTCCCCAGCTACAGTGACCGCTTGTTTTTCTAAGGGCCCACTTTCTCCAGGACCCGGATCTCTTGCTTTCGAGTTAGCGAATATTTGTATCAGGCGCTGTTCTGGGCACAGAGGAATGAGCAGTGAGTAGGGCAGACAAATCTCGGCCCTTGTGGAGCTGACAGCGAGTGGGGGAGATGGGCAAGATAAGTAAGCAGAAAGGCATATTTTGTGCCGTGGAGACCAAGAAAGCGAGGAGAGGGTATGGGATTGTCTGGGCGGGAGAGGTGGTTGCAATTTTTTTTATGACTTTCTTTTATTGTGAGATTTTAGTTTTACATTATTGTTTGTCAGTCACCATATAAGTGCATCCCCCCACCCCTTGTGCCCACCCCCCACCCCCCTATCCCCTGGTAACCACCAAACAGTTCTCTCTGTCTGTGTGTTGGTTTATCTTCCACATATGAGTGATCACGTGCGGTGTTTGTCTTTCTCTTTCTGGCTTATTTCACTTAACATAATACCCTCCAGGTCCATTCATGTTGTTGCCAATGGGACGATTTTGTCTTTTTTTATGGCTGAGTGGTATTCCACTGTATACATATATACACCACATCATCTTTATCCAATCATCAGTCGAGGGACACTTGGGTGGCTTCCACGTCTTGGCTATAGTGAATAATGCTGCAGTGAACATAGGGGTGCATAAGCCTCTTTGGATTGTTGATTTCAGGTTTGTTGGGTAGATTCCCAGTAGTGGGATGGCTGGATCATAGGGTATTTCTATTTTTGTGAGGAATCTCCATACTGTTTTCCATAGAGGCTGCACCAGTTTGCATTCCCACCAGCAGTGGATTAGGGTTGCCATTTCTCCACAGCCTCTCCAGCATTTGTTGTTTTTTGTCTTGGTGATTATAGGTATTCTGACGGGTGTAAGGTGATATCTTAGTGTGGTTTTGATTTGCATTTCCCTGATGATTATTGATGTTGAGCATCTTTTCCTGTGCCTATTGGCCATCTGTATATCTTCCTTGGAGAAATGTCTGTTCGTTTCCTCTGCGATGGTTACAATTTTAAAGCGAGTTGTCAGCCAAAGCCTCGCCAAGAAGCTGATATTAGGGCAAAGATCGGAAGGGAAAGAGGGAGGGAGTTGTGTGTATGTTTGCAGGAATTGCTTTCCAAGGGGAGAGAACAGCCAGTGCAAAGGCCCTGAGGTGGGATCAAGCTGGCTTCCCTTGCAGCTGTATCTTAGACTGTGAAGCCCCAGAGACAGATGCTCCTTTCTCAGTCATCCCCACTCCCTCCTGGTGCCAAAAGTCCCCGCCAGTACGGGGCAGGGCAGGGCAGAGATTAAGAGAACCTAAGTAAGGATTCGTATCTAGAGTCTTGGTACCCTTTGTGGCCGGCCTTGGTCAGGCTTGACTTCACACAGCGTGAAGAAACCAAGGTCCAGAGAGGTTAAATTACCTGTCCCGGTCACAAAGCAAAGGGGGAAGGGTGAGAGGCAAACCCACCGAAGCCTGACTTGAGAGCCCTTAGTCTTTCCACCTTGTGGTAGGGCCTCCTTATCTGCAGGTGTGGCCCGGAGCAATCAGAGAGGCTGCCTGGAGGAGGCAGTGCTGGAGAGGAACCTGAAAGGACAGTGAGGGCACACAGGAGCGGGACGGGGACCAGTGTGGGCAAAGGTTCGGAGGCTGGGCCGGGCCTGGTTGATTCAGGGGCATAATGGGATGATGAGCAGCTTCTTTTGCTGGAGCAGAGAGCGTGAGGGGGAGCCACGGCCGGAGAGCGCCGAGCGCCCGGCCCCGGGAGTCCTTGAAAGCCAGAAAGCAGGGGGCAGAGGAGCAAGCCTGGTTTTAAAGTCGGGGGCTCTGGATGCGAATCCTCTCCCTGACAAGCTGGGTGACTTGGGGTCTGTCACCACCGTTCTGTAGCCTCCCTCAGTTTTCCCAATTTATTTATTTTTGTAATTTATTGATTTTAACATTCCTTTTCATTTTATTGTTTAATTTTATTTTTAAAATTTAAATTTAATGTCATTGAATTCATTTTTATTTCATCTTATTTTTGAAAAAAATTTTTTTTTTTTTATTTTGTGTGTGTGAAGATGAGCCCTGAGCTAACATCCATGCCAATCCTCCTCTTTTTGCTGAGGAAGACTGGCCCTGGGCTAACATCTGTGCCTATCCTCCTCCCCTTTATGTGGAACACTGCCACAGCATGGCCTGACAAGCGGTGCACGGGTGCGCACCCGGGATCCGAACCCGGGCCGCCAGCAGCAGAGCGCGCACACTCAACCGCTAAGCCACTGGGCTGGCCCCGTATTTCATCTTATTTTTGTTTTTACTTATTTGTATTGAAATGCTGGAAAGAGCTTAGCACGTGCTTTGCAGATGTTAGCTCGTTTAATCCTCATACAATCCTAGGAGTAGCCCCACTTAAAGATGAGGAAGGGAGGCCCAGAGAGGTTAAGGAATTTTCCCAAGGTCACACAGCTAGCCCTCCCCCAGGGCTGTGTTACTGTGAACGTGATTGGGCCTTGGGGGGAGGGAAGTGCACTGATTGGAGAGAGAGAGAGAGAGGGGAATAAATGCCTCATTAACCACCTACTAAACACGGCATGGGGTCAGCTTCCTTCACTGGGGAACAATCCTAAAATTTTCCATCCCATTTGGAATCTTCCTAATTTAACATTGTTCACATTTGTCCCCAAGAATTCCCGAGAAGTTGCAGCCAGTGGTAAGCCAAACCACATAATTGTTTAATTTCAAAAGCAGAATTCTGTTGAAATCAACTCGTTCTAAAAGTTTGTGCAGCTAAAAAAAAAAAAAAAGACACCCCATTTGGGATGTGGGTGTTGATATGTGCGTGGCGCAGAGTCAAGGGGGGGGATGGGCGGGTGTTAAAACCCCAAACTGGGTGTGAGGGTCCCTGGTGGTGTCCAGGGGGGCGGGGACAGGGTTTAGCAGGGAGGAGCCTGGGGCTAGGCCTGTGGGAACAGCAGATGGGAGGCCTGGGGAGGAAGGGGGGGGAAGCTGCTCCTCCATCCCCACCGCCACCTGGCATCTCGCTGTCCCTCGGTCCGCCTGCCCCGCTCCGGTTTCTCTGCAGGCAGCAGGAGTCAGGTTCGGCTCTTGTTCGGCTCCCCCGGGGAGGAAAGCCAACCCCTGTGACTGCAGAGGTCTCCCCTCCTTGTCTCTCCGGACCTTTCTTCTCAGCACAGCCAGTCCAGCCTGCATACCTTCACTCCAGTCCTTTCCTGCTGCCCATGGAGAAAACCTCTGCTTCTCTCCTGCCAGCCTTTTCTTCAAGGCCCCAGCAGATGGCCGCACTCGCTCTGAGCCTCTCGGGCCCTCTCTGGGCCTCAGTTTTTCCATCCATCAGATGGGAGGTCACTGGAGCTGTGAGCCTCGTCTCAGGACTCCCATTGACCTCCTGCCCTGATTTCGGGTTTTAGAAATATCCCACAAGCAAGAAGATTGGGGTTCTTAGAGATTCATAGACTCCCATCACCTCAGTGCTACCTGGAAAGTCTGTCTGTCTGTCTCTGTCACACTTTTACTCTCCAGAGTCACTATTTCTTTCATTTCTCCCACAAACATTTATTAAGCACCTACTGAATACCAGGCCCTGTTGTAGTTGTAGGGGAGGAAGACAATTCCTCTACCCTCTATGTCCTTCTGGCTAGTCTAAGAGTTAAATTGACATGAGACAGAATAACAGGAGAAAATCAAAGTTTAATAACATGTATACATGGGAGAAACTCAGGAAAACTGAGTAACTCGTCAAAATGGCTGAAACCCCCACCTTAAATACCATCTTCAGCTAAAGACAAAAGAGGGTTTTGGGGGTAGTGGTTTGGGACTTCAAAGGGGAGGAAGGGAATTTACATGGAGATGGAAAAGCAAATGTTTCATAAACAAATGTTGGCTGGGCCATCTATAAGCTATGTGACCTGAGAGAGAACTTGGATAAAAATCAGCTTAGCAAGGACCCTCCCAGTCTATCCATACCCAGAGTAATCTATGGTGATGGCCCGTCCTGGGACAGGTCTTCTATCTTAAATTCTTTTAGACAGTTAGGGGGAAGGTCAAAGTTTCTTTCAGAGTCTTTTGTCCTTAAAAATAATCAAGCCAAAGAGATACATTTGGGGTGGCCAATTCTGATCCCCTACATAGTACTGGAGATCAGAGCCAGCTTCAGGGACCTGATACCCAAACTCTTAATCTCAGGGCTGTGTGCCAGATGCGCAGTAAGCCAATCACTGAGACATCAGTGCTTGGAGATGGAGAAAGGTTTATTCGAATTGGCCAAAACGAGAAGGCGAGGATAGGTGCTCCCAAATCCGCCTTCACAACAGAAAAAAGCAGAGGATTTTATAGAGCTAAGGGGCTTGGCAGGAGGAGTTTTGGGGAAACAAAGGGGAAATCCATGTGTCTTTCACTCCAGATAAGCCCTTGGGCAATCAGACTTCTGGGCGTCAAGGCAGCTGGGGGCTGGTTATCTGGTGACTGTAACTTCCTTGAAGGCATGCTCTCTCTTCTGTACAACAAGCCCATAAATCCTTGTGACCCTTGAGTCACCCCTCAGGTTAAACAAGAGAACAGCAAATTGACAAGATTAACTTCTTTTCATAACAAGATCGAAAGGTAATCTTATTGAATATTTACAGTAACTCTCAGTACTGGCTTCAGTCGTGAGGAATGTGACCACGTATGGGGAGAGGGGTGGTGAGATCTGGGAATCTGCACGTGGGTGTCGTTGCTTGTCTGCCTCCATGATGGATGGCAGAGTCCCACACCAGCATGTTGAGGAGCTGGGGTCTGGGAAGCTTCAGTTCCTTGCTATTCTCTGGGCATCTGTTTTCCTGCAAATGAACTTAGAGGACCTGTAATTAGCCAAGACTACAGTGTGAGGCCACCTAAGTTTTAACAGTTTTTTAAAAATAACTTCTAAATGCGTTGTGCTAGAAGGAGCTCAGGGCTCTCATCTCAATGTGAGTTTTGTGCAAATGTGAATCTCAGGAGTACAGAGATTAAAGAAACCAATGCCTGCGTGGGAATGTAGTTCGAGAAGAAGTGGAAGGGGATGGGTACTTTTGGTTTTAACTCCTTATATACTGGGGTTAGTGTAGGGGACCAATGTCAGAGCCAGCATCAGTCCCCCCTATTCTAGGTTCATTCCTCAATCTTGGGAAATTTGGGTGTTGTTCCTATTCTGGCCACTTCCTGCTGAATGGGGGCACTATGGGGGCGAGAGGAGGAATGAAATTGTGGGGCTTGGAGCTGGAAATGTTCATGAGTAATGGGATTGGTCTGAAACCATTTCTGGAGGAAGGCTGTAGCCTGGGGTTTTACAAGGCGCCGGAGTAACTTATCTTGCAGATTCCTGCATATGTTGCAACAACGATAGACATGGCAACAGAGGCAAATACCAACCATGCTTATAATAACTAGAATTCTGAATAATTTTTTTTCTTCTTTTTTTTTTTGCTGAGGAAGATTAGCCCTGAGCTAACATCTGTGCCCATCCACCTCTACTTTATATGTGGGTCACCATCACAGCATGGCTGATGAGTGGTGTAGGTCCACGCCCGGGATCCAAACCCGCGAACCTGGGCTGCCGAAGCAGAGCATGGTGAACTTAACCACCACACCCAGGATCAGCCCCTGGGGCCATTCTATTTTGAAGGACTGCTTTCCTCATTAAGGTCACCTTGGAATTGAGGAAGGAGAGACTCTGCTTAGTACTATTTAAGGCCCTAATAGTATAAGTGTTAAGGGAGTTGATATGCCAGATCACACCCTCAGTCCATAAGGAGGGGACCAAGATTGCAGCCAAGTGATCATACCAGTGAAAGATGGAGCGAGTCCTTTGATTAAATAGAAGTGGATAATTGGCAAGTTTGCATAGAGCCTTCTGCCGTCGACCTTGCCTCCAGGCCAGACCCACAGTGAATCGTCCCGGCCATTTGTAAAGTGGAACCCTTGTCCCTTTGCTAAGTCTCTCCTCCTCCTAATAGGCACACTGATTTCTTCCAAAAGGGGCTTTTCTTTCTTTCCTCCCTTGGTCTGAGCGTTGGGTCCCTTCTTAGCAGGCCCCTTCAGATCGTTACTCAAAGCAGCTGCTAGGAGTTTGGCCTGTTTCATTTCTTGTATTCATTTTCTTTCCTTTTGTTGCCCTTTAGTGTAACGAAAAACCTTATAAGCCCTCCCACCAGGTGGGAAATAGGCAGTGTCAGGCCTTCTAATTTTGTAGCTTTTGTTGAATATCAGGCACACTCTGGCCAAGAAAGGTTGTATTTATTCTTCTAGAATTTTCTGGACGTTCAGGGTCCAAATGTGTATATTTTCAATAGGCTTCAAAGATGCATTCCAGGAAGGCGGAATGTTTTTCATCTGCCTTCTGTCTAATTTCTTGCATTTTATTTAGGCTTTTAATCTTCAGAGTCCCTTCCCTGAGACCCGGTATGATAGAATCTCAAAAATGTTGGATCCTGCCTTCACTGCTGTGGTTTGGGTTCCAGTTGGGATCATCGAGAGGGTCGGCCAGGTTGGATCCCAGTCTCACCTGGTTCGTTGGGTCCTCAGCATGCAAGCAATCAGCTTCCTCTCGGGTTTTTTCCAATACCATCGGGCATTCTTCTGCCATCAGCTGGATGTTCAGTAAACTTGGAACATCGGCCCAGGTAGGGTGATGGGTAGGGAAAATACTCGAAAAGATCAGTTATTTCCTTGGGATCATCCCAGCAGACAAGACTGTTTTGTTTCCAATTATACAACTCAGAAGAGGTAAAGGGGCTGTGAGCCCACATCAGTCCAGCAGGGCATCCATCTCCATCCAGGCCCCTGTGGGCACTTGTCTCAGTGGAAACGGTCCTGCAGGGGATACGGACGGCCCCTGACCGAACTGGGTGCCCTGTCGGGTCTGAGAAGGAGAGGCCGTATCTCTTGGTTTCCCCGGGGAATTGTCTGAGGAAGCACAGAGGGAGGGGCGTATCGGAGGAGAGGCAGGATTGCGGACGCAGCAGGAGCCATCAGAGCCCACGGCGGGACTGGCGGTGGTTGCCGTTCCTGACCACAAATTGTCCCCTAAAGGGTCTTCCTCCGATGGCAATATAGGACTCTTTCTTTGGGAAGCTCATCACCTGTTCTTTTGAAGGCCTCAGTTCGTTGTACCCAGATTTTATATCTGAGTTGATCAGGCTTATTCTGGTAGAAGACCATAAAAGACTGGACAGTAGGGGATTCAGTCCCATTTCCCCACATGTCGACAGAACAAATCTAATCGCAAAAGAGTTTTATAATTCAGTGACCCATTTGGGGCCAGACTTTGCCTGCTCCTGAGGGATGTTGCGCCAAGCTGTGTTACAACAGAATATCATTTTCTTTCTTCTCGTGGGATCGTCACTGTAACTGGACCAATTTTGGAGAATGCAGCCAAGGGGCCTGCTCTCGAGGATGGAACTCTGGTTTCCCATAGCTACACGCCCAACGAGTACAAAAACTGAAACCAACGAACCACAGTTCTTACAAACAAGCATGGAGTGTCAGAAACAGCCGGGGTACTTCCCCTTCTACCAAGGGCCAGGGCTTGTCCGGCCAAAGCAAATGGAAATTTGCTCAGAATCTCCCAGATTGAGAAGGGTGGCCCCCCTCTGTTGAGTACCCAAAATGAGCACTCACCCATCCAACGGATGTAGATGTCACGATTCAGAGATCCTGTCTTCCAAGGCAGCCAGGGGTTCGGGAGACGGGAGTAAGCACTCAGATCCGTGTTCCCGAAGGATAGGAAGTAGTGAGGTTTTAAAGGTCGTGAGGACTGTGACCACATGCGGGGAGAGGGTGGCGAGATCCAGGAATCTGCAGCTGGGTGTCCTCGCTTGTCTGCTTCCCTGATGGATGGTGGATTCCGGCGCCATGAAGAGTTAGGGTCTGGGAAGTTTCAGTTCCTTGACATTCTCTGGACATCTGTTTTCCGGCAAAACAACTTCGAGGACGCATAATTAGCCAAGACTTCAGTGTGAGGCCACCTGGGTTTTAACAATTTTTTTAAATAACTTCTTTGTGCGTTGTGCTCTAATCTCAACACTAGTTTCGTGCATATGTGAACCTCAGGAATGCAGAGATTAAAGAAATTGATGCCTATATGGGAATGTAGTTCGAGAAGACTGGAAGGGGACGGGTGCTTTGGGTTTAATCCCTTATATGCTGGAGTTAATGTTGGGGAACAGGTATCAGAGCTGGAATCAAGATGACCCCAGAGAATTGACGAGGGGAGCTGTTCAGAGCAGGGGTGGGCACGTTTTTCCTGCAAAGGGCCAGGAGTAAATATTTTCGGCTCCACAGGCCCTCTGGCCTCAATTCTGCCGTTGCAGCTTGAGAGCAGCGGCGGCCGGCTGTAAATGGATGGGCGTGGCTCTGTCCCAATAACGCTGGATTTATGGACACCGAAATGTGAATTTCACGATCGTCACACGTCCAGAAATATTCTCCTCCTCTTGATTTCCGCCCCCCAACCAAGTACAAGTGTAAAAACCATCCTTAGCTCTTGAGCTGGACAAAACCGGGCATTGGGGGCAGGATCTGGCTGAGAGACTGGCTGTTGGCAGACCCCCTGCTGTAGAACAGTTTGCGTTTTATGCCGAGGGATGTCCCTGGAGGTTTTGGGGTAGAAGAGAGAGAAGATCTGATGCAGGCTTTAGGAAGGTGCTGGGCAGGGGACAAAGAAGACTAGGGCAGACGCCGGGAGACCGCGGCGGGGGGGGAGGTGTCCTCCAGAGGGAGCCCCGGGTGATGGGGCCGGACCAGGGACGAGAAGGGGAGAATCTGGAATAGTTGACTGATTCCCTGGAATAGTTGGCTGGTGGAGTGGGTGTGGGGGGAGAGACAGGAGGCAGAGGAGACCAAGACTTGGCCTGAGCCCCTGGGGGCTGGCGGCGCCCATGGCACGCTGCAGGGGGCTTCGAGGGCGTTTGCTCTGAACGGGCACAGCTTCCCGGAGGACAGGCCAAGGGCAGCTGGAAACCCGAGGCCTCAGCCGGGAGATCCATTTCAGTCTCCTCTCCCGACAAGCCTGAGAGGGTCACCCCGCCTCTGAGTGTGAGAGGAGAGGAGCCCTCAGCACCCACTCTGCAGCTACCCAGCTGCTCCTCAAACTCTCCATTTAACTGCCTCGGCCCCCACCCCTCCCTTCTCCTGTGCAAAGGGGTGTGAGAATAGATGAGCGAATTCTCATACCACCCTAAGCCAGTGGTTCTCCATGGGGGAAAGAGGGGGCAATTCTGCCCCCCAGGGGACACTGGGCCATGTCTGGGGGCATTTGTGTTGTCACACTGGGGGAGCTCCTGGCATCGAGTGGGTGGGAGCCAGGATGGCCCCCCACAGAGGACGACCCGGCCCTGAATGACCACAGTGCCAAAGGGGAAGACCCCAGCTCCATGGTGTCTGTTGCATTATCCATCCCATTTAGCAGTTGAGGAATTGAGGCCCAGAGAGGGAGAGTGACTGGCCCAAGGTCACACAGCAGGTATAACATGACCGAGCTGGATTCAGACCCCTGCCTCCTGTCTGCAGTTATTTCTCCTCAGTTCAGGTTCTGGAAGGCCTGTCTCTTCACTCATCGCTTCTCTTTCCTGGAATCCCAATATTCCCCCTTCTGCTGGCCCCTTTGTGAATTTGTAGCCACATCAACCCAGTGGACTGTCCCACCTTTTGGAACCTTTCATGGCTCCCCTGACGCCCCACACTCTTGGTTTCCCGCTCCTTCCTGGGATGCCCCTCCTCGGTCTCCTTTGCCAGATCCTCCTCCTGTGCCCCCGCTATGCCCCTCGCCCCGCCACTCCCCCCACCAAGTCCTGGACCAGGGCAGAAGCCACTGTGCTGGTCCAGGCGAGTGAGGATTTCATGATTTCTCCTGCCCATCCTTCAAGTTTCAGCTCAGATGTCTTATCCTCCGGGAAGCCCTCCCTGACTGCCCAGATGGTGTCAGGAGCCCTCTTGGAGCTCCCAGACGGCCTGGGCTTCCCCCATCACAGCCTGGTTCATGAGTCCATGGGTGTGGCTGTCTCTCCAGGGACCTCAGTGATAGCGGGGACATCTTTCTTTGTCACTGCTGAGTCCCAACGCCCAATGCAGTGCCAGGCGCCCCATGGGAGAAACAGACAGTCAATGAAATTCACATGCCCCGAGGGCTTGGCCTCCAGAGTCCTTCATTAACTCAGGAACATTTACCAGCTGCCCCAGCCCACCCTGCGGTGCCAGGCCCTGTGCCAGGGAGGCCTCCGCCTGGCCCTGCTCCGGAGGGGCTCTCAGTCTGGAAAAAGAGCCAGCAGAACACGCTCCAGCCCCTTGGAGGAGCCGTGTCCCCTCTGTTGCTCAGTGCTTTCCCGGGACACCTATGCTGTCCCGCGTCCCCAGGATTCAGCATTCCATATGCACACGGCTCCCACCACATCTCTATGGGGTCAATGAATCCATGTTTACGGCGCAGGTACTGTGCACCAGCCACTGTGCTGCTGAGTGCTTGGTGCTCAGTATCTCCGTTAGTCCTCCCGATAACCCTCTGCGGGAGGTGCTGTGTATTAGGAAACCCACTTCCTGGAGGAGGGAAGTCGAGTCCAAAGCAGGTAAGTAAGTATCTTGGCTGAGTCGCCTCGGTGGTAACTCTGGGAGTGCGGAGGGCGGGGCCCTGGATTCAAATTCGGGTGTATCAGACGGCAGAGCCCCCCTGGAGATGAGCGAATGAATGAATGGGTGAGTGATTGAATGAATGAGTGAGTGAGTGAGCCAGAGCACGGATAGCCCAGTGGCAGTGGGAGGCTCCGTCTGTCGAGGGTCCAGGTCCAGAGTCACCTGGGACCCCCCCCCACGTCCCCCGCCAGCTCGGAAGAGGGGGAGATGGACGCAGGCGGGTCCATGGAGATCCAGGGAGCCGGGCCCCCTTCCCCACATCCTCCTGGTGGGGGCGAGGAGGTCAGGTGGGGTCAGAGCCCAGCCTCCTCCCTGGCTCTCCCCCCACCTGCGGGGGAGGGGGGCGGCGGGTGGCGCGTGCGGGGGAGGGGCCGCCGGGCCGGGCGGGGCCGCGCGGGCGGGCCGGCCGGGCATCGCCAGCGCCCGCCCCTCCCTCCGGCCCCTCCCGCGCCTCCGGCCCCCCAGCCCGGTCGCCTGCCGGAGCCCTGGACGCCATGAAGCAGCTGTGCCTGTGCGCCGCCTCCTCGTTCGCGGTAGGGCCCGGGGAGGGGGCGCGGGAGCACGCGGGCGCGGGTCCCTCCTCGCCGCTCCCCGCCCCCTGAGCGCGCGGGCCTGGACCCCCACCCCAGACCCGGGAAGGATGAGCCGAGAGGAAAAAACGCGGGGAGGGGGCAGACATTGGGGGGATGGATGATGGGTGGGACACTGGGGGAGGCATGGGGACGTTTGGGGAGACAGCTCTGGGGACAGATGGGGACGCCTAGGAGAATTTAGAGGGCATTTGGAGAGACAGTTTCAGAGACCGGTTTTGGATAGGGTCATTTGGGGTGACAATTTGGACAATATTTTGGGGGGCCGTTTTTGGGAAAAGATACTGCATTTGGAGAACGATTTCAGAGGACATTCGAGGGATTTTGGGGGAGGACATTTTTGGGACAGATGAAGGGGTCACTGGGGGGTGCTTTTGGAGAACACTTCAGGACTTGGGAGAAGACATTTTGGAATGCATCTCAGCCTACAGTTGTGGGGAGGAGAAATTGGGACATTTAGGGGACAATGTGGCATTTCAGGGTGGTCGTAGAAGAATAGATGGCAGAGGACGCTCTGAGGGACATTTAAAGGGACACTTTTCGGGGCTTCCAGGGGACTTTGGAGGGTAGTTCAGGACGATACAGGTCAGTGGATGGGGCGATGTTGGAGAGGTGGCTTTTCGCTCAGGAACAGGCTGGGGGCCTGGGTAGGGGGGACAAGTGTTTGGAAAGATGCTGGGGCTGATCTGGGAGGGTTTAATAGGAGGCTGCTGGCAGTGGGTGTTGGACGGACGGCTGGGGTGATGGGCCCGGGGGCACAGGCTTAAACCCCTGCCCGGGACCACCTCCCCCGCAGCTGCGGCTCAGCCCCGCCCACCTCGGCTCCTGCCCGCCCTGCGGCCCCTGCCCCATCCCGAAGCCGGCAGCCAGAGGCAGGTGCCAGGCAAGTGCCCAGGGCGGGCGGCGAGAGCGCAGAGCCCCTGCCGGGGGGAGCGGGCCGGGGTGGCGGCCGCCCGGCCCCACGCTCCTCTGGGTGCCCCGCAGAGCCAGGACTGGGGGAAGAGCGACGAGCGGCTGCTGCAGGCGGTAGAGGGCAACGACGCCGCGCGGGTGGGCTCCCTCATCGCCCGCAAGGGGCTAGTGCCCACGAAGCTGGACCCCGAGGGCAAGTCCGCGTGAGTGCCCACGCCCTGGGGGGTGACGGCTGAGGGGTGGCCACCCTGCGGCCAACCCCTGACCTCTGACCTCCAGGTTCCACCTGGCGGCCATGAGGGGCGCAGCCAGCTGCCTGGAGGTGATGCTCGCACACGGCGCCGACGTCATGAGCACGGATGGGGCAGGTAGCGCCCGCCGGGCCCCTGGGGAGGGAGGAGGAACTCAGTCCGGGTGCCCCGCCTGAGGGCCCAGCCAGGCCCTGCTTCAAGGCCTCAGTGTCCTGCCGAAAAGGGGGGGTTCCCTTCGGTGTCCCCAGCGAGGCACGGGGGCCTGTCCGGCTGCGGTGCCCAAGGACACAGACCGGGGCTGGCACGAGCCAGGTAAGTCAGCTCGTGGATGGGGGGCAGCTGGGACTCAGGTAGAGGCTGAGTCAGAGGAAGTAGCTAGAACGGGGGAGCCTCTGAGCTTGAGAAGTGTCTGGGGGCACGAGAATAACGTCGAGTTTGGGGGAGTGTCTGAGGTACGTGGAGTAGCTGGGGCTTAGAAGTAGCTGGAGCTCGGGGACAAAAGGAGAATCTGGGAGGATGACATAACTAGGAGCCCGAGGAAATAACTGAGATAGTGGCAAGGATGGACGGAGTAGCTGGGGGTTTGTAGAGGGTCAAAGATGGGGACATAGCTGGCACGTGCAATAGCAAGGGGGTATGGATTGGCAGGAACATATAGAACAGCCGAGGAGTCTGAGGGGCATAGCTGGCGCTTCAGTGTGGTAAAGCATGGAGAGTAGCTGGGGACGTGGGGAGTGGCTGGGGCAGTAGGGCTTGAGGTGGGTGGGTGGGGAGTAGCTGAGATGAGATCGTCTGGGACATGGGCTCGCTGGGGCTTGGAGAGTCTGTGGCCACAGGGAGCAGCACAGTTTTGAGAAGGACCTGGGGTTTGGGACCTGCTAGACGCAGGGAGACTCGTCATGAATAGTTGACACAGGTTTCGGGAGCAGCCGGAAGCCCCTTGAGAATGTGAAGCCCTAGTAAATCCTCTCTCCCTTTCAGGTTACAATGCCCTCCACCTGGCCGCCAAATATGGGCACCCACAGTGCTTGAAGCCATTGCTGCAGGTCATTTCTTGTCTCAGATACTCCCCAAACCTCAGATACTCCCTGAACCTCAGATGCTCCTCAAATGTCAGATACTCCCTGAACCTCAGATACTCCCTGAACNCTGAACCTCAGATACTCCCTGAACATTAGATATTCCCCAACCTCAGATACTCCCTGAACCTCAGATGCTCCTCAAATGTCAGATACTCCCTGAACGTCAGATACTCCCTGAACATTAGATATTCCCCAACCTCAGATACTCCCTGAACCTCAGATACTCCCTGAACCTTAGATAGTCCCCAAACCTCAGATACTCCCTGAACCTCAGATGNAGATAGTCCCCAAACCTCAGATACTCCCTGAACCTCAGATGCTGCTCAAATGTCAGATACTCCCTGAACCTCAGATACTCCCTGAACCTTAGATATTCCCCAACCTCAGATACTCCCTGAACCTCAGATGCTCCTCAAATGTCAGATACTCCCTGAATCTCAGATACTCCCTGAACCTTAGATAGTCCCCAAACCTCAGATACTCCCTGAACCTCAGATACTCCCCAAGCCTCAGATACTCCCTGAACCCCAGATACTCCCTTGCCCTGGCTACTCCTGAGTTCCAGCAATTCGTTGAATGCCCACATACTCCCTGAATTCTCGATATTCCTTGGTCCCCTTTGCTCCTGAGCCCCAGCTACTCCTTGGATAACCAGATACTCCCTGAGCGTCCAGATACTTCCCACACCCAGGATATACTCCCAATACCAGATATTTCCTGAGTCGCAGCTTCTCTCCAAACCCCAGGTACTTTCTTAGCCACAGCCACTCTCAGGGCTCCCATCTACTCCCCAGGCCCCTAGCTGCTCCTCAGCTCCCCGCTATTCCCTCTTTCTCACCAACCGTGGTAAAGGCAAAGAGTCACTTGGGGGCCCGTGAGGAGACGGGCTCTGCAGAGCAGGGAGGTGGGAGGGGAGGAGGGGGTGGCAAGGAGCCTGGAATACAGCAAAGCCCAAGGAGGGGCAGTTGCTAGAGGAATCAGGCATGACGAGGGATGGCTCTGCCTCAAATGACCTGTCCCCCTCCCCAGGCGTCCTGCATGGTGGATATCGTCGACAGCAGTGGGTGGACGGCCCTGCATCATGCAGGTGGGTTCAGCCCAGACTCGCCCTGCCCACCATGGCCCATGCTGCGTGCCAGGCCTGGTGGGGACGAGAGGGCGTGACCAGAGTGTAATTCCCTTTGAGGAACCCCTAGGGAATCTCAGGGAGGCCCAAGGTCCGGGCAGCCTTCATACTCATCAAATCCAAACTCCTTCCCTGAGGGAGGGGCAGGGACCCACCCACTTAGAACGCAGCCCAACGTCTGTCCACCACGCCCAGGAGATTCGGCAATGGCCTTCACTGTTGACTCGAGAAACGTCTCTCCTTTTGGAAACACGGAATAAATTTGGGTCGGCTTTCGAGTTTTAGTCACTGTTGAAAAATTCCCTGCAGTTGGAGTACGCTGCCACCTAGTGGTGGCAATGCCTTTGGTCACACTACGGAAGCTCGTTGGTTTTTTTCATTCAATAAATATTTAAGTACCTGCTAGGTGCCAGGCTCTGTTCTAAGCTTTGGGATTACAGCGGCAGAGAAAATTCCATACACCCTCGGGCACACAGCAGGTAGTCAGAGTTTGTTGACTTCTCCAGCGACACCTCGCACGAAGCCCTCCCTTCTCTCTTTGAGGTTCTAAAAGTACACACTATCTCCCACTTCCTTGACCTTACCAAGCTCTTTCCCACCCCAGGGCCCTTGCCTACGCGGTAACCTCTACCTTCTTCCTTTCACCCTCAAAACTGAGAACTCAGGTCAAACCCCGAGAAGCCTGCCCAGCTTCAGCTGAGGCCTGATCCCTCTGGTCAACATTAACACTGTATGAGGGTTTAGTACATAGTAGGTACACAATAAGTACTTCTCTCTTTTTCCAGTGGCTGGTGGCTGCATCTCCTGCTCAGAAATGCTCTGCTCCTTCAAGGCACAACTGAATCCCCGAGATCGGGTGAGCCTCTGGGAGCTTTTGGGGAAAGATACTGTACTTGAGGTACACTGCCACCAAGTGGCGGCATCCCAGGCACCCTTGGAAAAGTGTGGAAGAGTTGGGGGTGAAATTCGGGGGCAGTCCTATAGGCTTCCCTACCTCTCAGGGTCAGCCTCTCATGGCTTGTTTCATCCCTCCCCCAACCCCCACTAGTTGGGTACAACACCCCTCATCATAGCAGCTCAGATGTGTCATACAGATCTGTGCCGCCTCCTCCTGCAGCAGGGGGCTGCTGCAAATGACCAGGACCTGCAGGGCAGGTGAGCATCTCTCCTCCCAGCCAGTCCATCGTGTGCTGTGTGACCTTGGGCAAGTCTCTTAACCTCTCTGGGTGGAGGGGAATCTAGTTGGCCTCCTCCCCACACCCAGGCTGGGTGTTGAGAAGGGCGTGGGGGTTTGAGGATGGCCACACCTTCTCAGTAGCCCCCTCTCCTGGTAGGACAGCCCTGATGCTGGCCTGTGAGGGAGCCAGCCCCGAAACAGTGGAGGTGCTGCTGCAGGGCGGGGCTCGGCCGGGCATCACCGACGCTCTGGGCCAGGACGCTGCTCACTATGGCGCCCTGGCCGGGGACAAATTCATCCTGCACCTCCTGCAGGAGGCGGCCCAGCGCCCCTCACCACCCAGCGGTATGCCAGCCCCACCTCTAAGCAGTTTCAAGCAGCCCCCCCATCTCCTTTTAGATGGTTTCTTTTCACCCTCTTCTCTTCCTACTCTGGATAGTTTCAAGGTATCCCTGTTTGCTGCATTATAGGAGGTTTCATGACTCCCCAGATCCCACTCAGGACAGTTTCAAGGAGCCCCAGACCTTTAAGAATAGTCTAGGGTGGGCCGGCCCCGTGGCTTAGTGGTTAAGTGCGCGCGCTCCGCTGCTGGCGGCCCGGGTTCGGATCCCGGGCGCGCACCAACGCACCGCTTCTCCGGCCATGCTGAGGCCGCGTCCCACATACAGCAACTAGAAGGATGTGCAGCTATGACATACAACTATCTACTGGGGCTTTGGGGGGGGGAAAGGAGGAGGATTGGCAATAGATGTTAGCTCAGAGCCGGTCTTCCTCAGCAAAAAGAGGAGGATTAGCATGGATGTTAGCTCAGGGCTGATCTTCCTCACAAAAAAAAAAAAAAAGAATAGTCTAGGGATCCACTCTGCTCTCCTGGGTAATCCTTATTCTTGGGTCTTTGCCTTTCCTAAGAATTGGTACCCCACTTACCCCATCCTGGAGATGCCACTGTCTTCTCTTTTCGAGAGTTCCAAGGTCCCTCTTAACAGCATTCTGCCAAAGTAGTTGATACTTACCTTAGAAGTCCTGATTCTGGGGAATTGGGAGGCACCTCCCCCATCCAAGGCCCCTGGGCTCACTAATGCCCTTCCTAGGGCTGGGAATGGAGGCCCTAGAACAGAGTGCCTGACCCTGCTTCCCTCTCTCCCCCGCCCTCCTAGAGGATGACTCGGGCGAGGCCTCATCTCAGGTATGGATCCCTAAGCAGTGGATGAGTCCCCCTCCCTAGGCACACACTGCCGTCCCCCTCGAACCCAGGCTCTGTGGGGAAAGAAGCAAGAGATGGACCCCTGCCCCAGGGTTATGACTTGGGAGGACCTGTTTGGGAAGAATGCGACCTTCAGGGTACGCTGCCACCAAGTGGCAGCAACATCCACAGTGTAACTTCCAGAACTGGGTGAGAACGCTGGGGGGATGGGAGCACATCATGGAGCTGGGGTAGGGTGGTGGAGGGGACTGAGGTTGGTGAGGGCTCGTGTAGCCAGGGAAGGAGGCAGGTCTGGCCTGTTTCCTTCTCCCAGCTCTACAGCATCTCAGCTCCACCAGGAAAGGAAACTTGTAGGAGGGAATGTGGTCTCGTCTCCTTTTATGCTGGGTTAAGTGAGGACCAGAGAGAGGCAGCGGCTTGCTCAAGATCACACAAGAAGTGAGGGCAGAGTTGGGGCTGGTGACAGATAGGGGGATGGCTGAGTGAGTTTATTTGGATGGGAGACCAGCATGTCCCCCATGTGCCCCCTTCATCCCCTCCCCCCAGAACTCTGTGTCCAGCCATGAAAAGCGAGGGGCTACCAAGAAGCGGAAGGCGCCTCAGCCCCCTGCGAGCATTCCTGTGCCGGTGAGAGATGCCTTGGCCATGGGGGGAGGAATGAGGGGCCCCCAGTCAGGAGGGGGAGGACGCTCTGGCTCAGGTATGGGAGGGGACAGCCCCTGGGCCTCATCTAAAGGCAGTGGGTCCCTGGGGTGGGGGAACAGGATGATCGAGATGCCTACGAGGAGATCGTGCGGCTGCGACAGGAGAGGGGCCGCCTGCTGCAGAAGATCCGGGGCCTGGAGCAGCACCAGGAACGGAGGAGGCAGGAGGTGAGGGGCAGCAGAGACACAGGCCTGGGGCTCAGCCTGGTGTGGGCTGCAATTCTAGGGGGAAGACTCTCCCTGCCTCTCCTGCCCCCCTCCTCCCTCTCTCCCCCTCGCTCCTTCTGCTCCAGCCGCACGGACCTCCTCACTGGTCCTCCAACATGCCAGGCCCTTCCTGCCCCAGGGCCTTTGCACATGCTGTTCCTCTGCCTGGAACACCCTTCCACAGATATCCCTATGGCTCCCTCCCTCCCATCTTTGCTCAAAGACCTGTTGTCAAAGACGTCTCCCCTCCCCACCTTATTTAAAGTTGTAACCCCCTCCACTCACTTCCCAGTTCCCTTTATTTTTATTCAAAGTGCTTACTGCTATTGGACCTACCACGTACTTTATTCACATTCACCCACTTCACTGTAAGCCCACGAGGGCAGGCATGGTTGATGGTGCCTGGCTCACAGTAGATGCTTGATAAATATATATTGGATGAACGAATATTTGAGTGAGTGAATGAATGAGTGAATGCACAAATTAGTGGCCAGAAACAGGATCTGACACAAAGTAGCACTCGGTGAATACTTAGTCACCAGCAAGGGGGCTGAGCAGCGCTGGGCGTGCAGTAGGAGCACAGAGGACGTCTGGGGTTGGGACGGAGGGCTGTTAGGCAGGAGGTGGGCCGGGGAGGCCCCCAGCCCGCATCCAAGCCCTGTCCCCCCCTCTTCCATCAGCTGCCAGAGGCGGAGGCCAGCTCGCTCCACAGCCTGGAGAGACAGGTAGGCGGAGGTGGGGGCAGAGCCGGCCCCCAGCTGCCTTGTTTCCTCCTGGAGGCCGGCTGAGCCTCCACCGCCCTCCTCCAGGTGCAGGAGCTGCAGCAGCTGCTGGCGCAGAAGCAGGAGGAGAAGGAGAGTCTGGGCCGGGAGGTGGAAAGTCTGCAGAGCAGGCTGTCCCTGCTGGAGGTGGGCGGGGCAGAGAGCAGGGGGCGGGGCTTCCGGGGACGGGGCCACCCATGGGCGGGGCGGACAGTGGGATGGGGCGGGGCCACCAGGAGGCAGAGGCCAGGGGCGGGGTCTCCAGGGGGTGGGGCCTCCAGGGGGCGGGGCTTCTCTCCTGCTGTAGATGCATGACAGCCACGCTAATACACAGAGTCTCACACCGTGCAAACGCAACAGACATACAATCACACACAGAAAACACACAATCACACACTCACGTACACACAGAGATGGCCAGCCACGCTCATACACGTGTCGTCTTACACGTTCAGCAGGCAAACTTCCAGCTAGCACACCCAGGAAGGCATAATCACACACACACATCGTAAATACTTGCACACACACAACAGACGCTTCTTGCACAGACAGCACACCCACAAATACACGTACACGCGTAAATGTTTATCAAGATGCACAATTACGCGGACATATACACGTACACGACACACACAGACACCCTCAGCCCCCCGTGACCCAGATGTAGAATCCCAGACGCACCCTCGCGAGGACACACCCACCAGCCCTGTTTCAGTCCCGCGCCCAGGCTGCACCACGTCCAGCCCCAGTCGTCGGGGTTTTGGTCACAGACTCGGGCAGCGCTGGGCTGTTTACTGCCCGTCCCGGGGAGCTCAGGATTGCCCCTGGCACACAGTTGGCACTCAAATACTTGTGGGCCAAACAAGAGTCAGTCCAATGCTTGTAGGGGGTCATAGAGACACGTGAATGTCCCCATCTGCTCTAGATTCTTGGGGGGGTGACGTGGAGGAGGGGCGAGACCCCGAGCTGGACCTCAATTTCACCCCCAGAGCGAGCGGGAGAACACCAGCTATGACGTGGCCACCCTGCAGGATGAGGAGGGCGAGTTGCCGGACTTTCCAGGTGAGCTCCGACCCCGTCCTCCCCCCACGCACCCCTGCCTGCCTTGTGTCTGGGGCCCCCGAGGTGGAGCCTTGACCCACAGGCAGGGAGCGAGTTTGAAGCTGGGAGGGAGGTTGGCCCGCATCGGTTATTTACTCCACTTGCCTGAGGTTGCCTGCCCCAGGGGCCCTGACCCACCACTCCAGACCCCCAGCTCCTGTCCCCTGTGGCCTGGGACCCCAGGGCCTGACTCTGTGCCCCCCGCCAGGGGCCGAGGCCCTGCTCTCCAAGCGGCTAAGCCTGTCGGCCCAGGAGCTCTTGGCCTCGCTGCAGGAGCAGGTGGCCGAGCTCACCAGACAGAACCAGGAGCTGATGGAGAAGGTCCAGGTGGGGAAACTGAGGCCCAGGAGAGTGGGGTGGGGACAGCTCTGAGGACCCGAGGGATTGTTCCCTGGGGGGTCAGATGAGCGCGTGGCTGGGTCTGCGGGCAGGGAAAGTGGCCCCCCCATGGCCACTTCAGCTCTCCCCTGACTCCCCCACCTCACCACCAGATCCTGGAGAACTTCGAGAAAGATGAGATGGAGGTGAATGGCTCAGCCGAGGTCATCCCTCTGGCCCTCTATGACTCTCTCCGGGCAGAGTTGGACCAGCTCCGCAGGCAGCACGCTGAGGCCCTGCGGGCGCTGGAGCAGCAGGAGGCACGGGAGGCACCCGGAGAAGAGGAGGCAGCCCCTGGGGAGGGCAAGGACACGGGAGCCGAGACCACCAGAAATGGGCCAATGGAAACAGAGCTTAATGGGGCCGTGGCTCTGGAAACCAAAGTTAACGGAGCTGAGACCACAGACGAGGAGGCTGCGGGAGTCGAAACCACAGAAGCCAGGACTTTGGAAGCAGCACCCATGGGGGCTGAGGCCACGAAAACAAAATCCACGGATGTTGAGGCCACAGAAACAGAGGGTGCAGGAGCTGAAGGCTTAGAAACCAAGGCCACGGGGGCTGAGGTCACAGAAACAAAAGCTCTAGAAGAAGGAGGAAACCCAGAAACAAAAGCCACGGAAGTGGAGACCACAAACATGAAAGCAGAGGAACCAGAAATGAAGGCCGGTGAAGCATGTGCCGTGGAGGCAGAGCTCATGAGCACAGAAACCACGAACATGGAGGCCACAGGAGTGGAGGCCACGAACATGGAGGCCACAGGAGTGGAGGCCACGAACATGGAGGCCACGGGAGTGGAGGCCACAGGCCCCATCCTGCACCCTGGTGCTGCTGAGGCCTCAGAAAAGTTGCAAGCAGAGCTGGAGACCAGGATTCGTGGCTTGGAGGAGGCACTCCGGCTGCGAGAGTGGGAGGCAGCCACCGAGCTGGAGGCAGCCCGTGGCAAGTGCAAGGCTGCGGAGGCTGAGGCAGGTCGGCTGCGGGAGCGAGTGCGGGAGGCTGAGGGTGGCAGGGCCGGCATGGTCAGCAGCGGTGACACAGTCCAGCTGCGAGCGGCCCTGGAGCAGGCCCGGGAGGACCTCCGAGACCGGGACTCCCGCCTCCGGGAGCTGGAGGCCACTTCGGCCTGGCTGGACGAGGCCCAGGCCGGCCGTCTGCTGGCCGAGGAGGAGGCCCGGGGCCTGCGGGCGGAGCTGGCCCAGCGGGAGGAGGTGCGGCTGGAGCAGAGCCGGGAGCTGGAGGCGCTCCGGAAGCAGCTAGCCACTGCCACAGCTGCCGGGGAAGAGCATCGTGCAGCGGCTGCCACGCTGGGCCGAGCACGGGATGCAGCCGAGGCCCGGGCCACTGAGCTGGCCACGGCCTGCGAGGAGGCTCGGCAGGGCCTGGCAGAGCTGCGTGAGGCCTCCGAGGCCCTCCGCCAGTCTGCAGTGCCGGCCTCTGAGCACCTCCGGCTGCAGGAGGAGGCACTGGAGCTGCGGGGCCGGGCGGCCAGCCTGGAGCAGGAGGTGGTGGCTACGGGCAAGGAGGCCGCCCGGCTGCGGGCGGAGCTGGAGCGGGAGCGTGTGGGGAGCGTGGCCCGCTTGGACCATGAGCGGATAGTGGGTGCGCTGCAGGTCGACGTGGCCCGGCTGGAGGGGCAGCTGGAGGAGCTGGGACGCCGCCATGAGAAGACCAGTGCCGAGGTCTTCCAGGTGAGCATGGCCGGACCCCCACCGGGTACACCCAGTGGCCACTTGGTGGCATTCTGACCCTGCAGCCGTGGCATGTTTGGACCCCATCGGCTTCAATCCTACAGACACTTGACCTCCCCAGTGTTTCCCTGTGGACCTTTGACCCTGCAACCGTTCTGACCTGGATGTTTTGACCTGCGTTTTCTACTTGAAAACCTTTGGCTATTTCAGGCCCATCATTTTTTTAATGGTTAGCACTTTTTGCAATCTGTTTATAAAACCTTTGTGTATCCCAAGGTCGTGGAGATAGTCTCGTATGCTATCTTCCAGCATCTTTAATGTTTTAGTTTTACAATCACATTTATGCTTTGGTGCTAATTTGTGTGTATGGTGTGAGGTAGGGATCAATGTCCGCTCGTTTTTTTGCGAGCCGTGAACTGGGCTTTCTGCCCTGATGTTTTTACCTAATGGCCATTTTCTCTGCTGGTCAAAATGACCCCGTGGTTTTTTTCCAGCTGGCTCTTCGAGCATCTCATTTTATCCTATGATAAAGACGTTTCAGGCCGAAAGGAGGAGGACGTTATATTCAGGGATTTTTGATGTAATGATTTTTGAACCCAGTAGATTTTGATGGTGAGTTGGTTTTTTTTAAACCCAGGGAATATATTTGTCCCAGATAGTGGACCTTTTGACTCCATCTTTTTTCTTAAAAAATAAAAGAAAAAAACCCCAAACTTGGTAACTGTTTTAACAGACATGTGAATAAGAAGCTTACCTTCCTTACTTTTATAATGTACTTGTCATCAGGAAAGCATTTTCCTCTCTGAGCTTCTGTTCACTCACCAAATAATGTTGATAATAATAGTTCCTAATCCTCACGTGAAAATTAAGTGGTTTAATTTATCTAAACTACTTAGTGACGGTACGGGTGATCAATAACTGGCAGCCAGAGTTATTCTTTTTCCAAGAACACGCTCATTGAAACCAGATAAACCCTCAATCTACTTCCTAGAGTTCACAGTCCAACCTAGTATGCCCGTCTTCACAGGCATCTAAATTTTACCTTCCTCAGGATCACTTCTTTTCAGGGTAAATTTTGCAAGTCTGATTTGATTCATCAATCAGTGTAGTTTTTTTTTTAATTGTTAATGTGTAGCCAATCTGTCCTAATGGAACATCTAATTATTATCCATTTTTCTCTGGAGCTGTTATTTCTATAAAGGACAGTGTTCCCCCCAGGATCTATTTTTGCAAATCTAACATTGCTCCAATCTTGATATTTTTGTGAAAAACACAGTCATCAACCTTTGGCCATATGTTTGCTTTTCATCCAAGCTTTTCTTTCATTTTGTAAGAAATCTACGAACCTTCACACTACTGGCAGAGAAAAGAACATTAGTGATGATGATCATAATAGTAATAGTCATTAATAATAATAGCATCACCAACTCAAATATAGCTCTTACTTGTGGCAGACACTGTTCTAAGCATATTCCATGTATCTGCTTATTTTATCCTCATGATCACCCTGTGAAGTGAGGGCTATTTTACATATGAGGAAACCGAGGCACAGAGAGGTTAAGGCACTTGTCTGAGGCCACACAGCTAGCAAGTCAGAGGTGCTTGGCAGAGTCAGAATGTTCATGGCCCGGGAGAATCCGGAACTTCCCTCGAGTCAGACTCCTCGTGGTCAAAATGGGCTTGAATGTCCTCAGGCCAAAATAGAGGGTCAGAAGAGCACTGGGGTCCAGGCATCCTTGAGGTCCAGAAGTCCTCGGGGTCACATGTGGCTTGGGCACAGGTGCAGCGGGAGGCACTGTTCATGAAGAGTGAGCGGCACGCGGCCGAGGCCCAGCTGGCCGTGGCAGAGCAGCAGCTGCGGGGACTGCGGACCGAGGCCGAGCAGGCGCGCCAGGCCCAGAGCCGTGCCCAGGAGGCCCTGGACAGGGCCAAGGAGAAAGACAAGAAGGTGGGTCCCCATTTCCTCTGCTCAGTCGGGGGGCCCCCACTCAACAGAGGTTAGGGAGAATCTAAGATTTCCCAGCTCAAAGGGTCTTGGGACATCAACCCATTTTCCAGACGGGAAACTGAGGTACAGAGAAGGAAGGGGACTAACTCAGACACCCAAATACTAATTATAACCCCGGTGACTTTTATTGAGTGCTTACTACATGCCCGTGCTGTGCATTTAACACGGATTAACGCATTTAATTCTCATGTCAAGTTTTGTCACCACCATTTGAGGAAACTAAGGCACAGAGAGGTGAAGCCGCTTGTCCAAGGTCACACAGCCAGGCAGTGGTTCAGCCGGGGTTTGAATGCCAATTCCCGAGTTCTGTTCTTAAATAATAATGATGATTCACAGTAGCCTCTGCTGATAGAGTGGAGGTTTTTTCACACACTGTCCCTTTTAATCTCCCCGCAACCCTAAGAGCAGAAAGCATTCTTATCCCCATCTTCTGGATGAGCAAACCGAGGCTCTGAGAGGCAAAGTGGGTGGTTCAAAGTCACACAGCACATCACTGGACAGTGGATGTGACCCCCGGAACCCCAGGTGTGTCAGCACAAGGTCACCCAGCCCCAGCTCCTGTGTGACCTTGGACAAGTCACTTGACCTCTCTGAGCCCCAGTTTCCACCTCTGTAACGTGAAAATAAAATTGTGGTTGAGATTAGGGTTTATTCGTAGCAGGGTTCCTCCCCCTCAGCACTGCTGACATCGGCACCGGGTCATTCTCTGGGGGGGGCCGTCATGGGCACTGTGGGGGGTTGTCATGGGCACTGTGGGGGGTTGGGCAGCATCCCTGGCCCCCAGCCACTCGACGCCAAGAGCACCCCCAGTGTGACTACCACAGATGTCCCCAGACATCACCCAATATCCCCTGGGGGGCAGAATGGCACCTGGCCCAGAACCTCTGATCTGTAGTATTAATAACAGAGCTCAGCATTTATTGAGTGCCTGCTGTTTGCCAGGCACAGCTTAAACTTAATCTCTGTTCAGAATCACAGTAACCTACTAAGGGGAGAACCGAGATTCTCCTGACTTTACAGATGAGAAAACTGAGGCTCAGAGAGGTTAAGTGATCTTCCCAAGATCTCGGAGAAAGGAGAGAGAGAGAGGGAACCTATCCCAGGGCTGTGTGATCCGGCCCCACCAGGCCGGGCTGCTTTCAGCCCTCCCGTTCCGTCAGCCTCCACTTTCCAGAGACCCCAAGAGGGGATGTGACGGCCTTGGCAAACTTGTTCTGTAAGGGGCCAGACAGACAGTGTTTGCGGCCCTGCGGGGCAGGTGGTGTCTGCCCAGCTCTGAAAGCAGCCGTAGATGATGCATAAACGAACCGGTGTGGCCAGGCGCCAATAAAATGTTATGTTTGAACAAGGAACCGTGAATTTGATTTAATCTTCAAGTGTCACAGAATATCATTCTTCTTTTGACTTTTTTCTCCCAACCATTTAAAAACGTGAAAACCATTCTTAGCTCCTGGGCTGGACTCGGCGCTCGGGCCGCGGTTTGCAAGCCCCTAAGATGTGACTTTCCCCGCCAGCCTCAGTCTCTCACCTCTTCCCGCTGCTGCCGTGGAGAGGTCCCCGGCCCCCAGCCCTGGCCTCGGGGTGACTGGTGACACTCCTCCACCCCCACGCCAGATCACAGAGCTCTCCAAGGAAGTCTTCAGTCTTAAGGAAGCGCTGAAGGACCAGCCGGCAGCCCCAGGCACCCCCGAGGTGGAGGCCCTGCGTGGCCAGCTGAGGGCTCTGCAGGAGCAGCTGGAGGTGAGGGCTGCACGGGGCACAGGGCGGGGGTCCCAGGAGAGTGACAGGCAGGTGGGGCACTGGGGGACACCTGCCAGGCGTGGAAGGAAAATATTGCAATATTTTAGCAACCGGCATCGTCGCGCTGGTGCATGCCATCAAAATAGGGGCTTGGGGTGCAAAGCTGTTTTGGGGGGGGTCCTACTTTTCTGAGTTCCCCTCCCCGCTCCCCACAGGAGGCTACCAGGGCCCACAGCGCAGTGGTGGCCTTGTATAGGAGCCACCTCCTATACGCCATTCAGGTGAGTCACCCCTGGCTTTGGGCACGCCATTGCTGCTCTCTGGGCCTCAGTTTCCCCATCTGTGCAGCGAGAGGCTGGTTGTGGAGAGAGGTTCATGGCCTCCAGGGGCGGGGAGGGAGGGAAACGGAGAAGCCATGGCAGGAGCGCGCAGGCTTTCTCTTGGCTCCCCCCACCCCAGGGCCAGATGGATGAAGACGTGCAGCGCATTCTGAGCCAGATCCTACAGATGCAGAGGCTCCAGGCTCAGGGCCGCTGAGCATCTGAGCACTGACCCACCCACCCGCCAGGCCCCGCGTGGGGGCGTCCTGGTTCACGCGCTGACCACCTGCACGCGGGAGACCAGCCTGGGCCCCCTCCCGACTGTCTCCCTCCCCGCCTGGTCCCTGCACCCACGGGTCAGGCTAGACCCGGACCCTGACTGTGCGCCCCCCGCCCCTGCCCCGCCAGAGGAGTCCCCTCTCCCATGTCTGGTCGCCAGACGCCACCCCAGGAATAAAGCTCGAGGAGCACAGGACGAAGGCGCGTGTGGCCTGATTGCTGCGCTCCCACCGCAGGGAGGGGAGGGGGGCCCGGCACGGGATTAGGGGTCAGGATGAGGGGAGTGAGGTGCTCACGTCCAGAGCCCAGATCTCCGTCCCAAGACGAGTACCGTGTTAACGCAATATTTTAGAAAGTCAAAATGGGCACCAAAATCTTCATGATGCACCAAATATCCAAACGAGGAAAGACAGGCTCTGAGCCAGGACGTCCCACCTCATTTCTCACCTTAAACCCGGCCTCCCTGTGCCTGGGCGAGTCCCCCGAAATCCCCTGGGGGTTCTTGGCTCTTTCCAGCTGAGGGGGGAGGGGAGTGCGGCGTGATCCCCCTGCCCGGCCATCCTGTCCCTGGGGGATTCCTCGAGCGTCCAGGGCTGGCACCCGGCCCATAGGGGCTCGGCCTCCCCGGGGCCTGCGTTTCTGTGTCTCTGGCCCGCAGTGTGGAGGGCGGCTGGCCGGGGGTCCCCATCTCTGTGGCCAGTGAGTGAACGGCGTCTTCTGTGGCGATGCCTGTGTCTCTCTGGTCCCCGTCTGTCTGTATCTCCGGGTCTTGGTCCCCGTCCCTCTCTCTTTCTCCGTCTGTCTCTCAGTCTCCCATCTCTGTCTCTCTCTATCTCTCTCTGTCTCTCTCCCCTCCTGTCTCTGTCTCTCCCTCTGGGTCGCCCTCTCCCTCTCTGTCTCTCTCGGTCCCTCCCCTCGCTGTCCCCTTCTCCGTGTTTCTCTATGTCATCGTCCCCCTCCCCGGGGGTTTCCCCTCCTCGCGGCAGCCGGAAGGAAGGACTGACGGACAGGCTGTTCTGGGAAAGGCCACGGGGTCCCCACTTCTCTCTTTCGTGGCCTCCTCTCCCTGCCCCCACCCTCGGGGCCTTCCACACCCGCGCCCGGGGGTGGCCAGTGAAGGGACCGGGGGCTCCTCCACTACCCGTGCTCCACTCTCGGTGGCCCCACGGAGCCGGCCCGTGAGTCAGACCCGGGGAAGGGGAAGCGGGGGGTCTTGACTGGGAGTTGGGTTTCCCCTGAGGCAGGTCCGGAGTCCCCTGCCTCCCCTCGAGAGTCTCCGAGGGCAGAGTCCGCCGGAGCCATGGTCCCAAGACTTCTCCTGGCCCTTGCCCTCTGGGCCGGCTGCCTGCCCAGCAATGGGACAGAAGGTATGTGGGACCCGGGCAGGGGGACATTATCTGGGGACTGGACTTTGTCTGCCGTGGGGCATTCTGGAGTGGGGTGGGAACTCACACACCTACTGTATGCCCATGGGTGGGAGTGGGTTACCATTCCATTGCATGGAGGGGAAACTGAGGCATGGGGAGAAGGAGTCCTGCCCCAACGTGACACCAGAAAGCCACAGCCTGGACAGATAGATGGATGACAGACAGGGAGAGAGGTGGATGAAAGATAGGCAGATAGGTAGGTAGATAGAAAGAAATTTCAATTGCATGCATTCATTTCATGTGCTTCAAAACAAAACTATTACAAAAAGGAGACACAATAAAACACCTCCCTCCCACCAGGGTCCCCCGCCACCCAGGTCCCCTCTGTGACTCCTTAAGCCTCAGTTTCCCCATCTAGAAATGGGCTCACAGTCCTGCCTTGATGGGTGGTAGTGGGGGTGAGAGATGGTGGAGCTGTCTTTCATTCATGTATTCATTCATTCCGCAAATGTTTATCAGGCACCTACTGCGTGCCCGGCATTGGCTGGCAGCCAGGTGGGGGTGAGCACACAGTAGGGCTTTGCAATCTGGGGTGAATCAGAAGATCACAATCCTCCTTCCTCTGGGGCGCCCACTGGCAGCTCCCACCCAGCCCAGGGTGCATTGCCGGGCCTCCAGGTACCCCATCGCCGTGGATTGCTTCTGGACCGTGCCGCCTGCTCCAAACTCCACCGGGCCCACGTCGTTCATTGCCACGTACAGGTCAGAGAGTCTAGAGGGCTTCCTGGGGGTCCCACTCCCGGGCCCCACACCCCTAGGATCAGGACAACTGCAGACTCGGCGGGAACGGAAACCCCCAGAGTTCTAGAGTGGCGCCATCCGGTAGAAATATACTTCCTAAAATACATATTTCGAGCCATGTGTGTAGTTTAGAATTTTCTAGAAGCCACATTAAAAAAGTAAAAAGAAATGGGTGACATTAATTTTAACATTTTATTTAAACAATATCTAACTAGTCCAAATATTTATCATTGAATATGATTGTAATGTAATTTAACGTGCTTATCTATGCTTTATACATTTAAATTTATAATAGAAATTATCATTGAATCTGAATATCTAAGATGTTATTGGATCAACATGTAAGCAATATTTTAAAAACTAATGAGATATCTTAGATTCTTTCTTTTCATACTAAGTCTTCGAAATTCCACGTGTATTTTATGCATGTAGTGCATTTCAATTCGGATGCTAAACTTTCATCGGAAACTCTTGATCTCTGATTAGATTTCATAAAATTTATGGTCGGAGAAGTAGATTCACGCTATTGATTTGTTCCGAAGAACTTATCCAAGTTTTCCGAGAACCGAAAACTTGACATTTAGATTAGGTAAAATGAATTAAATTAAACAGTCACACTGGCCACATTTCAAGTGCTGCAGAGCCACACGCCCGCAGCCGGCGACCACTACATCCGACAGCACAGAAACAGAGCATTTTGAATGTTCTGGAAAGGTCTGTGGGAGGCGCTGAGCTCAAGTCTCTAAAGTCTGAAATCTTGGGGTCTCAGAAACCGAAAGAATTGGAATCTTATTATTTCAGATTCCAGAGTCTGTGAATCTACAGATCTTGGAATGTTGGAATTCTAAGACTGGGAGGTTGATATTCCAGAAACTTTTAGAATGTGCAACCCTAGCATCTCCCGTGGTGCATTGCCCCCGACCCTGGGTCCTCGCAGGCTCTGTGATGTTGGGGTGAGCGCCTCCCCCAGAGTCACAGAGCCCAGAGCAGGACCCCGGCCAGCGGCTTCTCGCCTGCAGTGCCCCCCACCCCCCGGGGTCCAGGGCACAGGCCCTGCCAGCAGGAGGGGCGAGGCTCTCATAGCGCCCACCCTGTGTCCAGGCTCGGCGTGGCCGCCCACGGGGAGAGCCGGCCCTGCCTCCAGCCGACACCGGGGGCCACCAGCTGCACCATCCCGGACATCCAGATGTTCTCCATGGTGCCCTACGTGCTCAACGTCACGGCCGTCCACCCCCAGGGCATCAGCAGCAGCTTTGTCGTGCCTTTTGTCCCGGAGCACATCAGTGAGTGGGGACCGGGGGCAGGGGGCCGGTGGAGGGCCACTAGCTTGTTCCTGCTCCTCTCTTTCTCTGTCACCACCCCCACCTCCTAGCTGTCGCCCAGTCCCGTCCATCCGTCATGGATCCTCTTGGCTCTACCTTCACAGTTAATCAAGAACCTGCCCACTTCTCCCCCTCCTGAGCCCCCACTTGGTCCAGCCCCAGTCCCCTACAGTCTGTCCTCCCTGAAGTGGCCGCCAGCGAGCCCCAGGGGCACCTGCGAGCCCCTGAGTCAGGTCAGCCCTCCTCCTGCCCACAGCCCTCCAAGGCTCCCACCTCCCTCGGTAGAGAAGCCCAAGTCCTCCCTGCAGCCCCACCAGGCCCCGCACAACCTGCCCCATCCCCTCCCTGCCCTCCTACCTCCCTCTCTCCCTCTGCTCCAGCCACACGGGTCTCCTCGCTGTTCCTCCAACATGCCAGGCACGGTCCTGCCACAGGGCCTTTGCACAGGCTGTGCCCTCTGCCAGGAAGCTCTTCTCCCAGATTTCCATGTGACTTGCTCTCTCACTTCATTCAGCTCTCTCCTCAGATGTCACCTCATCAGTGAGGCCTCCCCGAGCACATTATTGAAAATTGCAAACCCTCATACATTGCTGTGGTTACTAAAACCAGTGTGGCAGTCCCTCAAAGAGTTAAACATAAGTTATCATATAATCCAGCAATTCCAGTTCTAGGTATATACCTAAGAGAGGTGAAAACATGTCCACAAAAACTTTTACACCAATGTTCACAGCACCATTATTCACAGTAGCCAAAATGTGGAAACAACCCACATGTCCACCAATGGATGAATGGATACACACAATGTGGTCCATCCACACACTGGAATATGACGCAGCCATGAAAAGGAGGGAAGCCCTGACACAGCTACACCGTGGATGGACTTTGAACACACAATGCTCAGTGAGAGAACCAGACACAGAAGGACACAGAGTGTGTGATTCCATTGATGTGAAATGTCCAGAACAGGCAGATCCACAGACAGGAAGTGGGTTCGTGGTTGTCAGGGGCTGGGGAGAGGATGGGGAGTGACTGCTGATGGGTATGGGGTTTCTTTTTGGGGTGATGGAATGTTCTGGATTAAGTAGTGGTGATGGTTGCAAAACTCTGGGAATTTACGAAAAACCACTGAACTGTACACTTATAAAAGGGTAAGTTTTGTGGCACGTGAATTATGTCTCAAAAAACCATTGTGCTCCACTCCCTCCTCGCAATCCTGAACTTTCTCCCCTACTCTTTATGACCTACTATTTGCTTCTTGTCTCTTGCCTTCTGCCTGGATGAACTGAGTTGCAGGAGGACAGGGTTGGGTCTGTACTGGTCACTGCTGCGGTCCAGTGTCCGGGACATTGCCAGACACTCAGTAATAGTTGTTGGTTGATTGAATGAATGAATGAATGAATGAACCTGCTGCCCACTGATCCTGCCTTCTGCTTGTCCATCAGTCAAACCAGACCCCCCAAAGGGCGTGCACCTGAGCCCCCTCCCTGGGCAGCGGCTGTGGGTGCAGTGGGAGCCTCCTCAGTCCTGGCCCTTCCCGGAGCTCTTCTCACTCAAGTACCAGATCCGCTATAAGCGTCACGGATCCGCCCGCTTCCGCCAGGTGAGGAAGACGTGGGGAGCCTGGGGAGGGTGGTTCCCAGGTGGAGGGGACAGCAGGTGCAAAGGTGCCTGGGCGGCCTCGAACGCAGTTTGGGGTTGCTTGTGTGCAACGTAAAGGCTGCCGGGGACTCAGACTAACCCTTGTACACAGATGTTCCTAGCAGCGCTATTCAGAGCAGCCGAAAGGTGGAAACAGCCCAAATGTCCACCCACAGATGAATAGATAAACTAAAGATGGTCCATCCACACACTGGAATATGATGCAGCCATGAAAAGGATTGAAGCCCTGACACAGCCACACCGTGGATGGACCTTGAACACACGATGCTCAGGGAGAGAACCAGAAACAGAAGGGCACACGGTGTGTGATCCCATTGATGTGAAATGTCCAGAACAGGGAAATCCACAGACAGAAAGTGGGTTCATGGTTGTCAGGGGCTAGAGGAGGGGATGGGGAGTGACTGCCCACGGACACAGGGTGTCTTTTGGGGTGATGGAATGTTCTGGAACTAGGTAGAGGTGATGGTTGCACAACATTGTGAATGCACTAGATACCATTGAATTGTCCACTTTAGAATGGTTAATTTTACACCATGTGAATTTCACCTCGACTGACAACTACATATATTGTTCTAAATTCTTAAAAAAGTAACAATGAAGGCAGGGTACCTGTGAGCATCTGGGAAAGTCAGCTGTGTCCTGGGCAGCCTTAGATGCTGGGATGAAGACCCGAGTCTGCAGAGTTTAGCCTTTTGCAACCCATCTCTAGAATTTTCTGCGACAGTGGAAATACTCTACATCTGCAGTGTCCAAAATGGTAGCCACCAGCCACGTGTCTCTGGCAAGCAATTGCGATGTGGCAAGTGGCCGGCTTTTAAATTATGTTCAGTATTCATTAATATAATTTAAAGAATTTTGCAATTGTTAACTTGAGGTAAAATTCACATGTCACAAAACTCACCCTTTTAAAGTGCACAAGCCAGTGGCTTTGAGTGTGTCGGCAAAGTTGTGTGACTATTAATTAATCTAAATTTAAAACGTAAAGTGCCACCTCTGGCTGCTCTACGGGACAACCCGGATAAGAGCGAGGAAGGGCGAGAGTCAGACCTGGGGTTAGGAAGCGGCCTGTGGGGGGCTGGAATGGATCATCCTGAGGATGAGGGGGGGCTGGGGAGAAGGAGAGGACTGGGTGTCGGAAGGAGAGTGTGGAGCGGCGGGGACAGAGAGGGAAGGATGCACAGGAGAGGGGACAGAAAAGGCAGGGCTGAGTGGGAGTCTCTTTTACATCCGCGGGATTTCATCTACGGAAGTGTCCGAGTGATGGCATGGAAGGTCGAGGCCATTGAAGGAAGAATTTACTACATTTCCGGAGAGCAGGGGCCGGGCCACCCCTCGCAGGGCCATCTGGGGCTTCCGCGGGAAAGGCAGGGCAGGGCCAACAGCTCAGGGTTGGCCAGTTTGAATAATTTCGGCAGGCTCCAGGCTACAGAGGTGGCCCCTAGTTGTCCCATACCTGGCCCTGGGGTGACTTAGGGCGGGGACAGTGGCCCTAAGTGTGAGACTTAGAGAAAGGCGGCAATCGGGGGTATAGAGTCGGGAGTGCCAGGTTTGGATATGAAAGGCATGCTCCCCACCCCCGGCTGAGCCCTTTGCCGTCTCTGAGAATGGCTAGCCCTGGAGGGGGGTCTCTCTCTGGTCAGCAAGGTGTTTCAGATGTCAGAACATCAGAAGATACAGAAAATTAAAACACACGGTTAATACAGCGGGGCTGGCGGGGAGGGAGGCATCGAGGCTGATGCCAGAGGCTCCGGTTCAGGCCCGGCAGGAGGAGTGGGGTTGGGGAGGGTGGTCCTGGTGAGTGAGGGGTCTCGCCGCTGAGACATCCCTAGGGGCTGGTGAGGTCCACGAAGGATTTCTGAACAGGTGGCTCTGGGGCCACACACGGAAGTCGGCACAGGTGAGAGTCAGGAAGGACTCAGAGGTGGAGCGGGCTGGGGGCATGCTGTTTAGGGGGCATGCTGTTTAGGATGGGCGTTTGGTGCCCGCGTCCTGGAGAAGCGGCTTGAGCGGGGGCTGAAGGCTCAGCTGTGCAGGTCTGTGCACGGCGGCCCCTCCCGGCCTCTCGTCCCCACTGACCCAGCCCTGTATCTGCTCTCAGGTGGGGCCCATTGAAGCCACATCCTTCACCCTCAGGGCTGTGAGGCCCCAAGCCAGGTACTGCATCCAGGTGGCTGCTCAGGAGCTCACCGACTACGGGGAACTGAGTGACTGGAGTGTCCCTGCCACCACTGCTGTGACCCCGGGCAAGTAGCGGGGGAGTTCTGGCACCCCCAAAGAGGGGGCTGGGTCCTTGACATCCGCCCCCCGCTGCTGCCACTCACCCTAGGGTGGATGGGACCCGACCGGCCTGGGTTTACTGCTGCCAAGTCGCTGGGCGGCCTTGGACAAGTGACTTTGCCTCTCTGAGCCTCAGTTTCTCAATCTGTGAAATGGGGATGTTCTCCCTCCTTGGACAACAGTGCAAGCCTTGTGAAATGTGAATGTGAGATATTTTTTATTGTTTAATTAGAAAGGGATCATCGTCATTGGAATTAGGACTCTTCCTCCCTTCCTTCAACAGACCCAGATGAGACCCAGAGAGGAGTCTGAGAGGAGAGCACAGAGCAGGACAAACATACAGTGGATCCCCACTCCCATGACTGGGGCCAGGGCTGGACCAGGGGAAGAGACCTGCGCTGGGCGAGTTGGGGTGGGGGTGGCGGGGGTTCTGCTCGGGATGGGACAGTGCGATCCATTCAGTTCAGCAGATTTGTTCACCCGTCTCTTCGAAGCTGCCCCAATGTGAGTCCCACTGTGGGTGTACAAAAATGGGACATGGGTGTATCTGGGAAGACTCTCTGAGGAGGGGGCAAAGCAGCCAGGCCCTAAAGGTCAGGGAAAATCCATGCGCTTGTCTGTGGATTTCACTCAGGTCTTCACTCAAAGGTCACCTCCTCCGAGAAGCCTTCCCTGACCACCTCATCCATGGCAGGCAGAATAACTACCCCCCAAAGATTTCCACGTCCTAACCTCCAGAACCTGTGACTATGGTACCTTACACAGCAAAAGGGACTTTGCGGGTGTCATTAAACTAAGAATCGTGAGGCTCCTTCAAGATGAACAATCTTTCATTAAGTTAATAAACATCCGACAGGTTCACCCTGCATTATCCAGGGGGCCCCAAGATGGTTACTAGGGTCCTTATAAGCGGGAAGAGGAGGGTCAGAGGGAGAGAGGTGATGTGACCATGGAAGCAGACGTCAGAGCAATGGGGGGCCACGAGCCAAGTATCGCAGGCGCCTCTGGAAGCTGGAAAAGCCAAGGAAACGGATCCCCCCCGGAGCCTCCAGAAGGAACCAGACTTCCCACCTCCAGAACTATGGGATAATAAATGTGTGTGGTTTTAAGACACTGAATTTGTGGTAATTTCCGTAGGAAACTCACACACCATCCCCTTCTCATCACTTTCCATACGTGGCCCTGTTTTATTGTCTTGGGATCCTTTCCCAGACCCCAAAAGGGTCCTCTTTTGTGTTTGCTGTCCGTCTGTCCCACCAGACAGACAGTGACCCCCGTGAGGGCAGGAATCTGATGTCCTGTTCTCTGATGGGTCCCCAGTGACTGAGCAGGGATCTGACCCAGAATTAACAATTACAAGGGGAGGGCAGGCGGCTGGGGAAGGAATGGGGTGGGACGTCCTCTTTATAGGGACAACGCAGGTGGGCAGTGCGGGGACATTTGGGAGCCGGTGTGTGAGGAGGAGAGAGGTGGGTCTGCAGCCTAGTCTTCGAGTCTCAGCCTGTGATCAGGATAAACTTGGGGTGGGGCGTCCAGGGTGCTCCTTAGGGGACATGTGTCGCCCGTGGGATCTGCCCCCAGTCCCCACGTGGACACTAGGACACAGGAACGGTGTGTGGATTCCCAGAGGCCAGCGCACAGGGTAAGCGCTCATCTCTCAGCGCTTTATTTGCTAATTAAAAGAACGAACAACAAAGGAGTGTCGCGACCAGCGGCCACACTGTCACGATGAGATGTGAACCAGCGGCTGCCGACCTCTAGGGGGCGCAGCGCCTCCTCGGAACTTCTCCTGACCCAGCCCGCTCCCGGAACCGTGGTTGCGCACCACCGAGGGTGCAACTCGCAAGGGGAGATAATAGGCTTCCGATCTTGACAGGCGGGGATCGGAGCCAATGAAAAAAGGCAAGCTGTGTACGCTGCAGCCAATAATAGAGGCTGGAGGAAGTGACGCCAGCGGAAGTGCAAGGGGCGGTCGGGGAAGGTCGGTAAACACCGAGCCTAAGCAGTTGCGTCGTGCTTGTAAGAGTAGGAGGCAAAGATGTCGGAACGAAAAGTTTTAAACGTAAGTGATGGGCGACTGGGGCTTTCTCCCAGAGGCGGGACATCTCGGAGCTCCGGCCGAGGCGGGCTGCCTATGCTCTCCTATTGGAACCTTTTTCTGCTGTTCAACGGCCTTCCGCGGGGCGGGGCTACGCAAGCTCCTCCCAATCACCTTCCTCGGGGGGTGGGCCTTCGCTAAGCCTTCCCCTTGAGGCTGCGTGTGTATGCAGTCACCTGTGAGGGGCGGAGCTTGGGCTATTTAGCCAATCACTTCCCCTGATGGGGTTTTCTGAACGGTGTTTTCCAATCACTTCTCTCGGCGCGGGGCTATTTAAACTCCTCCCAATCACCTTCCTCGGGGGGTGGGCCTTCCCTAAGCCTTCCCCTCGGGGCTGACGTGTATCCAATCACCTGTGAGGGGCGGAGCTTCGGCTATTTAGCCAATCACTTCCCCTGATGGGGTTTTCTGAACGGTGTTTTCCAATCACTTCCCTCGGGGCGGGGCTTCCTTAAAAATAATGGTATTCCCGCTCTACTCCGTGGCCTTCAGGGGCGGGGCTGTGTTAATCCCCGCCCCCTCTTGGGGGTCTCTAGCCAGTCGCGTTCCTTGGAGGGGTTAGGATTTGCTAAGCGCCTCTGCCCTGCTGTAGGGGACCCTCCCCGTTGTCTCAGCTTCTCCGTGTGACTCTGTTGGGGGAAAACCAGGACTCTTGGGGGGTGGAGGGGTTCTCTGAAGGCGGGATTTGGCTTCTGGGAAAGAGAGCTCCGGACTCCGGAATTCTGAGTCCCTGTCCTCCACCCGCCAGGAGGGTGTGTGCTCCCAGGAAGGGGGTGAGCTCCCCGTCCTGGGAGTGTGTAAGTCCAGGATGTCGGGACAGAGTAGAGAAGACACCTCTAGACTGATGGCCGGGAGCCCAGGGTTCCGAGGTCGGGCGGACGTCCCTTCCTGTGGCTCAGGCCCTCGTCTTTTAAACACCTGTGTTGGGAATCCAGCCCAGCCTCCTCGCATTCCAGTGCAGTGTCCGTGAAACCCCTTCCATCCTAAGGATCCAACCGGGAGCCCTCTATTTCCATAACTTACCGGTCGATACTTCTGTGTGCCAGGCCCTGGGCTAAGGGCTGTGCTCGTCCAGTCCTCGTGGGTGGACCGGTTATCCATTCTTCAGATGAGGAAACCGAGGCCCAGGGTTAATATAGCGGGCCTGAGGCTGCCTTACACGGCTGGGCCTTGGCTGGCCTCCGGGAGCTTGGATGTCAGGATGGTCCCCAGTGTTCCCTGATAAGACTGGCTCCCCGTGCCTCAACTGTACCAACAACATGGTTTACTCTGAGCACCTGCTCCCCACCTGGAGTCTGGACCCTGGGATGTGCTAGACACAGGTGCCCACGTGACCAGCCGCCACGAAAACCGTGGGCGCTGGGTCTGTGAGCTTCCCCGGGAAGCATTTCATGTACGGTGTCACAGCTCCCTGCTGGGGGCACTGAGCACGTCGTCCTGTGTGCCTCCATCGGGAGAAGACTCTGGAAGCTGGCGCCTGGTTTCCTCTGGGCTTCGCCCCCCCATGTGCCTTTTCGGATTGTTCTCTGTATCCTTTTGCTGTGATGAATAGTAGCTGTGAGCAGGGCTGGATGCTGAGTCCTCGGAGTCCTCCCACCAGGCGTCGCTCCCGAGGTGACCCGACACAGCTCCCAGAGCCCGTCCCTCTGTCCTGGCCTCCCCCCGCCTTTGAGAGCAGCTCCCCTGACGCTTCCTTCCTCCCCGCAGAAATACTATCCACCCGACTTTGACCCGTCCAAGATCCCCAAGCTCAAACTCCCCAAAGACCGGCAGTACGTGGTACGGTTGATGGCCCCGTTCAACATGAGGTGAGCGCCCCCCATGAGCCCCCCACCAGGATGGAACCACCCCGACCTCGTAGAGCTCCCAGCTGGTGCTGGCTCGAGATCTTGGTCATTAGTAGTAAACGTGTGAGCACAGAGATGGGGCCCTGTATGTGCATTCACCTGCTCCAACAGCCTCGGTCATTTCTACCCCAGGACCTTTGCACAAGCTGTTCTCTCTGCCTGGAACACTCTTCCTTCTGCTCTCACGTGGCTGACTCTTCTTCACCCTTCACATCTTGGCTTAGATCTCGCCCCTTCAAGAGGCCCTTCCAATCCTCCGTCTAAACCCTCCGCTATTCCCCCTCCCAGTCCCCAGATCTTGTCTTTCATATGACTTTAGAATTACCATATCTTACCAATTCTAAGCCCCACGATTTTTCACGTCTTAGCAGGAGGGCAGGGTGGCAGGAGCTCTGCTTTGCTCTGTGTGGCTTCCCTCCTGGTGGAATCTTCCCTTGTGGAGGCCAGCATACCCCGTGAGCACCAGGCTTCCTTCTGGGAGTGTGTGACAGGCGAGTCTTACCTAGTCTGGTGCTGCCCAAAAAGGTGGCGCTCGGGCCGAGACCCAGGCAGATGATAGTGAGGAGAGCACAGCAGGTAGGGGGAATCCGAGGCAGGCTGCCTCAGGAGGGAGGGAGCTCCCCGTCCCTGGAGGTATGCAAGCAGCCATCTGCCAGAATCAGAGCCTAGTCCCTCTGTCCTGCCCCACAGGTGTAAGACGTGTGGAGAATACATCTACAAGGGCAAGAAGTTCAACGCCCGCAAAGAGACAGTGCAGAATGAAGCCTACCTGGGCCTGCCCATCTTCCGCTTCTACATCAAGTGCACGCGCTGCCTGGCAGAGATCACCTTCAAGGTAGGCAGCCAGCTAGGCCGGTCCTTCCTGCCGTGGGGGTTACCCGCTCCTGTCCTCTCCCTCCAGGGAAATCTGATTTCCCCTTACCCCCGGGAAACAGACAGAGATTTGGGGGGATGTTCATGATAGCATTATTTATAAAAGCAAAAAACTAGAAGCAACCTAGATGTACAATAATAGGGGATTTGATAAACAAGCTACTGTACAGTGGAATATTACGTAGCCAGTAACAATCACATTTTTACTTTAATTGTTACTCCACAGGTGGTAGTAAGGATTTGGGGAAAGGACGAGGAGAACTTGTAATTTGCTTTTCACATACTTCTGTACCATTTGAGTATTTTTTTGCCATAAGCTTTTTTTCTTCGGTTAAAAAATAAGATTTGATTAACATAAAAAAGATATTTAAAAAAATTATATATTTTGATTACTTACTTTTTTAACAACAGTTTTATTGAGATATGATTCACATACCATATAGTTTGCCCTTTTAAAGTGTACAATTTAGTGGTCTTTAGTATATTTGCAGTCTACTAAATTTCCACCTCCATTTAATTCCAGAACATTTTCATCACCCCCAAGATAAGCCCTGTACCCATCAGCAGTCACTCCCCATTCCCCCCTGCACCCCAGCCCCTGACAACCATGAACCCACTCTCTGTCTGTGGATGTGCCTGTTCTGGACATTTCACATCAATGGGATCACACACCGTGTGTCCTTCTGTGTCTGGTTCTCTCACTGAGTGTCGTGTGTTCAGGGTCCATCCACGGTGTGGCTGTGTCAGGGCCTCACTCCTCTTCCTGGCTGCGTCATACTCCAGTGTGTGGGTGGACACATTGCGTGTATCCACTCGTCAGCTAATGGACATTTGGGTTGTTTCCAGAAAGTGATTTTTTTGCCTGAATTGTAAAGTGTGTATATATTTAGATATAAATGAATACACATGGATTTTTTAAAGACTACAGGGACAATGGCAAAATGTTATAGATTGGCTTTTCTTGTGGAGAAGTTCAGGTGATTAAGTAATTAGGGTTACATATATATGTTTATGTATATGCGTGCATGTGGTAAAAACAGAATTCGTACAACACTGCAGGATTAACACTGGAAAATTGCTCCTCAATTGCAAACACTTCTGACCATTTCTCACGTGATTTTTGAAAAAAGTGCTCTGCAGACACATGCACGTGGGATCACTCTCTTCCTCTCTTTTTAATAATAAACTTCTATTTTGGAATACTTGTAGATTTACAGAGAAGTTGCAGAGAGCACAGAGGGTTCCATCTGCCCCTCACCAGCCTCCCCTCCTGTTAACGTCTTCCATTTCCATGGCGCATCTGTCACAATAAGAACCAACGTGGAAACATTATGTTAACCAAATTCTTGACACGACATGGATTTCAGTTTTTCTTCCCAAGTCGTCTTTCTGTTCCAGGGTCTCATCCAGGATGGCTTGTTATATTTTGGCTCTCCATTTTATAAACACAAATAGGAGCATGCTGTGTACCTACTTGATGCGTAGTTTATAATTAAGGAAAAATGCTAATAAGCGTACATACACAGAAGGTGGAAAAGAAAGCACAACATGTGCAAAGGCCCAGAGACATTTATCTGCAAACGTGGAGGGTGGGGAGTGGAGGGTGAGGGGCTGTAGGGAAGCCGTGGGCAGGTGAAGAAGAGTCTGAAAGTCTGTGCTGGGGAGCTCAGTGTTTTTGCAAAAGGAGACGGGAGCGCTAGCTAGAGAGAACCATACCAGCCAAAGCAATAAGACAAGAAAAAAAAAAGGAAAAGATATAAGAAGGAAGGAAACACATTGAGAAGGCATCCCAGGCTGCCGGCTGCTGTTTAGAGCAGGAGCTTTCCATGCCCAGGGACAGAGGAGCTGACGTCTGCCCATCTTCCCTCCCAGACAGACCCCGAAAACACTGACTACACCATGGAGCACGGAGCCACGCGGAACTTCCAGGCCGAGAAGCTCCTGGAGGAGGAGGAGAAAAGGGTGCAGAAGGAGCGGGAGGATGAGGAGCTGAACAACCCCATGAAGGTGAGCCGGGTGCCGCCTGTGTGCGTGGGTGCACGTGTGTGTGTGCATGTGTGGGTGCAGGTGGTATTGCTGCCTCTTCCTGCTTCAGCCCCCCGGGCAGGGCAGTGGGATGGGGAGTGTGGTCAGCAGAATTCTAAGATATCCTCCAAGACCCCCGCCTCCTGGTCACACGCCCTGCACAGTCCCGGGAACTGTGTGTACACAAGGACCTTACTCCCCTGATCAGATTATGTTAGATTAGGTTATGACACAGTCGACCTCATAAAAGGGAGGTTATTCAGACGGGTCTAGAGTTGGAGACAGAGGATGGCAGAGATTTGAAGGAACGACATTGTGGAGGGGGCCACGTGGCAGGGAGCAGTAGGCGGCCTCCAGGAGCTGAGCTCGGCCCCCGGTCAACAGCCATCAAGAAAACAGGGATTTCAGTCCCATAAGCACGAGGAACCAAATTCTGCCAGCAACCTGCGTGAGCTCACAAGAGGACCGTGGGCCTCAGATGAGAGCACGGCCCCTTGTTTTCAGCCTGGTGAGACCCTGCCAGAGAACCCAGCCATGCCGTGCCAGACTCCTGATCCACAGAAACTATGAGACAATGAGTTTGCATGGTTTTAAGCCACTGGGCTGGTGGCAAATTGATATGCAGCAAGAGAAAACTAATACAGGGGGCCAGGAAGTTGGACTTCGGAATGCAAAGTGCTCCCTGCAGCTGCTGCCCCACAGCTTTCTAAGAAGGTTCCCATGACCAGTGGGTGTTAAGACTAGAAATGGAGAAGGAAAAGTTCTCTTGAACATTTCCTGGCTGTGTGACCTTGGGCAGGGCACTTGGCCTCTCTGTGCCTCAGCATCCTCATCTGTTAAATGGGATTGATATCTGTGCCCTCCTCATACAATTGTGAGGATTAAGTGACTTCATATACATAAAACTCTTAGAACAGGGCCTGGCACTTAGTTAGTAATCCATAAATGTTGATAGTATTGTTGTTATTCCTCTAAGAAATTTTCATCTTCAGTTGGACATTTTTGTGGTTTTTCTCAGAAATATTATGCCCTTCTGTTCCTGGACCCTCACAGCTCTGCCAGTTGTTTTCTAAGCAAGCCATGTCAGATCTGATCTGACTTTTCCATGGGTGAAAAAGTGCAGAGTTCATTTCATGCAGAGTGGCGGGAAGGGAAATGGGTATCAGTTAGCTGTTGGTGTGTAACAAGTTACCCCCAAACATTGCAACTTCAGACATTTATTATCCCACAGTCTCTGATGGGCCAGGAATCCAGGAGCAGCTTAGCTGGATGGTTCTGGCTTAGAGTCTCTCATGAGCTGTCGGCTGGGGCTGCCTCATCTGAAGGCTCGACTGGGGCCAGAGGAGCTGTTTCCAAGCTGGCTCCCTCTAGTGGCTGTTGGCAGGAAGCCTCAGCTCCTCGCCACGTGGGCCTCTCCACAGCACCGCCTGAGCCTCCTCACAGCGTGGTGGCTGGCTCCCCCCAGTGGGTGGTCCTAGAGAGCGAGGAGGAAGCCTCAGTGCCTGTTATGACCTCGTCTGGGAAGTGACACACCATCATTCTGTTGTATTCTGTTCATTAGAAGCAAGTCGCTAAACCAGCCCACCTCCAGGGTTGAGGAATGAGGCTCCACCACTAGACGGGAGGAGTGTCAGAGAATCTGCGGACATATTTTCAGACTGCCATTTTCCAGAGGGATAATACAACGAGGTCACACAGCCAGGAAGCAGCCATGGCAGGATTCACGCCCAGCCCTGCCTGGCTCTGCAGTCAGCTCTCTGAGACAGGGGTGGCTGACTTCACCTCTCTGAGCCTCAGTTTCCTTTTCTGTAAAATGGAGTTGTTATGAAGATGAAATGAGATTATATCTGGAATCCTCTGGGCCTGGGGCCTGGCACATATCAATTGCGCTGGTTGTCTTTTTAAAGCTTCAGTATTATTTTTACTTAACGACGGAGCCAGGCTGGAAGTCCAGGCCACCTGGCTCTACCCCTGCCCAGCCACGTGGGCTCAGGCGATCACTTCCCCTCCCCGAGCCTCGGTGTTGTGATCTGTGAAATGGGCACAGTGATGGGACCGGGCGGGAGGTGTGGATCGAGGCAGCAGGCTGCAGGTCCTCCCCTTGCCCGTGGTGACCCCCGTGGCCATGCGGGGTGCGTCGAGGGGTGACGTACTCAGCCCCACGTCGTCACGCCCACCAGGTGCTGGAGAACCGAACCAAGGACTCCAAGCTGGAGATGGAGGTTCTGGAGAACCTGCAGGAGCTCAAGGATCTGAACCAGCGGCAGGCCCACGTGGACTTCGAGGCCATGCTGCGGCAGCACCGCCTGTCCGAGGAGGAGCGGCAGAAGCAGGAGCAGGAGGAGGACGAGAGGGAGACGGCGTGAGTCGGGGACGCGGGCCGGGCGGGTGGAGCCGCCGTCCGGGGAGTCCCAGGGCCTCCGACCTACCTCACGACCTTTGCACAGGCCATTCCCTCTGCCTGAAACGCCCGCCTTCTGGATCTTTCCATGGCTCCCTCAAGCGTCACCTTCTCAGGGAGGCCTTCCTTGCATCCCCCCTGCATGTCACTCTCATGGCATCTGTGTCAGGTCCCCAGGACCACTCCCAGGTTTGCTGGTTTGCTGGGAGGACCCCCAGGACGCAGGATATAGTCATTCTCACAGCTGTGGTTTCTAACAGAAAAATCAGCAGAGGGAAAAGGCATGTGGGATGGGGTTGGGGAGACCAGGCAGAAGCTTCCAGAGTCCTCTCCCAGGGGAACTACACAGGACGTGCTCAGTTTTCCCCAAAGCAGACGTGACAGTGCATCTGAGGTGCCATCCTCAGCGCTCTCGGAGACCCAGAGACCCAGGCCCAGGGTTCCCAATGGGGTCACGCAGGGCGTCCGCCTGGCACAGACGAGAGTCCAGACCCAGGAGGGGAGCAGGTGCTTGGCGTAGACCTCGTGTTTGCACAGACAGTTTAGGGTTGGGGAGCCCCTGGTCAGCGAAGGTAGCCAGAGCCCCTGGAGTCCAGTTCAGATGCCACTGGGGGCTGGCCTGGCAAGCCGGCCTTTCCGAGGACGCAGCTGCTGGCCTGCTGTGTTCATGTTTTTCTTCATGGCGCCTACCAGTCTCTGGAACCTTCTAGCTGATTCACCCTCTCCTGGTTTATTGTCTCTCCCCTCCTTTAGACTCTGAACGGGGACTTTGGCTTCTGCATCCCTGGGGACTGGGATGCGGTCAGGCGCACAGTAGGTCGGCACTATTGGGCGGGTAGATCAACCATACTGAGTAGCAGCGAGGGAAGTCTGCACTTACTGAGCACCTTCTGGGTGCCAGGCACTGTTTTGACTGATCATTATGACAGTCGAGAGGACTGAGGTTCCGGGAGCTCCAGGCACAGCCCTGACCAAGGTCACCAACTGTGGTTCAAATCCAGACAGGCTGATTTCATCGTCCAAACACTTAACCACTCACTGCCCTCAGTGGAGAAAGACAATTAAAAAAAAAAATTTGTGTTCCTCTCCATCCCCCACTCACTGAGGCCAGGAAAGGGCAGCAGGGCCGACACGCCTTGGCAGGGGGGTCCCGGCACTGTCCCCCCACAGAGCACGTCCCCAAATCCCACGTTCCATCCTGCAGGGCCTTGGTGGAGGAATCGAGGAAGCGAAGACTGCTAGAAGACTCTGACTCAGAGGAGGAGGATGGTGCTCCTGCCCCGCCCCAGCCAGCCCTCTGGCCCAACCCCACCGCCATCCTGGACGAGGTGCGTGGGGCTGCTGGAATCTCCCTGTGCTCTCAGGGGAAGCTGGGACAGAGTAAGTCAGGGGTGGGCTGAACTTCTCCTTAAAAGGCCAGACAGTCTGCGTCACGCTGCTCAACTCTGCTGTTGTAGCACAAAACAGCCATAGGTGGTATGTAAATAAGTGGGTGTGGCTGTGTGCGAATAAAACTTTATTTACAAAAACAAGTGGCAGGCCTACGGGACGATAGTTTGCCAGCCCCTGCTTCAGCTGTTGAAACAAGCAGATCCCCAATTCAGAGACCTGAGAACACAGGTTTATTTCTCAGTCACCTAACAGTCCCGGCTGCCCAGGACTTCCAGGCAACTCGGCTCCATGCAGTCATTCAGGGACCCAGGCTCTTTCCACCTCCTTGCTCTGCCCTCTCCTGGAGCATCGATTCCAGCTCCGTGGTTACAGCTGGCTCAGAGCACATGTGGCTTCCAGCTCGGGTGTGTGGAGGAGCAGCCGCTGGCACCTCGAGGCTCAGATTCAGATGAGGCCCACCTCCTGTGGACTGTGGTTCCTCTCACTTCCCATTGGTTGGATTTAGTCATGTGGCCGCATCTAGCTGCAAGGCAGGCTGGGAGCTGCATCCTGTAGCTGGCCCGTGCTGGCAGAAAGAAGGGAAGAGGAGGATGTGGCAGGGGGATGACTAGCATTTTCCCCCATGGCTGTCTTATCCACGGTGGTCAGGTTCACTCTGGCTTGTTAATCAAAGAAGGGGAAAATCATAAATAACACAGGCACCCCAGAAACATGTTATTTTAATTCAAAACATATTCATGGTCTGAGTTAAATACAAGTCCAGCCGCCGGACAAGACGCAGAGTAACGGTTTCAACTGCACAGAAGTTATTTTTCTCTCGAATAACAGTTGTGCACAGCCAGCCAAAACAGGGAAGGTGGCCTCATGGTGTCACAGGCCCAGGTTCCTCCCTTCTCCTTGTCGTGCCGCCCCAAGGATGATGCCATTTCAGTGCCACATCCCCATCCCAGCCAGTGGAAAGGGGCAGGGGCAGAGACCATTAAGGTTACTCCATCCTCTGTGGAGCGCATCCTTCTGCTCACATCCCATTGGTCAGAACTGAACCACCTGACAACATCCTGTTGCAAAGGAGGCTGGGAAATGTAGTCTTTCATGGAGGCAGCCATATTCCAGCTGAGAGTTCTGTAACTGTCAGAAGCGAGGCTGGGTCTGGGGGTCATGCATACTTACCCATTAATCTTTTAATGTAGAACCAAGACATTTTCTTTGGTATATCCCCTGATGAGAGCTCTCACACCATCTTTCTCGCATAAACCATCCCTAGAATTCATTGTCTAAAATTTCTTTTCCTTTTTTTTTTTTTTTGGTGAAGATTAGCTCTGAGCTAACATCCATAGCCAATCCTCCTCTTTTTGCTGAGGGAGATTGGCCCTGGGCTAACATTCGTGTCCATCTTCCTCTATTTTATATATGGGCCATTGCCACAGCATGGCCTGACGAGTGGTGCAGAAGTCCACGCCCAGGATCCGAACCTGTGAACCCCGGGCTGCCGCAGCAGAGTGCGCGAACTTTACTACGCCACCGGGCCGGCCCCCAAAATTTCATCTTTTTCTTTTTAGTGGAATAAGAGATCGCAGCTACTTTCAAAACAGTCTGACTTTTTATGATTTTTCCTCCGAGTCTTTTGTAGTCAGCTTGCTGATCCCTAATTTGACAGCAGACCTTTTTTTGTTTTGTTTTAAGCAATATGCCTTCATCGAGACTTCTCAAGCCTTCTCTGTAACTTTTACAGGATATCTCTTTCCGCACCTCTATTTCCTTGGTCACGTTTAATGACAGCGAGTACAATGGGCATAGATAGTTTGGGGACAAACACTCGTGACTCTTAGCACTCAGCCTGCCCTGGGAGCCTGTGATGGTGTCTGACAGAAGGATCAAGGGCACAGTTGAGTCGAGGAGTCACTGCAGTGGCCCGGATAAGAAAGCTTTGCCTGGAATTGCTGGTCTCCCTCTGTCCCCCCACTGGACTGCACCTGTCATGGTCACCACTCACTGAGCCCCACGGCCAGGACACATGGAACACAGTATGGCCACTGTGTCCTCCTTCTCCCCACCATTGCCTGCTCCAGCTGAACCAGCCCCATGGGTGAACCAAGGTCAGCCCCACCTTCGAGCCTTTGCCTCGCTGTTCCCGCTGCCTGGAGCACCCTTCCTCACATGTCCGCTTGTTAACTCCTCCTCCTCATTCTGACATCAGCCCAAAGTCTCCTCTCTAAGGAGACCTACCCTGACCCCCTCGTCGATAGTGGCCGCCCCTCCCTCACGCTGTCACAGCCTGGCTTCTTTCTTTCACACCATTCATCAGGACAGATGTTGTCCTGATCATCTACTTGCTTGTGCACCCTCTGTGGTCCGTGAAGGCAGGACCCTCCCCATCATATTCCCCCTGCATCACCAGCTCCTAGCTCAGACAGGGCCTCCTTAGTCTAGTGGTTTCCAGTTCCTCCGTTTCAACATAAAACAGATAAAAGGGGTCCCTTCTGGTGTGATTGAAGAGCTGGGAGTGGGCCTGAGCACCTTTCTGCCTCCTCCTGGCTAGTCCCCAAAGTGGGTGCCTCCGTTTTCCCTCAGACATGTTGAGGGAGCACCGACTCTGTGTCAGGAACTGTTTGCGGCACTGCAGACCCAGCAGCGAATGAGACAGGAACCCACGGCATAGTTGGGGGGCCAGTTAGTAAGGTGCTAGAGGGCTGTGGGCATAGACATACAGCACTCACTTGAGCTTGAACTGTGAGGAAAGGTGTCCCAGGGGAGTGGATACCTGATTTGGGTATTGAAGGATGAGTAGGAGTTCACCAAGTGAACTAGAGACAAAAGGGGTGTTCCAGGTGGGAAGAATGGCGTGGTAAAGGCATGAAACTGAGGAGCCACAGTGTGCCTCAAGAAGTGTAAGTACAGGATGTATGGGATGGAAAATGGACAGAGGCCTTGAGTACCAAGCTTGGGGCAATGGGGAGCCATAGAGTTTAGAGGAGGAGAGACTTGGTCAGCACAGGAGAGGGAGTGGAGGTGGCAAAGATCCCTTTGGCAGCTGGTTCAGCAGGAGACTAGAAGCAAGGAGGCCAGAGAAGGGGTGGGATCTGGGACAGACCACCTACTTGTGTCCCCCCATCATCCACAGGCCCCAAAACCCAAGAGGAAGGCAGAAAGCTGGGAGCGGAGTGTCGGCAGCCTTGGCAGCAGGCCCCAGCTGTCGGGCCTGGTCGTGGTGAAGAAAGCAGACCTGGATCGCAGCACCGCGCGGGACGCTGCAGCTTCCACACCTGGTAGGTTTCCACAGAGTTCAGGGAGTTGAATGCAGTACTTTGGGTGGCCACCAGGTGGCAGCAGCGCCTTCCCTGAACCCCAACACTGTTCCAGGGGAGCTGAACAGTGTCTCAGGCGGCCACTAGGTGGCAGCAGTGCCCCCAGCGCTGTTCCCGGGAGCTGAGTACAGTGCTTCTGTCGGCCCTAGGTGGCAGCAGTGCCCCCACTTCTTTCTAGGGAGCTGAGTGCAGTGCGGGGGGGGGGGGCGGCCACTAGGTGGCAGCAGCGCCCCCACCCCCGCCAGCAGTGTTCCCAGGAACTGAGTGTAGTGCCTCTCTCCACCACTAGGTGGCAGCAGCACTCCAGTGCTGTTCCTGGGAGCTGAGTGCAGTGCCACAGCTGGCCACCAGGTGGCAGGAGCGCCCCCAGCGCTGTTCCTGGGAGCTGAGTGTAGTGCCTCTGTCTGCCAGTAGGTGGCAGCAGTGCCCCCCCATCACTGTTCCCAGGACCTGAGTGCAGTGCCTCAGGCGGCCTCCAGGTGGCAGCAGCACTCCCAGTGCTGTTCCTGGGAGCTGGGTGTAGTGCCTCTGTCTGGCAGTAGGTGGCAGCAGCGCTTCCAGTGCTGTTCCCAGGAGCTGAGTGTAGTGCCTCTACTGGCCACTAGGGGGCAGCAGCCCCCCCCCCGGCGGTGTTCTAGGGAACTGAGCACAGTGCTTCTGTCGGCCACTAGGTGGCAGCAGCGCCCCCAGCGCTGCTCCTGGCAACTGAGTGTAGTGCCTCTGCCACTAGGTGGCAGCAGCGCCCCCAGTGCTGCTCCTGGGAACTGAGTGTAGTGCCTCTGTCACTAGGTGGCAGCAGCGCCCCCAG
>JABWHU010000634.1:13215775-13338796 GCA_014189135.1 Dicerorhinus sumatrensis harrissoni | reverse complement strand
AAAAAAAAAAAAAAAAAGGAAACTTTAAGCACCTACTGTGTGCCCAGCTCTTTTAGGTGCTGAAGCTACAGCAGTGAAGAAAAATGGACAGTCCCTGCTCATAAAGGTGGCATTCTTGTTGGAAGATGGGGGATAAAGGAGTAAACATATCTAAATATGATAATAAAATATAAAAAATTAAACATGTGCTAGAGGTGGTGATAACTATAATGAAAATAAAGCCAGGTAAGATTGTTGGGAGGGTGTGCCTGGAGGAGGTGTGTTTATCGCATGTGGCTCCCTGTGTTAGTTATCTAGTGCTGCGTAACAAATTATCCCCCCAAATTGGCAGCTTGAAACAGCAGGAATCTGGGCGTGGTTTCGCCAGGTTCTCTCTTGGGCTTCTAAGCTGTAGTCGAGATGTTGGCCAGGGCTGAGGTCTCATCTGAAGGCCCGACCGGGGCAGGGTCCGCCTCCAAGCTCACTCCCGTGCTTGTGGGTGGAATTCACTTCCCCCCTGGCTTGAGGCCAGAGGCCACCCTCAGTCGCTCGCCTGCACGGCTGGCTCCGTAAAGCCAGCCTGAGAGGAGAGTCGGCTAGAAGTGACACGCCATCATCTTTGCCACAGGGCCCGGCCACATTCAGGGGGAGGGGGTTACACATTGGCATGACTGCCAGGAGGTTGGTATCCAGGGGGCACACCTGAGGGTCTACCTGCCAGACCCCCTGGGCAGTGAGCTTTGCAAGGGTAGGTGGGTTGACGAGTGGGTCCCCAGCACCTGAGACCATCCACGTACTCAGTAGGTGCTCAATAAATGTTGGTGGCCTGAGTGGCTGTCTCCTGTTCACAGATGAGGAAACCGAGGCCCAGGGAGCCCCACGGTTCTGCCCGCTCTCCACCACCCCTCGCTGGAATGGGTTCTTTAATTCTTATTTTCCCTGCTGCCTTTGATGCTGGGGCCTCAGCCGCCGCCCCCTTCCTGCCTGCCCGGCCTACCCCGGACCCCCCTCGTGCTCTCTGGAGCCCGTCCTTCCCCCATCACCACTGACAGTCCCTGTTCCTGCGAGCTCCGTGTCTGTCATCGGTCCCAGGGTTGTCAGGCCTCATCCTGAATCTCCGTCATCTCCCCCGGGGCCTGCTGGCTGCCGGAGCACAGCAGAGGGACCGGGCGGGGTGGCCTCCCTCCTGCTGGAGCCCACTCCCGCCTGGGCCTGGGCCTCACGAAGATGAGGGCCACCCCTGCTCCTAGGCTCCCTGCACACCCGAGCTGGCTACCTGCTCCCTCGGGCATGCTCCGTTAGGGCCCCATTTCACGGGGCAGGGGACCTCGGCCAAAGGCTCAGGTGAGGGTGGGGCAGGACCTGGCTTGGAACGGCTCCAAGGCCTCCCCCATCAGACCCGGACCCCAGAAGGCAGGCTCATGTCTCCCCCATCAGACTGGGACTCCTGAAGGCAGGCTTATACCTCCTCCATCAGACTGGGGGCTTCTGAAGGCAAGACTGTGTCTCCCATCAGACGGCGAGTTGGGAACGGCAGAGCTGGGTCTGGGAGCTTGTGTCTCGCTGAGACTAGGAGCTTCTAAGGCAGGGCCGTGTCTCCTCCATCAGATTAGGAGTTTTTCAGCCCCACTGTGGGCCATCCCAACCTGGTCCCCTCCTGTCCTGGGGCCTTAGCTCCCATCCCCCCTCCAGACTCAGGGATCCAGGGGGGCTGCTCCATGAGACGGGGGTGAGGGACAGAGAGGGCAGGCGCAGCCCCCAGCCAGGGACCCCATCTGGCTCTTTCCTGAGGCCCCGTCCACCCTAAGCATATATTGAGCACCTACTGTGTGCCATGCAATGGAATATTATTCAGGCCTGAAAAGGAGTGAAGCCCTGACACAGCCACGCCATGGGTGGACCTTGAACACAGGACGCTCAGTGAGAGAACCAGACACAGAAGGACACACGGTGTGTGATCCCATTGATGTGAAATGTCTAGAACAGGCACATCCATAGAAAGTGGGTTTGTGGTTGTCAGGGGCTGGGGGAGGGGATGGGAGTGACTGCTCATGGGGATGGGGCTTCTTTTGGGGGGTGATGGAATGTTCTGGAATTAGTGGTGATGGTTACACAGTCTCGTCAACATACTAAAACCCACTGAAATGTACACTTTAAGTGGGTAAATTGTAGGGTATATGTGTTACATCTAAAAAACAAAAACGGCGCCCCAAAGGCATCCAGGCTGTAAACGCCCAACAGACGTTAGCTGTTATCCTCCCATTTCACAGATGGGTAGACAGTCCAGGTCACTCCCCAAGGGCAGGGGGGCTGGGGGTCGGCACCGAACCCCACCCGGGAGATGCCCCCGATAAGCTGCCTCTCAGACCATGAGTGCTGGAGGGAGGGAGGTCCCCCCAGCCCAGGACCCCCAGACTGCCCCCTCCTTGCCTTTGCCCACGCGGTGCCCCCCTCCTGGCACCGCTCCCCTGTGCCCTCCTCTCCCCATCAGAAACCCAAACCCACGAGGTTATGTGGCTCTTCAAGGTCACTGCTCGAGGTGGCTGGACCAGCCGCCCGCCCTCCTTCCCATCCACCATCTCCGGCTCCTCCCCGACCCCCCATCCTCTCCTTGGGGCGGGGTGGGGGCGGCCCCAGGAGAAGCCAGCTCAAAAGGCGCAGAAAGTCAAATGCCGTTTGATTCTGCCTCCGGGGCTGCTAATTGCCATTCCTAACACGCTCTGTGATTAGAAGGCCCCTGTCAAATCTTTATAGCTCAGATGTCTCCTATGTACCGACAGGCGAGGACTCGCGTTTGATGAGATCTGCCAACGGCTCATCGCCGGCCGGGAATCGCCTGGCGGCTGACAGAAAACAGGACAATTATCCGCCGTGCTCCCCGGCGGTCCCCGGGGGTGCTGCCTTGTCACCCGTCGCAGAGGGAGGGGTGGGGGGGCCTGTAAGAATGCGCTTCGGGAGGGCGGACCCAGTTCAACAGGTTTGCCTTGGGCGACGCCGTGGAAGCTGGAAAGGGACGCGCCCTCACAGGCTTTGCCTTGTCAGCTCTGGGCCTCAGTTTCCCCATCTGGAGACAGCGGAGGAGAGCCAGAGAACCACCGATTCTGGCGGGTCTCGAATGCCACTCCAAGCCAGGCCATATCATGGCGTCCCCGGAATGAGCTGCGGGTGGCTCTGAGCAGGCTCCTCCCCAATCTGTCTGTGCCTCGGTTTCCCCATCGATAAAATAACGCCCTCCCTTCTGGCCGTCCTTTCGCCAGCTCTCCGCGGCTTTCCTGTGACAAGCCCCCTTTTTCAAATCAGGAAGGAAGGAGCAGGCTGACACTGCCCCGGCCCCGCTGTTCCTCCCGGGGTGGGCAGCTCAGTGTGGTCCTCCCTGCCCTCCAAGCCATAGGCACCAGCCCACCCTGGGGAGGGGGGGTGGGAGAAGGGAATCTGGGGTCCCCTCCTTCCCAGCCACCCCCTCTTACTCCAGTATTAGGGGGAACTGAGCCAGCCCCCTTACAGGGAAAGAAAAACTGTTTGCTCAGGAGGTGGGCAGCAGCTCCCTTTCCCTTACTGTCCCCAAACCTCTTAGCGTCCTCGTCCCCAGACAGCTGCAGCTGCCAACAGGCAGCCGGGCCAGGCGAGACCCCTCGCATTTCTGTCCCCCTCCCTGCCTCCACCCCCAGAAGCCACAAAGGGACAGATGCTGGGGACACGCGCCAGGCACAGATACCATCTCCCTTCCCCTGGCCAGCTGCCCCACCCCCGCCCCCCATCCTGCAATTAGTCCCCTGGGGAGGAGGGACAGACAAGCGCCTCTTGGGGGAGGGGAAGCCAGAGCCCCGTCCCTTCCTTCAGCTGCGTCAATATCCATTTCAGCCGGTGACCTCTGGAACAATTTCCAATTTCCCATCTCCTGGTCAGTTTCGCCGCCAGACCCTGGTTCAATTTCAACACTCCACAGCGGTCACTCGCCCCCTCTGCTGGTCAATTTCACCCCGCCTCGCGGTCAAGTCCGGCCCCCCCTTTCCCGGCCGATTTCCACCTCCCCTCCCCGCCTCTGCCCCCCTCACTCCCCAGCAAGGTCAGCCCTGCCGGGTCCCACCTCCCGCGCTCCTCGCTCGCTCCGGCCAGCCTCGGTCGGCCCTCCGGGTCAGTGTCCAGCTGCCGCGGCCTCGGCCCCCGCGACTCCGGCCCCGCATCCCCCTCCCTCCGCGGGCAGCGGCTCCCCTCCTCCCCAGAACAGCTGAAGGTCTCAGTCACCTCCGAGGGGGGCGCAGGGGGAGGAGAGGCGGGGGAAGGCGCGGGGCGGGAGGCGGGGAAGCCTTGACGACGCTGCCCGGGACGCGGCCCGGGGCCGGGAGGGCGTCCGCCCGCGCGCCCCCTCCCAGAGTGCCCCCTCCCGGCCGCGCGCCGGCGGCGGCGGGGAAAGTCTCTCCGAAAGCGTGAAGGAGGATTGGAGGAGCTTGGTTTCCCTTTGTGCCCGGGGCTGGGGCCGGATCGAGGCGGCCGGGCCGGGGGCCGGGGATTGGGGCTCCCCCCGGAGCGCAGAGGAGCGCAACAAAGGATGCGCCGCGCCGGGGTCACCGTCCCCGCGGCCCAACTTTGCGCGCGGCGCCCGCGCCCCCGGGGAGCCCGCCCGCTGCGCTGAGAACCCCGGCGCCGGGGCCGAGCCAGGGCTTGGAGGTCCACAGGCGGCGCTCCTCCCGACACCCGGACCCCAGGAGGGGACCCCGGGGCTTCCCGGAGGCGGCGGGCGGCCGAGCCGCGCACGGGGACCGCGCTGCCCGCGGAGACTGCGCGCGCGTCCGCGGATGCCGCTCGCCCTGGCCGGGTCCCGCGGTCCTTCCAGACCCTCCCCGGTCTCCTCTTTTTTCTCCCCTGTTCTCCTGTTCTGAGCCCAGCCAAGGGGCACACCTGATCTCTCTCCTCCTCCCTGGGGTTTCTGCCGAGGAGAGGGGCATGTGGGTGCCCCTCTGACAGTGGCCGGGGTTGGGGTGACGCGCGCACGAATGGCCAAGTGGCTCCGGGACTACCTGAGCTTTGGCGGTCGGAGGCCTCCGCAGCCGCCCACCCCCGACTACACCGAGAGCGACATCCTCAGGGCCTACCGCGAGCAGAAGAACCTGGATTTCGAGGACCCCTACGAGGACGCCGACAGCCGCCTGGAGCCGGACCCCGCGGGCGCCGGGGACGCCAAGTACGACTCCCCGAAGCACCGGCTCATCAAGGTGGAGGCGGCCGACATGGCCAGAGCCAAGGTCTTGCTGGGCGGCCCCGGGGACGAGGTGCGTGGCCGGGTGGCCCCCGGAGATGGGGTGGGGAGGGCCAGGCTGGGCACCCCGACTTTGGGGAGCTTGTCTGATCTGCGCCCCCCCTGGCAGGCCGGGGCGCCAGCCAGACACTCCCCAGCCCTGCACCTGTTTGAAATCTGTCCCTTTCTGGGGCACAGCGCTGAGTGTGTCCTTCCTCTCTGGCTGGGCCTGCTGTGTCCCCATGTCCTGCAGCTCCCTGGTCCCCCCTTCTGTCCCTTCCTCTTGGCATCTGGAGGGATCTTCCTAAAACAGCTCTGGGCGAGTCACTCCCCTACCGGGCACCGGAACAGCCTCACCCCTGCTCTTTGCCTTTACTGTTATTCCCATTTTCCAGAAGCAGAAACTGAGTCTTGCCCACTCACCCAAGGTCACGTGGCCCTAGCTGGTTAGGATCTGAACCCAGACCTGCCTCCAATGCCCAGGCTCTTTCAGTGTTTTTCCTAGAGCGTCAGGAGTCGACACCAGCCCCCGGTGGAGACAGACAAGGATTTGAGGAGGATTACGAAAGGCTGTGTTGCGCGGGGCTTAAGAGCACAGAAAGGCAGGAGGAGGCAGGGCCTCGGAGGAGCGGACAACCTGGGATCAAACCCTGCCTCTTCCTTACCTGCTGTGTGGCCCTGAGCAAATCACTCCCCCTCTCTGTGTCTCGGTTTCCTCATCTGTAAAATGGGGATGATGTGCTCACTGCATGTTGGTATCGCAAGTAAATATGTGTTTAGAACAGTGCGGGCAGCTGACAAACATTAAAATTAGGGAAGGAGGGAGGCGGGGTCTGCGTCTGGAATCTGAAGGGCACGGAGCTAGAGAGGAAGGGAAGCTGGCATCTGTCTGGAACATTCCTGGGTGGTAGAGAAAACACTCTACCTCCCTCCAAAAATGAACTACTTGGGGGGACGCGTCCGATGGCCCAGAGAGGGCAGGCAGGGCTGTACTGTCGCCCAGCAGGGGGCTATCCAGAGATAGGCTGGGTCCCCTGAGCCCCCGTCCCCTCCCATTCCATCTCTCTCCAGTCAGAAGGGGACACCGAATATTCAGACCCCTTTGATGCCCAGCCCCATCCGCCACCCCTGGATGACGGCTACATGGAGCCCTACGATGCCCGGCGGGTCGTGAGCGGTGAGTGAGCGGGCCTTGGGGGAAGGGGACAGGTGGGAGGTGGCACTGGTAGCTGACAGCGTCCTCGGCCTCCCAGAACTGCCGTGCAGGGGCGTGCAGCTGTACGACACCCCTTACGAGGAGCAGGACCGGGAGCCAGGAGACGGGCCTCCTTTGGGGCGGAGGCCTCGGCAGAGCCGGCTGCCCCAGGAGGATGAACGGCCAGCCGATGAGTACGACCAGCCCTGGGAGTGGAAGAAAGACCACATCTCCAAGGCCTTCGCAGGTGCTTCTCCCACCTGTGCCCTGACCTCTGAATGCCCGCGTCCTTCGATTTCCTGCTCTGGTCGCATCCGCTGTTTCAACTTACAAAGTAGACCCCAATCATCTGCCAGGTTGGGAGTTGGTTAATTCTCACTAAAGTGTGAATGACTGATAGTCATAAATTCCTCTTCCCAGGAGAACCTGTATCCTCCTTGAAAACTGAAACCCCTTTTAGAGTGCAACCTACTCATTCTGCTCAGTATAGTGCAGGGATAGTCTTTAGTGTCAGACTATTATCTCCTGAGTCTCAGTTCCCTTAGCTGTAAAATGAGGATCATTTTAGTACCTACCGAACAGGGTGCTTGTAAACTGAGTGCTAGAAAGGGCTCAATTACATGGGAGCTCTTGGGGAAGAGGGCAGCATTTATTAGTAGCTATCGTTAGGTGGACTTGGGGTCAATTCCTAACCAAGTCGGGTAAGCTTGGACGACTCTCTGAACCTCAGTTTCCTCTTCTGTAAAAGGGGTAATAAGAAAGCTTTAAGAAATAAAATAACTTGGACCAGAAAGAGTTGTGGGAACCCATCTTTGCCCCAGATGTATGACTGGGAGGGGAATAGGAGCTCAGGGCCGCAGTCTACCTGTCTGTATATTGGGGGTGGTTTTCTAGCTCGAAGACTGGACCAGAATCCGGCAGAACTTCCAACCCACCCCTCTGGTCACGCCCCCTGCTCTCCGATTTGTCACTTATAGAGCTGCCCCGCCCCTCTATGCAGATTTATGAATGACCACACCCCTTCTTCTGAAGGCCAATGGGTTGCACCAATCCCGCCCCAGCCTTAAACCCAGCCCTTCCTCTTCTGGATTCTGATAGGTTGCCCCAAGCTGGCACCGCCTCCCTACTGAGATTCCATTGGCTTGCCCCTGCCCCCCCCTCAGGTGGGCTGGACTTAACCCTTTCCTCTCTAACCCTCGCCCTCCAGTGCAGTTTGACAGTCCGGATTGGGAACGGACCTCGGGCTCAGCCAAGGAGCTCCGGAGACCCCCACCAAGAAGCCCCCAGCCCGCAGAGCGCGTGGACCCGGTCCTGCCCCTGGAGAAACAGCCGTGAGTGGGGAAGCTGATGATGGAAGAGCCCAGACCAGCTACAGATTCCTCGGACTAGGGGGGCTGGAGGAACTTTGATTCATTCATTCACTTCATTCATTCCTTCAACTAATCTTCCCTGGGTGCCAGCGCCTGCTCTGTGCCGGCCACCTAGCTAGGTGCAAAGTAGGATCAGATGGAGTCTCGCTCCCTCTGGCATCAGACTCTGGGCTCAATTCCCTGCTCTGTATCTCCTGGCTCTGTGACCTTGGGCAAGTTACTTAACCTCTCTGAACCTCGGGCTCAAAACCCTCAAGATGTGCCCGGCTCAAATAGAGTAAAAGGAGATTTCCTCCCTTCACTTGTGTGGGACTTGTAAGAACGACATAGGTGGGCGGGGACAGGATGTGGCAAATCTCACGAAAGTGGTCGGCAAGTGATTGAAGTTGGGGGGTTAGGGAGGGAGGCTGTGAAAATCAAGGTCGAATCGGAGGCGGCTGCCACACCGGGGACCTGGGCTCAGCCGCCCTCCGGGGAACACCGTGTCTGCCTGAAAACCTGGCTCCTCTTGAGAAACCCCAGGGGATATTTCTTGCTTGTTTGCCTGGGTGTCACAAGCCCTGGTAGCGACGAGGCGTGCGCTCGACCCCAGGGTGTGTTGGAAGGGGGGTCGCCCTTCGTGAGATAGCTGTCCCCTCCTCCTAGGTGGTTTCACGGCCCCCTGAGCCGGGCGGATGCCGAGAACCTGCTGTCACTCTGCAGGGAAGGCAGCTACCTCGTGCGGCTCAGCGAGACCAGCCCCCAGGACTGCTCCCTGTCCCTCAGGTGAGACCCAGCCTCCTGGAGGAACAGAGTCACAGGACTGCATGCGTCCAGCTTTCGGGTTGATTCAGTGGGAGCAGAGGGGAGGGGGGTCCAGCAGCTAGTGGGTGGGACTTCCAGGACTGATAGGCAGGGCTTCCAGGCCAGGGGGTGGAGCTTCTAGGGACAGGGGCGTGGCTTCCAGCCCAGTGGGTGGGGCTTTCTAGGGCCAGAGGGTGGGGCTTCCAAGCCAGGGGGTGGGACTTTTAGGGCCAGTGGGCGGGGCTTTGAGGCCAATGGGTGGGGCTTCTAAGACCAGAAGGTGGGGCTTCCAGCCCAGTGGAAGGGACTTCCAGGACTGATGGGCAAGACTTCCAGGCCAGGGGTTGGGGCTTCCAGGCCAGGGGGTGGGGCTTCTAGGGCCAGAGGGCGGGGCTTCCAAGGAGGCCACCATCATGGTTCCAACTGGGAATGAGCTCCCTGTCGCTGGAGGTATGCAAGAAGATGGAGTGGAAGCCACGCAGCAGTTCTAGGCCTTGGGTGAGATGGGGACATAGGTGTCCAAACTTCCTTGGGACTCCCCCAGTCCAGAAGCTGAAGTATATCGATTTGTGTCTGTCAGGGCCAGAATCTCAGAGTGGCCCTCTAGGCATCTGAGTTTGAGACCCCGGTTCTACATACTTCTCTGCCTAAGATTCTAAGTGTGCCTGATTATAAAATGCTCCTAAAATTCTACTAGGCATCTGAGTGTGCGATTCCTAGAAGGATAAGATGGGTAGAGGGGTCAGAGGCAGGTTCAAATCCTGCACCTGCCACTTTCTAGCTATGTGACCTAATCTGAGTTACCCAACCTCTCTGGGCCTCAGTTTCCTCATCTATAAAATAAGGATAATGATAGATAGCATCAAGTTCATGGTAATACTGCGATGATTAAATGAAAAAATGTTGAGAATAGTTCCCAGGAAACAGGAAGTGCTTAATTCATATGAAGGATGATGATAAAAAGATTCCAGGTTCTAGGTCATTCCACCCACCAGAGATGAAGAGAAAGGAAAGAGATGCCAGACTGGGGGTTAGCTAGCGGGGAGCCCAGGAGGGGTAGCACAAGAGGTTGGGAGGTTTGGCGAGAAAGTCCAGTCGGTGTTCCAGGGAGGGACTTCCACCCACCGGGACCTCCAGCCTGCCTTCTTACGGCACATGGATGGATGACATCCCCGCCAGTGTGGGACAAGCCAACAGCTTGGCACCAAATGGCTGTTTGCCAGCAATATTATGGCCAGTCCCCAGCTCCTGCGGGCCACGAGGGAGTGACTTTAGGGCTGGAGATCAGGTCTGGGGTGCTCAAGGCCCCCTGTGACGCCCGTCCCTTAGGAGCAGCCAGGGCTTCCTGCATCTGAAGTTCGCGCGGACCCGGGAGAACCAGTTCGTGCTGGGTCAGCACAGCGGCCCCTTCGCCAGCGTGTCCGAGCTGGTCCTCCACTACAGCTCCCGCCCGCTGCCCGTGCAGGGCGCCGAGCATCTGGCCCTGCTGTACCCGGTGGTCACCCAGACCCCCTGACCGGGAGCCTCAGGCCACTGCCCTGCGTCCTGAGGGCCCAGAATCACCCGCTGAAAATGCCAGAGATCTTTCTAGTCCTGGGGGAGGCCAGATGGAGAGACTCCCGAGCCCTCCAGGCCCTGGGTCTTCATCAGAGCCGCTGTCTCGGCCCCCTTCTGAGTTCCAGGGCCCAGAATTGTGTCTGGAAGCCCTCCGCTGGCCTGGAAAATAAATAAGTTATTGTGTGTTTCCAGTGTCTTTTCTGGGAGGCGGGCCCCAAAGAAGGACAAGGGAGATGGACCCTTGGAGGGAGAAGGGTGTCCCCAGCTCCTCGTTTTGGGGACAGAGCTGAGGTCAGAGACTGAATTGCTCACAGGGAGGGACCAAAACTCAGAGAACTGGAGATGGGCAGGGAGAGAGAGGTACGGAGGCAGAAGAAAACCCGGAGACAGCCGAGACGGGCAGATGAAAAAGACGAGAAACTGAGGGGGAGGCTCTCAGGCCAGCCCCGCCCCCGCTCGGGCCGATGCCGCCGCAGAAAAGACATCTGTCCCCATGGAAACAGAGAAGTGGGGGCGGGGAGCCAGGACCAGCTGGTGTCACTTCAAGGTGAAGTCGGGCAGGAGATCCAGGGAGCTGATAAATGCCAGGGAGCCCCCATCTCCGCCCTCTCCCGTCATCTCCAAGCCTGTCTGGGGGCGACACCAGCTGGAGGGGGGCCTCCAGCTCCGGGCCCTGTTCGGAGGCCGCAAGCATCACTTCTCTGCTAATTGGACATGTCCCTCCAAGGATAAGAGGGGGGAGCTGACGAGTCGTCACAGAGGCTCTTTGCCACAGTGGACCTCCCCCTATCCCTGGGGGCTCTGGGACCCCCAGATGACCCCTCAGATCTCTTTAGCACCCCCAAATCGCCACCAAGTCTGGCTTTGCTTTCTTCATGAGCCTTTATTGAATGTTCTGGGGGCAAGGGAGAGGTGCAGCGTCCCAGAAATGAGGACGGGGTCTCAGGACGGACCGCGGGCCTCGCTGACCCCCGGGGAACCAGTCGCATCTTCACGTGGCCACTTGGGGGTCCTCTCCGGGGGCTCCGATTCGTCTACCCTCTTCAAGGAACCCTCTCGGCCTCGGCTGCCCAGAGGGGCCTGGGTCAGGAGAGACTCTGACTGTAGAGATGAGATGAGTGGGCCTGGGGCTGGGGCAAGGTTTGGGGGCCAGGCACCGCTGGGGGGTGGGGGGCGGCGGGAAAGAGATGAAATAGAAGCTCTGGGCCTTCCGGTCCTCCCTGGGGGTGTCCAGCACCTTCCCCTCCACAGGCCATGCCTCAGTCTTCTTTGGCGCCCCCCGGGGCCGGTAGAGGACGTTGCTGTAGAGGGGGTTCCCTGCATGGGGGAGAGAGAGGGGCGACACAGCCCAAGAGGGGGCACTTAAGAGAGCCTGGCCCTCTGCAGCCCACCTCTGGGGGCTTTGTCTCTGCTTCTGAAAAACATGGGTGCAGCGGCCAGCCTTCTCCATCTATTCCCCTTCTCTGCCCCCCGCAGCCCCACCCTCCCTCCTTCCGGAATGGCAGGTGTGGAAGCCAGATGTGGAGGTGGGGGTGGTGTGCATTCCCAGCTGCAGTTCCCGCCTCCGCCACGCGGGGGCGGAGTAGCCGGCGGATGGCGGCGCCTGCGCGCACCGTCTGCCCCCCGCGCCGCCACCTGCGCGGTTACCTGAGTCCTTGTGCCCGCAGCGGCGGCGGCCCCAGATCCCGGCGCCCAGCGCGATCGCGGCCACGGCCACGCCCCCCGCCACCAGCAGAGCCAAGAGGAGTCCTATGGGGGGAGGGGGCAGTGTGACGGGGGGCGGGGCACGGGGCGGGGGAGGGGCTGGAGGAGGGGCGCGCGGGCGGGGCTCACCTGGGAAGCTGGAGCCCTGTTTCGGCGGTAGCCGGCCATCTGCAGAGAAGAAACCCGTGTCTCGGGGGTGCCTCCTGCACCCTTCACGGTCAGAGCCCCCCGACCCTATATGCGACCTCAGGGGTCCTGCCCCTGCCATGCTGTGTGAGTTCGGGCAGGTAGATGCTCGTTCTGGACTTGTTTCCTCTTCTGCAAAATGAGACTAACCATTCCTATCTTGCTGGGTTATTGTGGAATAACTGGCAACTGGGTTTTTTCATCATGAGCTCCATTACCCTCATCAGGAACACCATCGCCCTGGTCATGAGCACCCTCATCCTGGTCAAGAGCTCCAACATCCTCATTGTGACCTCCATCATCCCCACCAGGAGCTCCACTATCCTTATCATGAGCCCCATCACCCCATAACAGGCCCCACCACCCCCATCAAAACCTTATCATCCCCACCATGAGCCCCCTCACCTTCATCCTGAGCTCCATCACCCTGCTCATGAGCTCCACCACCCTGGTCACGAGCTCCATCACCCTGGGCATGAGCTCTATCATCCCCATCCGGAGCTCCATCACCCTGGTCATGAGCTCCACCATCCCCATCATGAGCCCCATCACCCCCCATCCTGAGCTCCATTATCCCCATCCTGAGCTCCATCACCCTGGTCACGAGCTCCATCACTGTCATTTTGAGCTCTATCCCCTGCATCATGAGCCTCATCATTCCACCACAAGTCCCATCATCCCGGTCATGGGATCCATCATCCTCATGGCTCCTGCTTTTTGAGCCTCTACTCTGTGCCAAACCCATTTTACATATGAGGAAACTGAGGCTCAGAGAGCCTGAGTCACTTGCTGGGGGTCACACACCCAGGCGGCAGCTGGGCCCCGCTTTGAACAAAGGCATTGCTCATTTCATCTCCCCTCTCCTTACAGTGGCCTGAACATTTGAGTCTTGCTGAACAATCAGCATCACAGATATAATAACCACTTACGTTTATTGAGAACTTACTAGGATCCAGACCCTGCAATGAACTCTTTAGATGTAATTACTCTAAATCCGCCTAACCCATTGAGGAAAGCACTATTAGCTCTGTTTTGATAGCTAAGGAAACGGGCACAGGGGGTCAAGTTACAGGCCCAGGGTCGCACAGCAAGTGAATGGCAGAGTGGGGACATGCTTCCAGGTCCATATAATTGACACGAACTCCAGCCAAACGCTCCTTCTGCTGTGACTAAGATCAGGCCCGGCGCCCGGGACCCCTTCATCCTGCAGGTTCTAAAGTTGGCGGGGGCTGCCAAGCAGTCATGGGGGTGGGAAGCCAGCTGTGTGGAGCTGGACCCACGCCCGCCTGCTCCCTCGAAGCTGCCAACAACCACAGCCTGGCGCCTCCGCATCCCACTTCTGCTAATTGGTAATTGGCCCTCTCATCACTAGAGGGGCGGGTGGCGGGCAGGACAGCCATAACACACCGCCCTGGAGGCAGGCGGTGGGCGGCCCCTGCCAGCTGGAGAGGATTGGGCATCTCTAGGGGCTGGGAGCCTGAGAGGGCCCGGGCACGTGCCCGAGGCATCAGGAATGACCAAGAGCAGGAGCCCCATCTGGGTCAGCTTGGGTCTCCCCGCCTGACAGGGTTTGGTCCATAAGGGAGTGTCATGTGTGAGCTGGGATCTCAAAAAAGCCGGCTGCTCCCCTGGCTTGTGTGGGTCCCTGGACACATCTCGGCCCCCTCTGGACCTCAGCGTTCTCATCTGTAAAATGAGGCAGCTGCTCAGCTGATCTGGAAAGTTCCTTCTGGCTCTGTGATTCAATGGCTTTCAATTCTGGCTTCTAGAATTCTCTGCTCTTACTCTGAGATTGCAAAATCCTAAGAGTCCATCTATTTAAAGTAGTTAAGATACTGGAATTCTACAATTCTAGAATCATGCCATCCTTTATTTCAGTGTTTCTCAACCTTTTTCATTATCATCCCCCTTGGGAGACATTTAAAAAATCTTAATTTGTTCCCTCATGAAATTTTAATACCACAGATATACCGTAAATCTGTTTATGTACTATCTTCATATCTATGCTTTACACATAAAAAGAGTAAGGTTTTCTTTGCTCCCCAATAGCCAATTTTTGCCTCCTTAGGAGCAATATTCCCCGTTGAGAATGTGTGCTGTCCTTCGAAGAACCTAGGATTTTATGTCCCTAGTGTTCTAGAACTGCAAGATTCTATTTTATGGTTCAAGATTCTAGAATTGTCTTAGGTGCAACAGAAATGTGTACATATGGTGACCAAAAGACAAGTTCTAGGTTGTTCACAGCAGCCTTATTCATAATAGCCAAAACCCAGAAAATACCCACATGCCCATCAACAGGAAATTGGATTGATCAACGGTGGTGGAGTACACGATGGAATAGTCTACAGCAAGGAAAAAGAACGAAACTCTGCTACATGAACTGACATGGAGGAATCTTCCAGACATCATGTTGAGTGAAAGAAGTCAGACGCAAAAAAGAATATACTCTGTGATTCCATTTAAATAAAGTATGAAACCAGGCAAAATAGATCTATGCTGTTATAAGTCAGGATAGTGTGTAGGGGGGTGAGGGGTGAGGGGACACGAGGATGGCATCTGGGAGGCAGCTATGTTTCTTGAGCCGGGTGGTGGTACATGGGTGTGCTCAGCTTGTGAAAATCCATTGCTATGGTTTGAACACCGCTGAACTGGCCATTTCTGACGTGCATTTCTCTGTATGTAGAATATACTTTAATAGCATGTTTTAAAAAAAGATTCTGGCATTGTTTTGAATCAAAACTCCAGAATTATATGTATCAAGAGTCTTTATGATATTCTGGAACAGGGCTCAGCAAACTACAGCCCATGGATCAAATTCGGCCCCTGGTTTGTGTTTTTTTAAATAAAGTTTTATTGGAACCCAGGCCCGCCCATTCCCATATGCACAGTCTATGGCGGCTTTCACGCTCCAAGAGCAGAGCGGAGTATTTGCAGCAGAGACTGTCTGGTGCACAAAGCCGGAAATATTTACTGCGTGGCCCTGTACAGAGAAAGTTGGCTGAGCCCTGGTCTCGAATGATAAGTTCTAGTGCATCTTTGTTTCTGTGCTTCTAGAATTTGCTGTTCCTGAGTTTGCAGAATCTGCAAGAATCTGATTTGAAGAATTTAGAGTTTCTGTTTCTAGGAGTTGGAGATGTTAGAGTCTTAAGAATCTAGAGGTTCCGAGTCCCTGGCTTCTTCCTCCCACTCACCCCTGTACCTGTCTCCACCAGCAGCCGTGTTCCGTTGCCCTCAGCCTCCTCCAGCTCCGGGATCTCCGTGGCCGCCCAGCACACGTAGTCCCCGCTGTCGTTGAGCCTCACGCGGTCCAGCTGCAGGGTGACAGTGCCAGGCGGCCGCCAGGAGAGCCGCCTCCGGGGCCCGCAGCCCCCTGGCCTGAGTTTGCCCTTGGTGACATATGATTGGCACACACTGTCGCCATCCTTGATCCACTCCACACGGAGCCGCTCCCAGGCCTGGGTCTGCACCACCTCACAGGTCAAAGTCACCTGGGTGTCCTGCCTCACCCGCAGCCACCTGGGCTCCTGAAGCACGCTCAGGCCTGCAGCTCCTTGCAGGGCTGGGGGACAGAAGACGCGAGTGAAGCCTTTCTCGTGTGTCTGTGTGTGTGTGTGTTTGTGACTTACTCCTCTAACGAGCCCGCAGGGGCGAGGCAGTAAGAGTTTGCAACCTTGCTGCCTGTGTGATCTGTGCAAGGTGACTTCTCCTCGATGAGACTCAATGGCCCCATCTGTGAAATGGGTATAACTCTCTCGGCACCCATGAAATTTCAAGATGGCCTCCCAGCTGTGTGCGTGCCAGGCCCTGCCCTGAACACCATGGACACAGACACAGGGGACCGAGACAGACAACAATCCCTGCCTTTGTGGGGCTGACACTCTGGGAGGAGAGAGACACAAGAAGTCGTGAAATGAGAATCGTGATGGAGGAAAGGAATGGGGGAGTGGCGATAGAGGATAAGGATGAGGTGAGAGAATCTACTTATGGAGGGCAGTCAGCGAAGGCCTCTTGGAGGAGGTAACATTTGAGTGGGACTCTGTTAAGAAGTAGCCAGTTGTGGGAAGGAAGGAAGACATGGAGGAAGAGCATTCCAGGCAGAGGGAACAGCCCATGCAAAGGTCCTGGGGCAGGACCGGGCCTGGGGTGTTGGAGGAACAGCGAGGAGGCCCGTGCGGCCGGAGCAGAGTGAGCGAGGGGGAGAGAGGGAGGAGGGGGGACCAGAGAGGTCCACAGGGGATGGCTTATGCGAGGCCTTGCCGGCCACAGGGGTGGGGTGCGGTGGGGATGGGGAAGTGGAGGTGGGAAAACAGGGGCAGTTTGCTTTTTAATCTAAGTGTGATGGGAAACCAGCAAAGCAGGGAAGAAACACAGTCCAATTTAAGATTTTAAAAACCATCCTGACTGCTGTGGTGAGAACAGACTAGGAGGTGGGGGGCTGCCGGGAGAGGAGGGCCTAGGAAAGCAGTAAGGGGCGCACGACCCTGGAGAGAAGGGGTTGGAGTCTGGCCAGATTTTGAAAGTTGCCCCTGGAGGAACTGCAAGAAAATCTGAATCGGGAGAGAGGGAAAGAGAGATGGTGACCGATTCCCAAGGCTTTAGCCTGAGGGACTGTGAGAACGGCGGTGGCTTTTGGCCAAATGGGGGACACCAAGGGAGGAGCAGGGCTGGAGCAGAGAGTTTGCTGTTGGCTGTGAGATGTCTGGGTGCCTGTTAGATGCCCCCAGAAGGGGTGAGTTTGTGTTGAGTTCCCGGCATCAAGAGGCAACTGCAGCTGACGCTAGAGACGAGATCACCCGCTAGGGAACAGCGTTCCAGGTGGAGGGAACAGCGTTCCAGGCGGAGGGAACAGCAGGTACGAAGGCCCAGAGGTGGGATCAGGCTTGGTGTGTGGGAAAAAAAGAAAAGAGTCAGCAGGTCGGACGGATCTAGGGGAGACGGGGACCGTGGAGGAGAGCGGAGACGAGGGAGGCCAGAGTGGCCAGGTCACGAAGGCTGTATGTAGGTCACGGTCTGAATTTTATCCTAGGGGCCCCTCTGAGGATCCTGCTGGAATCCTTCAACCCTCCTAAGGTTCTGAGAATCAGAGACAGACGCGTCCTAGTTGGCAGAGCGGAAAGACTTTTAAGTCGTAGAGGGGATCTGAGCGGGAGGGGCGGGCAGCTGGGGTGATGGGCAAGAGGGGGTGGGGGCAGAGGGGAGGGAGACCCAAGTACTCACCCCACAGCTGCACCAGAAGGACCAGCGCTGTGCCCAGGGACCCCATTCCTGGCCCATCAGGCCCCCCTCTCCTGGCTGGCGCCCCGCCCTCCCCACCCCCCTGCCATTCAACACATTTCCTGCCACAATCTCCGCCCCCTGCCACAGAGGCAGATGTGACACCCCGGCCAGACGGCAGACGTCCGGTGGCCGATGCTGGTTGGGGCTCCACTTCCTGCTGCCTCGTGCCTCAGTTTCCCCAAAGTTGTTATTGTTTATCTGAAAGGCAGTATGAGTATGTGAAAGGGGATAATGGGTCCCAGTGAGTGGAAAATCTTTCTGGAAGACTCTACATAAACACAGCTGGGCTGGGGGGACACTTTGGAAGGCCAGGTGACACAGGTGTGGGCGCGGGGGGGGGCACAGGGGCCTGAGCAGTGGCTTGAACAGCGGAATCCCGCCTTCAATTATGTTGCCTCAAAATATCTTCCTTTGAGGTTCAGAGGAATGGATGTCTCCTGCTGGCTTCAGGTCCCAGGACAGGTATGGGTGCTCCCCAGCCCCCAGGGTCTCGGGAGAAGTTTGGCGGCCCAGCTGAGGGGGCTGATAGGCTCTGGACTTTCTCCCAGCCCTTCACCCGTCACCCCGGGGGCCGGCAGTACGCCGGCAGTACGAGGAGGGGGCAGACCTCTAGGACTCCATGTCTCACCCCCAACCACAGCGTGACCTCCTTTCTCACCCAGAGAGAGGAAGGCCTGTGTCCTTCGCAGAATTGTTCCGATCGACCACAGGGACGCCCCCGCGGTGGCTCTCTGCCCGCACCTCCCCAGCAGACACGCACAGCTTCCCAGCCTCTCCCTGCTCAGTCCTTCCCCACCCTCTGCCAAGGGGCAATGCTGGGGATCCGGAGAGATTCAGCCCCAAGCTGAGAGGGAAGACAGAGCCGGACACACACATTTCTAGCCTTGCGAATTCTGGGTTGGCAGGGAGACTTCCAGAGGAGATGTTAGGGCCTGGGGCTTTGTGGGATGTGTAGGAGTTCGGTGGTGACGTGGGGAAGGAAAGAAGGCGTTGGAGGCTGTACATCTGCTTGGGCAAAGGCCTTGGATTTTCGGTAAATGCAAGGCGTGTGAGCAGTCAGGGTCCAGAAGTCGGGGGCGCGGGAGACAGAATTCTACTTTGAGCACCCGCGTGGGTGAATAATCGGGGAGACAGAGGCACCGGGAGGACTAGGGATGGGCTTGAGGTCACACGGCAGGGCCGGGGGTCGAACTGAGGCACCCTCCCTCGCAGCTCCGAGCTCTCTCCGGCTCAGGCATCGTTACTAATGTCGCCCGGTGGCTCCCGGCTCTCGGCGACCCCAGCGCGGGACTACATTTCCCAGCCTGCCGCGGGGGGCGCGCCTGCGCGCTGCGGCCAGTGATGGAGCGCTGACGGGGGGCGCGGCGGCGGCGGCGAGGGCTCGGCGGGCCATTGGCTCCCGGCCGCGGCAAAGGCAGCTTGGGGACTAGCAGAGCGAGCGGGGCCCGCGGGCCGGGCCGGGGACGAGCTGGGCTGCAGCCATGGAGGACCAGAGGGTAGGACGGGGGCCGGGCGCGCGGCGGGGGCGGACAGGGAGGGGCCCAGGTGATGCCGCAGCGCCCTCCCCAACCCCCCACCCAGCCCAGCTGCTCCGCAGCCGAGGCCCCACCCCCGCCGCGACCCCGCCCGGACGCAGCCCCCCATTCGGGACGCAGCCCGCCACCCTCGCCCAGACACCTCATCCCCTTGGCCTGGCTCCAGGCGCGTCCCCTCCATGCCCCCACCTCCACCCGGTATCCCGGACCCAGCCCTGACCCCACCCCCCACGCCTCCCATCCGGACTACGGCCCAGGTGTCCCGGCCCCTGCCCCGCCCCGGAGGACGCCCCGCCAACTCAGCACAGGTGACCCCACGGATCCTGCGCCCCCAGAAAAGGGACCTGTCCAAGACCTGGGTCAGAGCTACAGGCCCCAGCAGGATCCTCCCACGCCGCCTACTTCCCTCCCAGCGTCCCCTTCCCCCTCCCACTTACCTGGGCTCTTTGGCTCCCCTTTTCCTGAGGTTCCTCCTTTCTCCTTACTAATCCCTCTCCCCAGGCTATCCCCTTCCCCAGGTTAGCCCATTTTCTGCAGGCATCATTTCCCCAAGCTAGCCCCTCACCCAGATCGTGCCCCACCCTCAGCATATAGGTACCTGGTTGAAGGCTTTGTGCTCAGGCCCAGGGTCTGTCCCTTTCTAAGAGCCTCAGTTTCCTCCCCTGTAAAATGGGGATACTCGTGGTGCCCACCTGCTAGGTGAGGGGATGTGGGGCCAGAGCTTCGCCCAGGGCCTGCCTCGTGGCGGATGCCCAAGCTCATTGGCACGTTGTCCCCCACATCTCCTCCCTGGATCCCTGGAGGGCAGGATGGGGAGCCCCAGGTTGGGGAGCTGGGCCAGGCTGAGGGGCTTACCGGCCGTGGGTGCGTGTGTGTGGTTCCCATGGGGACAGGAGGCTCTGCGGAAGATCATCACCACGCTGGCTGTGAAGAATGAGGAGATTCAGAGTTTCATCTACTCCCTCAAGCAAATGTTGCTGAACGTGGAGGTGAGGAAGGCACCCCCCCAGGAGGGGGGGAGGGAGGTGGGGAAGTCTTGCGCAGGTGGATGGAAGGGAGGGAGTGAGAGGTAGCCATAGGAGCTGGCCTGTGGCTGCTGATGCCTGCGGGACTCTGGGCCTGCCTGCCGTGTCCGGGCCTCAGTTTCCCCATCTGAACACCGGCCTTGGCCAATCCTGGCCGTTCCGACCCCACAACGTCTCTCCAAGACCAATTCGGCCAAGGTGCAGGAGGACCTGGAGGTGGAGTTCCAGTCTCTCTTCTCCGTCCTGGAGGAGCTGAAGGAGGGCATGCTCATGAAGATAAAGCAGGACCGTGCCAGCCGCACCTATGAGCTGCAGGTGTGCACGTGGGGGGACTCGCCCAAACTCACGCCCAGGCGTCGTCCCCCACAGCACCCCTCAGACTAACAGAGCTCCGCTGGCCTCAGCATCTTTCTCCAGACCTGTGCCTCTTCCTACATCCCTTTTTTGGAGATGCCCCTGAATGTCTCCAGCGTCCAGAGCCAGACACTCCACCGTCTTGGCCTCGCCTCCTCTTCCCTGGCCTCTCCCCTGCCCCCCTCCCTGGCCATGGCATGTCAATTCCCCACCCACCTGTCCTCTCTCTTAATCCCCTCTCGAATCCACCTAATCCTCTCCACCGCCACGGCCCCTCCCCACATCTGGCTGTTCCTCCCCTCCCGTCCTCACCTAGCATCTCCAATTTCTCAGCCCTTCCCACCGGTACCCCAGATCTGACGGCGTCACTCCTGCTCAGACACCTCCCATGGCTCCCGTGGGGTTTCAGACTCCAAGCTGGGGTCACACAGGCTGTATTGAAACCTCCTGGGCAACTTCCGAACATCCCAGATTCCCATCCCAGGGGAATCTGCAGCCTGGGGGCTCAGGTGTGGCCCGGGCATGTGGGTTTTTAAGGAAGGGATCCCCAGGTGATTCTGAGGCACTGCCATGAGCCAGGTGCCACCTCGCTCCAGGCTCCCTCCCCCACTTGGAGTTCGAGAAGGGCATGGTCCCCTGCATCCCAAAGGTGGGAGGGAGCCCCGGGAAGGTGTGAGGCAGGGGGGTGAGGTGTCCCCTCCCTCAGTGCCCTGCCACCCGCAGAACCAGCTGGCTGCCTGCACGCGGGCCCTGGAGAGCTCCGAGGAGCTTCTGGAGACAGCCAACCAGACCCTGCAGGCCACCGACAGCAGGGACTTCCACCAGGTGGGTGCCTCAGCTGCCGGCTAAAACACAGGACGCCCGGTTAAACTTGCATTTCATATCAGCCACGAGTAATGTTTGAATATAAGTATACCCCATGCACTAGTCAGTATAAGTATATCCCCCAAATTCCATGGGCTATACTTTTGCTAAAAAAAAAATTATTCATTGTTGATCTGAAATTCAAATTTAATGACAAATGATTTTTTAGTATAAATATACCCCATGCAAATGTTTAGTGTGAGTGTGTCCCAAAGATTGGATGGGACACATTTATACTAAAAAAATCTTTCGTTGTTTACCTGAAATGCAAACGACGTGTCGGTCAATGATGGACTGCATAGACGACGGTGGTCCCATAAGATGAGTACCGTACGGCCTAGGTGTGTTGTAGGCTGTACTATCTAGGTGTGTAAATATGCTCTAGGATGTTCGCACAATGACAAAATCACCTAATGATGCATTTCTCAGAATGGGTCCCCGTCGTTAAGCAACGCACGACTGTATTTTTATTTGCTAAATTGGCCAGCCGTGTGTGCTGGGCACTGGGCAGGAGGTGGGTGGGGTGGGGGCCTGTGCCCGCCTGTCTTCAGGGCACAGCTAAATAACATCGGAGTTTCTGCCCCAGTGCTGGGGGACTCCAGGAAACAGCTGCCACACTGGGCCTCACCTCAGTCTCCCTGTCTGTGTAGTGGCTTTCTGGCTCAGTTGAGACAGCTCTGAATTTTTTTCTGTCCCTCTTTCTAGGCTGCCAAGCAAATCAAAGATGGGTAAGATGTGGGGACCTGGCCTCCACCCCAGTGCCCCGCCCCTGGTGTGGAGGTGGGGACACCCAGGTGAGGGTCCCTTGGCCCAGAATGAGGGGGAGGGGTCCCCACCACACACCTTGGAGGACCCAGCCTGGGCCCCCCTGAGTGGCCTGCCAGCGGGCTGCCAACACCTCCTTCCCTGCAGTGTGACAATGGCCCCCGCCTTCCGGCTGTCACTGAAAGCCAAGGTGAGTGACAACATGAGTCACCTCATGGTGGACTTTGCGCAGGAGCGGCGGATGCTGCAGGCACTCAAGTTCCTGCCTGGTGAGAGGGACTCGCTGGAGGGCCAGGGTGTCAGGAAAAGGGTGGGGGGAGTCTGGGCAGTCCTGAGACAAGGCCTAGAGTAAGGCTGGCAGCCAGTTGTAGAAATCCCAGGAGGCCCCGCCCCTGGGGGTGGAGACTCGGTAATGCCCCGCCCCTGAGGGGTGGAGCTACTATAAAGCCACACCCCCTTGGGGGTGGAGACCTGAGAATGCTCCACACCTGGGGGTGGACGGCTGAGGATGCCCCGCCCCTGTGGGTAGAGCCACTGTGAAGCCCCACCCCCATGGGTAGAGAGCTGAGAATGCCCCGCCCCTGGGGTGTAGCCACAAGAAAGCCCCGCCCTCATGTGGATGGAGTCGTGGTCAAGCCACACCCATTGTGGGTGGAGCCACAAGGAAGCCACACCCCTTGTTACAGAGACCCAAAGGCCCCACCCACCAGGGATGGAGTCCCATGAAGGCCATGCCTTCAATCAGTAGAGAATTCTAGAAATGTTCTACCTCTAAATGGTGGAATCCTGAGAAGGCCCAGCCCTTGTTGGTTGAACCCCGAGAAAGCTCCTCCCCATCCCCCACCCCTTGGTGGAACCCTGGGAGGCTCCACCTCCAGACTCCAGAACCCGGAGGGGCCCCGCCCACAAGGCTGTCTATCATGTGGGAGGGACCGCAGCGAGGCCCCCACCTCTGCAGACGCAGGACCCTGATTCCACACTCCCCACTTTCCTGGGCAGTGCCCAGCACCCCCGTGATCGACCTGGCCGAGTCCCTGGTGGCAGACAACTGCGTGACCCTGGTGTGGCGCATGCCGGATGAGGACAGCAAGATTGACCACTACGTGCTGGAGTACCGGCGGACCAACTTCGAGGGCCCGCCCCGCCTCAAGGAGGAGCAGCCCTGGATGGTCATCGAGGGCATCCGGCAGACGGAGTACACCCTCACCGGTCAGTGCAGCTCACCCCTCCAGGCTCTCGTGTCCCCACCGGCCACCTGGGGGCGTGTGGACGACCCCAAAGCTCAGGGGTGTGAGAGCAGCCTGGCGGGCTGATGAGGAGTAGCGAAAGGCAATCATACTGAAAACGATATTGATGACAGCATAGGAGGTCCTGTCTTTGAGTGAGCAAAGCAGAGAAGTCCTCTCTTTCGTGGAGCTGGCTTTCCTGGGCCACCCTCCAAGTATTTGGGATTTCCTTGACAGTCATAAGAAAGCAGAAAGCCCCCGGGGGAATCCACTCAGCTGGTAGGCGAGGGTCTGAAGGAGGGAAAAATCGGGGGATCCCTAATGAGTTTAAAAAGCCGGCCTGAGCCAGGGGAAACCCTCAGGGGGCGGGAGAGCCTTGCTGACAAGATAACTATCACATAGCTCTTGGGCTGTAATCAGCTGCTTCCGTATCTGTAATTAGCATACATGGTTAATAATAAGCATGCTAATTGCGGGAAAGAAAAGCCACCAGCCAGCAAGAGGGCCCGAGAAGCTATTGGTTCATCCTTTGCGTGGGAATCAAAATAGACACACCCCATTTTTTCCCAATGTTTCTTTATTATGGTGAAATACACATAACATAAAATTGACCGTAACCATTTTTAGGTGGACAGCTCAATGGTGTTAAATACATTCATAATGTTGTGCAGCCATCACCACCATCCATCTCCAGAATGTTCTCATCTCCCCAAACTGAGACTCTGTCCCCATGACACACTGACTCCACATCCCCTCCCCCAGCCCCTCGCCCCACCATCTACTTTCTGTCTCTGTGGATGTGACTCCTCTAGGGGCCTCCTGTGAGTGGATCACACAGTGTCTGTCCTTCTGCGTCTGGGTCATGTCACTGAGCGTCATGTCCTCAAGGTCCATCCACGTTGGAGCAGGTGTCAGAATCTCCTACCTTTTCACGGCTGAGTCATATTCCATTGTATGGATAGACCCAGCTTTCTCCAGTAGTGGTAGCTTACATAACTATAGTTCATTATTAAATCCAGGACATTGACTTGGGGCACTTCTACACTGTGTGTGTGTAATCCCATTCACAATTTTACCCCGTGTGTAAATCATGTAACCACCCCCACAATCAAGGTGTAGCTCTGCTCTATCACAGGCTTGAATGCATACACTTACCTATGTCAATAACCTGTGTGGTTATTTGCAATCCACCCCCTATCTTGATTGCTTGGAAAGACGGGAGCGTTTTGGTTAAGTGTTTATGACTTCCGTTCCTCCACTCATCTCATCCTGGTGTGAACCCTGCTCAGTGTGGGGAATATGACGGCCGGTTTGCAGAATAGGAAACTGAGGCACGCAGTGAGCGAGTCCAGACCGTGGATGGTCAGATGGGTTCCTAGCCTTCTGGGTGGTAGTCTTAGCTCTGGGGCAGTAGGTGGCGCTGTGAAGCAAACCGCTGGACTCGCAGAGAAGTGGATCCAGAGAAGGGTGAGGCAGTTTGGATGGGCACCTGGAGGAGGTGGCAGCCAGATTGAGGCCGGAAAGAGAAGGGGCGCGGGGAACAGCCTTCCAGGCAGAGGAACAGCTTGATCAAGGGCTCAGAGGCCAGAGTGCCAAGCCTTGTGTCTGAAATTAATTACGTTTGCACAGAGAAGAGCATCTGTAGGCAGAGGTGAGAGGATGAGTGGGAACTTTACCCTGAGGGCAAGGGGAGCCATGGGAGGTGTTAGAGCGGGGGGTACCGAGTGCTGTTGGGGATGCCCAGAGGAGGGGCATCCTGTGGGGAACACTCAGGAGGCAGCCAGACATGTGGTCTGGGTAGAGGTGGGGCTGTGGGTGCCGTGGATGCACGGATGGTGCCTGAAGGGTGATAGGGGTCAGTGAGCAGAGTGAGATGAGCGGGGGTCCTGGACCGAGCCACCCCAACATTGAAGGGTGTCGGAGGGAGGAGCCTGCAAGGAAGACCAAGGGGGAGCAACCAGAGGGGGAAGCAAGGAGAGGGCAGTGCCATGGGCGCCCTGAGGAAAGAGAATGTTCCAGAAGGGAAGGAGTGGGCAGCCAGGAGGTGCAAGGTGGGGACTTCAAGGCCAGAGGACAGAGAGGGAATGGGGCAACAGAGAGGGGATGTGGACAGCTCTCCAAAGAGGTGTAGCTTGAGGGGAAGACAGCTAGATAGTTACTTTTAACTTTTTAAGATTAGAAAAAATTAATAAGAAAAAAAGGGCAGAAAGGGAGAGTGGGATATATATTCTAGTAGGAGGGAACCAGGCATGGCTAGATCCAGGGGTTCCAGCAAATGACTCGGTCACCTCGTTTCCTGCCCTTGTTGGCTCTGGGGGCTGCATTCTCAAGGAGGTTTGCCAAACGTGCTGTCAAACTTCCCCAGAAGGAGCTTCCTCCTGGCTGGCCAGCCCAGAGGAAAGAGAGATTCTGCTCGTTATAATACCAGCCAAAGTCCCAGGGCAGATTCTGATTGGCCAGTTTGGGTTACGTGCCTATCCCTGAATCAATCACTGTGACTGAGTCACAAAGGATCCTGATTGGCCAGTTGGTTTGGGGGTGGAGCTAAGTTATCCATAGCCCCACGGGTGAATGAGGGCAAGAATGGTTTCTTAGGGGTAAGATGTGATTTGCAAGGTGGTCCTTAGAATGAGGGGTGGTGGGATTACTGTGGGACATGGGGGCCTCTAACCTAGTGCTCAGAGTGTACACAATGTTGAGATCCCTCTGTTGCCTTCTAGGTCTCAAGTTTGACATGAAATACATGAATTTCCGTGTGAAGGCCTGTAATAAGGCAGTTGCAGGCGAGTTCTCCGAGCCGGTGACCCTGGAAACACCAGGTGACTGGCTCCCACCCCTACCCGGGCTGTGACTCCATAGCCCTTCACTCCCAGGGCCCCAGGGATTGGTGTGTAATTCTAATCAGGGTTCTGGGGCCCTTTTTGCCCTGGCTGCCAGGAAGCTCAGAGCTCAGTCCACAGTAGAGCCCTCAGCCTGAGTATCTGGTATAAACCTGCTTTTGCCCTTTGTTTTTGCATTTGACCCCATCATACCTGGATGGTTTTTACACACACACACACACACACACACGCACACACACATTCTCTCTCTCTTCCAAAAAATCAGTAAGTGCCGTGTAGAGTTAGTGATGGGATATCAGTAGTGAAGACAGATTCTGTAGCCTCCTGCAGCGACATCTTTGCATGCCCTGATAGGAAGTCCTTCTGCAACCTAGCTTAACTCTAGCCCAGCCCCTTTCCTGGGGTTAAGCCCCAGCAGAAGCACAGGGCAGCACAAGTGGTTTGAAAATGGCTCCAGACCTGGGAGACTTTTCGGCAACGAGCCCTCGGCCTTCACTCCTGCGGCTCTGTGTTCTGCCCCATCTTGTCTGTCGGCGTCTTTCTGCGTGTCGTCTCTCTGTCTGTCTGTCTCTGAGCCTTCGTCTGTCGGTCTCTTGCTCTCTCTTAGTCTCTGTCTCTTTCTGTTCTCTGTCTCTGTCTCGGTCACTGTCTGTCTCTCTCGGGCTCTCTCCGTGTCTCTCTGGGTTTCCCCATCTCTGTGACTCCCATGTCTGCCCGGCCCCAGCCTTCATGTTCCGCCTGGATGCGTCCACATCCCACCAGAACCTGCGGGTGGAGGATCTCTCCGTGGAGTGGGACGCCATGGGCGGGAAGGTGCAGGACATCAAGGCTCGTGAGAAAGATGGGAAGGGGCGGACGGCGTCTCCCGTCAACTCGCCGGCCAGGTAGGCTTCCCCCTCCCACAGAGCCTGGTGTGATCAAGGCTGGGGTGGAGGAAGGGACATGGAGCTGGGGGGAGCCATGAAAGAGTGAATGAAAGGAGAGGAGACTTTGAATTGGGTTTTGTTGGTTGAATAGGAGTTTTCCAGATGAGGAAGGGCACAGGCATGTTCTGACATGACAGACCCAGTGTATGAAAAGAACCAACTACTGTTGGGGACTGATGACAAGTCTGTGGTGGCTGAGGTGGACCAAGGAAGCCCCCCTATAGGGGAGGTGAGGGCTGAAAGGAATCTCCCCCCTCCCTGCCACCCACAGAGGTACTTCATCTCCCAAGAGGATGCCCTCAGGTCGTGGGGGACGGGATCGCTTCACAGCTGAGTCCTACACGGTGCTGGGTAAGGAGCGGGGAAGATGGGAGGAGAGAGGGGAACTCTGAGCAGGGCCCTAGTGGGGGGGGACAGAGCTCCTTCGTCCAGGGAAACTGAGGCAGCCACCCACAAAGCTTCTCTGGGAGTGGTCCCAATAACCTGTGGTGCTGGGGAAATGGGAAGATTGGAGGATGAGGGATTACTGGAGGGAGGCAGAGCATATGGATGCTCTGGACTGGGGAGCGGCTGGTCAGGGGGACGGCCTAGGGTCTATGGAGTAGCTGGGACTTGGGGAGTAGCTGGAAAGAACCATTGCCTGTGGAGCAGCTGGGTTTGTGTAGAAGGTGAAGCAAGGCAGGGGTTCGGGGAAGTAGCTTAGGGTATGTGGGATAAACTAGGGATAAACTAAGGCCCGAGAAGCAGTTAAGGTTCTATGGAGGATCCAGATTTTCTGGAAAGCATCTGGGACTGACGAGAGCTGGGGTTTGGGGAGGAGCAGGGGAAGGTGTGGAGGGGTCTGCAGGGTGGCTGAGATTTGCAAGGGAAATATCTCACCCTGGGAGAGCCTAGGCTGGTTGTGGTGGGGGGAGTAGCTGAGGTCAGGGAGAAGCGGACCTGGAGAAGAAATGTACACATGGGTTAGGGAAAGGAGAGGAGACTCTGAATTGGGTTTTCACGGTTGAATAGGAGTTTTCCAGATGAGGAAGGGCACAGGCATGTTCTGACATGAGAGACCCAGTGTATGAAAAGAACCAAACACTGTTGATAATTTCCTCTCCTCCCTATGTCTTGGGGAGGAGCTGAGATATTAGATGGATATGAGCTGCGATCTGGGTGGGGCAGGAGAGTGCGGAGAAGCTGAAGTTCAGGAATGGCTGGATCAGGGAGCAGCTGAGCTGGCAAGAATCTGGATCTGGGGCCTGGGGAGGATGTGGACTCAGGGATTAGCTGAGATCTGGCAGGCATCTGAACCCCAGGAAGAGCTGAGGCCTGCAAGAACTGGCCTCCACCGGGAGCTGGGGGGCCGGGTAGAATCAACATTCAGAAAGCAACTGGAGGGCCGGCCCCGTGGCTTAGTGGTTAAGTGCGCGTGCTCCGCTGCTGGCAGCCCGGGGTTCAGATCCCGGGTGCGCACAGACGCACCGCTTCTCCGGCCATGCTGAGGCCGCGTCCCACATACAGCAACTAGCAGGATGTGCAACTATGCCATACAACTATCTGCTGGGGCTTTGGGGAGAAAAATAAATAAATAAAATTATAAAAAAAAAAAAGCCACTGGAAGGAGTCACAGAGTTCTGAGGAGTATCTGGACTCCAGCAGGACTCGAGCAGCAGTCTGCCAGGAGCAAGGGTTTCGGGATTATCTAGTCTCTGGGAGGAACTGAGGACTGAGGAGTATCTGAACGTGGGGAGGAACTGGAAGAAGTTTCGAAGGCCTGGAAGTATCTGAAAGGAGTAGCTTGGGCTTGTAGAGAATCTGGAAGGAGTAGCTGAGGCTTGGAGAGTATCTGGACTTAGTCTCTAGAGGGACTTGATGAAGCCTGGGGAATAGCTGGGGACCGAGGAGTATCTGGAGGGAATAGCCGTGGTCTGGGGAGTCCCTGGGTGGGCACGTGGGACCCGTGCCCGCTGCCCGCCCCACCCCACAGGGGACACGCTGATCGACGGTGGGGAGCATTACTGGGAGGTGCGCTACGAGCCGGACAGCAAGGCGTTCGGCGTGGGGGTGGCCTACCGCAGCCTGGGCCGCTTCGAGCAGCTGGGCAAGACGGCCGCGTCCTGGTGTCTGCACGTCAACAACTGGCTGCAGGTCAGCTTCACAGCCAAGCACGCCAACAAGGTGAAGGCGTTGGACGCCCCCGTGCCCGACTGCCTGGGCGTGCACTGCGACTTCCACCAAGGTGACCCCGAGCCCCCGCTGGCGTTGCCAGCCCCCCGCCCGCCCCGTCTCTCCGCCGCACACCCCCTTACCCGTCCCCCTGTCGCCTTGCCGTCCACCCCAGGCCTCGTTTCCTTCTACAATGCTCGGACCAAACAGCTGCTGCACACCTTCAAGGCTAAGTTCACGCAGCCCCTGCTGCCTGCTTTCACGGTGAGACCCCGCCCCGGCCCAGGACGGGAGCGGGTGGCGCGGGATGCCGGGCTTCGCGTCTCAGCCTGCCTGGCCCTCACCGTCCCCCAGGTGTGGTGTGGCAGCTTCCAGGTGACGACAGGCCTGCAGGTCCCCAGCTCCGTGCGCTGCCTGCAGAAGCGGGGCAGTGCCACCAGCAGCTCCAACACCAGCCTCACCTAGGCCGCCGGGCCGCCCACCAGCCGGCTGATCTTGGGGGCAGCCAGCTGGGGACCCTCCCCTCACTTGCTGCTTGGAGCCTTAAGTCCTGATGGGGGTCACGAACGGGGAGCAGCGGGGCGGGCCCTCCTACCTCGCCTCCTAATAAAGGTCTAACACTGGCCAGGCCGTGCTGCTATGTGTGTCCCGGCCCCCTCTGGACCTCAACTCTCCCAGCTGTGAAATGGGCTTTTCTTGCAGAGCCAGACAGCAGTTCTGCTGAGCTGGGGATCCTGGGAGTAAACGGGCGGCTGTGGGCAGACACCCGACGGGCCCCTCACTGCCCCCCCAAGCCAAGCCAAACACAGAGGCCATGGAGTCACTCAATCTTTTAATTCTGGGAGGAGGGATCCGGCGGACTGACGTGCCGTGCTCCGAGGTGGGCCCGCTGGTCCCCCGCACGTCCGGCCGCGAGCTCCAGCGCCCGCCGCCTCCGCAACTTCTCTTCCAGCTCTGCCGTCACATCTCCCAACCCTGGGGGGCGGGGACCTGCAGCTTCAGCTGTGCCAGAGGGATCCCCAGTCTGTGCTGTCCCCCCACATCCACTGAGGACCGGCTGCAGAATCTGGGGCCCAGTGCAAAATGAAAACGTAGGGGGAATTTCAAGACGGAGACAGTAGGGCATTAAAGCGAGCGCGGGGCCCTCCGGAGTGTGGGGTCCTGTGTGACTGCATGGGTCGCACGCCTGTGAAGCCCACCCTACATCGACCCCCTAGACCCCTTACCGGTTGTGGGGAGGAGAGCCTGAGCCGAGCCTGCTAGCTTCCTGGCCAGGCCACCGTCGAGGCCTCTGGGCTCTGAAGGAGAATGGGGAGGAAGGCTGAGGCTGGCCCTCCACTGGATGAGGGAGGGCCGGGAAGGAGGGACCCCTACCTGGCTTGGGCCCAACGGGTGGCTTTGGGGGCTTCCCCGGGATCTTTGCCAACCTCTTGGGCTTCAGGACGACTGGGCGACTAGGAGGAAGCACTGCGTAGACAAAGGTGTGGCCTGTCACATCCAGCCCTTAGCCTGCCGCCCCCACCTCTCAGCCACCCCTGGTCCCCCACCCACCGTCCTCGTTCACGTAGTTGGCCGCCGGGGCATCGCCAATGGGGATCACATAGTTCTCGTCCTGGTTCGGCAGCGGGGGCAGCTCGTCCTGGCTGGACACCGGCTTGACGGACACAGGAGGCGGCTGCTCAGGGAGTGCAGGACCTGGGGGGACATGGCCATCACTGTCGGGGCCCACGTGCTGCAGGGACACCTCGGGGTGGGTCTGTGAACGGGAATGCACATGTGCAGGCCCCCACAGAGGCGTGTGTGTCTGTGCACGTGCCCATGTATGAGTGTATTTGCATCCCTGTGCAGCAGAAACACGTCCACTGGGTGAATTTGCATAAGCTGAATATATGTAAAGATTTTGTCACACATGCCTAAATGTGTGTATACGCACGACACTGCATGGATGCTAAGATGTGCACTTGGGTACTTTATATTGGTGTGTGCACATGTGTATCTATAAATGTTGGACTTGGTGCTCGTGGGCGAATAAGTCTGCATTTGTGTGTACACGTGATTGTGGCTTAAGGTAGGTAAGGGTGTGCTGTACAAGTGTGTGACGTGTGTTCATGCGTGCATGGAGATCTATGTACAGAGATGTCTACACATGAGCTTCTATTATGCAGGTGGACACAGTTCGTGTTCGTGAGTGTGGCATGTCTGTATGTACATGTACATACATGCCCATCGTGCACGTGGGGCGCCCATATCTGCTCAGCCTGGGGAGGACCATACTGCTCACCCCACAGACCTTTCCAGACTTTTCCTCCCACTCCATAAACTGGACCGCCTCTCGCCCCTTTCCTAACAGCCACCCCGATTTCCCATTTCTGGAGAGTTCTTGCTCCTGGGGCACCCTCTGATCCTCTCATCGCACATCTCTACCTACTGAAATCCTCTGAGACCTTCAGCAAACACCCCCTCCTCCAGGCAGCCCTCCGCCTACTCCGCCCCCCTCTTCTCCCCAAGTCTAGGCTCCCCAGGTTCGACCCCACAGGGCCGGGAGGGTCTGTGTCCAGCTCTGTCCCCCCGCTCCACAACCTGCAAACCCCTAGAGGACACGGTCTAATTTCTGGATGCCTGCAACTCTAGGTGCAGGATTGGGCACAGGAGGCGCCATGTGGGTCCTAAGTCTCCCCTCTGACCCAGAGGCGGCCGTGGGGAGGGGGCGTCACCTGGGCAGGGGGCCGCGGGGGCCGAGGGCGCCACCCACACACTCTCGCCGTTTTCTTCGTCTGCCTCCACATAGCCTGGAACAGAGAGGGCGGCCTGGAGGAGGCACAGCGGCAGCCAGGGGCTGACCCAGGGGTGGCCCCGTCGGAGCGGGGGCGGGAGGGGCGCGGGCTGGGCCCCCCGAGTTCCCTGAGGCCGCACCCACCTAGCACCTTCTCGTAGTCCTCGTCCAGCAGGAAGGGCACCAGCGCCTTCTTGGTGTTAGACACGAAATAGTCGACCACCGCGTCGAGCGAGGCGCAGGAGAACTGCGGGCAGATGGGGGTCGCGGTCAGGGCTGGTGGGGAAGGGGCGCGGACCCGCCAGGGCGCTTCCCAGGACCCCGGCCCAGCGCTCACCGGCTCCTCTACGTCGATCACGTACTTGGGTCCCTGGTGCTTCACTTTGTAGTGCCGGACCACCGGCATCCTGCACCGGCAGTGGGCGAGTGGGTGGCCGGGCTCAGGCCAAGGAAGGCCCCGCCCCTCGCCCGGGCTCCGCCCCCGGATCCCGACTCCACCTTAGACCTGGCCCCGCCCCTAACCCCACCCCTATCTCTGACCACGCCCCCGCACCCGACCCTCCTTTACCACCCCGCCCCCCGGGGCCTCCAGAGCCGCGCATTCGCACCCGTTGAGCATCTGGCGCGTGGTGACCGACACTCCGCCCCCGCCGTCTCCGCTGGGCCGCAGCAGCAGGTTCCCGCACTCGGGGTAGCGCTCCAGGAGCAGCTGTGCCTCCAGCCGGCTCACCTTCAGGAAGCACCTGGGGCGGGCCGCGCCCCTCACTCAGGACAGGCCCCGCCCCCAGGCGCCCAGCGCGTCCCCCCGCACGTAACTCCGCCCCGGACACCCAGCCACGCCTCCGTACATAACCACGCCCCCGGAAGGCCAGCCACGCCCTCCTGTACATAGCCCCGCCCCCAGACGCCCAGCCACGCCTCTGAACAGCCACGCCCTCCCGCACCTAGCCACGCCCCCGAACGACCAGCCACATCCTCCGGCACAAAACTCTGCCTCGCCCCACGGGACCAGACTCCGCCTCGGGACAGCCAGCCACGCCCAATACGTAGCCCCGTCCCTGGACGCCCAGTGACGCCCTCCCATGCACAACCCCGCCCCCGGACACTCAGCCACGCCCTCCTGCCCATCACCAAGCCCCCGGACACCCAGCCACGCCCTCCCGCACATAGCCACGCCCCCGGACACCAAGCCCCATCCTCCCCACATAACTGCCCCTGGAGACCCTGACTCGTGCCCCGGGCCCAGACCTCGCCTCTGGAGACTCAGTCCTGTCCTCCAGGCACAAATCCCGGGCCCCGGAGACCCAGACCCGCCTCCCAAGCACCTAAACCCGTCCCTGGAAAACTTGCCCCGCCCCCCAGGAACCCAGACCCGGTCCCCAACACCCAATCGGGCTCCCAGTAGGGGACCCAACCCCCGCCCCAGCCCGGATGCAGCCCTGTACTCAGCTCAAGACCTAGCTCCGGGAGACCCCGCTCATTGCCCACCCTCAGCCCCACGCCCTCCACCCCGCCCCCATCCTGGAGCCCCTGGGCCAGGCGGGGCACTCACGAGGGCATCTCGACCGCACGGCGCGCCTCCTCTTTGGCCAGGGCCTCCGCCATCATGTACAGGTGTCCGGGCAGCAGGGTCAGATTGGACGGGACACGGAGCTGAGGGGCGATCGGGGCACAGAGACCGCGCCCGGCCGTCAGGGAACGGGCGGCTGTGCCCAAGTCACAGAGGGGCAAACTGAGACCAGAGTGGGGACGGAGCCAGGATTCGAACCCAGGTCTCAGGGCTCCAGAGCCGCCCTACACCTCAGGGGCAAAGAGGCTTTGGAGAGGATGCAGAGAGAGACTTCGGTGATGGGGAGGAGTACAGAGCAGATGCTAGAGTGTAGGGTCTCAGACTCACAGACCGCCAGGGCCAGGCAGGGAACAAATGGATAAAAATAGAAATCAGGCATGTTGACTAAAGCTCCTGGTTTTTAAATGATGGCAGCTAACTTTAAAATTTTTAGCACTTTGTTGGCAAAACGAAGGATGTTTATGGGCTACATTTGGCTTGTAGGCGGCCAGTTGGAGACCTGTGTGCTATACCTAAGAGGCTTGTTTGGGGAGTGAAGGATGGAAAGAATAAAGAGGATTTCTGGGGAGGCCTGGTGGGGAGCGGGAGAGAGGCGGAGGGAGACCACGCCTACCTCCACCACCGTGAGGACGAAACCTTTCCACATCTCCCGGGACTCCAGGCTCTCCGCCTAGGGAGGGGCAGAAGAAAACAGTCCATGTCCGCGAGCCTCAGTCTATTCATCTGTGAAATGGGAGTGAGGAATAATAGTCCCTATTTCCAAGGGCTGTTTTTTTTTAATAATTTTATTTATTTATTTTTTCCCCCAAAGCCCCAGTAGATAGTTGTATGTCGTAGCTGCACATCCCTCTAGTTGCTGTATGTGGGACGCGGCCTCAGCATGGCCGGAGAAGCGGTGCGTCGGTGCGCACCTGGGATCCGAACCCGGGCCGCCAGTAGCGGAGCGCGCGCACTTAACCGCTAAGCCACGGGGCTGGCCCTCCAAGGGCTGTTTTAAAGATTAAACGAATTAGGACAGGTTCATTTAGGATGATGTCCAATATAAGTCTTTAGTAATATGAGATATTATTATTCTTGAACGTTATTACATCATTTTAAAAAACATAAATCAGATCTTGTATCTCCTATGCTCTAAACCCTCCCAGGGCTCCCACCTCCCTCAGGATAGAAGCCCAAGTCTTCCCTGTGGACCACAAGGCCCTGCAGGATCTGCCCCCGTCCCCTCCCTACCCTACCCTCCTCCTCTCTCCCCCTCGCTCACTCTGCTCCAGCCTCGCAGGCTTCCTTGCTGTTCCTCCAACACGCCAGGCACAATCCTGCCCCAGGACATTTGCATGTGCTGTGCCCTCTGCTGAAGAGCTGTTTCACAGATATATCTACACTGCTGGCTCCCTCACCTCCTTCAGGTCCTCAGCAAAGCCTTTCCTGATCACACCATTTAACATTGCAACCCTAACACCCCTTTCTCCTTTCCCTAGTGCTTGTCTCCCTGGCATCTACCACCATCTGACACTCCCTAGATTTTACATATTTATATTGTTTATTGTGTGCCTCCACCACTAGACTGTAAACTCTACAAGGGCATGGATTTTTAATTGTCTTGTTCACTGCTGTGCAACTAGAAAGAGTGTCTGGCACACAGTAGGTGCTCAATAATGTTAGCTGAAAGACTGAATGATAAGAATGATGATCCCTGTGGATCAGATCTTGTCCTGGGCACCTCAGACATATTGTCTCATTTCGCAGTTGAGGAAACTGAGGCCCAGAGAGGTTAAGTGACTTTCCCAGTGTCACCAGCCCAGTGGTAGGTTCTGACTCTGTGCTAGTGTGTGTTAATAGTGGGTATGGCAGGGAAGGAGGGTCTCCCACCAGCCCCACCAAGGTTCCTACCTTGAACTTGATCTCCTGGTTGCGGAGGACCAGGCTAAAGTGGGTGCCGGGATCTCGGGCGCTCCCCTGGGGAGCCTCATCTGTGATCCTCACGAAGGCTCCCAAGTCTAGCTTCTCCACGTACTGGGGGCACAGAAGCGGGGATCTGAGCACGAGGCCTGTGGCCCCTCGGGCCCCCACACCCTCTGCTTGGTCCCTGAGGCCAACAGTGGCCCAGCTCTTGAGCCCTCATTCCCATCCTTACCTGGGAGTCCCGATTGCTATTGTAGAAATAGAAGGTGAGACCCTGGAGGCCTGCCCAGAACCTCTTGTAATGCTGGGGACCAGAGGTGGAGAAAGAGAAAGAGGTGAGGTGGCAAAGCTGGGTACCTCCATCACACCCACTCTGCCTCAGGACCTTTGCACTGGCTGTTTTCTCTGCCTGGACACTCTTCCCCTAGATCGTCACATAGTTTCTCCCATCTCCTGCTCTGGGTCTTTGAACAAATGTTGCATTCTCAAGGAGGCCCTCCCCATACATGGTCCGGCTTCTGGGGATCTGTTATTCCCCAAGAAAGGGCGAAAGGGAAACTTGACAGGATGGGACACCCAGAGCAGCCCCCCAGTCTATGGAGGCGGAAGCTCTAGGAGTGAGTTAAGCTGACTGGCTTTCTGGTGTTCCACCCATCCACACATCCACACATACATACATCCCCCTGTCCCCTGTCCCCTTATCCACCCCATTAATATTTATTGGCATCTCCTGGGTGCCAGGCCCCCGGCCAGGTGCTGAGTCCGCAGTCTCAGAATTTCACAAGGTTCTGGACTCTAGAAGGTCTGCAGCTTCAGGATTTCTCCCCAGGATTCTGAATTCCAAGTGTCCTAACTCTCTAGAGATCTAAGGGGCTGAGACAGCTCAGACTGCGAGATTCTAGGGTTTTGTTTGTTTTTCACCAAGTATTCCCCGAGCACCTGCTCTGCACCCAGCTCTGTTGTGCGCAAAAGAATAAGTGGGACAGGGCTTCTGTTTCTAAATAGATCATGGTCCAGAAGGATAGAGAAAGCACAGATACTAAAATCCTCCAGGGAAGAGAAGCCAGGACCCCCTCAAGGAGGGACAGACCCTGGGCCATGAGATGGCAGAGGAGGAAAGAGGCCCTCCAGCTGAGAAATATGGGAAGACTTCCTGAAGGAGGAAGCACTTTAATTAGTCCATAATGATAATGAGGATAGTGTTTATATGGACAGTACCATCCATTCATCAATCCATCCATCCATTCATCCATCTATCCATCCAACCACCTGCCCATCCATCCATCCATCCACCCACTTATCTACCACGTACCCATCCACCCATCCATCCATCCACCCACTTATCTACCACGTACTCATCCACCCACCCACCCATCCATCCATCCATCCATCCACCCACTTATCTACCACGTACCCATCCACCCACCCACCCACCCATCTGTCCATCCATAGATACATACATACATTTAACTAACATTTACTGAGGACCTACGATGTGCCAGGCAGTGAGAATAGAGCAATAAGTGATTAAACTCGGTATTGTCAGCCCTGCTTCGTCACGCACCAGCTATGTGCCATTGCACAAGTATTTAAGCTCTCCATGCCTCGGTTTCCCCAACTGTAAAATGGCGATAATAATTGTACCTACCTCAGATGCCGTTGGGAGAATCAGGTGAGCTAATCTACGTAAAGGGCCAGTGCTCGCCCTGAGTCAGCTCCTCCGCCCACTGAGAGCTCCCCCTCTCCCGTGACCGTGCCTACCGCCCTCTTCTACCCATTTTATCATAGGGGAGACTGAGGCACAATGATGGAAAATCACTTATAGAAGGCCTGGGAGTCAGGAAAGCGTGAAGCAGGGATGTGAACCTGGGTCTCATGGTCTTTCTTGACCACTGTGACCTACTGCCTCTGGAAGCTTTCCAGGCTGGGGAGGATTGGGCGCATGGAGGCAGCGGGAAAGGAAGAGGGAACAGCCATAGCCAAGGCAGGGAGGTGGGCAGGAAACGCAGTGGGGGGTTGATTTAGGTTATAGGAGGAGAGAGGTATGGGGAGCGAGGAGGGAGAGGTGGGGCCTTAGGGGAAACTGAGGGGCTGAGACTTTATTCTGAGGAACACACACACACACACACACACACACACACACACACAGGTCCCATGACCAGTATCTGGTCCTGCCCAATGTGGCCCCATCAGCTCTCACTGTCCCCACATGCCACCTTTCCCGACCTTGACTCCTGCGGCTGAGAGGTTCATGGAGTTCCTTCAGGGCTGGGGGAGAAGGGAGGCTCCCCACTTGGCTCCCCACTTCCTGGAGGAAGTCCCTGATTTTGTTTGTATCCGAGAGACACAGAGAGAAACCGAGAGACAGTCTTCAGAGAGAAAGACTGAGACCGGGAGAGAGACAGATGGAGACAGGCAGGGAGAGACACAGAGAAAGAGAAAGAGATCAAATCAGAGTTGGAGACACAGAGAGAGACAGAGACAGACAGACAGATGGACAGACCCTTCCCAGCCCCCAGCACACGCCCTGCCCTATACATTACCCACCCCACCCCCCTTGGCCTGGTAGAGAAATCGAGGCTCAGAGAGGCGCCAGACCTGCCCGGCCGCCCAGCAGAGCCAGGCTCCCCACCCCGCCTTACCTGGTCTCGAGGTCCCTTCTTCTCCAGAAAGCTCTCGTGGTAGTGTGAGGGCAGGGCACCCTTGGGCTTGGGCCTGGGGAGCCGGGGTGGGCTCAGGGCCGAGGCCATGGTGGCCCGGGTCTTCTGCCGGGCCTCTCCCTCCTGTGGGAGCCCCAGCTGGGCCAGGAAGCCGAGAAACAGGTTCCAGGGGAATTTCCTCTCTTCTGTCAGCTCCCAGGCTGCCTCCTCTGCCAGCGCTGGGCGGGGGCTGGGCTGGGCAGGTCCAGCGATCCCAGGGGAATCCCGGCCTCTCTGGTCTCCGGCTGGGAGGGACTTGACATCTTTACTATGTGGAGTCTTATCCATGGACATGGTCTGCCTCTTTGTTTATTTAAATCTGATTTCTTTCATCACTGTTATGTAGTTTTCAGTATACAACTCCTGTACCTATTTTGTCAGCTTTGCATCTAAGCATTTTTTAAAGCATTTTTAATTTAATGTAATGTATTTTTCATTCTGGTTTCACATATTCCTTGCCAGTAGACAGACGTGCAATTGATTTTGGTGTGCTGATCTTGTATCCGACCACCATGCTGAATTAACTCATTAATTAGTTCTGGGGCCGTTTTTTTTTTTGTAGATTTCTTGGGATTTTTCTAAGTAGGCTGTCGTGTCAAATGCAAAGAGGCCTGGTTTTATTTCTTCTTTTCAATCTGTCGGCCTTTTATTTCCTTTTCTTGCCTTATTATGCTGGCTAGGACTTCCAGCACTGTGTTGAATAAGAGTGGTGAGAGTGGGCATCTTTGCTTTGTTCCCAGTCTTAAAAGGGAAGGTGTCAATCTTTCACATTAATCACCATCATAACTGAAGCTTTTGTAGATGCTCTTAACCAACTCCAGATAGTTTCCCTCTGTTCCTAGATGGCTGAGAGGTTTTATTGTGAGGGAGTGTTGAATTTTGTCAAATGCTTTTTCTGCATCAATGATACAATCGTGTGACATTTTTTCTTCAGCTTGTGTGTTAGTTTTCTACAGCTGCCGTAACAAATTGTCACAAATTTAGAGGCTTAAAAGAATGCAAATGTATTATCTCACAGCTCTGTAGGTTAGAAGCCCTACACGGATCTCACGGAGCTAAAATCAAGGTGTTGGCAGGGCTGTGTTCCTTTCTGGAGACTCAAAGGATGAATCTATTCCCTTGACTTTTCCACCTTCTAGAAGCTTCCTGCCTTCCTTAGCTCACGGTCTCCTTTCTCCATCTACAAAGCCAGCGACAGCAGGTGAAATCTTCACCTCATATCACTCTGAACTTCTCGTTTCCACTTTTAAGGACCCTCGTGATTACATTGGGACCACACAGATAATTCAGGATAATCTCTCTATTTTAAAGTCAGCTGACTAGCAACTTTAATTCCGACTGCAACCTTCAATCCCCTTTGCCACGTAAACCTAACATAGTCACAGGTCCTGGGGATTACGACCTGGCCATCTTTAGGGAAACATTATTCTGCCTACCACAGCCTGTTAAATATGGGTGGATAACATTGATTGCTTTTGGAATACTGAAGCAGCTGTGCATCCCCAGTATAAATTCCATTTGGTCATGGTGTATAATTCTTTTTATATATTGCCAAATCCTATTTCCTAATATTTTGTTAAGGATTTTCACGTCTTTATTCACGAGGGATACGGTCTGTAGTTTGCTTTCTTTGTACCGTGCTTATCTGGTTTTGGTATCAGGGTAATGCCAGCTTTATAAAATGAATTGGGAAGCGTTCCCTCCTCTTCAATTTTCCGGAAGAGATTATATACAAGTGGTGTTAATTCTTTGGATCTTCGGTAGAATTCTCCATCACGGCTGGAGATTTCTTTTTCCAGAGTTTTTAAGTTACAAATTCAATTTCCTTAATAGAAATAGGGCTGCCTGGACTTTATACACACAGCCAAGAATAGCCTTTGGAATCCACTCCAGAGCTGTGTGACTCTGGGCGATTCTTCATCTACTGAACTATCTAATAAACGAGATAACAGCATCTGCCATATAGGGGTGCCGTAAATGGTAAATGGTTAATAAAGTCACAGAGGTTAGTTTTAATTTATCAAAAGCAATCGGGAGCCATAGAGGGATTTAGAGCAGAGGTGGGAGCTGATAATAGTTGCATTTTAGAAAGATCCCTCTACAGCCGGAGGGGAAGATGGATGGGGTCGGGGGTCAGTATGGAGGCCTGAAGCCCAAGAGATGGCCAGGGTCCAGGCGGTAGAGGCTGGAGGTCCAGGCCAGGATTTTGGAAGAGAGTCGAAAAGAAAGTGAGCTAGGACATGGGGGAATAAACAGAGGCCCGTTTGGGCCCTGCTGAGTCTAGGTGACAGGGGTATCCCCAGTTGGTGGCTGGACCCGCGGTGGGGGTGTGGGGGACTCCAAAAGGAGGCCTGGTCAGGGCAAAAAGAGAGTAATAATAATTCACATTGATCCAGCTCTTGCTCTATGTCAAGCCCTGTTTCGTAACAACTCGGAAGTGGGAATTATTATTATCCCCACGGGGAAACAGAGAGGTGGAGCCACTTGGCCAAAGTCACAGAGCTGGGAGCCAGGTCCAGCGCGACTCCAGGCCACGCCGGCTGCACACCCCCGCCCCCGCCCCCCTTCCAGATTGGGGTCCGGGTAAACCCATTGCGGCTGAGCCCCGTCAGTGGCCCCCAGCAGCTTGGGGGAGCCCCCACCCCGCGCCTGCAGCCCTGCCGGGAAGCGGGGGCGATCCCGGGGCTGCGCCTCCGGGTAAAGGTCCCGGGACAGTGTCCGGGGACAAAGGACACGGACGCAGCCAGCGCGCGCGCGCAGCCCGTCTGGCTCCGCCCACATGCACTGCGCGCGGGGGGGGGGTGGCGGACCCTCGGGGCTGGTTTTGACCCGGGAGCTGATTGGCTGGCTGAGGACCAGACCCTGCAAGTGACTGGATGCGTGAGTTTCAGGGGTCCCTGTTGATTGGCCCCCATGGGGGGGCGGTCCCAGTTCACCGGAAGCAGCATTTTAACATTGATTGGCTGGAGGGAATCCAGCGGCTGCTGCCTATTGGCTGAAGATGAAATGGCCCTCCTATAATTGGTTGGCGGGCTCCGCTCTGGTCCAATCCTGGAATCAGCCAATGGCCGCCGGGGCTGTGGAAGTTAACCCTTTAAAGACTGCACCCGTCTTGGGCGCTTTGGACCCGCGGGCGGGGCTGCTGCCCCCTTCTGGCCCCAGGGCGCTGTGGCTCGTTCTCCCGGGCCTCAGTTTCTCCCCTGGTCCCAATGGCCGAGGCCTCTGCGTCCCTCAAGAGGGGTGGCCGCGGACCTCAGTTTCCCCGCCCGTCCTAGCGGGCTGAGCCCCCCGCGTCCCCCAGCCCAGTGGTGGTGCGCTCGGGTGGAGCCACTAGTCCCCCAAAGCGGAAGTCCCGGGCCTCAGTTTCCCCATTTGTGCCCATGGGCTCTCGGTAACCACGCCCTTCCCACGGAGGGTGGCCGCAGGCCTCAGTTTCCCGGATGGCCCCGAGGGCTGAGTCCCCCGACCCCCTGTCCCCAGTGCGCAGGCCCAGGGCCTCAGTTTCCCCGTGTGCCCCGCGGGCCGAGCCCCCCGCGCGCCTCCCGGCGGCGGCCAATGGCTGCGGCGCCCCGTTCGGGGCGGAGCCGCGTCACGTGCCGGGAAGAAAGAGGCGGCGCGCCCGGGGCGCACGGGGCGGAGCGGCCATGGCAGGCACGGGGGGCGGCGGGGCGGCGGGACCGCCCGGGGGCGCATGGTCCCCGCGCTGCAGCCTGTCGCTGCCCGCAGCTCCGGAGCCGCTGTCCCCGGCGGGCGGCGCGGCCGAGGAGGCGCCGGATGAGGACGAGGACGAGCCGGAGGCCGAGGACCCCGAGCGCCCGGCGGGCGCGGGCGGCGCGCGCAGCGGTGGCGGCGGGGCCGGGCCGGGGGGCGGCGGCGGGCCGGGGGGCGCGCTCCCCAGGCGCGCGGTCACGCTGCGGGTGCTCCTCAAAGACGCGCTGCTGGAGCCCGGCGCCGGGGTGCTGTCCATCTACTACCTGGTGAGCCCCGCTCCCCGCATCCCATCCCGGCTGGGGCGGGAAGGGGAAACTGAGGCCCGGAGCTCCCCGGCTGCAGGCCGAGCCCGGTGTGGGGAGGGGAAACTGAGGCACGGAGCATCCAGACCCTGCACAGGTTCTTCTGGGCGGGAGGACATCGTTCACCAAACGCCCCATTCCACAAAGGAGAAACTGAGGCGCGGAGAGGACACCACGGCCTCCTTGGCTGTGTGACCTGGCTCAACCTCTCCGTGTCCCAGTTTGCTCATCTGTAAAATGGGATTTTTTTTCCTCCCGTGGGGTGGTGTGAGGATTAAATGAATAAAGCGCTCAGCAGGGTGCCTGCTATGCAGTAAGTGCTGTATAAGTGTGCACTGTTATTACTGTTATTGGTACTTTGTTGTTGTTGGATGTGTGAATGGGAGCAATTTGTGAATTGAGCGCCTGCTGTGTGTTGGGTGTTAGGGGCACTGCACTGATCAAGACGGACCCTGTTCTCGCCCTTTGGGGGCTCCCAGTCCAGAGAGGGGAGAGGGGGGCAGACACATAAACAGGCAGTTTTGATCCAGGCTGATCAGGATTGTGGCTGGACCTGCAGGTCCTGGGAGGCACCCAAGCTGGAAGGCTTCCTGGAAGGGGTGCTGTGGTGGGAAGTGGGTGCCAAGCCCCGGGGAGCAGCATGAGGTCAGGGAGGACTTCCCGGAGGAGGGGCCTTGCTGGGTGCCAGGTCCTGGGCCCAGCCAGCCTGCTGTCGCTGCAGGGAAAGAAGTTCATGGGGGACCTGCAGCCGGACGGGAGGATCGTGTGGCAGGAAACAGGGCAGGTGTTCAACTCGCCCAGCGCCTGGGCCACCCACTGCAAGAAGCTGGTGAACCCAGCCAAGAAGTCCGGCTGTGGCTGGGCATCCGTCAAGTACAAAGGCCAGAAGCTGGACAAGTACAAGGCTGCGTGGCTCCGGCGACACCAGCTTCACTTGCCCACAGTCACCGCTGATGAGGTGTGTCCCTACTCACTGTCTGATAAGGAGTGCCAAGAGAGAGGGAATGTTGCCATTGGGGCTTTGAGGGATGAGTAGGAGTTTTCAGAGCAAGATGAAGGGAAGAGCTTTCCAGAGGGAGGGAATGGCAAGGCAAAGCCATAGCTGATGCAGCTGGAGGTTCACATATCTTGGGTAGCTGAGGGGGCTGGAGACGTTGGTAGGGACCAGATCTGCGAGGGTCTCGAATGCCATGATAATAATAGATCTTCTTTGAAGATTCATCAGCTGGGTAAACTTCTGGCTGGCGAGTCTGGAATCTGTAGGGCTGCTGGCAGGCTGGAAACTCAGGTGGGAGTTGATACTGCAGTTTTGAGGCCTAATTCCTAGTTTTCCAGGAAACCTCAGTTTTTGCTCTTAAGGCCCTTCAACTGATTAGATGAGGCCCACCCCCATTATCAAGGGTAATCTCTATTGAAAGTCAGTTTATTGTAGATGTGAACCACGTCTACCAAATGCCTTCACAGCAACACTGAGACTGGTGTTTGATTCAATAACTGTGTACTGTAGCCTAGCCTAGTTGACATATAAAACTACCCTCACACCACATCATAGGGCTATTCATTCAGCAGGTATTTAGTGAGCGCCAACTGTGTGCCAGGCTCTGTTCCTGGCACTGTAGATAAAACAGAGAGCAAAAGAGTAAAGTCCCTGCCCTCTTGAAGAGAGAGAGAGAGACAAAGACACAAAATAAGTCCATCTTATAGCGTGTCGGAAGAAGTGAGCAGGGGCAGGGGATGGGAGGGGGGCTAGGGTGGTCAGAGAAGTCCTCACCGAGAAGGTGACATTTGAGCAGAGAACTGAATGAGGGGAGGAGATCTGGGAAACAGTCCGTGCAAAGGCCCTGGGGCAGGACCAGGCCTGTCGTGTTGGATGGACAGCGAGGAGCCCATGTGGCTGGAGCAGAGGAAGTGAAGGGGAGAGAGGGAGGAGGGAGGGCAGGGAGGGGACGGGGCACGTCGTGCAGGGCCTGGGGGGCCATGGGGAGGACTCGGGCTTCTCCCCCGAGGGAGCGGGGAGCCCTGGAGGGCTGTGGGCAGAGGAGGGGGGCCCTGACTCAGGGGCTCACAGGCGCCCTCTGGTGGCTGCTGCGGGGAGGACAGACTGTTGCGGGCGCAGGAGCAGGGGACCAGGGCGGTCCAGGTGGGCAATGATGGGGTGGCCCAGGCCGGCCATCGAGGGGGGAGAAGTGGGCAGGTTCTGGCTAATTTTGACAGTGGATCTGCCGGGGTTTCCTGATGGACCAGATGTCGGTGTTAAGAGATGTTTTGTTCTGAGCACATGGGTGGATGGGGTTGCCCCCCTCAGAGATGCGGGGATTCGGGAGGAACAGGTCTGGGAGGACTGTCAGGACGGCGTGGCCGAGTTGAGTGAGACCCCCATGAGCTCCCCACGGGGAGACATCGAGGGGCAGCTGGACCCCGAGTCTGGGGCTCAGGGCAGGCCTGGGCTGGAGTCAGGACGGTGGGCATCATTGGGTGTAGAGGGGGTTCCAGCCCCGCGGGTGGACGAGGCTGCCCAGATGGGGGTGGGGGAGGGAAGAGGCCCGAGGACCCGGCCCTGGGCCCACGAGGGAGAGAGGGGAGACCGAGGGTCCCGGAGAGGTGGGAGGGAAGCCGGGCAAGTGCGGGTCCCTGAGGAGTTCCCAGGAGGAGGGGGAACCGTCAGGGTCAGATACTGCGAAGAGGGGAGGGGACAAAGACTGAGATGTGGCCGTTGGGTTTGGACACAGAGAGGTCCCCTCTGCAAGGGCGGTTTAGGAGAGAGCAGGAGGAGAGGTATTGAGAGAATTTAATAAAATGATCCATGCAAAACGCTTGCTTCATTAACGCCTGGAGCCACAGGGCGTATGCTAAATGCTTTGCAGGCATTATCTCATTTCCCTCTGACGCCTCTGCTATGAGGCTGGAGGTCATGCCATTTTACAGATGAGGCGAATAGCGCTCAGAGAGGTTAGGACGCTTGCCCGAAGTCACACAGCTTGCAAGAGGCAGACGCGGGATTCGAACTTGCAAGGCTGGCCCGGAGCCTAGACCACCTTTGCTCACTCACGCCCTCTAGTGGGCACTTGGGGCAACAGCAGGCACCTAAGGCTCAGCCCAGCCAGGGGTCTGCGTAGGACTTGGTGGGGAGGGTGGGGGCCACCCAGCTGAGGGTCCCGCCGCTGTCCCCCACCCCACCCCGCCAGAGCCCGGCCAGCGAAGGGGAAGAGGAGGAGCTGCTGATGGAGGAAGAGGAGGAGGAGGTTCTGGCAGGGGTCTCAGCCGAGGACAAGAGTCGGAGACCACCAGTGAAGGGCCCCTCGGAGCCTGCCCACCCGGGTGAGAGGCGTGGGGGAGGGGAGGGGACAGGTCTGACTTTTCTTTTCTTCAGCGCCCCCAAGATGCCTGGCTGACAACCCGCCAGCTGATTTCCCAGCCCCGCCACCTGATTTCCCAACCTCGCCGCCTGATTTCCCAGCCCCGCCGCCTGATTTTTAAGGCTGCCTCTGGAGTTTTGGCCTTTTGGGGCTGCCTGGTCTTGGTTTTCCAGTTCCAGTCAGGGGAGGGACTGAAGCTGCCTTTTCCCCCTTACCCCCACCCCGCAGAGGCCACACCCCTGGGGAAGCGGGTGGAAAACAAGATCCGGGCGCCCTTGCGCTACTGTATGTTGGGCAGTCGCGACTCCGCCAGGTCAGTTACGCCCACCATCCCCCAGCAGGGTTGGGACAAGGCCTCAGATTCTCAGAGCTGGCTGTGGGGGCTGGGGAGCCAGCTTGGGGGGTCCTGAAGCTGTGGGACCCTCTGGCTCCTACAGGAACCCCCACACCCTGGTGGAAGTAACATCCTTCGCAGCCATCAACAAGTTCCAGCCGTTCAACGTGGCCGTCTCCAGCAACGTGCTGTTCCTGCTGGTGTGTGCACAGCCCCCGCCTTGTCCCTTGGGGGCCGGGGGCTCCCAGGCCTGGGCAGGGGGCTGGGGCGCCCGGGAGGGGGGTGTCCCCGGAATGTTAGCCCTGTGAGGGCAGGGACCTTGTGTGCTTTGTTCACTACTGGTAAACAGTAGGCGCTCAATCAATGTTTGAATGAAGAGGGAGGTGGGCGGGCTGGCATCTGGGGCCGGGCTGCAGCCTGAGCGGGTCTTCCGATGTCGCTCCACTTCCCAGGACTTCCATAGCCACCTGACTCGCAGCGAGGTCGTGGGGTACCTGGGGGGCCGCTGGGACATCAACAGCCAGAGTGGGTATTTGGGCCCTGGTGGACAGGGGGGTGTTTGGGGCTGGACTCGATGTTCACGCCTTCTCCTGCCCCCGCGCAGTGCTCACCGTGCTGAGAGCCTTCCCCTGTCGGAGCCGGCTGGGGGACGCGGCCACCGCGGCCACCATCGAAGAGGAGGTGATGGGGCGCACGGGGACCGGGCATTCTGGGGAGGGCTGGCATGGGCACAGCTGTCCTGGCCCTGCTGTCCTGGCCCCCGTGTCCCGGCGACTAGCACAGTGTTGACGCTCAGCAAGTGTGCAAATGAGTGTGTGAGCCTGTGACCCCACGATCGTACTTGCTCTGCAAACACGTCCAGCCCCTTCCCTCCTGAGCCTCAGTTTCCACGCCGTGCCTGGCACCTAGTGAAAGCTCCATAAATATTAGCTGCCATCCTTAATACTGTTTTCCGAGTGGTGCTTAGGATGCGCGTGGAGCTGTGCTCATGCACCCACGGCCACCTTCTCGGGGGACCGTCAGTGTCCCTTGGGGGCAGGTGAATAGGTGTTGATTCCTCGCCCAGGTTTCTCTGGCCACTGTTCCTTTCTCTTTACGCATGCGCATGCGCTTGCCTCTACTGGCTCCGGGCATCCGGGAAAGCCTTTTCCTGCTCCTTCGCACGCACGTCCACCTATCTCTATGTAACTATTGAGTGCCTACTGTGTGCCAGGCGCCGTTCCGTGGTAACCTTTTGCCTCTGCATTATGACAGGCGAGTCTTTTTTATGTATGTATTTGTTGACTGTAGCCTCACTGGACTCGGTGAGGGTGGGGCAGGGTCTGTCTTGGTCACTGCTGTGTCCCCAGGCTTGGTACACAGCAGGCGCTCATAACACGTTGGCCGCGCTTGGGGCTGGGTGGGTGTCAGCAGTGCTGGCTGCAGGGAGTGGTGGGGGCGCACCGGGCTGGTAGAGGCCCCAGCCCCCGCCCGCCCGCCCCAGCCGCGCCTCTGCCCCCAGATCTACCAGAGCCTGCTCCTGCGGGGCCTGTCCCTGGTGGGCTGGTACCACAGCCACCCGCACAGCCCGGCGCTGCCGTCGCTGCAGGACATCGACGCGCAGATGGACTACCAGCTGCGGCTGCAGGGCTCCAGCAACGGCTTCCAGCCCTGCCTCGCCCTGCTCTGCTGTAAGTCCCGGGCCGGGGGCGGGGGCGCGTGAGCCTGTGCGTGCGGCCCCCCGGCGCCCCCGAGCTCCTCGGGCCCAGCCCGTCTCTCACCCTCTTCCCCCAGCCCCTTACTACTCAGGCAACCCGGGCCCGGAGTCCAAGATCTCGCCCTTCTGGGTGATGCCGCCCCCTGAGGTAGGCGGGGCTGCTGGGGGAGGCGGGAGGCAGGCGCGCGGGGCGGCGGCGGGTGATGTGGGCGGGGTTAGGTCGGTGGGGCGGGGCCTGGCGGGCTTGTTGACAATCCAGGGCCGGAACTCTGGTTCGGGGCCCATTTGGGGAGCTGGGGCCACCGTGTCTCTCCTCTGTGAAGTGGGAACTTAATCGTTGCCCTATGTGAGGCTCCAGTGAGGGCCTTGGTGTTGGGGGATGTTGAAAAGGTGGGGGCTCCACCTGTAGCATCCTGCTCTTGTTACCAAGATGGCCTCCACCTTAGACCTTGCCTGGTTTCATTTCCCAAGTCCATCTTGGGATCAGATATCAGCTTTGGAAAGAAATTCTGGGGCGGTGGCTCCCTCCTCGCCTCTCCTGTCCGGGGGATGCCACCCCCTCCCTTGTCACACTGCCGGGTTCCACTAAAGTCCCACGTGGCTCTGAACCTCTGATCCCAGTGTGGAGCCAGGCCTGGAGGGTCTATATTCCCGGCCCAGGGCACTTCCCGCTGTCCCCTGCGGTCATGGGATGGGCGCTGGGGGGGCTGGTGGTGACCGGCTCGTGTCCCTGCCAGCAAAGGCCCAGTGACTACGGCATCCCCATGGACGTGGAGATGGCCTATGTCCAGGACAGCTTCCTCACTAATGACATCCTCCATGAGATGGTGAGCTCAACCCCGGGTGGGGTGGGCGGGGGCCCCGGGGAGGGGCGAGTGGCTGATGAGGTGCCCGGCTGGACGGACGGGACCCGGTCAGACTCAGGAAGCCGTGGCTGCATGCGCCAAGTCAGGGCCTGGGTCAGGCTCCTCTTCTGCTGCTGAAAATCACCTGTGGCTCTTAGGATCCGTCCCAGATCCTTGCCGCAGCCCCTCCCTTGCCCACCTGCTCCCCTACCTGGCCTCACTGCTGTTCTGGAACATGCCAGGCCCGCCCCCACCTCAGGCCTCTCACCTGTCCTGATGCTCCAAGGGGAGACATGTGGAGGACTCAGGTGTTACCTGACAAATGTATTTTTAATGCCTACAGTTTAACAGGTGCTTAAAAAAACGGAGCTAGTTTGTCACACTTGCAATTTCAGCCCGAGATTGATAACTTGGGATGAGGCTAAACAGGGAGGGATGCCAGGCCTGCATGGATATAAAGAATGCGTGTCCTGGGACCGGCTCCGTGGCTTGGCGGTTAAGGGTGCGCACTGACGCACCGCTTCTCCGGCCATGCTGAGGCCGTGTCCCACATACAGCAACTAGAGGGATGTGCAACTATGACATACAACTATCTACTGGGGCTTTGGGGGAAAAAAAAAGAGGAGGATTGGCAATGAATGTTAGCTCAGAGCCGGTCTTCCTCAGCAAAAAGAGGAGGATTAGCATGGATGTTAGCTCAGGGCTGATCTTCCTCACAAAAAAAAAAAAAAAGGAATGCGTGTCCCTCTGCCTCTGGGGCAGTTGTCGCCCCCTCTGGGGGCCCTCCTGCTAAGCTCCCTTATTTCTCCTGGGTGGCACTCGGTGGTCCCTTCTTGGTGACGGTAATGTCTACATGCCGCGTTAGACTGGAGGGCCCACGAGGGGTGGCACCGTCCGTCCTGCTCACTGCTGTATCCCCAGCGCCTGGCTCGGGGCCTGGCCATCAGTGCGTGGGGAGGGTGGGAGCAAGGGGGTCCCACCCGGCCCCTGTCCCATAGGTGCTGCTGGTGGAGTTCTACAAGGGCGCCCCTGACCTCGTGAGGTTCCAGGAGCCCTGGACTCAGGAGCACACCTACCTCGACAAGCTCAAGGTGAGGCCCACCCCGAGTCCTGTGCAAGCCCCTCTTTTTGGAAGAGGGAGCTCCCAAGAATATACCCATGGGCAGCCTGAGAAACAGTGATTTCCTAACTTATGTGCAAAAGTGTTTCAGCCGGAAATTAACGTTGCAAAGAGAAGTCTTGTTTTAGCACACAGGGGAGGGGGGTGGTGGTGAAACCTCCATCAGAAACGCAGAAACACAGATGAGAATGTGAACACCCCAGACCTCCTGGCCCTGGGGACGTCCCAGCTGGAGGGGCCGTTCTGACCCTGTTTCATACCAGGGCCACCCTCGGAGGGCACAGAGAGGGTTCTGATCTGATCTGGAAGCGAAGCTAAGCAAAACAGAGCAGCTGGCGTGGACGGCTCTCTCTGGCTCCTGGGCCCCACAGTGAGCGGGACATTTCCATCAGGCTTGGCGGCCTCGAGTGTGTCTGATTTATTTCCTGCTTCAGAGTCATTCTCAGAAGACACTCTCAACCCCGCTTTGCACAGAAACCCAGTTTCACACGTTCGCTTGTTTTGTTCAGACTTTAAAATAAACAGTGACTGGGACTTAACGCTGCCAGCGCTGGGGTGGTGTGGGGGTGGCCGTGGCTGCCTTTGGAGGCCCCGGAGCTGGGTGGTCCCCGCCTGCCTGCGGGGTGTGAGATCCAGCAGGGAGGCAGCTGGGGTGAGAGCAGGACGTGGAATGCAGCAAACCCCGCCCCCCGAACAGGACCACATTCCATGCTAGGCAGCAGGCTTTCGGTTATGCAAGGCTCCTCTCGCTAGAAAGAAAGCGTCCCTTTAGGGAACTGCGTTGCATCGGTTAGGAGGGCTCCTGGGCCCGGCTGCAGTGCTCGGGCCAGCGGGGGGCGGGCAGGGGAGGCCGGGCTGGGACCGCAGGGCGCAGCCCTGAGGTGCCAGCCCTGCCTGTTGCAGATCTCCCTGGCCAGCAGGACGCCCAAGGACCAGGGCCTGTGCCCCGTGCTGGAGCAGGTGTACAGCATCCTGCAGCAAGTGAGCTGAGGGCACCCGCCTCCAGGACCCGGGGCCCCTGGTCGGACTCAGCCTCTCGCCCCTGCTGGCGCCCACCCAGCAGTTCTGGGCGAGGGCAATGGGTCTGGGACTTGGTGTATGACTGCGGCGGCAGGGGCTCCGATAATAAAGGAGAGAAGCAAACAGCCCCGGCTGTGTCTCGCCCCAGGCGCACAGGCTGATTTCGGCCACGCAGGGTGCAGGAGGGGACACTGTTCACGCAGCCCTGGGTGTGGACCTCCTGGGGCCTCGGGGATGAACTGCCACGCGGGTGACAGGCAGATGACCACTGCCCTTCCCCGGCTCCCTGCGGGGCCCACGTGGGCCCTGCCCTGACCAAAGACCCCTCGGGAGGGCCTGCCCTGCACCACAACCAGGCAAGAATCTGTAGAAAGAGACATTTAATACTTTTTTTAAAAAATCAGGATTACATTTCACCCTTCCCTAGACTGACCAAGGCCTCGCTGCTCGTCTCAGCTGGGACGTCTGTGCCTTCCCCACATGATGGCCACGAGGGGCCTTGGGGACGAGCAGAGCCTGATGTCCCCAGGGGCCTTACTGGGTCACCAGAGGGGAATGTGAACCAGGCCCGAGGGCCCGTTTAGCCAATTTGCAGATTAGGAGAGGGGAAGCGGGTGGAGGCCCGGGCCCTGCTTGTCTGGAGGAGACTGGCCTGGCCGGGGCCACCGGTGACGGGGGCGGCGGGGGGGGGTGGTGCTGGGACCCTCCCCAGGGCAGTCCCAGCAGCCAGGGCTGTGGGAACACTCGCTCAGCAAAGCCATGTGCCTACCCTTTGGCAGAGCGGAGGCCGGGGGCTCCGTGGTCCCATGCATGGCGTGTGTGTGTCTGTGTCTGTGTCTGTGTGTGTGTGCAGCTGGTGGTGGTGGTTTGTGCCAGAGAAACGCTCCATGTGCTGGGCTGGGGTGGGTACCCTGAGGGGGCCCAGGAGGGCGGCGCNTGTGTGCAGCTGGTGGTGGTGGTTTGTGCCAGAGAAACGCTCCATGTGCTGGGCTGGGGTGGGTACCCTGAGGGGGCCCAGGAGGGCGGCGGGGTGGGGGGTGGCCTCAGCGCCCTGCAGGGGAGACGAGGGCGGCCCAGTGCTACAGTGGAGCAGGCCTGTCCTCAGGGGATCTGGCCGAGGGCCCATGGCCGGAGTGAAGGGCGAGGCCCTCCCAGGGAGGGGCATCTGTAGGTGTGCGTGCGTGTGGGGCCTGGGGAGGGAGTGTCGGGGGAAATTCGAAAGCAGGGTGGTGCGTCTTGGGTCCCGCTCAGAGCACCCCAAGCAGACATTCGATCCCATCCTGTTACGGGCAGGTCTCCTGGCACGGTGGGCTGGCCCAGTGTGGAGAGGACGGAGGGGGGGGGGCTGTGAGTGAAGGGGCCCACCCGCAGTGACCAGGCCCTGGCGGGGCGGGAGGAAGTTAGTGTTTCTAAGAGCACCGTAGTGTGAGCCCCTCCGGGGGCGCGGCTGGGCGGGGCAGCAGGAAGGGGGAATACTGCCCGGCCGGCCCCCAGACGGCCCCCGCCACTGTGGGAGGGCGCTAGTGTAAACAGGGGCCTCCGCCTCCCGGGGCCCTCCGGCCCTGCTCCCCCGGCCCCGGGAGCACCCGCCGGGAGGCCCTGGGGCTGGACGGCCGCGGGCTGCGCGCGGCCCTGCGGGGCGAGTGGCACGGTGGAGACGTGGCCGAGGCGGCGGCGCGTCACTGCGGCAGAGGCACCAGCACCTCCACGTAGCTGAGCGGGAAGAAGCCCGACTGGCCGTGGAGCAGGCCCTCGTACCAGTTCTCGTCGATCTGGTTGGTCAGCGTGATGATGTCGCCCTCGCGGAAGCCCAGCTCCCCGTCGTTCTCGGGCTCAAAGTCGTACAGGGCCTTGCAGCTCGGCTGGTCCAAGGGCGCTGGGGGCGGGCAAGGGCTGGGCTTCCACCGGCCTCGCCGGCTCACGGGGTGACGGCCCCCCTCCCCCTGGCCCCCAGCCTGGTCCCGCTGCCTCCCCGCTCCTCCGTCCCCCGAAGGAGAGCCGCTCCTTCCTCCACTGCGCCCCGGGTTGTCAGGAAGAAGGGGCAAGTGACGAGAGGGATGGAAAGGGCTGAGTGGCCATCCAAACGCTCTTGGAGGAGCTGGGGACGCCCAGTGGCATCGGGATGACAGAATGACCAGAGGCCCACAGCCCTCAGGGTGCCACTCGGGCCCCGGTGTCCAGCTCCTCCCCTGCCCGAGATGGGCTGAGAGGGCCCAGCACAGCGGGGGTTCACTTCGACCGGAGAAAGGGAGGAGGAGCAAGACCCTTCTGGAACAGACTGGAAAGCAGCGTTACAGACCGAGGCTGGGAGGGCACAGGGGCAGGGCCTACACCAGTGGGGGACACTCACGCATGCTCCTGCTGGGGGTCCGGATGGGCTTGTCTGAAGAGCGGAAGGATGATGAGGCTGCGTGCAGACACAGCACAGAGGTGGGCTGGGCACGCGGGGCTGGGGACGTGGGGCTGGGGATGCGGGACTGGGGACGTGGGGACGGGCTGACGCGGGGCGGGGGCAGGCGGGGGGTGTGGGGCCGGGGCCCTTTCGCAGAGGGCTGGGCTTTCACAGCCCCGGGACAGTGCGCCCCGCCCGCCCATTACCTGTGATCTTGGGGGCCGTGGCGCAGGGGAAGCCCCCGTTGGACTGCTCGGGCTCTCCAAGTTCGAAGGGCTCCCGGGGCTTGGGCTTGTATTCCCGCTTGGGGCGTGAAGAGGCTTCTCGCATCCTGTGTGCCAAAGGGGAAGGGAGAGCCGTGAGCACCCCGAGCCCTTGCAGTCCGGGCCAGGGAACAACCCCCGCCCCCCCACCACGCTGTCGTGCTGCTGCCCCAGGACTCAGGGTGGCACGTGGGGGGAGGGGCCCTGGGGAGGCCATCGGGAGACACGACACACAGGGGTGTCCTGGGTGGGGCCCAGGGACCATGCCTGGACGCAGAGGCCTGATGGATCCAACCAAAGGGCCCCCAGCCACCTCCCCCGACCCGGGCACTTCCCAGAGGCTGCCAACCTGAACCCTGCAGCCCCTCGGCACCCGGGAGCCGGTGCCCAACATGCTGCCCCCACCAGGGACCACTGCCACCCGTGGCTTCCCTCCTCAGGCCCTGGGCGCTGACTGTGAGGTGGCTCTTGGGGAGAGGAGCCCCGAGCGCCCAGCAGGGGACGGGGAGGTGGCAGAAGGGGCTCCCCCCGACTCAGGCTCTTGGTCAGCTCTGAGACAGCCTGTTTGTCTGACCTCTGGTCCCTCAGGCCCCTCCAGCCCTCTCCTTCGGGACCAGGACGATCCCAGCAAGGACCTGCTCCCTCCTGGGCCCCCCGCCCCCACAGGTGCAGTCCAGAGACTCCTTATGGAAAGCAGCCATCCCTGCTGCTCTGGAAAGTCCCCCCGGCACGGCTGGGCTGTCTGGGGAGGCTCACGGCAGTGTCGCAGGGCCCCGGGGAGCAGGCCCAGGCATCCACAGCGGTGACACCAGGCTTCCCGGCGAGCAGGGCGCGGGATGGGGCTCACCTGCGCTTGAGCTTGTCGGCCAGCTCGTCCAGGATCTGCACGGCCTGCCGGTGGTAGTCCAGCTGGGCATCCACCAGGGCAGAGAGTTGGCTCACCTGCTCGACCTGCAAGCCACCAGCCAGGGCTGAAAGGGCTGCCCTCCCCGTGACTCCCAGCTCCTGGCTGCCTCCTGCAGGGAGCCTTCCAGGACTGCTCCAGCCACAGGGGCGGACCCCGCCCATCCACTGGACCCTCGAGCTACAGCCAGGGGAGGGCAAAGGGCCTGAGGAGACCCCACAGGCTCAGTGGGCCGGCTGCTGCCCCTCTGGCCCTCCAGGTCTCCCTCCACGCAGGCGGGCCCTGGCGGGCGGGGGCGCGGGGGGCACGTACATCGGTCTCCAGGAGGTTGTGCATGCTGGTCTCGGCCACCTCCTTGGACTCCTCGAACTTGTCCATGGCCTGCCGCAGCTCCTCGTCCGGGATGCGGCCCTGCCGCTTCTTCTTGTAGTCGAAGTCCAGGCGGCGGCCCTCCAGCTTCTTCAGGTGGTGCTGGGCGGGCGGGGCCGGGGTCACACTGGGGCGCCGGGACCCCGGGAGGGCCGCCCCGACGCCCCGCGCCCTTCCCGCGGGGAGCCCGGCCCAGGCTGGGCTGAGTGGGGCCAGGAGGGGAGGGGCGCGCCATCTGAGCCGGCGGCCCCAGGGGGCTGCAGGGGGTGGGCGAGGGGCGGCCCTGCCCGTTCCGCAGGGAGATGGAGGGGCCGCAGGGGAGGCAGGCTCGGAGGGGCTGGCGCACCTGGATCTCCTTCAGGTCCTTGTCGCACAGGTTCTGGAGGGGGTCGATGAAGTTCTGCTTGACCTCTATGTCCAGGGAGTCCTTCACCTCGGCCAGGCGCTTCATGGACTCGCCCGCATCCAGCAGGGCGTCGCCTGCAGACGAGGTGGCGGTGGGGGAGGAGGCCGTGGCCGATGGGGCCGAGACACCCCCAGCTTCTAAACTGCCCCACGGCCCGCGGCCAGGGACCTGGACGCCAGAATTCAGAACCAAACCAGGGAGCCTGAAGTCTGAATCTGAGCCGCGTGGCCGGCAGCCAGCGAGGACGGGGTCGAACAAGCTGCCCCCCATGCCGAGAAGGGACCGGGTCTGCCCTGAGCCGGCAGTGGGGAGGGCGGGCCGTCCCATGGACGCGGCGCCGCTCTGATCCTCCCTCGCCCCCTCGGGGGGGCTGAGGGGCTTCCTCAGGGGCCTCAGCTGTCCTCGCCTGGCCGACCAGCCGGCCCTGGAGAAGGTTCTGGGGTGGCAGGAGGGAAGCGCCGTCCGGCTCGCCCGTGCTGGAATGCTCTGGCCCGCCCGTGCTCACCCCGCCCAGGCCCTCCCGCGGCCTCACCGAAGTTAGACTCGCCGCCCAGCTCTTTCCCGTGGCGGACCATGCACTCGCCCAGCAGGCCCTCCGGCTGCGGGTAGCCAGGGTTCTTCACCTGCCCGCGGATCTTGGACACCGTGTTGAGCATCGTCAGCTTGGCCCGCGAGGCTGGAATGGGACAGCACAGGTGGGCACAGGGGTGGCCTCTCGAGGAGCCGCCAGGCCTACACTCGGCCGGCACTGCTGGCTGCCCCCCCCGACAGCCATGTATTTCTAAAGCGCTCCCTTGGTCCAAGGAACCTCGATTCCGGTGCCCGCTGACGGCCAGGCTACGAGGAGACCTCCCGGCCAGTCTCCTACTCCTCTGCTCTGGGTGGCCACGAAGGAGCCCTGGCAGTGGGCGGGAGGTGACCGGCTCCCTGGGACCCCCAGGGCCTCCTGTCCTGGAGCACGGCTCTGACTGGAACCTGGGGAGGAGCCCCAGAGAAGCAGTGGCGGGCAGGTACCAGGTGTGAACAGGTGCCCCAGACACGGACCTCCTCCCCGTGTCCTCGTGCCTCTGCCCGCTGGGGTCCGTCCCAGGCACAGGCCTCGAATGGACACGGCTGCTTTTGCTGCCTGCCCTGCATCCACTGCCTCCCTCTACGGGAACCAACATTTGGATTGTCCTCGGGGAAGGGTCCCCACCCCCTTTCCCAGCCTAGGAGACCCCACCTCATGCTCCAAAGGTGGGCGTGTGGCCAGGGCCTGGCAAACTGAGGAGGGACACCCAGTTTAAATTGGTCCAGTGAGTCAGCTGGGAGAAAAGATGCTCTTCTTGCTGGGACTCTGAGCTGTTAAGGGCAATTTAAGGCTAAGATTGCCACGAGGAATGAGAACTGCCAGGTGAAGCAGAAAGGAAACGCATGACCCTGAGGACAACCTTTGGACCCCTGGATCCAGCCATGCCTGAAAACTGCCTACCCCTGGGCATTTCAGTTCTGTGAGCCCATACATTCCCTCTTCACGCTCCGGTACCAGAAGATTCCTGACTGACCCAGAGACCCGAGGGTTCAGGGGCAGACCTCTCGCAGCTGGCTGGCCCCCCTACCTGGGTTGGGCTGCAGGTACTCGATGGTTCTGGCCAGCACTTCGGTCACAGCTTTGCTGGTAACGTCCACCTTCTGTAGAAAGAGGCAGCACGTGGGGTTTCGAAACCACTGGGGCACCGGAAGCCAAACCAAGGGCCCCTGGACAGCCGTTGCCCTGCTCCCCGGTCCCCACCTGCCTCAGGGGCTGCCCAGCCTCCCCGCCTCCTTGTCACTGGCTATGCTGTGTCCCCGTCACTGCCCACCTGGGGCTGGGGGGACCTGCTCCCGTCTCATCCATCCTGATCAGCCCGCCCCACTCCCAGCCCAGGTGTCCGAGCGGGCTGTGGGGGCTTGGGACACACCGCCTCTACCGTTACCTTCTCCATCTCTTTGAAGTCATCGTCAAGCTTGGTCCCTTCAGCCCCTCCAACCTTCTCACTGACCAGCTGGGGGACAGAAGGAGAGAAGAGAGGGTGAGCCTCAGAGGAGAGGAGGCCCTGGGACATCCCCGATGGCTTCCCAAGGATGCTGAACGTGGCAGCCACTGGCCAGACGGGTGGCCAAGCGAGGCCTGCTCCAAATCCACATGCTGTTTCAAACCCAGGGCAGGGGCACCATGTATACTGCGCAGACCGGCCCGGGCCCACCACGCACGGACAGCGGGGCCACGGCTCAGCTCCGGGCGTGGTGCCCCCTCACTGGGGGAGTCGCGCACCTCCCTGTCCCCACTGCATTCCTGCCTCTCTGGGACGGGATCTCAGGGACCCCAGGCCCAGTGCTCCCCCGAGATGCATTCTCCGGGGTGCCTCTGCGAGGCAAGGAGGTCCCAGGGTGGAACGAACAGAGCCCTGGCCTGTGGTGCCTAGAGTCCTTTCCCATCCCGTGCCCGTGCTCGCACACACGTCGGAGCAGCCATCTGGCCTGTGTCATTTCTCATGTTTAATCACATGCACCCTAGAACAGCACTGTGGCAAGCGTCATTTCTCATGTTTAACCGCAGGCACCCACTCAACTTCCCGAGGGCCAGCAGCCATCTCTGCCCACCGTCGGGACCCCTCCTGGGCTCCAGAGGGCAGCCTGCAGGAGTGGTCAGACCACTGGCCCTCGATGACAGGCCTACTGCCTTCTACCCATGTGGTCTGGGGCAGTCGGCTTCACTGGGCTTCAGTTTTCCCGTCTGTAAAATGGGGTGGCGGGTGTGTGCTCACAGGGCTGCTGCATGTGAGCACGTGCTCGGGGGCACGCCTGGCCCGAGGTAAGCACTGGCTCCCCGAATCTCTGAGTGCTGTTACTTTCCCCGTGCGTCTTGTCCCGCTAGGGCACTGTGCAGAACTCCAGGGCAGCCCTGCCTGTCCGTCCCCATCCCCCTTCCCCCACCAGTGGTCAAGAGGGGACGGGGCCACGTGCCCCCGCAAGTCAGCGGTTCTCAACTTGGCTGCACCGCAGTGTCCAGGAGGGGACGCTGCCTCGGGGGGACAGGAAGGAAGCAGGGCTGGTGCAGGGCGAGGTGACTGTCGCCACCTGGAGCAGCTCGGTTGCACTCAGCCATGCACCATCCTCTAGGGGCCCTGGCAGGGGCTGCCCTCCCGTTCTGCTAACGACTTTGTGAGGAAAGACCTCGGTCTCTCCTGAGGCATTGCTGGGCCGTTCCACTTTATTTCATGGGACAGTTTCACTTCTTTTGATCATGGTAAAACAGGACATTCTCAAATTCAGTGGTTGCCAGAGAGAGAAATGACTTAGCTACCTGACGTGAGACGAGACTTCTGGTGAACTGGGCGGGGAGCTGAAGCGCTGATGCTGAAAACCACACCTTCCGGCAGAGAGCCTGGGCCAGACGCCTGCTCCATGCAGCAGGCGGGGACCACGGCCTGGTCCTTCCTCTGCGGGAAGGGGCACGGGCAGAGCCTGCAGCCTCTCCCGGGCCCGCCCCACGAGGCCAGATTTCCCTGGCCGTCCTTGCCCCTCGGCTCCAGGGAGGCCGCGCTGGAAGTGCCCGGGTCCCCACCAGTCTCCCCGTTCACCCCCACCTGGGAGCTCCAAGCTCGAGTCCCCCACGTCCCTTTTTCTCCAAGGCTCACAGGCTGGGAACCAGCAGAAATGGACGAGGCCAAAAGGAACAAGAGGGAAAACCAAAGAAGCCACACGCCAGCTGTAGCAACAGGATGGACAGGGCGCTGAGCGCAGGGCTCCCTGGGAGGCACGGACACGGCTCCAGTGGGGAGGGGACCCGAGTGGTCCACAGGCGGAGCTGGGAGCCACGTGGGTTACAAGGAGATAACACCTTTGGGTGTGAGGAGCAGGTTTTTCTAGGGGCCACCTGGGGGCGTGAGCTGCACGTCTCGGAGCAGCCAGCCCCGGATGCACAGCGGTCGGGACGCTGTGCGTGGCAGTGCCCAGGAGTGCCCTGTCTGAGGGCAGGCCACGACCCTGACCTGCAGTCCTGCTCAGGGAAGCTGCACACACGTTTCTGGGCCGGACAAGAGCAGCAAACACCACTGTGAGACCAACACCTCCACGCGCAGAATCTGCACCCAAATTAACAGAGCTCGCCTCCCGTGCTCACTCGCTCGGTGCTCGCTGCAACCTGACCGTGTTCCACGCTGTGTGAGAGGACACTCAGGCTGAGGAGTGAAGCCCACCCTTCCTCTCAGCATCTAACGAGCAGCCAGGGACCCGCATGGGCTCGCGGGGTGGCTGCAGCACCCAAGGGCTGGCCGAGTGGGTGGGTGACCGCCGCCCTCTCTCCCGCAGGGCTGTGACCGGGACGGTGGGCGGACAGCACAGCTTCCTGGCTCCACCTGGCTGGTCAGAGCCTGAGTCACCGGGTCCCATGATGGCTGTCACTGTGAAACCCATGCCGGGGCCCCCGTGGGGTAAAGCTCTGCCCCCGTTCAGGTGTCAGCCCGTGCCCTACGGAGCCTTCTGCAGAGGCTCCAGGAGCCTGGGGCTAGGCGGCCTCAGTCGGGCCTGGCAGTGGCCTCTGGAGACAACTCGCTGTTGCCCACCGGATGCTTCTCGGGTGTCTGCGAGACTGGCTCCCAGACTCTCAGATCCCAGCACTGCCTCTCCACTCTCCTGTGCCCCACCGCCCGGCCCTGCCCGCACACATTTCATCTTCCGCCTGGCACTGTCAGTTCCTTCTGTCTGTCCAGCGCCTGGGCGCAAGCCCAGGAGGAGAGGCCGCGCCTGCCTGGCTGGATTCCTCCTGCGCTGGCGTGGTGTGGGCCTCGGGCGCGTGCTCAGTGGCCGTGTGCCCCACAAAGGGCCTAGAGCGGGCTCTGCTGGGGCACGGCCGGGCAGCTACATGTTAAGGAAGGTTCGCAGGAGGTCCTGAGACCAGCCAGGTGTGAGGGCCCGAGCCCAGGCCATCGGGTGATGCCGACTGAGTGTGGCTGCTCCATGACACCTCCGAGCATCCGCCCGCCTGTGTGTCTTTTTTAACAGCTTTACCGAGTATCACTGGCCTTGCACACGACCCACCGCTGTGAGCAGACACCTGGATGTGTTTTAGTGACCACACTCGAGCCAGCTTCAGAGCACCCGCAGCCCCGCAGGAAGCTCCCTCGGGCCGTCCGCTGTCGACCCTGTGACCCCTGCTCTGCTGGCTCTCGCTCTCTCTAGTGGGCCTTTCCTGGAAACTGCACAGACGGACTCACGCCACACATCTGGCCCCACTCGTATTCCCTCCCTGTTATTTTTAGCCTTTGGGAAGAGTGTGCCCTGCCCGCACCCAGGCTGCAGGCACCTCCAGGGTGGCACGGGGTCCACAGCTCCGCACCCCACAAGTTCCAACTACGGCTTAGACTTCGGAGGCGGTTACTGCCAGTGAGGGGGTAAGAGAGGCCCCAGTCCTGTTCGCTTCCCTCCATGCCCGACCCGCCCCGGCCCCCATCCCACTTGGACTTTGAATGGCCACATTTACGACGACAGGCCTGCGAGTGACTGCAGTGGCCTGTTCGGGCTGTCGCATTTATTAGCAGTGGAGCCGCACCATCTGATGCCACCTGTGAACCGGGCACCCTGGAAGTGAGCAGGCCTGCAACGGAGAGGGGTCCTTATCCCAGAGCCCCTGTGACTTTGTCCGCACGTGTGGGCCGTGGGCGCTAGTGATGAAGACCTGCTGGAGAAGGCGGCTATTCCTTCAAAGACTGGCATTCTTCAGCGTTCTGGACCTCTGGCCGTCCTTGGAGAGGAGCAAGGAATGTGCAGCAGGACAGGCCGCGAAAGGACCCGAGGAGACGCCGCGTGCCGACTGCTGGCCACCAGGAACAAGTCAGGAGACGCTCTGTCACCTGGTGCGCCGGAACACACCAGGCAGGCACCCCCTTGGTGGCCTCGTGGGGGCAGCTGGAGCAGCAACCGAATCCTGCCGAGTCGGTGGCGCCAACGGCAGGCCTGCTAATTGAATCATCGCAGCTGGGAAGCCTGATCGATAACGACATGGAAAATCAACGAGCCCATCTGCAGGCTCGGTGACCCAGGCACACGGCTCGCTTTGATGAATTAAGAGTTTAAGGAGCGGGAGGAGGAGGTGGGTGGGGGGAGACGAGCAGGGCTGCTCGGGGCCCTGCTGTCCCGGATGGGTGCGCCACGTCTTCCCGCTCCAGGTCCTGGCGCCTCGCCCGGCCATCAGTGCTCCAGGACCACCTCCTGGGTTACCAGCGGAGGCCTCCTCTCCCGGCCCGGGCCAGGGTCTGGGCCAGGCCTCCCCGCCTCTCCCCACCTGGCTAACTTCTCCCCGCCCGTCTGTTAGTGCCACACCAGGGGACACGTCCCACACCGGCTACAGAGCAGCCCCCTCCCTCCTCAGCAGTGAGGGCCGAGCCTAGGGCCAGGCCCAGAGCCGAGAGGCCGCTCATGGGCACTGGCTGGAGAGCCGGAGCCATCGGCATGGAAAAGGCGATGGGAGACGGCCCAGGGGCAGAAGGAGCCTGAGGGTCCAGGCCCAGCCACGGCTGTAGCCCCAGACGAGCCACCCTCGGGGTCTGGCCCAGTGAACGGCGCCCCCGCTGAGGCGCTGTGACCTGCGGCTCTCAGGTGTGAGCCATTCTGGCTCCAGCTGGTGACCACTGTCAGGAGGGGGTGGACAGGCCGGTGCTAGCTGACGCCACGTTATGTGATGAACTGAGTCCGATGTAGGAGAGGGGCATGGAAGGGACGTGTGACTGTCCTGGCCCCCCCGGGGAGGGAGATAAGGTCAGACGGCCACACAGAGAAGAACGAGAAGGGAAGTATAAACATGCCAGGACGGCAGCGGATGTGAGTACCAGCGGGTGAGCCGAAGAGCCCGGCGCTGTCTGAGCCGGCCCTCCAGGGAAGGGCAGGGTCCCCACAGCAGAGCCAGGCCAGGCGGGCGGAGGCTGTTCTGGGTGAGACGTGGGTTCGGTGGGTGAGACGCGGGTTCGGGGGCATAAGGGCCGCCACTCCTGGGGCAGGCACCACGCAGGCACTGTCATGCATCAGGTCATTGACTGTCACACGCTCTTGACGACGACGTGAGAACTGGGCGCCCATTTTACAAGTGAGGAAACCGAGGGGCGGGAGGCGGGAGACGTTCAAGGCCGAGGAGCTGTAAGCGAGGAGCTGGGAGCTGCGCCCAGGCTGTGGACAGGCCTCCACCCCACGCTGCGACCCGCGCTGGAGGACCGGTCAGCAACGGGACGAGGTGAGGCCCGGGGCCTGCGCAGGGCCTCTGACGGCCATGGTGGGGCCTCAGACTGCCCCGTATGCAGAATGCCTGGACAGGGGAGGCCCCGAGAGGCGACTGCGGAGCTCAGGCAGGGCCGGGAAATTCCTGAACTGAGGTGACACATGGGGAGGGGGAGGGGGGGACGAGAGGATGGACACGTTTGCCTCTGAATCCCTTCCAGCTGCAACGCCGCTCCCGCTGGCCTCCTGACACCTGGTGGGCCGAGTGCCCCACACAGCAACGCCCCCAGTTTCCGTCCCGGTCTCTGTCTCGTGACACAGAGTCTACGACATGGACAGAGCCCAGGCTGGTCTGCTGCCCGGCCGACACGTGAAGCCGCCAGCCTTCTCGGGTCTCCTCTCTGCCTGCGCTCCTGGGCCCCGACTCGGAGACGCTGGCAGAGACACCAGACGGTGTGCTCGTTGGCTAACCGGACTCGCTTTCTGGAAAGGCCAGCCGAGCGGGCCTCTGGGGAGGCAACGTGCGTGGTACACTGGCTGCCCTGAAGCCTCTCGGTGCTGTCCCGGGCCAGAAACCTCAAGCGGCCCCCAGTGTCGTCAGGATACCAGAATGATTTCCAAAGCCTGGGCCCTCCTGAGTCGCTCAGTTATAAAATGCTTGCTGCCTGGAGCGATGCTCCGGTTCGGGCAGCTTGGAGCTCCCACGTGGCTCTGAGAGTAAAGGCTATGGGTCATGGGGCTGGGCCACCGCCCTGAGGGGCGCAGAAGAGGTGCCACCAAAGTAGAGGCCACAGAAACATCATCTGTGCCCAAATGACGCTTCGTACCCCGACAGGGAGGAATCCGGGGGGTAGAAATCGACTCCTCACCCCGAGGAACTGGGTCAGCAGGAGACTGAGGCTCTGGCAGCCTGGGGAGAGGCCTGATCGTCACAGTCCTTAGTAAACATCTGTGAGCTGACTGAGAATCCGTCCCCGCCCCTTGGTTAGACCCCACCCCACGGAGAGCAGAGCTCCTACAAGTCAGGACTTTCTCCAGCATTCCGGGAATTCCAAAATTTCCCCGGGTTTGCTGGGACCTTCATGCCTCCGGGCACGCATTTCCTCTCCTCTTAGGATCAAAGCCAGACATCTTCTAAAGAGCAGTCTTGGTGAGTGCCAGTGGTGGAAATGATCAATTGGGAAAAGCCTTCTGAGGTTATTTTTCACGTGCTCGGTGTGTCACAGGTTTACCAGGAACCTAGGCTGGCAACAAAAGAATGGTGGCTTTTGAAGTCCAAGGTGTTCTCTCAACGGGAGGGGCAGCCACCCGGGGTGGGGCAGGGGGGCGGCTGGTGGCTGGGACACAGGCTCAGAAGCAGAACCCCTCAGGTCTTCAAGCCAGCTGCGGGGTCTCCCAGCCAGGGCGGGGCTGGCTGTCGCTGTGGACAGGAGCCCGGAGTGGGGGCTTTGGTCAGACCTGGCCTCTCACAGTCTAAACCCCCATGGTTTTCTGCCCTCCAGAGAGCCATTTACGTCACATCAAGGGCTGGCTCAGCCTCCTACCTCTGGGCACAGGCGCATCTCAGGACAGCGTAGCGCCCCCGAGCTTGAGAACAGGGCTCCTGGGCCGGCATGGAAAGGTAAACGCTCTGCCATCTGGAACTCCACGTGCAGCCCCAGCCACCTCCCCTGCCTGACATACGCTGTTCAAACAAGGGGGAACCCCGAAGCAGGGAGAATCCTCTCCAAGTCACCTGTCTGGCTTCATCCGGGAGTCTGAGCCGGACACGGCACGGGTGCTGGGACAAAGCGGGCACTGGCCGTTGGGAAGAACGGACTGGAGAGGAAGTGGCGCCAACAGAGGGGAGACAGTCTCTCAGCGACCATCGAGGCCCAGTGACGAGCCAGACGATGACGCTCCCCGAGATACAGTGGGGGTGCAGCCGAGGCCTTGTCTTAAAGCCCCAACCTCTGCTTCACAGGCTGTGCAGGCCCCCGTACCCCCAGGACCTGAGGCTCCCCCAGGGCTGACAGAGAGAGTGTCCCCTTGAGCTCCGGGAGGAAAAGAAGACTTTTTCTTTGTTGACAGCGAAGTCTCCAGACCCCGATGAGTGCCCGGCCCACCCTCCCGCCGCTGCCACACTGCTCTCCTGATGAGGCCTCAGACTGTGCCACCGACTTCACACACCCTGGGATCCTTCCCGAGGGCCCCTGTGCCCCCGCCCTGGGAGCCCCTCCACCCGCCTGGACCGGGCCTGCCCCCGCCCTGGCTCCGCCTCTCATTTCTCCCCAGGGCCCCGGGGCAGCCTCCTCACTGGTCTCCCCTCCTGGGTCGTGCCCCAGCCCCCAGTCCAGGACCCTCCACGACTGGGGCCAACTGCCCTCTCCAGGCCCCCAGGGCTGCTGCCCCTCCTCTGCGCCCATCAGTTCTGCGCAGGCCTAATTCCTGCCTGGAGTTCGGAGGCCTCAGCGTCAGCGTGACCTCCTATTAGAGTGCCCGCACCTCCAGAGCACCCTCGCTTTCTGAGTGCCATGCATCCTACATTGTCCCCGTAGCCCACACAAGCTCCCAGGGCGCAGGGACCCCGTGTGTCTTGCTTTCTGCCCTGCCCAGCACATGGCACGGGTTCGGCGGGCACCATCTGACCGATGGCCCGATGCTCTGCCCTCGAGTCACCCTGAAGGGCCCCCCACAAAGGGCGTGCTCTCGCCAGGGTCAGAGTGGAGTACTGGCCGTGCCTGGCCCCTTCCTCTTGCGCCACCCTTCCTCTCCTCCCAGAGGAAGGGCTAACAAAACGCAGGTGCAGCGAGGCCCGGAAGGCTGGGGAGACGTGGCCACAAGGCCACGGGGGGTGGGGGGGGGAGAGGGAGGGGCCAGGCAGACACAGTGTTTGCAAGGTGCCTTCTCCAGCTGCTCCAGGCCCAGCCACCGCAAGACACGAAGAGGGCCCAGCCCTCTCTGCTTGAGGGAAGTGCCTCCTCCCTGCCCCCAGGTGACTCAGCAGTCCTTGGAGACGGGTGACAGGGAGCTCACACCCTGCCAGGCCCCAGCCGCACGTGGCCGATAGGGGGACAGGGCAGGCTGAGTGTTGGCCTGTGTAGGGCCCAGACTGGCCAGCACTGGCCACAGGCTGGGATCTCCCCTCGCAGCCCCTCTGGCCAGAAGCCACAGGCCTGAGCCCCCTCCTGACGCCCTGCAGGGGGGACACCCTGGGGGGACAGTGGCCTGGGGTCAAGGCACCACAGCTCCTAGTCCCGACTTCTCTGGGGACTCCGTCCCAGTTTCCTTGTCTATGACACCAGAGCGTTGGCCCAGGTTCAACTCTAATGATCACTCGGCGGTCCTGGGATTTCCATCAAAACGCTGAGTTTCCCCAAAAGGAAGCAGAAGCGCTTAACAAAAACTGCTCCCCGCTGCCACTCATGGCTAACCAGTTCCCATTAACCACCAGAGTCTGGGGGGGAAGTGGGCCCCACAGGGCGCCGAGGAAGGCCGGCTTCTAGTTGACGCACGTACGGCAGGCAGGGAAGGCACGTCAGCTGGAGCCGAAAAGGGGTCACAGAATCTCCATCTTTACTGTTTCCAGGAAACGCAGCAGAGACTACAGGGTTCCACGGACCTGCTGCTTGCCGGCCCTTTTGTCATCCTTGAAAACCCCAAGGGGAAGGGACAGAGCCAGCCAGGACCTCCCACGCCCACCTGGCCCAGCCGCAGCCTCTGGGCGGGTGTCCCCACTTTATAAGCGGGACAACTAAGGCCCCAGGAGGTGACGGGCCTGCCCAAGGCCAGGCAGCCTAGTGTGTGTGTTTGTGTGTGCGTGTGCCAAGCCAGACAGGAGGGTACCCGGTCCCCAGTGTCTTAAATCCCCTGCTCCAGAGGCTGCCCCTGCAGCCCTCTGGCTTGCTTCCTCATTTCCAGACACCAGCTGGGCTGCAGGCGCTGGGGAGACGAGGGGCTGAGTAATAACGAGCCCGGGTCTGCGGGAGCACTGGGCCGCAAACCTGCCCTCCCGCCCAGTGTGGGGCCACAGCCCAGGCCCCCGGGGGCAGGCCTGATCCAGGCGGGTGCCCCAGCTGCACCGAGGGTTTTTACCAACGACGGAGATGCCAGTGATCGCGTGGGGCCTATCTCCCAGGAGCAAATCGCCATCTGGAACTCTCGCCAGAGCACAAACGCCTGGGTGTAAATTAAAATTCACGATTTTTCATCTTGGGGACGAGGCAGGAGGGCTGTGTGTCACACAACCGGGAAAAGCAATTTCAGATGAGAATTTATAAAAAGAAACACCCAACCCACAAACAAGTGGAGTGATAAACCCCCCGGGTCCTGCGTGTGGGGTGCACGGGGCGGGCGGCGGGGGGGAGAGGTGCGCCGCTGGTCTACAGTCAGGGTGTCACACACGTGTGTGCAGGAATGATAGGGCGGTTCTGCAAAATCATCCTCTCTCAGTGGCAGAGCTGATGCAAGAGTGGCCCTTCAGGAAGAGACGGGGAATGGGGCTTGGCAATCCTGTGAGGTGCAAAGCTACTCGGTCCCTGGAAGGCACTGGAACCACCTCTGCTTCAGACACGCAAGGGGCTCTGGGCACCTGGGCACAGGTCTCAATGAGGGGCCACGGGTACCCCAACGGTGACGAGCCAGGGTGACCAATCTAAAAGCCCAGAGCCCCGCCTCCCGGAACACGGATGCCATCTCCCCATCTCCAGACCCCTCCCATTTTTAAAGGCCTAACGAATGAGAAGCCACCTCTCCCAGAAAGCCCTCCTGCCTCTCCACTGCCTGCTTCGTTACCCAGGCGGCCGCTACAGGGCCGCCTCTCCCAGCACACTGCTGGCACCTTCTCTCTCACCCCCCGCCCCTTCAGACCTCACCTGGGCCAGGCTCGCCCGAGCCGCGTCTTCTGTTCCACAAAGGCGCCCACCTCAGCACCCCTGCCCCAGACCTCCCCACGGCTGGTCCCCTCCTCCGAGGACCCGGCCCTGACCCACCCGCCACTCGCCTCTGCTGTGGCCTACCACTCATCGCCCTGGAGAGGCCTCTTGTTGGTTTGTTTACGGCCCTCTTTCCCGCACCGTGAACTTGAAGGGATGGACCCTGTCCCTGCTGTACCCGCACTCAGAACAGCGCCTCAGGCACAGGAAGTGCTTAGTGGACACTTAGCGCCCGTGGAAGGAGCTATCCCCCCGGGGTCTGACCTCATCCCACCACTCCACGGTGGCTAAGCTCTGGGAGGGCAGCGGACTGGGGAGCTGGCTGGACGACAGCACCCCTGAACCCCTAACCTTCCTTTTGTCGCTCGTGGGAAGTTCAAATCAGGCCAGCACCGGCCAGAGGCTGCAGTCCAGTTCTCTGCTCTCCGCCCAAGGCCTGCCCACAGCTGGCTCTCTCACTGGAGAGCAGAAGTTCAGGGATATTTGCAAAGAAAACACATCTGAGCCAGCCAGGCCCGGGCTGGCTTGCATCCAGAGGACCCCACTCCTGGAGGGGATGGTTTCCTATCGACAGGAACCCCCATGAAAGCGATGGGCCTGCGGTTTGGGAGGACAGGACACAGGAAAGAAAGGCTGATGGGCAAACAGGCTTTGAAGGCCAAACGGAAACGGCCCGAAAACAGGCCGGGCTGGAGCCAGGACGGGGAGGGCAGGCGCCCAGGTCCTCCCCGGATGGATGGCTGGGAGCACACGGCTCCGGGCAGAAGCTCCGAGTGAGCACGCAGGAATGTGCCCTCACCTGGCTCCACTGCTCGCCTGTCACACCAGGGCGGTGACAACAGGCTCGGCTGACACTGACTCACGGCCACCGAGACCAGTTTCTTCAGGTGTGGCTACCAGAAGCCCCTGGGCAGGTCACAGTCCCGGGACAGTGCGCGGCGAGCCAGGGAGGGGTGAGGCTCTCGGCCCCGCAGACCAGCCCCGTGTTGGGTGCTGGGCCACTGTCAGACACCGACGCTGTCACCCTGCATGACTGCCCCCTTGTCTGTGCCCCACCCCATTTGTCCAGGGGCACCTGCCCTTCTGAGCTGCGAAGTCGGTCTTGGAAACTGGGAGCTGAAGGAGCCCCACCTCAGCACAGGTGGGGAAACCAACGGGGCCAAGGAGGAGGAAGCTGCCAGGGCCAGGAGGGCAGTTCCAGGTGGTCACCGGGGCCAAGCACTTCTGTCCCTCAGCTGCCATCACCCGTTTCCCTTGTCAGGACGCGCATCCAGGCCTGATGCACGTGCACGTCGCCACTCATGCCCCAGTGATGGGCGAGCACCCCAGGCCTGCCAGCTTCCAGGGACCTAGCTCAGGCCACAGATGGAGAACAGCAGGTCTCAGGGGCCCTTTCCCCTCCCCGTGGCCCATCTTCATTCCGGCAACACCACCCAGGACAGCCTCGCCTCCCCAACCCAAACACACCCTGTCCCCAAACATGAACTTCCTGGCGGCAGTGCTGGGGTGGGCAGAGTGGTGCAGGGCCTGGAAGGTGCTCAGCGTTCAATGTTTGTCGAGATAATAAATAAATACCTGTGCAGTGTGCACAGGCCCCGCCCTCTGGGAGCTGTGGGAGAACATACGTCCCTTAGTAACAAGCCAGAACAAGGGCACCCTTGAGGTCCCGAGGCAGAGCAGGGGACACGGGGAGTGGAGGGGTCTGGATCACAGCACGGGGAATGGATCTGGCTCTGTCCCTCGGCTGGGACTTTCAGCAAGAACGGGACCCCTCCGAGCCTCAGTCTGTCAACTGTAGAACGGGGTGATGACGAGGACGTGCTGTGGGACGCGGGTGTGAACGTGCTGTAACACACACACACGCTCTACAAATCCGAGCCTGCCGCTGACCATGTGACGCACGTCCCAGGGACAGAGTGAGGCTGGGAGGGAAGTGGCAGGCAGCTCGAGGCGGGGTCCACGGCTCGGGAATCTTCAGCAGCAGGGACCTGCAGGTGGCCTGGACGATGGGGCAGTAAGAATGGCAGTGTTTCTGGAGTGGAGGCGTCACGGAGACCCTTCCTGATGAAGGGGAACGCCACCTCCCCGGGCAGCCCTCCCACGGGGGATCCGTGGCTCCGCACACACATGACCACACGCAGGGCAGACACACAGGCTGCTGTGCCAGCCCTTCCGAGATCAGGGACGGGCTCACGGTGCCAGTGCATCTGCTGCCGGATGGTGGGGACACAGTTCTGAAGCTCCGCTGGCGGGAAGAATGAGGGACCGAGGAGTTAAAAGGACTCGGTTTGAAGGAAGATGGGGAGAAGCCCTCAGGTCCATTAAGGTCAGTGCCCCGTGCACAGCTGCTACCAGGTCACCTCCTGGGCGACCACGATGGTCCCTCGGCCGCCCCTGGTCCTCCTGCTGCTACCCAGACAACGAACCCGGCCCCTCGGCCGACCCTGAACGCCCCCGAGCGTCTTTCGGCCCTCCATCCTGGCTAATGCAATTCTGCCCGCACCCCCCCCCAAACCCCCTCTCTGCCTCGAGTATCGGCCTTCTCCCCATCTTTCCACATGGCACCGGTGTGCACCTCCCCCTGGAAGCCGCGCTGACGCTCTGTGCGTGAGGGATTTACGGGCCACACGGGGGTCTCGCTGCATCTGCAGAGATGGCTGTGCAATGCCGGCTCAAGGCACTCCTCAGTGAGGCCTTTTTATTTTCCCTTTTGCAGGCGGAAAGCAGCCCCGTCCTCCTGTCTGGCTGCCCTCCTCCCCGGGTCTGGCTTCTCAGTTGTCACTGTGGGATATATGTCTGGTGCCACCACTTCTGGAGCCAGGAGCTGTAAGAATATTCCAACCCCCCTGAACGCGACGAAGATGGTGTAGCAGCCGGGGCAGCTTCCACTCCCCTGGAAGGATGACTCCTCGGACAGACGGTGTCTGGGCTCCTGGACGAGGGCTAGGAACACAGCAGGGCAGGCCGCGACCCAGGGGCCTTGCCGCAGCTGCCTGCCTAGGACACTCTGCGTCTTCCTTCCCTTTCTCCTTCCTACGTCCAAGTTCCCAGCCGACGTCCAGGCCATCTCCTGTGACTCATCCCTGGGTTCTCCCTACAGGGCCCTTGTCACAGGACCCTGTGCCACCACACTGGCCCCATTTCAATCACTGAGCCACCACTCGTGTCTGGGACACTCTCCTGCCCTGAGCCAATGCGCTCTCTCAGGATGGGGCTGAATGTCTGGGGTCAAAATCAGATGGCCAGATCCCTCGTTTCGAGAACGTTCCTCTTATTCATTCAACAAATATTCGTTATTTGTATGTGCCAGGTAAGTAGAGGGAAAAAAGAGGAATCACATAAGCATGTGAAGAAACGATCATACAAGGTCCTACAGGGAGAAGCGTCTGCCTCCTTGTGGAGGGAACCGGGGAGGCTCACAAGGAGACAACCCTGGACGTGGCTTTGAAGGATGGGCTGAATCTGGACGCAGGAAGGACAAAGGAGCGTGACTCGAGGAAAGGCAGAGACAAGGGGACACGGGGCTCTGCACCAACGCAGAGGACACAGGAGCGGAAGGCCCGCTGGCTTGGCAACAACACCCGGGGCGGGATTCTGACGTGTCTGTATGAAGACGTGGGGGTCACTAGCAGAGGGCAGAGACGGGAAGGAACGTGCCTCCAGACCTAGACAGCTGCCCGCCTCTTTCTACACAGTCAGCGGAATCGACACGGGTCGGGATCGCACTGTGGGCTTCCCGGGCTGTGGCACCCCGAGGCTCAGATGGGCCATAGCAGTTTTTTTTGCGTAAAACCCAAACGTAAAGCCGGTTGTCAAATTCACGTAAAACCCAAACATAAAGCCGGTTGTCAAATTCACGGTCAACAGCGGCAACAGAGGAGTGCCTAGCAGTCACCAGCTCTTAGGTCACCAAGGTGGGAGGCAGGAATGAGGGAACGGCTTCCGCAGAGTTCCAGATTGTTCCACAGAGCACTGTGACTAACGGCGGCCGGGTGGGGGGCCCGCTCCCAGCACAGCGACCCACAGGTTAACTTGGCCGAGTGCACCTGTCCTGGTTTCCCGCTGACTTCAGCCATTAAGCTGGAGGCAAGAGCTCAGGGAGGAGGAAACACATGTGCCCGAGAGCACACCGCCCCCAAGACTGAGCTGAACACCTGTATCAGATAAGGACGAAGCTTTAAGCTTGTGTGGACCCTACGCGTTTCCTACGGCTGCTGTAACCAGTTACCACAAACCCAGTGACTTAACGCAAATTTCCTAAACACAAAAGAGTAGACAACATGACATTAAAGCAACACAAAAATCTTGACACGGATCTGACTGGGCTAAGACCGAGATGTTGGCAGGCCTACGTTCCTTTCTGGGAATTCTAGGGGTTTCCTGCCTTTTCTGGCCTCTAGAGGTGCCCGCATTCCTTGGCTCGTGGCCCCTTTCTCCGTCTTCAGAGCCAGCAAAGGCAGGCCTCTCCTGCTGCCTTCTCTCTGGTTCTCTCCTCCACAGTCACATCTCCCTCCAACCACAGCAGGGAAAGGATCACACCTTGAAGCGCCCTTCTGATTAGACCAGGCCCACCAGATAACCCAGGATGATCTCTCCGTCTCCAATCCCATTAGCAAGTCCCTTGTGCCAAGTAAAGTAACAGAGACACAGGGTCCACAGATTAGGGTGGGGACATCCTTGGGGCAGGAGCTACAGTCAATTCTCCATATTTATAGCAGTTCTGTTCTGTAAAGACGCCACAGACACTGAATTAGCGAATACGGAACCACTGCTCCTGGGGGAATATAGGGGTAGGTTCCTGCGAGCCTCTGGTCACAACATGTTCGTCAACCGATCAACATGTGACCTTGTGTTCTGTGTGTTTCTCTTTAAAGACGCCTCATTTAATACCACTGTTGACTCACTCACACTGAACTCGAGGCCAGCAGCCCTGTAACTTGTCCTGCATGAAGCTCATCTCACACCCGTATTTTCTCTGTAAGGCGCATCCCAGCCTTCCTTTGCGGAGGAGCACTGCACAGCACTGCAGCTCGATGCTAGGGGGCCATTTCAAACAGCGAAATCACCCACAGAAAGCACGAAAAGGCAAAAAACATGGCACTAAGCAGACTGTGAAAAGGACACGTGTTTACAGTCTGAGCTGAAACGAGAAGGCGGGGCGTCGCCGTGCTCCAGCTCAGCTGGGAACCAGCGCATCGGGAGACTCAAAATCTTTTGCTGCTCTGCACGTGTCTGCACACGTCTGCAAAACTGCCACAGCACGGATTTGGGAGTTACAAATAAATTTCAGCGAGTAGGTGAAACTGCACATACAGAATCTGCAAACCGCGAGGGTCGACTGTAAATACTGGCCCGAGTGGCCCCTTGGGACAAGGCGGATGCCAGGTGCTGTCTGCTCAGTCTCAGTGGAGACCAAAACTGAAAACACGGGTTCTAGAGGAACTGACAGGCTGGGGAAGAAATTCACTCTGCGAGGAAGACACAAGGCAGAAACAGGGCCTGGGCACTAGCGGTGGCTGTGGCCTTCCTTGGATTTCTCGATGGCCCATGTCCCCTTGGACCACACAGAGTTGATCCCATGCCCAGGGAGCCCCCGTCCCGGGCTCTCAGGGCCCCCACACAGGCAGTGCAGCAGGGCACAGCTGAAACGTCGCCCTTTATAAGTGCTCAAACACAGGACTCCCGCCAACTTCGAGTCTGGGACTTTAAGTCACGCAAAGCGAACAGGTTGTTTTTTCCAGGCTGGTATCACTGAAAGCCTATATGGTTACATCAAACAAAGGACGACTCTAGAGAAACTCGGACACGTGCCCGGGCAGCATGGACGAGACTGCTCGCTGCCACATCGTTTGAAAGAGTGAAAACTTGGAAACATCCTGAACTCCCACTGGCAGGGGATGGAAATGTGCTGCGGTGTAGTCACCCAGGGAAAGCTACAGAGTGCGCAAATAAACGAGAGCCACACGTGTGAGCGTGAACAAAACGCACCAACAGCGCTGAGCAAGAAAAGCAGGTGACACACAAAAACAGCCACGCGATACCATTCACGTGAGGTGTCACCTTGCACAACAGTGCATGTTTCTTAGTGATAAATCCCTGTGCGGGGAGGTATAAGGGAGGCAGCTTCGCTCTAACTGCATTGCTCCCTTTTAAGCTCTTGCGGGCATCTGGCTATCGGCTGGTCATTATCTCTTTCTACATCTGAGACACTTTATAACACAAACTTCACGTGCCTGGAAAGGGACGAGCCCCTTTAGGACATACTGGCGCTGACCGGCTCGCGGGCCTGGTGAGCGCATGTGAACTAGCTAAGTGGAAACTCCCGGAAGGTCACCTCACCTCCAGACTCTGCCGCACCGGGAGGACTCCTGGGCTCAGACTGGACAAAAGGCCCCTCTCCTCCCCGCTCCTGAACAAGCACCTTTTCCTTCCAGGTCCCAACACACCCCCATCTCCATGGTTTCTCACTTAAGACTCCCACCCAGTCCAGAGCGGGTGGAGGGACCCTCCTCAACAGAAGAGCCGCCAGTGCCTTCCGCCCACCCTGTGCTGTGGTGAGCTGTGGTGAAGGGGCTCGGGGTGCTCTGGGGGGCTCGGGCTCGGAGAGAACACTCAGCCGCCCCCGAGTCCACTGGGGAGAAAGGAACTTTGAGGAACCTTCCAGAGAGCCCCGAGAAACACACGCGACTCCTCCACTGTGAAGCAAATGTGTCAGAGCTGGGGGAGAAAGACAATCCGCATTCCACGTCCTGGACCTCAAAGCCGAGCTCTGGTGTGCCTCACGGGCACACGTGTGCGGGCCTGACCCAGACCCCCACCGGCAATCAGCGGGGCCCTGCGGCAGCTCAGACTCCCCGAGGGTGAAATGCTGACTTCACGGGGCAGCAAGAAGCAAGAGACCAATGCACAGCAAGGATTCTGACCCTCCAAAGAAACGCCCCAGGGAGAGGAGGCAGAGGTAAAGGCCATTCTAGGCCGGGCGGGTTAGGTCAGGGGATGGAGAAATCCTGTCCGTTCCCTCGGCTGCCCTCTCCTGAACCACAAAGGCTGGCCTTGAAGGGCCACAGCCACCCGCCGTTAGACAATCACGGCCCTGATGGGCCAAGACCGGCGGGTGGGTGGACGCCCGCCCGTCTGCCTGAGGCAGCCGTGGGGCCTCGTCATGGGAAGGCAGGTGGCAGGGGACGAGGAGGGGCCTTGGGGGTGGAAAGAGCCAGCAGCTCCCAGTTTCTTTCCCAAAGGGGCTTCCTAAGAACACAGTCTCCACTCACTCCTGAGGCCAAGGCCCATAATCATCAGTCGGCTGTCCGCTCCCGACGAGGTAGGGCTGGACGGGGCTGTACTGGCGGAAGATATCAGAATTATCGGCCAAGGCGGTGCCTGGGGACTAAGAATATCGACTGTCCTGTCCTGCCTCTCCCCAGACGCTCGGGAAACCCACCCTCACCCCAAGGCTCTGTCTTCTGAGCCTCAATTCTTAAGTCCTCGGGATTTCCTGATTCTGCGTGAAGGGCACGGCAGGGGTGCGGCGTTCTCCACAGCGGGGACCGTAACACAGGCGCAGGGAGAACGTCCTTCCTGCTGCGGTGCTCTTACAATACCCCTTACTTTACTCGGGCAAGGAGAAACTTCCAGGTGGGCTCTGTGCTGGTTCCCACGACCCTTTATCAAGAGGGAACAGACCGCAGGCTCAGAAGTGAGGTATCCAGGGAGAATCCACTACGGGGCTCTGTTCCTGCTATCTTTGGTGGTCCAGTTACTGTAAGTTACAGCAAGGAATAACACTAAGATCCCTTTTTAAATAAATTTAAAATGTGTGCCAATTTGAAAGGAAAACAGTCAAGTTACTTCACTGATTCAAGCTGAAGGACAGGTAGTAGGCGACGAGCCCTGGTCGTTGGCTCGTGGTATTCACGTGGCGGGGAAGGCGGTGGAGTGAGCGGGGGTTCCGGCGTGGAGCTCCCTGGGCATGAGCGCGAGGACAGGGCAGGTCGGGGGCGAAGTGAGGAAGCCGGCTTCAGGTGCCCCGGGCCCAGGAGCTCGTTGCCTTTCAACACCAGTGGGACAGCTGGGGACCACCACCTACGGGGTCTGAATGCCGTGACTGGGGACGCAGATCTGGAGGACCGGGGCACGAGGGGTGGTGGGTGCTGGGAAGTAAGTGAGGTCCTGGAGGGAGGAGGCCCAGAGGAGGCCCAGAGGAGGCACGGGAAGTGCACAGAGAGAAGCACTGGGACAAGCGGGAGGGGGAGGAGGGGAGAGAGAGAGCTGGCGGGCGACTGAGGGAATGAGCGAGGAGGCAAAAGAACAGCCAGGTGTGGAAGCCAGGGGCTGTCAACAGGACCGAGGCTAACGCTGCTCAAGTCCTCGCAGCCCACTGGGCCAGGGGGGCAGGTTCCCAGGGGCCGGGGAGCGGGCCGGCTGGGGGAGAGTGGAGCCGAGGGCAGACCGGGCAGCTCCGGGTAAGTTTCAGCCTGGCCGCGGCGTCCAGGTGACAAAGGCTGCCAGTGACGGTGACGCAGGTCAAGCCTCTCTGGCCCAGCCAAGTGCAGGTCCCTCTGGGACGCAGCCCCCGGAGCCCTCGAGGCAGATCCTAAGCTGAAGGGAACAGCCTCTGAGCTTTGACTTCTTTTTTAAACCAGTCAGACCTGTTCCCGACCCAGCCCTCCAAGGCCTGGCCGGCCATCTCGCTTCCCTGGGCTCCGCCAGGGCCTGAGCAGGAGCCAGGCAGGGGCTGGGGCCGAGCTGCCCCCAGGGACACTGCAGGAGGCCCCGTCGCCGGAGAGCCCACTCCCACTCTGAGAAGGAGCCCACCATGTACGACCCAGGGGGCCCCGGGCCTGTGACTCGTGGGAGGAGAAGAGCACATTCAGTGTGAGGAGGAGCTTGGCGCGTGGGCCGTGCGCGGGAGACTGCTCGGCCAGGCGCCCCGAGGGTGGAGCAGCACTTCCAGCGGGTGGTCACGGGAGAAGACGAGGATAAAGGGAGGCACACACGGGGCTCTAGAGGGCAGGGAGGGGACAGAGACCGCGCTGGGTGGGGAGGAGCGAGGAGCACCCTGCTCCCACCAAAGGAGGCGGGAAGGTACACAGCAGCCGGGGGCAGACCGGACAGACGCGAGTGTGCTGCCCACAAAGGAGGAGGGTGGGAATTAAAGCTGGGACCAGGGCGGGGGCCCCGGAAGGTCCTGAATGCCAGGGTGGGCTCAAACGGCACCCCAGGTCAGCCGGGGCCATTCTCATCACGTGTCCAGGCCTGTTTCTCCAGGCGCGCTGACGAAACCGCTCCGCTTGTCCACTCACAGCCCACGGCGCAGCCATTTGCTCACTCGTGTGCAGGGGCAAAGGTCCCTCCATCCGTCCAATACTTACTGAGTTCCTGGGCCAGGCCAGCGGCCAGGCTCAACACGGGCAGACAGCAGTGGGCAGAAAACACAGGCCTGCCCGCAAAGAGCTTAAAAGCCAGCGACAAAGACAACACAAGTCACCCAGGTCAGTCTCAGTCCTGGACTCAGAAAGGGCTACGCAGGAGTCCGTGGACCTGGGATCTGAGGGATCAGGGGCCGGCAAGACCCATGAGGAAGGCCAGAAGGGACACACCGAGGGTGAACTCATGTTCACCAGGCTGAGGGCAGAAAGGGCTCGTAGGGCCCGCACAAGGGCCACTGCGCTGGGCGGGCTGTGTCACACACCGGGCACAACGCCCGCTGGAGGCCTTTCATGCCCAGGTGTGGAAATCCAAGCAGCCGGGCGGAAGCCCTTTCCAGAGCGGGCCGCGGACGGATGCTGAGTCAGGCTCTTCGGAGGAAATCGCACGTCTGTTTTCCTGCTGTGGTTGGAGGCTCCGCGTGACCCCACTCCAGGGGCCCAGTCAGCAGGTTTTTCTAGGAGCAGAGTGGAAAAGGAAGACTAGGCCGTCCTCTGGGAGCCTGTGTTCGCAGAGCGCTGGTTACCGCTTAACGGGAAACGAGTAGAAACGTCCCCAAACTGCAGTGCTCAGGAGAAGAGGCTGCCAAACCAGCCTTGTGAAAGGAGAGAGGGACAGAGCGAGAGGGGAGAAGAGAGCGACCAGCTGCTGCCCCAGCCTCACACAATCTCCCACCCAGCTTTCCAGGGACAGCTTTGAAAAAGCACAGGAAAAGCCTCCCCTAACACTCCACCAGGCGCATTAAAAAGCCATGGGGTTTGAGCACAGGGGTGAAGCCGCCTCAATAGGCGTTCCTAACCCCCTGGGGCGATAAACGCCTGTGGCTTGGAAGCTTCCACATGGAACCCTCCAGAAGGCTCAGAAACCTCGCCCGCCCTGGAAATCAGAAAGAGAAGACAATTTGCCTTTCTTCCTACTGCAGCCCCCAAAATGCAGGGGCCTCTGAAATCCTATGGAGGAAGCTGGCTGCATGCCCCAAGTTAAAAAGGAAGATTCTCCAGATTGGATCACTTTCAAAATACTGGTAACAACTGAAGAGGAGGAGAAGGGCTGAGATAGGGGCCAGGGCAGAACTAACTAGCCTATGTCCCTGGATCAAAGGCAGCGGGACACAGGTGCCAGAGGCAAATGGCAGGCCTCAGCGGGCCTGGCCAGGACCTGAAGTTCTTCCTCTGAGGAAGAAAGTGAACAGACGCGCACACCGACAGCTGAAGGGCAAACCAGCGCAGGCCCCCAGTGTACTATGCACTCAGCTGTGGGTTCCCCGAAGGGAAGGCTGGGTGGACAGGCGGGTGGGTAACAGCACGATTTTCTCTGTTCGCTTGCTAAGTCTTTGACAGTTCTGGGCCTCAAAAGCATGACAGGCCCCAATTTCTGCAACTGAACAGGGAGATACTGTGAAACGCCTAACCTCACAGGCTGTTATTAAGTGGCACATGGAATATAATTAAGTATCCTACGGCTTTGCCTTAAAACACACCCAGATCAACAAGGCGATTAGCTCACACGGCGCTCGACTGGTCTTTAATAAACACAGGACTCTGAGTCAGAGGTGAACTTTCGGCCTAATGTACCATAGTCACGGGGTAGCAGAATCATCGTATGGTGACCCCTCAGTCCTGGTTTGTTAACAACAAGAAGATGTAGGATGCTGCTGGTGACAGAGAGCCTCGGTGATTGCGCACAGTGCGTCCTGCCCAGGAGGTCAGGCTGACCTGGTTTGCAGACAGGCCCGGGAGTGCTGGGGTTAAGGAGGCCCCGGGTCCTTTGGAGAAGTGCAGTCTCAAACTACTTCTTATAGCTCCACAGTCCAGCCTAACACACCGGACTGGTCACTCCACCCGACAAGCTAGTGATGGAAAGTCAGGAAAGCGATCCAGCTCGTCCACTGATGGAGCAGGATGGGAACACCTCTGCCCAGGGGCCTGCAAGGATGTTACTAGTTCAAGGGTCTTCTTATAGAACGAGTCAGCAAAGTGGCTTCCTATGAGGGGGACTTAACCCAGTCCCCATCACACGTGGACATTGCAGTGGCCCTTCCCATGTCAGCTGCCCCAAGTAGACGGTCTTCCAGAGGTCAGCCCCCAGCTGCCGAGCTCAAAGGCCTGGGGCCAGCACCCCTCTCTCCACACCTCACCCGTCACCTGTCCTTCCCAGCACATGGGTCCCACGCTCGTATCCACACTGAGGCGAGGGGGTTACTAGTTCCAGATTTTTGTATCTTAGGATCATTCCATGTTTAGTACTTAACAGCACTTTGTTAAGTTATTACTTGTTATTACTTAACAAGCACTTTGCTAGGAAATGAAAAGAATGATTCCACAAAACGAGGTTTAAAAAATAGGTCAGAGCAACCAGGATCTGGGGACGTTCCAAAATGCCAGCCACCGCCCCCAGTGACTGCTTACTCTAACAGGTCGGGGTTCTGGGTCCCCCAGCCCGCCCCCACCCACCCCCCGCCTCTCACAGGAAGTTCGATCTTGCCTCCCCAGCACACACCCAGGGCCTCCAAGCATCCAGCAAACTTCAACGCTATGGGATATGGCGGGTGTGAATTTTCCTCCTAGCTCAGAAGGAACCAATTTTTCAGTTCAAACTCTCTCCCTCCTTTCAGGCAAAAAAAAAAAGAAAAAAAGGTCAGGCCAGCATTCCAGGCCGCTGCCAGCTCCGTCCCTAGTTACACACCCCAATCTCCACACACGAGAATTATCAGGAAACCAGCCAGCAGTTTAGGTCTGGAAATTAACATCACCCGAACACACACCACAATGGGAAGTGAACTTCTGAGCCTGGGTCTTACTAGCGGGGTTCCTTTTACCCTCCTTGGTTCCCCAGAAATACTCATAAAAGCATCCCCCCAACTCTAGACGTGCATAAATACCAGACGGCTATGGAGGGTGTGGGCGTCACACAGGCAGGATGGAGGGGACCGAAACATGGGCCCCAGACAGGCGCCTATTTCTTTCACTGTTTTCCTCCACAGATTCGTCAACTTTCCTCAGCCCAGGCCCTCAGCTAGTCAGTGGCGAGTTCATAATAAGAAGTAAAAACACACACACTTCCCACTCAAGCCCAAACTGACTTAAAACAAGAAAGTTTCGACCAGAGATGAACCAGGGTAGAATTTGCCAGTACATGGCGGACACTGGTAACTGGTTGGTTCCCAGCAGCATCCGTGAGATGAGAACCGTTTTGTTAAGGTCGCAGGCTCATCTGCTAGAAAGGGGTGTCTCTATTCTGGGCTGCCTCTCGCACACACCTCCACCTGGCTTCCATTTCTCAATTTAGAAAGAACACTGTCACAAGCCTCTGAAATCAAGAACCTGTTTCAAAGTGGGGTTTCTCAACCTCGGCACTGCTGACATTTGGGACCAGGAAATTCTTTGTTGTGGGGAGGGCTGTCCTGTGCGTTGTAGGATGTTTAGCAACCACCCCTGGCCTCCACCCACTCGATGCCAGTAGCATCCTCTCCCCAGGTTATGACAACCAAAAACTGTCTCAGACATTGCCAAATGTCCCGGGGCCGGGGGGGGGGGCGGTGCAGGGGGTGGAGAGGACAGAGGGAAGGGTTAGTAAGCCCTGGTTGAGAGGCACTGACTCAAGATTACACCTTCTTAAAAATACCAGGGGCCAGGACACTTAGGGTTCTCCTAAGGGCTTAGAGGGGAGGCTTGGGGTCCGGATGCTGCATTTTACGTATGCATCCATCTGTGTATACGTGGGTATGTGTGTTTTGAAAACTAGGAGAAGCAGGCAGCTACCACAAGAATGGCCCAGGAGGGATTTTTTCTTGTTGTTTTGTTTTGGTGTAATTATCCTCACTTTTCTCAAAGCTTAAAGCAGAGTTTCTCAACCTCGGAACTACTGGCACTTGGGGCCAGGTAATTTGTGGTTCTGGGGGGGCTGCCCTGTGCACTGAAGGATGCTGAGCAGTGCCCCTGGCTGCCACCCACTAGATACCAGTAGCAATCCACCAAGTTGTGACAAGCAAAAATGTCTCCAGATACTGCCACTGTCCCCTGGAGGGCAGAACTGGCCCTGGTTGAGAACTGCTGTTCTACAGGACAACAAACGTCCCTAAGTCCTTTTGTGGGAAAAGGGGAGTGCAGTGACGCTTAGGCCAGAGAAGAGACCAGTTGAGACCAACTGGTTTAAAGCACATTGCCTGTTCACATGGTGGAAACTCAACACATACTAATTATTAGTACATAACAAGATATGTTACTCTTGAACAGACGACCCTATTCCGAGGGCGCAGAAGAGGATGTAAGAGGTTTTCCTAAGAACGAGAAAAGAAACACACACAGAGATGGACACGTCCAGATAAACAAGGGAGCTGCTGGATGCCCGTGGAAACTGTTGCAGAAGAGAAGGGAACACAGCCAGGGGGAGTCTTGAGAGAACTACTCAACACAAGAGTTGATGAAGAGGCCGAGACGACCGCTCTCAGAGAAGGATGTGGCCATCGCAGCACTTCTCTGGGGCTGGGCCTCAGAATGTGGAGATAAGAAATTGATCTGAACCACCAGCTTACACTGCGCTGTGCTTTCCAGGTTTCAAGGCGCTTTTCACAGATCTGAATTCGGGCGATCCTGGTTCCCCGAGAGAGAACGCTCTGGCAGCTGGCCTGAGAGGCCCGGCTGGTTCCTTTAGCTGGGTGTGCCTGCTGGGGACGGTGTGGGCCACCAGCATGGGCCCTGATAGCTGGGGTGGGGAGGGGAGGGCTTCCAGAGACCTGTCTACAGGAGGGTACAAGTGGTCCAGGAATTCTTCCAAGACCTACGGAGACATTGTTCCTGCAGGCCGGACTACACAGGGGCCAAGACAGTGAGCAGCACCAAGGCACTCCAGCCAACCACGTGGGGGTCTGAAGCCTGTTGGGCAGAGGCTAACCCAGGGCCAGGTCACTGAATTCCATCCTGCTGGGGCAAAGGGCTGTACCCTCAGCAACAATCCTAAATGCCTCTGGATTACGTTCTTCTTCCTTCTGGGTTTAGCCACCATCTGGGGTCTAGATATAGACCCAAATATCTTTAGCCCTAGACAACCAAGAGGGTCATTACTTTTTCCCTTAAGGGCCGAAAGGTACCAGCGGTGTGTTGCTGGGGACTTATTTCTCTTCCCTCCCACTGGATCGCTCCAAATTGTGGGTAGAGCTTGGCTTGCCAACACGGCCCAAATAACTCCGAAAATCATCGCTCGTTCCTCCGTGGAGTGTATCCACACACACTCCACACCTACAGTTCTTAACATGGGATGCAGTGACCAAGAGGGTTCAAGGAATCTGGGGCTTCTGGGATCTGAAATTATAAACCGAATTTTGCATCTGCCCGGTTTTCTGCAGAGTGGATCCATAGCGTTCGCCAGATTCATGAGCCACTGGGCCTGAATCTTCCAAAACACCTATACTCTCTGTCACACATAAAATGCAGATATTCTTGGATTCAGCATTCCACTTCTGGGAATTTATCCTATAAATCCAATCCCACCTGTGAGCAAAGATATTCACTGCAGTATTGTTTGTAGCAGAAAACTGCTGGAAGCAACTTAAACATCCATTGATAGATGGACCGGTTAAATAAATTATGATACACATCCATTGATAAACCAACTGGTTAAATAAATTATGATACACTTGGTGAAATGTAATAGCACGTACTCATTAAAAAGATCTCAGAAGCTCTAGGAGCATGCTCTAGTCCAGTAGTTCTGGGGGAGGGGGGAGGGGGGAGGGAGGGGGTGGGGGGAGGGAGGGGGTTCCCCCAGGGAAATCTGGCAGCCACTGAGACATTTGTGGGTGTCACGGCTAAGGGTGCTCCCAGCATCGAGCGGGTGGGGGCCAGAGATGCTGCTCAACCCCCCACAGTGCCCAGGACGCCCCCGACAGAGAATGACACGAGGTGGAGAATTCCAGCTCTACTGTGATCTCCAAGACACATTTAACGAAAAACACAAAGTCCACAAGACGGTGTCGACTCTGCTACCACTACGTGTGTGTTTTTAAAGGAGAGGTGTACACGTATCCTTGAAAAGAGACCTAAGTCGTCGGTGACAGTACTGGTCGTGGGGAGAGGAACTGGAGTGGGAAACTGACTTTTCACTCTAACCTTTCAACTTTGCACCGGGTCCATCGAAAGGGTATTTTTTTGCCTTGTGTTTTAAAGAACTGCTTTAGACACAAATGTTCCCTTCCTCTGGGCTCTCTGGCAAGAGTTCTGTGTCGACAGCCTCGGAACTGTTCTTCCCCTTCTCTCCCTCCCTACCCCTGCCCTGTTAGAGGGCAGGAAAGGAGGAGAGGGATCACCGCCCTGGGTCACCCCCTGGGTGCATCTCTGCTCCTCCCAGGGGTCTGCCCACCCCTCCCGAGGAGGCTGGGGCACACAGGGCGGCCAGGGCCCGAGCCACCTCGCCCGCAGTCCCTGTCCCTCCTGGGCTCTCCCCACCCCGCGGGGGACACGTGCCATTCCGGGCCGCCCGGGGCCCCCGCCTCGGCCTCCGCTCACCTGGCTCGCCTTGTAGAACTGCTTCTTCAGCCCCGCCACCGACATGCTGCCTCCCGCCGTCCGGCCTCCCGCCCGGACCCCGCGAAGCGGAGGGACCGCTCAAGCGACAGGCTTCCGGGCGCCGCCAACCCCCGCGCGCCTCCGCGGCCACGGTCAGCGCCGCCTCCGCCGCCCTCTCGCCAGCTCCGCGCCCGCCCCGGCGCCGCCTCAGCCCCTCGCGCGCCCGCGCGGCCAGGATATTACATGGCAACTGCACACTTCCGGTGCCGGCCCGCGCGCGCCCCCGGCCCCGTCTGCGCACGCGCGCCCCCTGCCGGCCGGAGAGCGCACGCGCACTTCGCCTGCCGCCGGGAGCGGGGAGGGGGGGGCGCCTCCGCCAGCGAGTGGACCGGGCGAGCCTAGAGGGGCCGTGGCCGGCTGCAGCGACCCCTGGAGTCCCGGAGGTGGCCCCAACGTGTTAGGAAAGGCGCTTAAACCTTTCTGGAGAGGTTGGGGGGCTGTGCTTACAAGTCTCCAGACACCTGTCTGCTAATCTCAGCTGTACCCAATTCCTCTATGCTTTTTTTTTTCTTTAGTCTCTCCCACCTACCCGCAACCCTGCCCGGTGTTCATCCATTCAGTTTCCCAAGTCAGACATCAGGGTGTTGCTTCTACCTCCTTTCCACTGCCTCCCTTGCCCTCCCTGCCCTAAGCAGACCATTCCACTAGCCTCCTCTCTGGTGTGCCCACCTTTAGATTCTCCCCTCCGATTCACCCCCTACAAGGCAGCCAGAAGGATGCTTCTATAACAATTCAGATCACATTAGTCTCCTGTTTTTAAAGTCCACCTACTGCCCTCAGAATACACTCCCAACTTCCTAACACAGCCTACAAACTTTGCATAACTTGGCCTTGTGAACCCTTCTGACTTTGGCTCTCTTCATCTGCTATAATCCGTGATCCCTGAGCCTATGGGCCTTTGCTAACGTTGTTCTTCTCTTGCACAGTCTTCCCCAATCTTTCGCTCCATCCTTTGCACATAAAAGAGGACTCTGCTTGGAATATCACCCCTTCTGGGAAGACTTCCCGTATTGATGCATGCTTACCGATCTTGATTTTCAATTGTTATTGTATTGAATGAATTGGAAATTAATAATGAATTGGAATGAGTATGTGAACCCAAAAAGAGGAACAAGAAAGTGACTAGAGCTAAAGGGCTTGCAACTTCAGTGCTGAAATCTCTGACAGATTTGGGTGATTGTCTGAAGCGGAAGTTTGCTGGAAGTTTCCAAATGCCTCAACAGAAGGTCCTCGACTAGATCAGAATATTGTTTTGGCATATGCATGCCCCAGCCTCCCTCTCAAAGATCCTGATGGGGCCATTACAAATAGTTTGAAAAAACTCTCCATGTGATTCTGATGGTCACTGGTCTAAACCATTGCAGAACGCCAGAATGTCAGAGAAGGGAGGGAAAACATCCTCATGGTTCGTACGGGGAAACCGAGGCCTTGAGTAAGACGTGACTTGCACAAAGTCTTGCCCACATTCCCTATTTCTTCACATTACTTCCAACCAATTCTACTGATTTAACTATCTGATCTATACAATCAATAGAATTCCAAACTTGGGCTAAATTTCGGTCTTCTCACTTCTGCTCTGCTGGATTAAATTGCTGCTGGAGAAAACCTACTCTGAAGGTCTCTGTTCTGTGTGAGACTTTTAACCTATATGATCACAAAGTCCAATCAAATGATATTTATGCAATCACTCAAATATTTATTGTCACCTACTAATGTATCAGTCACTGACAGGTCTCAGGGATACAGTGATGAATGACTCCTGCCCTCATGGAGCTAATGACAAAAACAGAAATTAATGCATGAATCAAATAACACGGTAATAAATAAACATAAGCTGTAATTTCTTCGAGAAAAAGAAGAGCGTTGTAGGAACTTCATTTTGTTGGGGGTAATGGAGGAAAGGTTTCTCCGAGGTCTAACTTTAAGATCTGAAAGTTAGGTAGAAATTAGCCAAGAAAAGAGCTTCGGAAAGAGTTTTTCAGGCAAGGCAACAGTGTGTAAAAATCCTGAGGATTAAATCGGAAACATTCATTTCATTCATTCCCCCTGAATATATTTACCGCATGTCAAATACTTCCGAAGCGCTGCCTAGAGTTTATTTGTATTGTCATATAAAAGCAATTTACAATTTTAATTGCTGTTGGTGTATTCAGCCGACGTCCAATTAAGATAAACTCAAAACTTCAGGCTTCCTCTAAATCGCAGCTTCAGGTTGTCACCCGTCGCCCTATGTAAAACGACTCGTCATGACGTAAGAGCCTGGCCCTCCCTCCTCCTACCGACCTAGCCCACGCGCTCAGCCAATCACAGTGTCGAGCTCTCAGCTTGACACCTCTCTCCCCCAATCGCAGGGCGCCTCCTCTTCGCCAATGACAGGCCGCCAGGAGGAAGCCCCGTCCCTCCGCGGGAATATCAATAGGGGAGCCACGGGAGGAATGGAAGCCTCGGCTCTCGCGAGGATGCTCCCGGAGCTCCCCTGTTCCCGAGGCGGGCCGTCACGTGATGCGGCCTCGCCCAATCGGCGCGCGGGCTGCAGGGGCCGCCGCGGTTCCCGCCAAATACGAGCGCGGCGGCCGCGGCAGCAGCGGTGCGGGCGGGAGGGCGAGAAGCAGCGGCCGCCTGAGCGGAGCCTGCGCCTCCGCCGCCTGAGGGGAGCTCGAGCCGCCGCCGGAGAGATGCTGGAGGAGCCGGAGTGCGGGCCGCCGGGCGCCAGGGCAGCGGCGGCAGGTCGGTTCGGGCCCGCGGTGAGGGGAAGGGGGGGCGCGGCGCGCGGCCTCTGCGGGCCGAGGCGGCGGTTGGGGGCGGACGGGCCTCCGGCCCCCGGGCACGCGCCTCCGCGCCGGGCGTTCGGGCCGTGGGGCCGTGCAATCCCGGGGAAGGGCCTTGCGACCCGGAGGGCGCGCTCCTTGACGTTATTGTTGTGGCTGCCACCATTTCTTTCCGGCGCTTTTGCGGCAGTGCGTCCTTTCAGGGCCCTGTGCGGTGACGGGTCGGTGGGGGAAACTGAGGCTTGAGGAGGCGAAGGGGCCGGCTTGGCAGGTAACCGAGTGCGTTTGGGTCCCCTGAGCAAGTTGGGCCCCGCAGTGGCCCCCTGGCCTTGTGGGGAAACTGAGGCCCGGGGTCACACGGGCCCGGGGACCCAAGGGCTGGGTCTGCGGGTCAGGGCAGGCCCAGGGAAGAGGCTGGGTGGGGAGATCGTCAGGGAGCCGGGACTCCCGGGTTCTTGGGCCTCCCGGTATGCAAGGTGACCTGTCCTCCTCCCTGTGGCTTGGGAGGGGGCTTCCTAGCAGCTAGCAGGCCCCGAAAACGTGGGAAGCGAACCAAGGAAGGCCCTGTCCCTCTCCCCTGCTTGACTCCCATTTTGTCCCCAACCCTTGGCACAATGCTTGGCACACAGTATGTGGCCGAGAAAGATGTGTTGGTGGAATGAATTAAGGGGTGGCAGGGACATCAGTTAGTCTAGTCCAGGGGTTCTCACCCTCAGCACTGTTGACATTTGGGGCCATCCTGCGCACTGTAGGGTCGCCTGGAGCAGCATACCTGGCCTCCACCCATTAGATCCCCGTAGCAACCCCTCTTGCCCAGTTGTGACAACCCAAACGTCCAGGCATTGCTAAGGGGCCCCTGGGAGGCAGAGTCACCCGCTAGTTGAGAACCACTGCTCTAATTGTTTCCAGACTTCGGGATTTCACAGAGACGTAAAATTCACGTAAATAAAGTCGGGACTGATTGTCAGAGACAGTCATTTGACCCAGTGAGGAAGTTTATTTTTTTTATATAATTTTATTTTTTTCCCCCAAAGCCCCAGTAGATAGTTGTATGTCATAGCTGCACATCCCTCTAGTTGCTGTATGTGGGACGCGGCCTCAGCGTGGCCGGAGAAGCGGTGCATCGGTGCGCGCCCGGGATCCGAACCCCGGGCCGCCAGCAGCGGAGCGCGCGCACTTAACCGCTAAGCCACGGGGCCGGCCCAGGATGTTTAATTTAAAAAGCGCCACTTGCTATGAGCATACTATCATAAAAGGGAAGAATGTTTTAAAGCCAAAGAAAAATTAGGAGGGAGGTATCTCAGAATTAAGGGCAGTGGTAAGTTTATATACCAGTGACTGTTAATTGTATGTGCACTTCTGAACAGTCCGGATCCCTCGGTGGAGTCCCTTTTTATGTCGACCTGAGGCTGTTTCTGGGCCTACGTTACTTCTCTCCCACTTGCATCAAAGCTAGTGTTTCAGCACCACACCAAAAAGATCCTTGTGGCTGTCCAAAAAATAAATTTAAGTGCCTAAAGATTGTGTATCTCTCAGTTGAGGGGGGAAAATTCATGTCTTTGCTAACTGAAAATTCGAGAATGATGTTTTGAAAGGGGTGGAAAGGAAATGTGTCTCTGGGTACCTTTCTTTTTTCTTTTTTTTTGAGGAAGATTGACCCTGTGTTAACATCTGTTGCCAGTCTTCCTCTTTTTTCTCCCCAAAGCCTCAGTACATAGTTGTGTATCATAGTTGTAGAGTTGTGGCTCTTCTATATGAGACGCCGCCTCAGCATGCCTTGATGGGTGGTGAGTAGATCCGCGCCCAGGATCCAGGAACCCCAGGCCGCCAAAGCGGAACGCGCGAACTTAACCGTTACGCCGCGGGGTCAGCCCCTGGGTACCTTTCTTATATTCCGAGCTTGGAAGGGAGAAAGGCAGTTCCTCTATGGACAGTTGAGTTTTTTAGAAAGCCCTGATCTACTTTTAAAAAATACTCACTTGTGTGTATCTTTTAAAGAAAAATATGTAGATTGCCCAAAATAACTCAACTAGATTTTTCCAAGCCAGATCTCCTAGCAGGTGTGAGCTTCTAAACTTATTCTAACCATTTAAAAATATTTATCCAAAGGTTTGATTCTATTTACAGTCATTTCTGCCTCAGCTTTGATATTATTGGGTGTTTTTCTTGAGATTTTTTTCGTGCAGGAAAACATTCTCCTTTATCATTTTTTGACAGCACTTCAGCCCCAGCCGGGCAAACTCAAAATGCTTTAAATTGTATTACCTTCATAAACTATTTTAAAAGAAAATAAACCCTATTCTAATTTTACAGATTTGGTGGCGGGAGAGGTTGGATTGGAGGAGGAAGTTTTGGGGTCATATTAATGGTGAAATGGGTAATGTGGTGCTTTCTCTCCTCTCTAGTTTTACTCCTTCCTCTTTTCATTGCTTCTGTGCTGTAGTCATTGATTTCCACCATGTGCCAATCCTGAGTGAGGTGCTCCAGGGGCAGTGTGGAGCCAGTCCCCCTGCTGTCACAGAGCTGGCGTTCTGTTGGGGGGAGACATAACACAACAGCAGAAGTTTCAGAGCAATAAGTGGCCAAGGAAAATGATACAAGAAGAAGTGACAGTGTCCAGGGCAGAATTTCTCAACCTGTCAACATCTGAGCCAGAGAATTCTCTGTCGTGGGGGCTGTCCCGTGCATCCTAGGATATGTAGCAGTCTCCCTGTCCTCTGCCCACTGGATGCGAGTAGCACCCTCCCCCCAGACATAACAACCCAAAATGTCCCTGGACATTGCCAAACGTTCCGGGGGGGGGTGTGTGACAAAATCGCCCCCACTGGACAGCCACTTTGTACAGAATAGGTGCTGCATATGTATTTGCTGTTTTGTTATTTCCAGCAGTTAATAACTCATCTTTTGACTCTCGTTCACAGCCATGGATTGCAAAGACAGACCAGCTTTACCAGTCAAGAAGTTAATACAAGGTAACTTTCTGGGAATGGGTTCAATATTCGTTCCTGATTTATATCCTTCATTGTCTTCCCAATTAGATTTTTAATTCCCCTTGAGCAGAGGCCATGTGTTGGGGTCCTCTGCAGAAGCATCCAGGGGCTGGAGGGGAGCAAGACAGTTGCACCTTACAGTCCGAAGCTGGGAAACCCATTTTATTAACTCCCGTTCCCAGGAGCAAATCCAGAGGGTGCAGCCTATACAGAGGGGTTTCTCTGCTTCAGCACTGTTGACATTTTGTCATTTCTCGTCCTAAGTACTGTAGAGAGTTCAGCAGCATCCCCAGCCTCCTCTCCCAAGTCGTGACAACCAGTAATGTCTCCAGACATTGTCAGATGTCGCCTAGTGGGCACTGGGTTGAGCCACTGTTGTACAGGAAGACAAGTGGCTCCAAATCCTTTTGTGTGAAAAGGGCGGTGCGTTGACCCTTAGGCCACATTAGTGGCTGACTGTATAAAAAACTATGGCTTCTGGGTTTTAACACTTGATTGTCTGGTTGCCCTGTAGCAGTTTGCCTTGTCCTATGACAGCTGATGGCAAGTTTGGTGTTGGCAGGAGACGTGTGAAGGACAGCAGTCTTCTGAGGTTAAAGGATTTGGGGCAAACAGGAGAACCAAGGGCATGACTGTTTTATGAGCTGATTCAGAACAGGTTTATTTGTTTAGTCTATTACATTATGAAAAGTTAATGAGATGTTTTGGCATGTAAGTAAACGTGGGCTCCTTGGGAAGTTCCCCCATCTGATTTTCCTCACTCCTGAGGTGTGGCTGTGTATCACCGAGAACCAGCCAGAAGCCCGGCAGGCCATGGGAGGATGGTTGTCTGATTGACAAGAAAAGCTAACAGCCTGGGATGCTAGGGGCAGAGAGAGATCTTTCCCCAAATAGATTTGTCTCTCTTGCTCTTCCGAACCAGATGCAGTTATCTTCAAACGGAATTTCCACCCATGATAAATGAATTTGGAATTGGAACTGGATCTTGAACAGATGAAAAAATATCTCGAAATTCTGGCAACATCCCTGCTATAAAAGCTTGTCAGTTTTTTGTTTGTTTTGAATTAGGATGTTGAAAAAGTGCAGCATGAAATGATAACCCCTTTTTAAACTTTAAAATCCTCCCCCAGCCCAGCAAGGTCGATAATGTTCCAGCATATGGATATTAAAGCCTTGATTGTGGCTCTTCACACTTTCACTAAAAAGACGGCCTCTTCTCTCCCTTTCAGCTCGTCTGCCATTCAAGCGCCTGAATCTTGTCCCAAAGGAGAAATTGGACGCCGGGTCGGAGGACACGAGAAGCTCCCAGACTGCTCCTGTGCAAAGTCAAGTCCCCGATTTAGAAACCTCTTTGGACCTCTTGGAGAGTGACTGTCATATGGGTTCTGAGATAAATTTTAGGCCAAAACTTGTCAATGGGAAGGGTCCCTTAGATTACTTTTTAAGAAGTAGAGACAAAACCAATATTGGCCAGACCACGGTCATCATTGATTTGACAGAGGACTCAAACGACCAGCCAGACAGCACTGTGGCCCACGGTGAACTAAATTCTGCAGCCCCTCCCTCTGGGGAGGCTGTAAATGGGGTCAGAGAAGAAGCCGGAGATGAGAGGGGGCTGTCCAAGGCCGGTCCGGAGGACGAGTTGGCATTTCCCGAGACCCTTTCAGACACTCCGTGCAAGACTGAGGAGGAGCGTGCTGGCTCCGGGGGCACAGGGAGCAGTGCAGACGTGCGGAAAGGCCCACCCCAAAGCTGCCCCAAGCTGACAGACGGTCCCAGAATGTGCCCTGAGAAGGACCGGGATGGCTGGAGTGAAGCCGGGGGCATCCTGTTCAAAGGGAAGGTGCCCGTGGTGGTCCTGCAGGATATCCTGGCCGAGAAGCCTCCTGGCGCCAAGTCTCCTCCCACTCCTGCCGAGCAGGGTGTGCCCTCCGAGAGTGAGATGCTGGAGCGGGGCCCCGAGGAAGACTCTGTCCCTAGCCACTCGTCCCTGAGCTCTGCCTCTCCTACCAGCTCACCTGAGGGGCAGTCGGCCCTCAAAACGCAGCGCAGCCGGCCCAGTCCCTTCCCCACCTCCACACCCATCCACAGGGTGAGTATTTCTCCTGAATGCCGGCGCGGCGGTGCTGACGGCGTTCAGAGCGCTTCGTTCCCGCCCCTCACTCCTCACCTAGGGTGCCGTGTCGCCCACAGGGCTGGTGGCCGCGTGAGTGGGGCCACAAAGAAGGTCTTGTGACTTCCGGTGCAGAATTCTCTCCCACATCGAAGCCCATGAGGGGTATTAAGTGGGTGTACATCGTGATGTGCTAGGGGCTCGGGTAATGACCAGCGTGTCGATGCCATCTAGTAGCCTCAGCCATTTGAGTGAGTAACGGATGGAAGCAGGCAACCTAACTCATGTCAGACTCTAGCTTCAGCTCCCTTCCTTCTTCCTGTTCCCGTGCAGACTGGTGGGGGTGTTGGGGGTAAAAAGTCAGTAAGCATTGGCAGAGAGACCCCAGGACAACAGGAAGAAGAAAATGGGGGCTTCCGTAGGTCAGCACCGTCACCCTTCTTAAAACTGCACCCAGAGCGACGGGAGCAAAAGGAGAAACCTTGCACCATTTTTAAGGACCCTGGAAGGGTGACTTTTGAAATGTCTGTTTCCGTTATTGGTTTCCGATCAGCAATGGCAAATGTCTCTGTTCTCACCTGTCCTTCAGGTCTTGTGGGTAAAACGGACACAAATCAGTCAAGAATCCCAAAGCGGGGGCTGGCCTCGTGGTGTAGCGGTTAAGTGCACGCGCTCCGCTGCGGCTGCCCGGGGTTCGGATCCCGGGCGCGCACCAACGCACCGCTTGTCAGGCCATACTGTGGCAGCGTCCCATATAAAGTGGAGGAAGATGGGCATGGATGTTAGCCCAGAGCCGGTCTTCCTCAGCAAAAAGAGGAGGATTGGCGGATGTTAGCTCAGGGCTGATATTCCTCACAAACCAAAAAAGAATCCCAAAGTGTGTTGAATAGTGTTCTTTGGTTTTTTTGGTTTTGTAGCACTTTTGTTTGTTTATGTTAGGTAGGTTTTTATATAAGATTGGATCCTGGGGTGGGTCATTCAGTCTCTGCTGTACCAGCTTCATTTGACCGTAAACCACCAACCTTGATCCCTTCCTGAAATTCAATCTCTAAGGGACTAGTTATTTTTCTAGATGATTCCATGGCTTATCTTTTACCCTCTGAGGAGATTAGAGAAAGGACACAATGGCTCCCTCCTTAGGTTCACAAAGTATCAGTCAAGAGTGGCGTCATCATTTTTAATCCTAAATTTCCGAGTGTGGCCGACTGGGATATACATTCTTGAAACCTCCCTCTGAGCTGTTACTCAGGCTCTCGGAATGCGAGTCTGAGTCTCTGCTGTCAGCCAGCTTGTTCTGTCCATTCAGTTGCTTGAATTCTTTGCAGAACTGCTTTGTCACATGACTCGTTACAGCCAATTAGCCTGCAGAACAGGACACGTACACGTTTCCATTCTTCTTAATAGCTTCATTTTTTAAGTTAATATTAATGCCCTTAGGCATACCTGAGACCTGGAAGTGGGAGCCCATAGTTGGGCATTGGCATGACACAGTTTAACTTCTGTCCACTGGCCCAAATGGCCATAAAACAGCTAAGCCTGTGAACCGAGTCCTCCGTTTAGGAAGTCCTGCATCTCAGATGCTAGGTCTTACTCTGAACACAGGTGCGGAGTTTTGAAATGCTCCAGAAGGCAGCGTTATCACTTGGCTTTGCAAAGAATTGACACTACAAGTGGTGAAGGCTCCAGACCGCCCCAGAGCCTGTGGCAGACAATTGCCCCAGTCGCCCACAGCATGGGAGTAGAGCCGCCTGCTGTTGGGCAACCCCACAGGTATGAGTGGAATGATCTTCAGGACCATCTGGGGCTGTGATGGCAAGGCTGCCTGGGAGCCTGGCTGGACACGGACCAGCTCCAGCCATGCACACACAGCCTCCTAGTGTATCTCCTTACCTTTCAGGAGTCTGGACTTCCTGATTTGTTTATTTGCCTGTTGGTTTCATGGTTGGTACCTCACTAACACCTTTCCCTGCCATGGGCCCGAGTGTCTCCTGACCCCTGTGACTGTGGGGAATACTTCGGTTTCTCCATTTTCCCTCTCCACCTCCTCCTCCTTTCCAGATCGTGGGCAGGAACTCATCAGAAGGTTACAGGTTGTTTCGTATGACCACATAACGTGTGTGGTTCTATTAGGCTCTGTTGGTACCGTACAATCTCTGTGTTTGGAACCCCGAGGCATTCACTGGGCTTCTGTTTTTGTGTGTGTATTTATTTATTGTTTTTCTTCCAGGGAGCTTGTTAAAATGCAGATCCTGCCATCCCTTCCCAGGGAGTCCCATGTAGTCCCCTGAGAGAGCTTTGTTGTGTTTTGAAGTACTCTGAGGGATCTAGGGAATCTCACTTTGAAAAACAATAATTTAGGAAGACCTTTTTTAGATAATCCAGGGTCTTTTGACTAGCTGAGGACTTGCTGTTTAGCATTAGAGCTTTTTACCATTTGGGGTGGAAGCATTTCCTACGTTTCTTTGCACTTAGATGAGTCGTTTACCCTGCTTTATCGATGATTCAAGATTATTATTCCATAAATGATAATATGGATACAGTTGCATTCCTGGAGTCTTTGCCTTGCCTCTGTACAAATGAGCCCAGATCGCTGGAACTTTTTCCCATATAACTTAATTAATACAAGTATTACATGCTCCATGTTTAAAAAAAAATCATTGAAACATTACAGCCCCTTTTGTGTCTTTTCTCTCCCCCAGATTGTCATCTTATAGTTCCCTGTGTGGTGTGGATGTGAGAGATCCCTTAGGAATACAGTATCGTTTTGTTTCCTTACATGAGCCGTATATTGTAAATATGTTTCTTTTTCCTTGCCGGGTGTCTTAGATATTTTTTACTTTGGGATGGGAAGATCGATGTTGTTTTAACTGCTATATTGTACACCTGTGGTGTGGATATGTGCAGTTTACAGAGTCATCTCACTGATGGATATTTCTGTTGTCTCTAATTCTCGGCCTTGACCAACAATAATTGTAGTAAGCGTCCTTCTCCCATTTCCAGGGCTGTTTTTTTGTGTGTGTGTAAGGAAGATGTGGGCTAACATCCATGCCCATCTTCCTCCCCTTTATATGGGACACCACCACAGCATGGCGTGACAAGCGGTGCATCAGTGCGCGCCTGGGATCCGAACCGGTGAAGCCCGGGCCGCTGCAGCGGAGCTCGCGCACTTAACTGCTTGTGCCACACCGGGCCGGCCCCTCCAGGGCTGTTGTTAAGCAGACTTGCAGGAATGCGCCTGGAGTTTTGCCTGCTTGTGCTCCCGTGTGTGGCCGGTCTGGTGTATCTTCCCTTGTGCCTTCTCTCCCCCACTGTTGGGTTATTAGCTGCTGCTGCTGCTGCTGGGCCTATCCACAGCCTCCTCTCCTCCCCTCATTCACTGCTGCTTCTCTGCTCCGGGCTTAGAAATGAGATCTTCTCAGGTATAAAATCAGAGTAAGTGGGCTCCAGGATTCTCCCGAATAACGTGTAGAATTTTACTGCACAGACATAGTTACGTCTGTCCTGACTACTTGGGGTAGTTGATGTGTGTTTCAGCTTCCTCCTGGGATCCTGGGTCTTGTTTTTGGCAGGTGAGTTCCAGATCGGTAACATGTATGATTTGTATCTTGAGAGAGAGTTCTATAAATACTTGGGCCAAATGTCAAGAAGATAAAATTACATAAGACCAGTAAGATCCACCCGAATGTCTAGTAAAGCAGTAGAGATACTGGTTTTAAATTAATCGTAATTGCTCTGGTCGTTGGATATCATTCAGCCGGCTTCTGGTAGTCATGTCAACTCTGTTATCGCTGGCCTCACAGCAAAGGGGAAGCATTGGAAAAGGCACTGGTTCTGCAGCTGAAATTCAACAAGTATGGACAAGACTAAATAAATGTGTTTTTCCCCCCAAATACTCTGATAGAGGAGTCTGGCAGTCACATTGGGTAATCTTTGTGTGTAATCTTTGAACGCAAAGGACCACGACATAGAGATATGGAAACTTACAGATTCTGCTGTGAGGTCCTTGACTCGGGGGGTGAAGTCCGAAGGCTTGGCAGGTGGAGCGGATCCTGGAGAGGCAGATGCTCTTTCTTATGCACTGGGTAAGGCCTCTCGGGTAACTGGCAGTTCTGTTGGCGCACGCTCTGAGAAGACGGGACTGAGCACCCGGCACTCTCGGTGGCCTTTGAGCTCCTCCCAACATGTGGCTTTCTCATAACTGTGCTCGGCCCTTTCTTTTCCTAAAGGAAAGCTTAGTCCAGAAGGACCTTGGTGTGCCCAGTAAGAGGGATATCTTGAGTTCATTCATCTGTCAGTTTTATTCTGTAAGAGGTCTTAGGGCTGAGGCTTCCCCAGGTAGAGAAATCACAGAAACAGAATTTTGTCGAGATGGCAGACCATTCCAAGAGAAATGCGCCTTTGCGCTTTTTTTGTGTGTGTGTGTGAGGAAGATTGGCCCTGGGCTAACATCTGTGCCCATCTTCCTCTACTTTATATGGGACTCTGCCACAGCATGGCCTGATGAGCAGCACGTCAGTCTGCGCCTGGGATCCAAACCCGCGAACCCCGGGCCGCTGACGTGAAGCGTATGAACTCAACCGCTATGCCACCGGGCCGGCCCCAGGCCTTCGCTTTGTCAACTGGGCTTTAGTCTCAGTTTTTGGCTGCCTCTCCAAGTCTAAAATGAGCCTGGGGAGTTCCTTCCTTCTGGCCTGAACTGTCTCTCCATTGTCCTTCAGTCTGATGGTGGGTTATCGGGATTCCGGAACTGCTCTGGAGAGAGCTTAGGCCAGAAGTCTGGCCTCCCCTGTCTTCGCCAGATGCATGTGTGTGCACTTTCATTGGGGTTTGTGACCCCGCTGCGACATTTTGGTTCTCTTGGAGGAGACTGGTCACCTGGAACGGTTTTCATTTTTCTTGTTGTGCAAAGCAGTTCTTCCAGTATGGGTCACACGTTCCCTCCTTCCTTTTCCCCGTGGACCATGGGGTACGGTGAACAGGTTAAAGTGATTGAACCAGCCCTGTTTTAAGATAATGTCTTTCATTTCAGATAACTAAGAAATTGGTCAAAGGTTCTGCCGAGAAGAACAAGATGAGACTGCAAAGAGTAAGACATTTTCCCTGAAATAGAAAATTACCCCGCTGTGCTTTTTGTGTTGAATAGTAAGCAAAGCCCTTTGCACTTCCTCTGGCCCAGTTGTCACCTCTCCCCTCTTGTTCTGACCATCATTTTGCTTCTTGCTTCATTTTACATAACTGGGCTTAGTGGATCGCGTCATTTTTAGCTTTGCTCAGTCCTAAGGTTTTGCATGTAGCCTTTTCTAAGCTTTTATTATTATTATTACTGTCTTAATAGTTGGGCATCCCACTATGGCTTAAAATTGCCTTCCAAGAACCTAGTCCCTCTCCCATAAATCCATCCGCAGGGGACTGGGATAAGTTCCACTTCTTCACACAAGCTGTAACACGTTGATCGCACCTACACTTCATGGGTGATGATTGTTTAACGGTTCTCTGCTAAGTCTTGAACTCTGTTTTCTAGAGTTTATCTCATTCTTCGTTGGAATTTCAGAGTTGGGCACCCATGATGGGTGGGGGTGGGGATGGGACTCAGAATGAAGAGATCTGACTTCCAGAAGCCCCTGTCTTCTTATCTAGCAGCGGGGAGCTGCATTTACGCTGCTGCTCTCGTCACTCACCCAGACCCTCTCCAGGTAGCCTATGTGTCAGACACAGATGAGGAGGGTACTTGGCAAGAAGCGAATGTTCAGACATGTCTGAGGGCATGCCTCTGTGGCTTTTGTTCCAATGACCAAAAGTTTCTTAGGGCAGAGGGTAGAATATTCTCTGGAGACAGGGCATAATCATACACCCAGACGGAAAGCTGAGCTGTCAGGCTCCGCACAGGTGGGAAGCCCATCCTCGGTGGGAATGGCCCTTGAAAATTACCCCGAGCTGTGTTAGTAGCTGGCCACCCCTTCCATCCGGCAGGTGAACTGTTTAATATGAACTCAAGATTATATAATAACTCAGGGCCCCAGTCCATGTCCCAGTTCTTGGAATGAGGAACTGATGTAATAAAACAAGATGTTCCCACTTCAAAGAATAGAAAAGAAACTAGCTGTTTGTTCCTGCGGCTAATGAAAAGATACTCCCATCGTAACAGAGGTTATTCTTCATCCTTTCTTCATACCTAACCTTCTTTTCAGATCCTGAGAAATGGTTTTAAAGATTGTTTTTTCTTTTATTTTTTATGTGTTCTCATTTATCCCTTACTGTTTTAAGACTTGCCCATCAGGTTCCCCGTCCTTGCCTCATCCCACTCTTTTATTTCAAAAGAAATAAAATAAACCCTATCATCTGGTATGGTTTTGGGGGAACAGGAAGAAAAATCCTTGTGTTTTAAAGGTAGGGAGGCAAAACGTGGAGGTGTTTCTGTGTCTTCTTTTACCACGCCTTTCCGTTTAAATAAATGCAGCGCGGGCCCCCTGCGTAGGCAGCCCAGAGGCCCTGATGCAATCTTTTTAAATTCAGTAGTAAGTACACTTCGTCCACGTCGAAAGACGGCGTTGTGCGTTGTGAGTTGCCTACAAGGTCCTGTGACAAGCGGCTGATGCGCCTCCGCTCGGAACAGAAGGAAGCGTAACGGGCAGCGTCACTGCTGCGTGAGGCTGCGGGCCGCCCGGCCGCTCCCGTCTCCCTTCCGTGCGCACGGGCCCTCCGCGGGGCGCGCGTGGCCGCAGCCGTGCCCCTGTCTCCCGCTGCAGGACGAGGAGCGGCTGGGCAAGCGGCTGAAGCTGCGGGCCGAGAGGGAGGAGAAGGAGAAGCTGAGAGAGGAGGCCAAGCGGGCCAAGGAGGAAGCCCGGAGGAGGAGGGAGGAGGAGAAGGAGCTGAGGGAGAAGGAGCGGCGGGAGCGGAGGGAGAAGGACGAGAGAGAGAAGGCGGAGAAGCAGCGGCTCAAGGAGGAGAGGCGCAAGGAGCGGCAGGAGGCGCTGGAGTGAGTGCCGCCCGGGGCGCCCCACGGGGCCGGCTCCCCTCCCGGGGGCAGGCGGAGCCCTGACGGGAGGGGCGGAGCGGCCCCTGCGCTGCTGCGCTCCCCGCCCCGCCCGCCCCGCGCACACTGCTCCAGACCCCACGGGGCCGGCTCCCCTCCCGGGGGCAGGCGGAGCCCTGACGGGAGGGGCGGAGCGGCCCCTGCGCTCCCCGCCCCGCCCCGCCCCGCCCCGCCCGCCCCGCGCACACTGCTCCAGACCCCACGGGGCCGGCTCCCCTCCCGGGGGCAGGCGGAGCCCTGACGGGAGGGGCGGAGCGGCCCCTGCGCTGCTGCTGCGCGCCCCGCCCCGCGCACACTGCTCCAGACCCCTCGCCGTCGGGCACGCGGGCTGGCTCTGCGCGTCGAGGGCCGGCGGCTGACGTGGAGTCGCGTGTCTCGCAGGGCTAAGCTGGAGGAGAAGAGGAAAAAGGAAGAGGAGAAACGGTTGAGAGAAGAAGAGAAGGTAGAACATTCTCCCAGAGCTCCCACACTCCAGCCTGTTGGAGAATGCTGAGCTGGCATAAAGCGGGTTTTTGCTTCCCCGCTGCCCGGTGTTCCCCAGGTCGTGGGAAGCCACGCGGCCCCCACAGGGACTGATGTGTGTGTCGGCAGGTTCTCGTCCCTTGTTCTCATGCTGGCCTGTCACGAGCCTACTGGCTCGACATCCCGGTCCTTCTGCCCACGAGAGCATCTGTGACACTTTGAGATGGCCTGGTACCCAGCTGCTGGTTGATGGGTTTTGAGAGCTAAAATCAAAATAATGCTTTCAACTTAAAAATGCTTGGGATTCAGTTCTAGGGGCCCTTGCATGTTTTAAAACACACACCGTTTCTCTTCATTTCTTCATCTTCCCCATCTTCTCTTAAATTGCAGCGCATTAAAGCAGAGAAGGCCGAAATCACGAGGTTCTTTCAGAAACCAAAGACTCCACAGGCCCCCAAGGTGAGCAGCTTCCTCCGGCTTCCCTTCTGGTGTTTGTCAGCCTCTTCCTTTGGGAAAATAAAAGAGTCTCTTCCGACCAGCTAGCTTCCCTTTCATGAAGAGGGGCCTCCGCCTGTGCAGGGAGCTCTTTCTGGAGGTGCAGTGTTTTCTCATTCACTGTGTCCTTGAAAAGGCACATTTGCTAGAGGTTGCTTCATGAGCAGTTTTGCATTAGGAGGTGTGTGGGAAAGCCTAAGAGAAGAAGACCTAGGCCTTACCCTCGAGGAATTTATGCGCCAGATGGGAGTCAAGACGAACCATAAAACAGCAGCGCAGAATTCATTGCAGAATCCCGCTTCCCCAGACCAGCATCCAGTCACCTTTGGGACCAGCATCTGCTTGCGGAGACCCCAGACCTCCCTCTCCCCCCCACCCCCCAGCTCCAGAGGTAACCCATCTCCTCCAATGCACGGGTGTCCTTCCAGATCTTTCCCTGTGCCTTTACATCCCAGCGTATATTTGTGTATTGGTATGCACATAAATCGGGATCATTCTGAATTTACGTTACTACTTTGTGTACTTACCGTGTCTTGGATTCTGGCCACGTCGGCCCATTTGGATCTACCTCATTCCCTTCCCTTGCTGCATGACTTCTCGTGATGGGGATGGTATCACAGTTTATACGTCCATTCCCCGTTGATCCCCCTCAGTGGCGCACTGAGCGTCACAGCCTCTGCGCCCGAGCCTTCCTTCATGGTGGCCACCTGCCAGCGGGCTTGCTGCTGGTCCAAGGACACGCACGTCCGCAGAATCGTGGTGATTATGGTTCTGCTGCCCTCCCAGCGGGAAATGCCGACGCATAGTCCCACAGTGGGTGCAACTGTGTGCTTCCCGCCAGCCACCAGCGTGGGTGTGACGCATTCTCTTTTCACTTTGCCAACCTGACACGTAAAAAAAAATGATGTCCCTGTTTGAACATTTGTCCTTGGCTCCTAGTACAGTTCAACATCTTTTCATGTTTGTTTGCCTTTTATTTCTTCTGTGAGTTGCCAATTCCTATTTTTTACCCAGTTTTCTACAGCATTGGCTCCTCCCTCCCCACCGGATCCCTAGGAGTTCTTCATATAGCCTGGATTTCCATTCTTGGTGATATACACTGAAAATATGTTTTCTTAGCCTGTTTCCCACCTTTAACTTTGTTTATGATGTCTTTTTGTTGCACAGAAATTTTTTGTTTTAATGTCAACATTTTTATTCTTTTATGGCAATTGGCTTTTGGTTGGAATGCCTTATGTATCCTATGGTTGTAGATACATTCTGATTTTTTTCCAGTTTTGGGGTTTTTTTTTTTTTTTAGCTTGAGTTTTGTTTCTTATGTTGAGTTCCTTCGCTGGAATTCTTTGTGCTCGTGGTATGGGGCGTGGCCCTCACTCTTTCCCCATGTGGATCCCGATGTGCCCAGCGCCCGTTCCTTAGTGAGGAGAAAAGTCTGCTGGCTCCTGGCCTGGGCTGCCTGTTGGAATCACTGGGGAGCTATAAAGAATAACGGAGCCTGGATCTTATCCCCGGGAATCCCACAGGCCAGGTCTGGGCACCGGGATTTCCACCAGTTCCCCGGATGACCCCGTCACGCAGCCAGCAGTGAGGGCTACCGGCCCCACTGGCCTTCTTATACCAGACTTCATAGACGTAGCCTGTCCTGCGCCCCACGGTGTCCTCGTGTGCTGCCAGCTTTGGGATCCGCTGACACAGACGTTCAAGATGCTGAAGGAGCTCTGAGAAGGGAACTCACATCCACCAGACCTTACAGCGGCTGGTTCTTAGGAAACAGACTCGATGTTTCGGGTCCATGTCAGGCTTCAGTGTTGGAGTCGGCTGTGTCATAGTCGTGTGTTGTAATGGGGTGGCTCTGGGTAAGCAGGTCGCTCTCCTGGGTCTCCATTTCCTCCCCTGGATCTCAGGCTTTATTGTCTTTTTATTTAAAAAAAGCCAAGTTTATGGAGGTATAATTTTACAGTAAAAGTCACCCTTTTCAGGAATACTGCTCAGTGAGTCTTAACAATACATGGGGCCCCGCGGCTAACGCTGTGATCAGATCTAGAGTTTTTCCATCAGCCCAAACGGCTGCCTTGTAGTCATCCCCTCTTTCCACCCCCAGCCCCTGGCAACCACGGTTGTCATCTCTGGCCCCATAGCTTTGCCTTTTCCAGAAACCCAGGTAAACGGCATCACACAGCCTGTAGCCTTCTGAGTGTCTTCTCTGACTCTCCGACCTGGACGAATTGGAAAAGCAGCATGCTGTGTCCAGCCGCCCACCCTTGCACTGCTGGGTGGTGTGCCGTCGCACAGGCGTGCCATCACTCTCTTCTCCGTTCCAGACCCTGGCCGGCTCCTGCGGGAAGTTTGCCCCTTTTGAAATTAAAGAACATATGGTCCTCGCCCCTCGGTGTCGGACCGCCTTTGACCAGGACCTCTGTGACCAGTTGGACCAGCTCCTCCAGCAGCAGAGTGGCGAGTTCTCCTTCCTGAAAGATCTGAAAGGGCGGCGGCCCCTCAGGTCGGGACCCACCACGGTTTCTAACCGGAACACAGACATCTGTAACAGGTCAGTGCCCCCTGGTGAGGTCGGCGCAGCTCGAGAGCCCTAGGGGGCCCACTGCTGACTCCCTGTGGCCTTGGGCCCGTCATCTCCCTCCCGGGCCTCAGCTGGACTTCAGTGCTTCATTGGACCTCTGTGCTGGCTTCCCGTGAGCCTCCGAAGCCTCCGGGGGCAGTAGCCTCGCAGGACCCCCTGCTCTGGAGTGCGGACTGCCCATCCCGGCTCCCCGACTCTCCTAGCAGGGATCCTCTTTCCCTGCCGGCCTCCGAGGAAGGCGCCTCCCTCTTCGTGCTGCCGTACTCGCCCTCCACAGCCCCACTCACGTAAACGCCGGGGGCACAGCTCGGCAGTCTGGTCTCCCTGCCCCTTGCTCTGTGTCCCTGGGTACATGCTCCTTAGCTTCCTCAGGCACAGGTGCTGCTGAATATTGCCCATGTTTGCGGCGGGTCCACGGCCGCTTCCTTGGGAAGACGGGGTGGTGAGTGAGTGCGTCGCGGGGGGCCTTCCTGAGCTGGTGTCTCACCCCGCAGCGATGTGGTGATCGTGGAGAGTGGCAAAGTGGACGGCGTTCCTGACAGGAAGAAGTTCGGCAGGATGAAGCTCCTGCAGTTTTCCGAGAATCACCGGCCAGCGTACTGGGGGACGTGGAACAAGACGACGACGGTCATCCATCCGAGGGACCCCTGGGCCCAGGACAGGGTGAGCGTGTGGGCAGACGTGCCGATGGGCCAGGCGCCTGCCCTTCCGGGTTTGCTTCTCGTTTGCCTTCTTTTACGCTGGTCTCTTGGATTCCGTAAGTATTCCAGCCTTTCTGCTCTGCCTTTTCCTTCCCACCCTGAAAAGCAACCATGACGCACCATGTCTTCGTTTTCCCAGAAGCTCCTCGACTACGAGGTGGACAGCGACGACGAGTGGGAAGAGGAGGAGCCGGGAGAGTCCCTCTCCCACAGCGAAGGGGTGAGCGCAGACCCGGACCGGTTCAGATTGCGAGCAAAAGACCGAGGCCGAGTTCACCCACAGACAGCCTTGGTTTGAGCCGCAGGGCGGTCTGAAGATTTTAGCCAGCGTCTAAGATCTGGATTTCCAACTTCTCTTAGAAAACCGTAGCTGGCTCACTGATCCTCTTGGCAGCAGTGGGTCATCCTTTTAGGGGGGCGCGCCCACTCCCTGGCTCTCCGTGGTCCCCACCGCTCTCTCTTGCCTTCCATCTGGGCGGCTCCACTGAATTATTTTCTTCTTAATCCCCTACCCCCACTGTAATATAATGGGGTTAATTAGTGGGGTTTCAGCTGATCCCCACCGTGTCCACAGGAACGACACTCGAAGTAGGAGATGGCTTTTTCTCCCTTAGGTGTTCCCAGATTAAAATTTTAAACGAAGCATATTCTGTTTCCACATATTGTGAACATACTTTTTTCCCCTTGAGGATGACGATGATGAAGTGGGAGAGGACGAAGATGAAGATGATGGTTTTTTCGTGCCCCATGGGTACCTGTCTGAGGATGAAGGAGTAACTGAGGTGAGGGGTCGACGGGGAGGTGACTGGCTCAGAAAGCTCAGTCGGGGGCCGGGCCGGTGGCTGCTGACCTGGGCCACCTGGGCGGTGACGGCGGGTCGCAGCCCGCCCCGGCCGATTCCACACCTGCCTTGCCCCTCACAGCTTCAGAGGCTCGGCTCTGCACGCAGCCCTGGTCGTTTGCGGGAATGCTGGAGCCAGAGCTTGAGTCCCGCCTGGGAGGGTGGTAGAATCTGCAGAGGGAGAAGACTCCAAGTGAGGGCAGCGGTGTGAGAAGAAAGCCTGGTCGGAGGGTGGCTGTGGTGTGTGGGTCCGGACACACACTGTTTTTCTTACATGTTTTAGCTGAAGTATAATTAACATACAACAAAACATACACATCTTAATTTTTGAGTGTGATGAGTTTTAACAATAGACTACATTTATGAAACCACCACTCGAAATGAAAGCGAGAACTTTTCCATCTCTCCATGCCCCTTTGAGTTAACCCCCTGCCACCACCAACTTTCTAAATTCTGCCAGGTGGTGGAACTTTTGGGTACGCCATTTTTGGGGTTCTGAAGGCCTGTCGGGTTGCAGCGTTTGGGTGGTGGGGAAACAGAGAAAAGTCCGACATGCCTGGGGCATGATTGTGTCTCAAAGTCAGACCTGAAGGGCGGGTGTTCCTTGTATGTTTCCGAAGGGAGCGGGTGTTTCTCGTTGCACCCGTAGCATCTCTGTCTCAGAGAGTGGTATCGGGTCCCCTGGAAGAGGCCTGGCCCTGTGGCTGAACTGGGCACGCGGTTGTGGGTTGGTGATTTGACAGCTCCAGGGTCACCTATTGACCAGAAAATCCAGAGTGGCCTTAGGAGGCTCCCTGGTGAGGTTATGAAATTACCTGTGCCTCGCCAGTCAGAGGCATCTCCAGCATCAAAAGGGGGAAAATACCGATTACCGTTCAGTCTAGAAAAGCTGTCTGCCTGTCTCACTGCCTGTAGTGTCAGAGGAGGAATGTCTAGGATGCGGTGGGGAGCCTGCAGCTGTGGTTTCCACACTGGTCCTGACTGGAATAGCTCGGCCCCCTTTCCTCTCACTGTCCCAGAGGTGGGGACTGAGAGTGCCCGGGCAGAGGGGAGCGGGGACCCCGAGTAAGCGTCTGCTCCCTATCCTGCAAGGAGTGTGCCGACCCGGAGAACCACAAGGTTCGCCAGAAACTGAAGGCCAAGGAGTGGGACGAGTTCTTAGCCAAGGGGAAGAGGTTCCGTGTGCTCCAGCCCGTGAAGATCGGCTGCATCTGGGCGAATGACAAGGATGGAGGCGCCGACCTGAAGCTGCTGCAGCAGTTCACGGCGTGCCTGCTGGAGACCGTCCCCTCCGAGGAGGAGCAGATGCCCAAGGCCTCCCGGAGAGAGAAGAGGGACCAGCAGAGTGAGTGCCGGCGTGGGAGGGGTGGGCTCCCCTGCTGCGAGGCCCAGGGGACTAGCTTAGGGGACTGGAGGGAAAATTTAGAAGTTCTTTCAACAAATAACAAGCCAGCGCCTGCCAGGCACATGTGTTCACTCTGATGTTCACGACAGCAGTATGAGGCGGCTACTTGAGCCCATTCCACCCGCGGGGACTGGCCCAGCGCCTGGCCCAAGTCCCACACGTCCCTGACTGCTCTGCCTCCTTGCTTTTCACGCCGGGGAGGACCCGAGACTCAGATCGTGAGCACGATGACCTTTACCAAGGAAAAATAGGCCCATAAAGTGAGGCACGGCAGTTAATCCCAATGAATCCTGCCTTGTGAGGCTTGGGCTTCACAGAACCCTCTGGAGCTGTTCTTGAGTCTTAAATCGATCCCTAAAAGGCCACCCCAAAGCTGACCGTGTCTCTCAACCGCAGGGACAGCTTGGGGGGCCGTGTGCCATTTATTCTGTGTCTCACGCCCACCGTGTCCCCTCTCCCCTCCAGTCTTGGCCCAGCTGCTCCCGCTGCTCCACGGGAACGTGAACGGAAGCAAAGTGATCATCCGGGAGTTCCAGGAGTGCTGCCGCCAAGGGCTGCTCAGCAAGGACGCCGGCAGTCCCGAGACCAGCTCCGCCAGCCCCCCGAGCCCCGGCTCCTCCCGCCCGCAGACCCCCACCGCCGGCGAGGACACCGCCGTCCCCTCCAAGGCCAGGCTCAAGCGGATTATTTCCGAGAACTCGGTGTACGAGAAGAGGCCCGATTTCAGGATGTGCTGGTACGTCCACCCGCAGGTGCTGAAGAGCTTTGACCAGGAGCACCTGCCCGTGCCGTGCCAGTGGAGTTACGTCACCATGGTGCCCTCGGCCACCAGGGAGGACAGTGGCAGCGCCCCCCCCACGGGGCCCGTCCAGGGGACGCCTGTCTCGCTGAAGCGGAAGTCAGGGGGCAGCATGTGCATCACCCAGTTCATGAAGAAGCGCAGACATGACGGGCAGGTGAGCGGCAGGCCCAGGAGCCCACGGCGGCCTTCGTATTTTTAATGAAGTTCGTTTTTTAGAGCAGTTCTAGATTCACAGCAAAACTGAGGCCAAAAACTTGTCCAACATTGAGGGGAAGGTGCTGAGATTTCCCATATGCCCCTTGTCCCCCCCACACACAGCCTCCCCCACTATCAGCCTCTCCCACCAGAGGGCGCATCTGTTACAGCTGAGGAACCTACAGGGACACGTCACGGTCACCCCAAGTCCGTGGTTGACGTTAGGGGTCACTCGGTCTTGTGCATTCTGTGGGTTTGGACAAATGTAGAATGATCCGTGTCCACCGTCACAGTATCACACAGACTAGTTTCACTGCCCTAAAAATCCTCCGTGGCCCACCTCTCCATCCCTCCTTCCCCTTAAACCCCTGGCAACCACTCATCTACTGTCTCCGTAGTTTTGCCTTTTCCAGAATGTCCTAGAGTTGGAATCACATACTATGTAGTCTTCAGATCAGCTTCTTTTACTTAGTGATACACATTTAAGGTTCCTCCTATAAGGTTCCTCCATGTCTCTTCACGGCGTGATTGCTCATTTCTTTTTAGCACTGAGTAATGTTCCAAGCACTGGCTTATTCTTATTTTTTTGTTTTTGCATTCATTTAACACAGTTATTAAGCACCTACTCTGTACCACACATCCTGCTAGGCCTTGTGTACACAGTGACAAGCAAAACACCATCTAACGGGAGACACAGACAGGAGTCCATCAGGCGAAATGCCGTGTCACTACAGATAGACGGTGCACCAAAGAGAAGGAACACGGAGCCGAGGGGACGTGTGCCAGGTGGGCCTGCCCGGCCCAGGAGCTGGGGCGGCCTTCTGAGACACTGGGCTCGGTCGTCTCCAGCGCTGTGTGCACGCTCAGAGGGCAGGGCCAGCGCTAGATGCCTTTGTTATGTTTGGCGTGCGTGGTTTTTCCTTACTAGAATGTGAATGTCAGTGAGTTTCTTTCCATATGTCTGCTCTTACTGGAAACCTGTTTTGCGGTGTGCGCATTGGGCCCTGGTTTTAGGCAGGCATCTCACGGAGTTACAGATTTTGAGAGACTGGATTTTAGGAGGATGAGATGAAAGCGTCGTAAGAGCTGGGTCTCCCGCTCACGTCCAGTGGCCTCTTCAGGAGGGCACTGTGGCCCGGGAGCTGCGTGCTGGAGGCTAGTGGTGGCGGAGATGGAGGGGGAGAGCCAGTGCGCGCCCGCCAGCCCCCAGCTCCCGCCCATTGCTTCTGCCATCAGTGACTGTGCGGCCGAGAACTTCAGTGGCCGTCAGGGCGGGGAGGCGGGAGAACTGCTCCTGGAATGGTGTCTTGCCTTCTCCCTGTTCCCGGAGACAGATGAGGCCTTCCATCCTTCGTAACTTACACGTCACGGCAAGGGACACCGTCAGAACGGCCCGATGTTGTCATGTCGACTGTTCCTTGTCCCTCCCCAGAGCCCCCGTCCGTGCTAGGCTGTGTGCACAGCTCTGCCCGGCCTGTGGTCGCAGCTTGCTAGCGTGGAGAGCCCACGGGCTTAGGAGTCAGGGCCCCGGACCCACCGACACTTCCCTCTCTGAAATGATGGGCTTCGTTAGATCACTTGTGTTCGAGCCTTTCCGTGATCGACGTTGTTGTTACCCAGATAGTCTTAGGGGGAACCCAAGTGTGGCTGTTCTGGTGGAAACCAGCTGCGGAGGCCCAGTTTGAAAATGGCTGGGGCTGGAGACACCCTGTGTTTGTTTCCTTATCCAGGCAGTGTGCGCAGGCCTCTCTGCTCCCCTTAGGGCTCTTCTGTGCCCGGTGTCATTTCACTGGGGTAGATGTGGGGTCTCGTGTGAGGGCACAGCTGCATCCCTGAGTTCTGCTCTGCTCTCCTTGCTCTCGGGGTGGTCGTCCTCATCCGTGTTCATGACCTGTGTTTCTCCACGTGGAAAGCGGTGGTTTCAGCCCATTGTATGTTTCCTCACATGCTGGGCACTTGACAGGGATCCCTACGTTTCATGCGTGGTGAGATGCTGTGTTATCTTACGAGCCACCAGGAAGGAGAGTGCTCCCGATTGAACTAGGCTGCCCCTCCCAGGAGACAGGTGGATGCGTGAGGAAGCGTGCGCCCGGGAATCAGTGAAGCGGGCATTTCGTCCGATGATGCACGTGTGAACAGCAGCCTGTGCGCTCGGTGCGGCCTCTGCTCCCGTTCACAGACGGGGGCCTCTTAGAGGCTCAGCAGTGTGGGGGACTCACCGAAGGCCACACCGCGAGTGAACCTCGCCCCAGGCCCAGCTCACGGCTTAACCCAGGAGTCTAGAACTGTTCTGGGCAGAAGTGTCACCCGGAGAAGCTTCAGTTGAGAGTTGTGGGCATGCTGGACCCAGTGAGTCTGATTCAGTAGGTCGGGGGACCCTCAAGTCTGCATTTTAAAAGCTCCTTCTCAGGGACTGCCATGTGAAGGACCAGGACGACAGCGTGGCCAGCACGGGGCGCATGACACGAGGGGAAGCCCTGAGCACCTGGCTTCTGGGGTGTTCTGTGGGCAGTCAGCCTCGCCACTGCTCCTCAGCGTGCTCACGGTGGGACACCTGCTCAACAGCACTTGGTCCTCTAGGGTTGTGTCGGGCCGCAGGTAACAGGGCCTCTAGTCACAGCTTAAGCCATGGGGGTTTGTCTCCAGCAACAAGAAAACCTGAGCTGCTGTAATGACGTCGTCGTCCGAGGCTAGGCTCCTCCTGCCTCCCACCCCCTCCTTCCTTAGTGTGTGGTCTGTCTTCATGGTCACGAAATGGCTGCTGTACCTCCAGCCAGTAGGACCAGGGGGCGAAGCTGCCTATTAGTCTGGAAAGGGAAGCCCTCCCCAGCAGACGTCCACCTGTTTCCGTCTGGCCAGAATGCTTTGGTACAAAGCCGCAAGAGAGGCTGCAGAAATGAGACCTTGACCCCCACCCCCACCCAACAAAATGCCCGTTCTGTTTTGGGAGGGAGGGCTGGGAGAGTAGCTTTGGGGTATGCATCGAGCAGGGCCTGCCAGCGCACAGCACCTGCACAGGGTGGGAAGCACGGGTACGACTTCCTGGAAGGCAGGCTCGGAGGGCCCGGAGCACGTGGAGTGCCTTCCCTCGCATTTTGGGAAAGCCGCTAGCTGATCCTTCTGCCCCCGTGGGGATGGGTGTTGCTAAACTCTAATGTGTCCCAATGTTTCAGACTGGGCTGGGCTTCTTTAATTTGTGAGAAGTTTAAAATCTCTTCAAGTCCAAGAGTGACGATATCTCATGGTTTACAAAGTGTTCTGCCGCCCCGCATCTGTGTGGCCCAGGGTGACTCAGCTCGGGGCCTGGGTTTTGTTTTACAATGGGGAGAGGCTCTGTTTGCCCTTTCCAGTCCAAGGCACTCTGATGGAAACCGCCCTCCCTCTCTGTGGGTGCCGAGTGCTTCTGCTCCCCACTCCCCATCTCTGCATCCACCACCTGCGTAGGGACAGCGGGATGCCGAGCTTTCCCGGTACAACAAGCTCTCAGCGCAGCGGGGCTCAGCTGTCACCCTGAATTCTCCCTTTAGAAGGCGTCAAAGCCTATCGCAAGCCCAGAGGGTTGTGGGTGGTGGTACCCCTGCAAATGTGCGCATCAAGAGAGAACCTCGTTCGTCTACACTGGCGTTTCCTGTCTGCAGGCCCAGTGGCTGGGGGGCTCTAAAGAAATCAGTTTGTTCCTTTCGCTTAACAGACGCAAATGAGCGCCCCCAAATCAGCATAAGTCAGAGCAGGGCTGTTTTGCTTTTCTCTGCCAAACAATTCTTCTGGAACAGGTAGTTGGAAGGTGCCCTTAGCGTCCCCCCAGTGGCGGCAGTGCGTCTTCCTCTGGGGGCCGGTGTTCCCGGAGGCCGGACGTGGAACCTTCAATCTGAACCCGGTTCCCAGGCCAGGAAACCAGTGTGCCTTCAGTCTTGTTGCGCTGCCGTCCCCCTTCAGGCAAACAGAGATTTTTGCAGCAGAGGAATTCTGGAAGTGTTTTGAGAACTAGCCTCCCTGTTGAAATGAGCCCGTCTCCGCCTCATCTGCTGGTTCTTTGTTCATGTACAGAGAGGGTGAGCACTCGTGTGGGTGGTGGGTGTTTGACATTGGTCCTGCCACCTTCCACAGCCTGTCTTCCCCCCTGGCGAAAGCCAGTGAAAACAGCTCAGGAATCCCGTTGGAAACGCTACCCTCAGCAGAGGCCTTCCGGCCCCACCCGCCCCCCTGCCCTCTGTCCACAGCTGCGCGATGGCATCCCCACTGGAAACTGGTCTGAGCGCAGATTCAGCGAGAGAGTTGTCAGGTGCCAGGCAGAGGGGACTGAGCCGTTGGGCAGAGAAGAAAACACTGACTGAGTTCCCAGCCATTTATTTCAAAGAATAAATTCAAAGAGAGTGCATGCTTTAGTAACTTCTCTTTCAAACCCAGAATTCTTTCTAATTCAACAACAGTTCACAGGGGACTGCCTGGTGGCACAAGCGGTTAAGTGCGCGCTCCACTGTGGCAGCCCGGGTTTCGCGGGTTTGGATCCTGGGTGCGCACTGATGCACCACTTGTCAGGCCATGCTGTGGCGGCGTCCCATATAAAGTAGAGGAGGACGGACACGGATGTTAGCCCAGGGCCAGTCTTCCTCAGCAGAAAGAGGAGGATTGGTATCGGATGTTAGCTCAAGGGCTGAGCTTCCTCACAAAATAGAAAAATAAAAATAAATAAAAAAGAAAACAAGTCACAAATCATTTTTGTAATAACGTAAGTAATGATGGTGGTAGGTTTCAGAGATCTGAGTTTCATTAGTTCGTTTGAGAGAAACCCCCAAGCTTTCCTTTGGTCGTAGGCTATCAAATAGACTCCTCAAATTTATGGTCAAAACAGGTAGAGGAGGTCAGGAGTAAGGAAGCAGGTGGCGGGAGGGGTCACACGCGGGCCCGCCCCACAGCTCCCGTGTCCCCATCTGCTGCCGCTGCTGACGACAGCCCTGCCCCCTTGTCTGTTCAGGTCGGCGCTGGGGACCTGGACGGCTTCCAGGCGGACACGGAGGAGGAGGAGGAGGAGGAAGGCGACTGCGCAATGATGGACATCTCGGATGTCGGGGGTGAGAAGGGCCCCAAACCGGCAGGAGGGGAGGGCGCCCTCTCTCTCCTGCTCGCCCCTCCTGTAGATAACGGGGGTTGAGGAAAAGCCCCCGAGAGGCACTGGGCAGGCTGGCCTGCTGGAGCGTGTGGGCAGTCGGTTCCAGTCCAGGCCCCGGGGAATCCGATTTGGTCTGAAGGCGACATTTAGGGAACCAAAGAACTGGAGCGTGGACAGGCGTGTCAGAGAGGGAGGGCCGGGGGGGTACCTGGGCACTGGTGGGGGGCATGCTCTGAGCCCAGCGTCTCCAGGGGGAACGAGGGCCGAGGTGGTGCTGGGCTCGGGGAGCCCGAGGCCCGGCCGTCCTTGACGGCGTGAGCTCTGGCCGGCCACTTGGCCATGGTGCCCCGGTTTCTCACGTTTGCCGTGGGGGCCTCCTCCCTCTCTGGAGGGTCAAGTGTCAAGCTCGCTGAGAGGTGCCACCAAAAGCACACAGGTGCGAGAGGGGCGCAAAACCTTAGTGAGGAATGGGGGCTGCCCTCCAGGTTCCCAGGTGTGAGTGCCCTTCTCTGTCCTGCCCGCGGCACACATGCTCACACACTCGCTTCAGGGGAGCCAGGGCGAGGGCTTGCGGCTGGCGGTTCTGCCGTGGGGACATCAGGACCGGACGTGTGGTAGCCATCACAGTCATAGTCAGAATAACAGGCTGACAGCTGGGTGCTGACCACATCCTGGCACTGTTCCAGAAGCTTCCGACAAGACCTGCAGTGCTGCACCTGGGGCACTGACCCATGACAGTGCTGTGAGGGAACATGGTGGGTGGAGGCTTGGGGTGGTCTCAGCTTCAGATGGGGTTCACAGAAATCCTCACTGCGGAGGTGACCTCAGAGCTGAGGCCTGAAGGAGGGGAAAGGGGCGACCAGTGGATTCTGGGGGAGAATGTTCCCGGCCAAGAGGTCAGAAGGACAAGGGCTCAGGGTGTGAGGCCCCGCAGGAAGGCCAGTGTGCTGAGGAGGGCCCAAGCGGGCTGTGAGGGAGGCCCAGGTCTGGCTCTCACTCCGGGAGCTGAGGGGGGCAGGGTCTGACAGGGCGGGAGCGCGCACAGCTGCCCAGGAGGGCGTTGGGCGTGGGGAACCAGTGACCTGAGCCCCGGCCTGGTCTGGGGCTGCAGCCGGCTAAAGCCCCCTCCCTCTCTCGCCTTGCAGAGGTCCAGGCCCCGTGTGGAACCACTTCGGGAGCTGGGGGGGCCGTGGGGATGGACACCAGCGAGAGCCCCATGCCCACCAGCACGCTCAGCCCCTCCTGAGCATCCGACCGCCCGTGTATGTATGTAGAATGGTTAGGGTTTCTCAGACGTCTCTCCGATACTTGAAAGTCCTGGTTCCTGTGTAAAGAGCACTTTGTCTCGCTTCGCAGACCTCCCCGGAGGTCTGGAAAATTTTATATAGGATGCTTGATTAGTCCTTGATATTTGTAAAAATTTCCCCCAGAGCTGCATATCAATCTGCCCTCTAATAAAGCATTATTGCCACCTGGTGACCTGCTCGGGGAAGGCCGGTCATGCCCTGGGACCCGAGTGGGTGCCGTGACGAGATGCTTGTCAATGAATTGTAGCCCACGGTGCGGCGCAGCACCTGGACCAGACGTGGATGTGTATAAACTTGCTGTCTAGCCCCCATCCGGCGTGTCTGTCATTTTCTTCCAACATTTGGTTTCTGTGAGTGTGTTCGAGTGCCTTTGGCCGAGCCCGGCGCTCTGTGCCTTGCTGTCGGGTGTCCGCTCCCCGACCCGTGGCGCCGTGGTGTTTGTATGAAGCTTTACACTTTGCACAAGCACTGTCCCGTCTCCGTTGTGAAATCCCCGGCCTCCCACTGACCTAGTTCAAGGTGAGTGCTTCTCGGCAGGTGTTAATGCTGGTCAGTCTGCCCTGCCCCTCAGGAAGGCGAGCGGGGTATATTCCCTGCTGCCAGAACCTCAATCCTGGCTTCCAGAGCCGACTGCTGGGTCAGGCCACACCTCGGGAGTGCTGACACTGAGGAGGAGCGTGGCCCCAGCCGAGGGCTCTGGAGCCCTGGTCTCCGAGGCCCTGGAGCAGCCCCGCATGGGGGCTGAGAGAGGCCCCGGGGAGGTGTCCGAGCACGAGGTGAAGGCCTGGGGGAGCTGAGATTTCGGCAGTTCACAGGCTCCATCCCACCTGGACTCCCGTCCTTCTCTGTTCCTGCTGTGTCTACGGGAGAAGAGCCAGCTGGCGGGTCAGCATGCAGAACAGTCCAGCATTGACTGGATACAGCTCAGACAGGGCAACACTACCACACCCTCGGGGCGCTCACCGTGTGGTGGCCAAGATCCTGCCAGGCTAGTCTCTCCTGCCAACACTGATCCAACCCTTCAGGGGCCCCATTCCTCCCCAGCCCCGTCTGGGTGGGGCTGACAGATGCCCCAGTTCCAGGGTGAGGGCACCGGCCCTGACCCGGCCAGGACTTGCTGCTGGAGGCGGGCTGCAGCTGTGACTGAGGACGGGCACGGGTACCACATCTGTGCCGTGACTGCCTGAACCAGTCAAGGCTCCGAAACTCATTTGAGTTGGCCACCTTACAACTTGCAGTCAACTCCTAGTAGCAGCTGTGGGACCTGAGTGACAGGCCCAGGTGGTGCTCTGTCCCCGAGATGTGGCGGTGAGGAAGGACTGGCCCAGGTCCGGCCCTGCGTGAGAACAGAGCTGTGTGGCCCAGGTGTGAGGGGCTATTTACTGGCTGGGGGTTACAAGGGATTTTTGTTTTGGAATCACACTGGGGCCCCGAGGCTTCAAGTCTGCCCATCACGCAGCTGGCAGTGGCCGGAGGACCAGCCACCACAGGCCTCCACGCAGGGGGAGTGGAGAAGGGACTGGAGCCAGTGGCCAGCAGGGGGGAGAAAAAAGGGACATTCCAGGTGAGTGGTTAAGGACATGGGCTGGGGCACCTCCCCACCGGGGCGTGACCAGGGTGCTTTGGATGCTCCGGGCCTCAGTTTCCCTGTGTGTGTGGGTTCCCTGTGACTGCCGTAACAAGTCACCACCAACTTGGTGGCTTAACACAGACTTGTTCTCATGGTTCCAGGGATCAGAAGTGTGATACGGGCCTCACTGGGTTAAAATCCAGGTATGGGCAGGGCTGGTTCCTTCTGGAAGCTCTGCGCAGAGTCCACTTCCATCCCTTTTCCAGCCTCTAGAGGTGCCTGCGTTCCTTAGCTCGCGGCCCCTTCCTCCATCTTCGAGACCTGCATCGTAGCATCTTCCTATCTCTCGTGTCTCTTCCTCCCACATACAACCCCTGTGATGACACTGGGCCCACCTGGGTAACAACCCAGGACAGCCTCCCCATCTCAAGATTCTTAATCACACGCAAAGACGTGGAAACGGGAACGTGTTCTGCTGAGCCTGGAGGCCCCGGGTCCCTGGAACGTCCTCCCTCAGCTGGGCAGTAGGGACAGCTGGTGTGGACTCCCTCCCCAGGAAAGTACGTGAGGTGAAAAGTTTGCCTGGGACGTGCGGGCTCCTGGGGGCCGACACCCGTCCGAGAGCAGCATCCACTGGCCCCACGTCCCCGGGAGCTGCGCCCAGGCCCTCTGCCAGCAGCTCTGCGGCCGCTGACCCTGCCCGCCCTGCACGGCCTGAATTCACTACCCGGACACTAGTCAACGTCCTATTTATTCAGGTTCATAATTTAGTCATTACAGAACTGGGTCCTGGCAGCCCAGCGTCTCTCTCTGCTGCTGTCAGCAGCCCCACGGGGCAGCCTCAGGCCCAGCCCCGGCCGCCCAGGCCACAGCACGTGGGGACTGGGCCCATGCCGCAGGCCCGCTCTCCTGCCCAGGGACCCATGTCTGGACAGCACGTGTCCCTGGCCAACCAGCGCCCCTCCGTGTGCTCACGGGGCTGCGGGCCGGGGCAAGCAGCTCCCAAGGGGGCTGGGACGAGGGAGCGGAGGGGGACACAGGAGCAGAGCACGAGACAGACCCATGGGGCCGAAGCCAACCCTGCTTTTATTTCACGAGAGCTTCTCGATGGCCGACAGGAGCTCAGGCTTCAAGATAGCTGAGTCGGGCTCGGCCCCCGCGGCCCTGATGTCCTCCAGCACGGCCGCGTCCCACGAGAAGGTGAGGAGGGCTGAGGGCACCTGCGGCGGGCGAGAAGCCTCAGCCTCACTCTGGCCTCTACATGACAGAGCGCACGTCTCCACGGTCAGTCCTTCAGAACCAATCGGAGCTGGGCCTCACTCGCCCAGGCCGCTCCCCACGGGGACCCGCAGTCAGCCCGTTCCCGCAGCAGGGGCCCCTCTGACCACCAGCTGGGCTCAGGGACGCCCCGGCCTGGCTGAAGCCGTGCCAGCTTGCAGGCCTCCTTCCTTCCCCGTGTCCCCGCGCTAGGGTCGGAGCGTGCTCCTGCCCGCTCTGCTGCTCCCCAGTGAGCCCGATTTCCACTCCCGACTTGGTTCTGCTCCTCCGACGACTCCAACTAACAAACGCTATGTCCCCATTTTATAGGTGGGACACAGGCACAGGGACGTTACTCACTGCAGGTCACCCTGCGAGTCAGTGCAAGGGGGGGCCTTAAACCCGGGAGCCTGGCCCCCGGTACTGGAGAGCACCGCCCTCGTCGGGAGATGGCGCCGATTCAACGAGAACCCAGAGGGCCCAGAGCCCCTCCGCCACTCACCAGCCCGCACTCGTTGAAGGCCGGGTTCTCGTCCTCCGACAGCTTCTGCCCGCCGGTGGCCAGCAGCTCGAAAGGCAGCCAGTCGCTCTGCAAGGCCTCCCGGACGAAGCCGTACAGCGCCGCCACCCGCTCCCGGGCGTAGAAGGTCCCTGCGGGGCCAGACAGTCAGCGGGCCTGGAGCTCGTGGGAGCCCCCCGGGGCGCCCCGGCCCCCCGAGCCGTCACCGTCTGAAGACGGAGCTGCGTGCTGCCTCCTGCCCCTGCCGGGGGCACGGCAAACCCGCAGCAGCTATCACCCCGCACCCAGCTCGGCTCCACCAGCACAGACGCGGCTCCTAGGCCTCGGCTCGGGACCCTTCCCCACAGCCCTGGCCCTGCCGGCACTCTGGAGGGGACAGCCCCCCGCAAGGGCACCAACCCCGGAGGAGGCAGCCCCCGCAGGGGCACCCACCCTGGAGGAGGCAGCCGTCGGGGAGGCGCACGCGCAGCAGCGTGTAGGTGTATCTGCGCAGCTCCCTCTGCTCCTCCTTCTCCCGCATGGCCTTGGTCCGCAGCACGCTCAGCCGCTCCACGGCCTCGGACCGCAGCCGCTGCTCGCGCTTGATCTCCTCGGCCGTGAGGCTGAAGAAGTCCTGGGGCAGGTCGAACTGGGAGGCCAGGGGCGACGGCCGGAAGACGCGGCGCTGGCGGGCCAGCGTGGCCCGCACGGGCTCGGCGCTCAGCAGCTGCTCCTTGTGCTGCTCCAGGCTCTGCGGCTGGGCCAGGGCGGCCGCGCTCAGCACGTAGAACTCCTCGGGGCCCTCTGCGGCGGGCACAGGCGTCACTCCACCCCGGAGCGGCCCCCCACCCCGCTCCCGGCTCCGCCAGGGCCCCTCCACCCCTCTTACCCTGATAGGGAACCGGAAGCAGCACCTTCTGGAAGCCAATGGCCTCAAAAAACTCGTGGGTCCCTTCCAGGCAATTAATGCGCTCCTGGGAGCGGAGCGGGGGTCAGCAGGGCCCTGGGGCTGCCTCAAGCCCCGCCGGCCTGGCTGCCCAGCCCGCCCCACCCGGCCCAGGGTCCCCACTCTCCGCCCGGACTCCCCCACTCTCGGAGTGCCTGCTGACCCCTGGACGGGACAAAGCCCCAAAGCGGTCTGCAGAGCTGAGCAGTAACGCGCTTGTCTAAGGAGAGGCTGCGGGCTTCCCAGCAGCCACTCACAGAGGGCGTGGGACCCCAGAGGGTCACCCACGGGGTGAGGAAGGGGGCTGAAGAGCCAGAGGACAGCGGGGGTGGGGTGGGGTCCCAAAAGTGGGAGGGTGGGCTGCGTGTGATGGTGGGGGGGGCCCAGTGGGTGCCCCGCCAGGTACACGGGTAACAGGGGCCGCGATGGTAGGACCCTGCGATTTCTCCATGGAAACCAGAAGTCTGGACTCGTGTGGAAACTCTCCCCAGTGCTGATATGTCCCAACTAATTCAAGTCAGCATACGCCGGAGGTGGGAGAGCAGACAAAATACACGCAGCGTGTGTGACCTGTGTTCACAAAGCCCTCCGTCCCCGCCCGCCACCTCGTGCGGCCTCAACCCTCACCCTGGAGGGGCCCTCCCGCGGCCCGGCTCCGGCCGCCGCTGGCCGTCTGCAGGCCAGACCGGGTCCCGTGTGACGGCGCGGGCCCGGCCCGCTGGCCTCACCTGGAACACCTTGTTCTGCAGCTTGATCTTCCGGTACCTCTCCTCCTCGGGGTGCAGGTGGATGTTGTCCAGGTACCTGCGGCGGAATCGGGGACGGAGGATGGGCCCGGGTTGGCTGCCTGCTCCTCTGCACCTCCCGCCCCCCGGGGGACAGCGCTCAGAGCCGCAGCGGGCCTCGTGGTAAGGGGAGAAGCGGCATGGTGACCGCAGGGGGGCTGCCGTCGCACCTCAGATACCCCACCGAGCCCGAGCCCCGATGCCAACAGCCTGGGCCAGCGCGGGACGCCACTGCCCACCAGGAGGCCTGCCGCTGTGCCTCCTCCTCGGTCCTGCCCCCACTGAGGGCATCAACGAACCCCAGTAGGGGGGTGAATAACGAGCCAGAATAACGGGGCACCGGAGCCAGTGGGTCCCCAGTGGGGCTCCTGGGCGACGCGGACTTCTGGGCCCCCGGCACCTGCTGAGTCAGGAGCAAGGGGCTGGACGCTGCGTCCTTCACGTCCCCTGATGATCCCTCAGGGGAGCCAGGGCTGGGAACCCCGATCCCGTGAACCCCTTCCTTTTACAAGACAGCTCAAGTGAGGCCCAGAGAGGCCAGGCCCCCGCCCCGTGGGCTCAAGCAGGGAAGGGTGGGCCCGGCCTCCCTCGCGGTGCCCTGTTCCTTCCGGGCCCCCGTGGGGCCGGCACTCACTTGGCGATGGTGTCCACGCCCAGCTTCACTTTGTCCCGGTCCTTGTTGAACGTGTGGATCTTCATGATGGAGGCGGCCACCGGGTCGGTGGCAAAGTGCTGGGGGAGGGAGGAAAGCACGGCGAAAAGCGTTCACCTCGGGGCCTGGAGGCCACCACGCAGGGGCGGCAGTCGTAACGGGACGACTGTCTCAGGCAGGCCAGTAGCGCTCAACCGAGCAAACTCAACTGCGCGCTCGGCAGAAAAAGAGGAAGGCCCTTTCGACGACCCCACGCTGGGCCTCAGCCCTGCCCTCACCCCGCGGAAGGGGACGGCGGCAGCCCAGGGGAGGCCACCTCACGGCTCCGACCAACACGGATCTCTGCTGGCCAGTCTGCAGTTTGGGTGCTGGGGGGGGACGGGGGGGCACGGACACGGGGGCAGAGAGCGCAGGGCCGCAGAGAGGGAGAGGGGCAGGGAAGCAGCAGCGAGATGGGGGCGTCCTGAGGACACGCCCGAGCCGGGCCCCGCCTCCTCGGGACCACAACCAGCCCCCAGGGAAGAGCTGCTGCTCTCAGGTGCTTCCAGGCAACCCGCGGCCACGTTTAAATCAGGACCAGGGCATAGGAGCAGACAAGGGACAAAGGAACAGAACGTCCAGAGAGGAACCAAATCCACATGAGGATTTACCCTGTGAGAAGGGGAGATGTCACAGCTGTGCCCAGAAGAGAGGTGTTTTCAATAAAAGGCAAAAAAAGTGCGGGGGGGGGGGGGGAAGTGGGTAGCTATCTGAAAAAAAGTAACACTGGTCCATGTTTCATACTCTACATAGGAGTCACTTCTAGTTGGATCAAAGCTTTAAACGTTAAACAACAAAAAGCAAAACAGAAAAGCACTCGAAAAACCATGGCAGAATTACTGTAATACCAAGTGGAGAGGCCTTTCTAAGTATGACCCAAAGCCCAAAAGCCATAAAATAAGACAAACACCTTAATTATACAGAGATCAAAAATTTCTATGTGGCAAAGTGACCCTGAGAAGAGTCAAAAATTAACCAACTGGGGAAAATTTGCAACTCATATGAGAGGCAAAAGGCTAATTTCCCTAATATGTCAAGAGTGCCTACAAATCAATAAAGACCAATCGCCCAATAGAAAAACGGCCACAGGGGCCACCCTGGTGGCGCAAGCGGTTGGGTGCACGCGTTCCGCTGCGGCGGCCCGGGGTTCGCCGGTTCGGATCCCGGGCGTGCACCGATGCACCGCTTGTCGGGCCATGCTGTGGCGGCGTCCCATATAAAGTAGAGGAAGACGGGCATGGATGTTAGCCCAGGGCCAGTCTTCCTCAGTAAAAAAAGAGGAGGGTTGGCAGATGTTAGCGCAGGGCTGATCTCCTCACAAAAAAAAAAAAAAGAAAAACGGCCACAGAATACATTCTTATATAAAAACATGGCCAACCTAACACAAAGTCAAATTAAAACTACCCTGTTCTTCTCACCTTCAATTTGGGTAGTTTGTTAACCCACAGTGGCGGTGAAGGGATGGGGAAATGGGGGCTTTCCCACACACTGCTGAAGGGAGTGTGAACGGAGATGACCCTATGGAGGTTCACCTGGTTACAACTATCTGAATCCCCACGCACGTGGCCTTTGTCCCAGCAACCCCACTTCTGGACCTGAGCCTACAGGTCGAAGTGATGTACAGACAAGAGTTTTCATCACATAACTGTTCTCACTACCAAAAAGATGGATACTTCCTAGTGCTCGTCAAGCAGGGGCTGGTTCAATAGTTATGGAACCATTTATGGTAGAGTGTTAAGCAGCTGCTAACGAGAATGCAGAACTTTCTCCAAATGGTTCAGAAAAAAAGAAAGAAGGGTGCCAGGGCAAATGGGGCAAAAATGTTAACACCCGGCAAATCTGGGTACGGTTGGCAGAATAACTGAGATATCCACGTCCTGCTCCCTGGAACCTGCGAACGCGCTGACTTACACGGCAGGGAGCGGGGAAGGGAGCAGCTGGAATGAAGGCTGCGGACCAGCAGACTTGGAATGGGAGAGGAGCCTCGAGGAGCCCACAGTAAGCATACGGGCCCCTCAAAGGGGGACAGACAGGGCCAGAGACGGCAGCCTGAGGACGGCTCGGCCCGGCGTCGCCGGCTGTGAAGCTGGAGAAGGGCGCCACAAGCCGAGGAACGCAGGCGGCCCGGGCGCTGGGAAGGGCCGGGCAACGCACTCGCCCTGCAGCCTCCAGAGGGAACCAGCCCTGCTGCCGGCCCGCCTGCAGCCCCGCGACGCCCGTGCGGCTGCTGGCCTCCAGAGCTCTAAGAACAGGCGTGCGCTGTTTGAAGCCTGCCACTGTAGACTGACTCGTGATCACGAGAGCCCCAGCCTCTGGGTAAAGGACGTGCAGCTGTTCTTGCTGTTTTCCTTGAAGTTGGAGATTATTTTCAAATACAGAGTTTTAAGGAAAAAATGACCTCGAGGTTCTGTCTGGACTGACGGAACAGCTGGCGGTGTCCGTGTCGGGCGTGAGCGGCACGTTACCCCTCAGTACAACAGAGACGAGCGGGGGAGACGCAGAGGTGAGCGCTGTGCACGCCTCTGGAACGTCTCTGACAGGGAGCGAAACCACTTGGAGCCGGGGCCTCGGGGCGGGGGGAGGCGCCTTCCCCGCCGGGCCTCCTGGAGGCGGCTCCAGCCCCTGACCCTCGGGGGTGGGGGTGGGGGTGGGGGTGGGGGTGGGGGCGCTCACCGAGAGAATGGCCTCCTTGATGCGGGCGTCCCGCTGGTCCTTCCTCAGGGCGGCCCCCGTGAGCGGGCAGGTGAAGAACACTCCGGGCGCCGCCGCGGGGGGCGAGCCTTCCTCTCTGGGTTCCGGCGCCTGGGGACGGGGTGAAGGGTCTGAGCCGGGACTGGACAGAGGCCACCCTGAGCCACGGCCCTGGGAGCCACACATCCCCAGTCCCAACGCTGTCCCTCTGCTTATCGGTGGGACACCCTGGCCCAGCGACCAAGCCCCTCGAGCCTGGTTTCTGGCCCGGAAGCTGTCTCTGCCAGGACCACCTCGGGATTCAACAAGGAACAGAGTGCGCAGCAGCCTCGGACACGAGGTGAGCGCTCCATCAGTGGCTCCTGCCGTTCCCGTCCCTCCGGTGAGGGAGGGGCGCTGGGGGAGTCGGGAGTCACGGTGCCCTGAACAGTCCCAGCCTCTCGCGGGGCCGCAGTTCCTGGGCAATCTCTAGGGTCTCTTCCATTCTAAGATTCAGTGAGACCTCGAGGGTGGAGCTGCTCGGAACACCCTTCTGCCCAGCTCTCCTTTGAAGCCCGCCTCCTTGAGGAAGGCCTCCCTGATTGCACCAGTCTCTGAGGAGCCCTCCTACGTCCCAGGAAGGCAGGAGAGGGCAGTACTGAGGGTACGGGCTTTGGAGGTGGACAGACTGGGGTTCCAGTCCCGCCCTCGCCGGATCCTAGGTGACTGACCGAGGACAGTTGGCTTCACCTCTCTGAACCTCAGTCTCCTCTTCTGACAAGTGGGAACTATGACAGCACCCACCCTCACGGGGCTACAGGGGGAACAAACGAGCTGATGGGGTCCAGGCTCACCCTCAGCACCCAGACCTGGCATCATTAGGTGCCAAGTGTGAAGGTCCCAGTCAGCACCGCACTCAACTTGCCTCCACTGCTCAAGGCGGGGCTCCCCAGCCTGCCTTCACACCCCCAGGCCAGAGGGGTCCTCTACCCACCCGGACGTCTCCTCTGTGTCCCCGCAGCCCCCCAGCACCAGGTGCTTACAGCCCAGGGCTGGCCTTGGCTGGTGATGAGGAGATGGCCAATTAGACCAACACAGGCAAGTACCGGGGGGCCCTCTGCGGGCTCCCAGCCCCCCGCCCCAGGCCACCCTTCGGGGGTCAGGGGGTCACGCTAGCACACGGACGCTTTACCACATTGGTCCCCGGGGCCTCCGTGCTCCCGCTGACGGTCACTTCAGCTCGAAGCTCCTTTCTCACTGGAGGGAAGGCAGAGAAGGGTCAGTGTGGGCCCTGCCCTGTCCCCAGGGCTGACCCCCTGAGCCCCCTCAGCCCCCCACTCAGCCTGAGAGCCAGGCCCGCCCCTCCCCGGACCCTCGTGTGAGTCCAATCCTTCCTCCAGCTCGAGGTCTGTGCCGCCCTCTGCCTGAGCCACCGCTCCACCCCCCAGGCTTCGCCTGATGACGACCCCCACCCCAGCTCCCGCCTCCCCTCCCTCAACCTCCCTGAACCCGCGCCACCCAGACCCCCTCAGACCCCTGGTGCCTTTTCACTCTGCATTCCCCCCACCACGTGTGATTTTAAAGCCCCCAAAGTCGCTGGCGTGTAATTATCTTCCTCCAGGGCCCCGCACAGGGCCTGGGACCCGTGACCAGCATGGACCGGCCCCGAGGACAGGGGGGCGTGAGGGTGGCGTGCAGAGGCCTGGCTCCGCCCCACCCCAGCCCGAGGCTGGCCGCGGCTCACCCTGGTTCCGGATGGAGTCCTGCGACGAGGGGCCCCGGGCCCGGGGCTGCTTCTGCTCGAGCCGGGCCAGCGCCGCGGCGGCCGCCATCTGTGCCTCATCAGTGGGGCCCTGGCGGGGCGGCCGGTGCGCCGGCTGGTTGGGTCTTTCTTTGGGGGCCTTCTCCCTGGGGAGACACAGAAGGAACTGTGGTGACACAGGGTCAGACAGAGGAGCTTCTGTTCCCGCCCATCGGTCAGACACGTCCCCCTTTCCCCGGAGCCGCCCACGGCCACCCCGGAAGGTGCTAACACAGAAGGAAGAGCCCCCGCAGGCAGAGGGCGGCTCTGCTCCCAGCTCTGCCCGTTTGGGCGAGTCCTGCACGGGCCTGGGCCTCAGGGTCGTCACCTGTTAAGTGGGAGTGACAGTGCCCCCCACGAGGGGGCCGTCACGGTGGAGCAGGGTGAAGTCACCCTAACGTCTCTAGGAACCCACGAGACTCAGAGGCGTCCTCCCTCTCCTCGCTCCCTGCCCTAGAGCCTCCGTCCTTACTGTCTACACCAGCCAGCCGGCGCAGCTTCATTTATTGAGCACCTACTGTGTGCCGGGCAGCGTGCTGGGAGCATACCAACAGTCCCACCAACAGTCCTCTGCCAAGGGTCTCAAGACGCCCTCTCACGAGCCCCAGAGGGTCGCCGAGGCCCAGGCAGTGCCGGGTCACAGGCAGGCCCCGGGTTACCCAGACCCGGTTCACGCGCGTCTCCACCTGGGAAACAGGCACTGCGATCACCCCACGTGATGGATGGATGGAGGGAGGGCTCCCTAACCCACACAGCACGGAACGTCCCAGCAGAAAGGGCCTTCCTCTCACCCTGGTGTGACTCCCCTAGGACCCTCTCCCAACCCCAGGAGTTGGAATCATCTGTGCTATGTCTCTAGAACCTTCTCAGAAGCCAGCCTCTCAGTCCATGGCCCTCCTGCCTGCCGCTCTGCTCAGATACACGAGCAGATCTCTTTTCTTGTCCCAAGACCCCTGGGACCTGCTTCCTGCCGATCCCTGCCCCTCTCTCCTGCCCTCCCCACAGCTGAGAACCTTGGGGGGTGAGGGGAGGACAGGCCCGTAGACCCGCCCTAGCCCCATGGGATACCTAGATCTTTCTATAAAAATGTCACCCATCCCCTTCCTGGGTCCGCTGGGGGGCCAGAGGGATCCTTCTAAAACCTAAGCCAGGGCCAGCCTGGTGGCGTAGCAGTTAGGTTCGCGCTCCACTTCAGCACGCGGGGTTCGCCGGTTCGGATCCCGGGCGTGCACCGA
>JABWHU010000634.1:13192559-13210065 GCA_014189135.1 Dicerorhinus sumatrensis harrissoni | reverse complement strand
TCTGTTTATAAATCAAGCACTGTTGTGACTCTCACTTTACAGATGAATAAACTGAGGCCCAGAGAAATAGTCACTTGCCTAATGTCACCCAGTTTTTAAGCATCAGAACTAGGACTTCAGGGCCGGCCCCCGTGGCTTAGCGGTTAAGTGCGCGCGCTCTGCTGCTGGCAGCCCGGGTTCGGATCCCGGGTGCACACCGACACACCACTTCTCCGGCCATGCTGAGGCCGAGTCCCATATACAGCAACTAGAAGGATGTGCAACTATGACATACAACTATCCACTGAGGCTTTCAGGGAAAAAAAAAAAAAAAGGAGGAGGATTGGCAATAGATGTCAGCTCAGAGCCGGTCTTCCTCTGTAAAAATAGAGGAGGATTAGCATGGATGTTAGCTCAGGGCTGATCTTCCTCACATAAAAAAAAAGAACTAGGACTTCAACCCTAGGGGGCCCATACTTTTAGTCCCTGTGATCAGTAGAATAGTGCCTCCTAAAGATGACCATGTCCCTAATCCTGAGAACCTGTGACTATGGTAACATTTGTGACAAATGGAACATCGCAGATGTGATTAAATTAAGGATCTTGAGATGGGGAGATCACCCTAGATAACGGAGCCAAGCAATGAGGGTGGCTTCTAAAAGCTGGAAAACACAAGGAAATGAATTCTCCCTAGAGCCTCCAGGGGTGCCATTCTGCCAACACCTGAATTTTAGCCCAATGAGACCTATTTCAGACTTCTGACCTCCAGAATGGTAAGAATAAATTTGCATTGTTTTAAGCCACTAAATTTGCAGTAATTTGTTATAGAAGCGATAGGAAATGAAATCAACCCCCAGGCCAAAGAATCCTAGGAACTAAGTACTGTATTTGTCACTGATTATAGGGGAGGTTGCCAAGCTTCAGACAAACTTGTCCACATCCTCACAGCGTACAGAGGTAGGATTCGAACTAGGACCACCAAGCTCCAACCACACTTCAGCGGGGGGGCTTCTCAAACCACGATGTTCACTGGAATCCCATGAGGAGCTTGTTTAAATCCAGATTCCGACGCCTCTGGTCTTGAGGGGGCTGCGATTCTGCATTTCTGACAAGCCCCTGGGGAGAATGAATGAGGCCGGAACTTGCCCTGGTCCTGAGCAAGCCCACAACAGATAAATATGCTACCCTCACAGCTCAGGTTGGGAGGCGCTCTGGGGCAAGCAGAGTCCAATACTCCGGAGTTCCAACCCCCGGTGCTATCCCTCCGCCTCAGTTTCCCCATCTATAAAGCAGGCATGAAAAATAACAAATGACCTGGGAATAAAATTAACCATGTTAAACAAATACTATATAACGGGCCCCGGTCAATGAACGTTTGTTATTATTCTACCTGGGCAAGTGCACAGGTTCTCCTGGAGAACCCTGCCCCCAGCTTCCGTCAGAGCCTGATCTTTTTCCAGTTCCTCAACACAGCTCAGCCAGGTCTGGGCAGGAAATCTCCAGCAGGCTGGTTTTCTGCACTGGCTCAGGTTCTGGGGGAGAAGTGTGCACTGAATCAGAAGGGCTTTGCTGGTGGGGACTCACAGAAGTGGCTTGACAACTCTTGGACTTGATGTACGACCTCAGGCGAGGCATGCCCCTCTCCGGGCCTCAGTTTCCCCATTTGTACCCTGGCCTAGTTCAAGTCCCTCTGTACCACCTTCCTCATTCATTGTGTGACTTCCACCCCATGCGAGGGTGACCAGGTACACCAAATAAAAATACAGGATGCCCAGTTAGACCTGAATTTCAGATAAACAACAAACACTTTAATGTTATATAATTAACAATAAATTTACAATTTTAACCATTTTTAAAGAAGAATTTGTCAGATATTTTTATTTGATGATTTTCGTTATTATGTTTTTATTGTGGCAAAATATCCATAACATAAAATTTACCATCTTAACCATTTTCAAGTGCACAGCTCAGTGGCATTATGCGCATTCACACTGTTGTGCAACCATCCCCACCATCCGTCTCCAGAACTTTCTCATCTTCCAAAACTGAAACTCTGTCCCCATGAAACACTGACTCCCTATCCCCTCCCCCGGGCCCTGGCCCCACCATCCACTTTCCGTCTCTGCGGATGTGACTCCTCTAGGGACCTCCTGTGAGTGGGTCACACAGTGTCTGTCCTTCTGTGTCTGGCTCATGTCACTGAGCATCGTGTCCTCAAGGTCCATCCATGTTGCAGGATGTGTAACAAATAATTTTTTAGTATAGGTATGTCACAAATATTGCACAGGACAAATATTGCATGGAATATACTTACACTAAAAAAATTTGTTGTATATCTGCAATTCAGATTTAACTGGGCACCCTAAATTTTATCTGCCAATTCTCCTTCCTTTTTTTTTTTTTTTTGCTGAGGAAGACTGGCCCTGGGCTAACATCCGTGCCCATCTTCCTCCACTTTATATGGGACGCCGCCACAGCATGGCTTGCCAAGCAGTGCGTTGGTGCACGCCCTGGATCTGAACAGGTGAACCCCCGGCCGCCACAGTGGAGCGCGCACACTTAACTGCTTGCGCCACCGGGCTGGCCCTATCCAACAATTCTACTTATAGACCTTCTCCCCATAGCAGCCTAAGGTAGCTTTTTTAAAAACAGCTTTATTGCTATATAATTTACATATCCTAAAATTCACCTGTTTTAAGTGTGCAATTCAATGAACTTTGTAGTATATTTACACAGTTGTACGACCATTGCCACAATCTAAATTTAGAACATTTCCAACACCCTAAAAATAAACCTCATGCTCCTTTGCAGTCACTCTGGATCCCCACCCCCAGCTCAAGGCAAATACTGATCTACTATCTGTCTCGAAAGATTTGCCTTTTTTGGACGTTCCATGAAATGTCATATGATGTTGGAATCATAGACTGTGTGACCTTTTGTCTGGCTTTTTTCACTGAGTATAATGTTTCGGAGGTTAACCCCTGTTGTAGTATGTATCAGTGCTTCGTTTCTTTTTACTGCTGAATAGTGTTCATGGTTAGGATATACCACATTTGGGTTAGCCATGTACCTGTTGATGGACATTTGGGTTATTTCCACTTTTTGGCCGTTATGAATAATGCTGCTATGACTATTAGTGTACAAGTTCCGGTGTGGACGTTTGATTGCATTTCTCTTGGGTAGATACCTATGGACGGAATTACTGCGTCATATGGTAAGTCTATGCTTAACGTCTTTTTGAGATATATTTCACATGCATAAGGATGTTTCTTCAGACTAAAGTATTATCTTTGTACTCTGTGATGAAATCTCTCATAGAAGTTTTCTCGAGAAATTAAAATGAAATTAAAACACGAGCGTCTCATTAATGTTCACAAGGCACTATGATAGATCCTCAATGGACCCCTTCATCCTTCCCTCCCTCCTGCCACTCAGTCATCCCAAGCTCTGACGTTTGCTTTTGCTGTTGCCTTCCGCCCCAAATGCCCTCCCAGCGCCCATCTCTCTGTATCAGCCAATTTCTATTCATCTTTCAAGTCTCTGGTTAAACCACCTCCTCCAGAAAGTCCTCCTGGCCCCCCAGGGTACACGAAGTTTCCCCGATTACTCAGCTCTTTCGTAAGCACTCTGGCTCATTTACTCTGAGTTCCCACCACGGGTCCTAATTACAAAGAATTCAACACTTCTTTACCCTGCTAGACATTGAGATCTTCAAAAGCGGGGTAACAGCATCTAGTGCTCCCAGTGTTTCCTATTGCCAGGCAGAGTTTCCAGCGTTTCAGGGGTGGTGAAGTCATTAAATCCCCGCGCCCCTATAAGATCCGTACCATCATGAGTTCCATTTTCCAGGTGGGGAGACCGAGGACAGAGAGATTAAGTAATTTGGCCACACAGTGCTCAATAGATTTTTCTTGAATGAATTAATATGTATATTGGGTATTTTGTGGCTCTGGCACATGATGCTCAAAACACTTTCCCTGAGTGAAGAAATAAGCGTTCTGTGCTTTTTGTGGCTGTTTACCCTATGACCCCCTCTTGGCCCGCCCCTTTCCCTAAGCCCCGCCCCTCGGGCAGGCAATGGCTCACCCTATTTTGAGTTGAACCTCTCCTCTTACGATAGCCAATGGCGGACAGCGGCTTAAGCCCCGCCTCCTGTGGTAGCCAATGCCCACTCCCTATCTTCAGGCGCTTCTCTCGTGGTAGCCAATGGCCTGCAGCTCTATATAAGACCCTCCTCCGGGGAGCGGGAGGCTATCAATAACCGCCCCTTACATTGATTGGGTCTTCTTTCCTGTGGGATCCAATGGCCGGCCTCCTACTTAAAGCCCCTCCTCCTGTGGCGTTCCATGGCCCGCCCCCTACCGAGGCCCCGCCCCCAAGGAGCCTGGCTACCCGCTTCTTCACTCCCAGAGCGAAGTTCCCTCCTCCCACCTTTCCCTTTCACCTCCCATAACCTCCGCCCCCTCCCATTAGGCCTCTGGGTCACGCCCCTTGGCTGTATCCGTTACCCAATCCCGTTAACTTGCTGTGCTCCAACCCCTCTTCTCATTCGTCCCCGCTCTCCTCTATCCCCGCACGTGGCCCTGAGCGACGGCGCCGCTCGCCCGTGACGGTTAGAGGGCGGGACTTCCGGCGGCGACCAGCCCAATAAGCACGCTCCGACCCGCTACCCCGGCCGCCGCCCCCGCCCCCTCGGCGCCCCGCTCCCGCCCCCGGCTTCGCCTCCCGCTGCCGCCGCTGCCGCCGCCACCGCCGCCGCCGCCGCCGCTTCCCGCGGCTTCGGTCTCCCGCCGCCAGCATGCCGCACGCCTTCAAACCCGGGGACTTGGTGTTCGCCAAGATGAAGGGCTATCCGCACTGGCCGGCCCGGGTGAGGCTGCGCGGGAGATGGGCCCGGCGGTGGGGGGGGTGGGGCAGTGCGGGCCTCGGGCCTGAGGGGCCCACGCTCCGGGGGTCTGGGGGGTCCCGGGCCTGAGGGACCCGCGCTCCGGGGGTCTGGGGGGGACCCGGGCCTGAGGGCCCCGCCTTCCGGGGGTCTGGGGGGCCCGGGCCTGGGGGGCCTGCGCTCCCGGGGTCTGGGGGGACCCGGGGCTGGGGGACCCGCTCTCCGGGGGCCTGGGGGCGACCCGGGCCTGGGGGACCCGCGCTCCGGGGGCCTGGGGGGGACACGGGCCTGCGGGGCCCGCGCTCCGGGGGCCTGGGGGCTCCCGGGCCTGGGAGACCCGTATGCCTGGAGGTCTGAGGGTCCCCGCCCAGGGGTACCCACGCGGGGTTCTGAGAGTCGAGGGATGGAGTTGGAGGGACCTGGGGCCTGAGGGAGCAGGGTTCAAGTTTGAGGGAGGTCGAAGGGTGTGAGGGGAGCTGAGGAATGAGATTTGAGGAGCCGGGTCAAATGGATGGGAAAGGGGTGCCCCAGACTGAAGGACTTTATTGGGGGGCCACAAGAAGCCAAGTTCCGAGAGGCCGGGGGGCTTGGGCCGTGTGTGTGGGGGGCTGGGAATGAGGGCTGCAGTAAGGGGGAAGGGTTGAGGGTCAAGGCTGAGGGGGGCCAGGGCTGGAAATAGGGCTGGGGGCTCTGCTCACAAGGTCACTGGAGCTGAGCGGACGGGATCTGAACGTGCAGGGCACCAGGGACCAAGACTTGTTTGGGGGACCCTGGGGACTGGTGCCCCGTGAAGACCCCCACCCCAACCCCCCCAGATGCTGGTGGAGGAGGCTGATTGGAGCACAGGGGGGGGGGGTTGGGGTGGAGCGGTCCTCTGTGATGCTTGAATCAGAGATGGGCCCCACAGCATAGAGGCTCAAGCCCCAGAGAAAGAGCATATAAGGGGTGGGGGTGGGGTAAGGGGAGCTGGGGTTCCCCTTTGGAGGAGCTGGGATCCCGAGGACCCAGCTGGTCCTGGGGTCCAGGTCTGAAGGGCAGGGAGTCCCAGGTCTGCAGAGAGTGCAGTTCCAGGCACTGTCTAGGGCAGGCCAGTGTGGAGGATGGACCTGGGGGTTTTTGTCACCCCAGGTCTTAGGGCTAAAGTCACCCCAGGGCTGAGGTTGGTGGAATATGCATGGTAGGATTGAAGGAATTTAGGGGGGTGGGGGTGGGAGGCCCAGGCAGCAACAGGGGGCAGTGGAAAGATGAGACCGAAGGTTGGGTTGCTGTAGAAGGAGTGAGGGAGTTGCCTGGGCGCTCCTGTGAGCTGGATGGAGAGTTCACCTCGCTCCCTACCTGTCGGACCTTCCTTCTCTCTTTCTCTCTGGGTGGAAGTGAGCAGAAGGGCATCACAGAGCTGTGGGTTTGGTGCGGAGAGGCTGCCACCAGATGCCAGGAGGGGGCTTGGGGACCACCCACCGGGCAGCCCTGAGAGCAGGACGTCTGGGATCTCAGGCTCGGAGGCGGGTCCTGGGTGGGGCCATAGCAGAAGCAACGCCTGGAAGGCTTGCGGGGCTGGTCCACAGAGTGATGGAGTTTGAGGATGCTTCTGGCAGGAGTGGGATGCTGGGGGTGGATGCCTGAGGTTCCCAGCCCAGGGTCAAGGACTCTGAAAAGTAGCCCAGAGGAGAACTGAGGAAGGAAGCTGGGTGAGGGCGGCAGGGGGGATCCCAGAGCCCCCCAGGCGTTGAAGAGGGTGGTAAGGCATTAATGGGGACCAGAAAACCCACTCTAACCTGATTTGTTCGTGCTTATTTTCTGGGGGGAGACAAGAGCAATGAAACTTTCTGGGCACTTCCCTTCCTCCCAGAGTACCAGCTTCTCCCTCTCCTGCACCCCCCTCCAGCCAGCTCTCTGAGCCCGGAACATTTCCAGGCACCTGATTGGAAGTGGAGGGGCTGCTAGCCTCCTGTGGGGAGGTGACTGACAGCTGCCGGAGCCCATGGGCCTGTAGGGAGAGGGTGGGACTTCCTGGATGCTCGGGGCCTGTCTCCTGCAGCCCACCCCCCACCCTCTGCATCCTTGGAGCTGCCAGCTGCAGCCTCTGGGAGACCGACCACCGATTACCTCTTTGCAGGAGGGGGTCCGTGGGAGGGTCCTGGGAGTTCCTAGAAGCTAAGCTTGGCCCCACCCCCTGGCTGCTCAGAGGACCATATTTGGCTTTGCTTAGGTGAGGCACCTCCTTTGGGGGCAGAGAGAGCAGCCTGGGGGGAGGGGACAGGTGTGCACGGGGGCGGGGTGCACAGAAGAATGCAGATGCCCAACTGGGAAGTGATGTGTCTTCCTAGGTTGAAGGCTCCCCTTCTCCCGGCATGCTTCCCCCCAAGTAACTTGGCTGACTTCTGGGTCAGAGGGGGAGGCTGCCCCCTGTCCCCCCACCCTCTGACCCGCCCCTCACTGCAGATTGATGACATCGCCGACGGTGCTGTGAAGCCGCCGCCCAACAAGTACCCCATCTTCTTCTTTGGTACACACGAAACGTAAGTGTCCCCAGTGGGGGCGCGGTTTTCCCACCTGCTGCCTCCCGGGCTGGCCCAGCTCACCCGGGACCGGCCCCGTGGTTCCTTTCTCCAGAGCTTTCCTGGGACCTAAGGACTTGTTTCCCTACGACAAATGTAAAGACAAGTACGGGAAGCCCAACAAGAGGAAAGGCTTCAATGAGGGACTGTGGGAGATCCAGAACAATCCCCACGCGAGCTACAGTGCCCCTCTGGTGAGTACCTGCGGGCGGAGAATGGCCGGCGCCGTGTCTGCAGAGCCCACGTCAGGGCCGGCACATGGCACATTGGGCCCCAGAGGTGGCCTTTAGCTTGTCTCTGGGACAGGGCTGCCCTCCCTCGGCATGCTGACATGGGGGCTGCGTCATTCTCTGTGAGGGGCTGTCCTGGGCACTGTGGGGTGTCAAGCAGCATCCCTGGCCCCCACCCACTCAATGCCAGGAATACCTCCAGTGTGACAACCAAACGTGTCCCCAGACATCACCCTGGGTGGGGTGGAGGGGTGCAGGATCACCCCCGGTGAGACCCACCGCTCTAGGATTAGCTGGAATTTATAACAGTGTGGTTATAGCTCTTACAAAACCTTTCGTTTTTTTACAGGAAAAAAATTTTTTCTTTCATTAACACCTTCTGCCTTCCCCCAGATTTTAGACTCGAAAAAAAACCAGAGTTAGTAGACGTGAGAGTTCTTGCTTAGGTGGGAAAAAAATGCAAAGGTCACAGAGATGACACCTCGGTGGCGAATCAGTGTCTGGAAACCTTCGGGGAGAGGAAGGAATTTAGAAAAGTGGAAGTTAAATTTGTGAAGAGCTGTGGAAGGTGGCTGAAGGATGGCAGAGGGGTGCCTCAGTCTGGGTATTTTGGGGTGAGATGCAGATGAGGGGAGCCGGGGTGGGGTTCTCCGCTCTGCTTTTAACCTCCGCTTTGGGGGTTTCTGTGGGACGCGGAGTTGCCTGGCCTCAGGGTGGGTGGGGTGAGCTCGAGGTCAGCTGGGAGGCCAAGTGAACTGACTGGGAGGGGCAGAGCTCGGCAGCTAGGGAAAGAAAAGACCCCCGCAGGTCTGCGGGCAGGGAAGCAGGAGTCGGAGAGGGTCTGGTCTGTGTGAGCGAAGGACTAAGCAGTTCTGTGGTGCCTGGTCCTGCTTGAGAATTCGGGGTCTCCGGATGGCCTGGGGGTGCCTCTGCTGTGGCTCAGTCCACCCCTCGACCCGGCAGACACCCCTGTGCGGCTGCCTGCCATGGGCCACGTGCTGTGCTAGGGACCGGGAATCCGAAATGACTCAGACACAGTTCTTCCGTCCTGGGAGCTCGTGGTCCAGAATTCGGGGTTCACTCAACAGATGTCTCTCGAGTGCCGAGGGTTTGACAGCCCCTGCTGAAGGGGCCGGGCCCACGTTTAGTGCACGGCGGTGGTGGATTAGCTCCCGTGATGCTGTGGGAGACAGAAGTTCCCCTGGTTTGATACCCGCTGTCTCTCCACGGGCTGGCGTGTCCCCAACTTGGGTCATCAGATCTGAAGGTCTCTAAGGTCGCTGAGTTTCATGAGATCCTTTTCTGGCCCCAGCTCAGGTTCTGTTTGGTTACGTCCTAAGCGTGTTACCTCCTGGTGAATCATGGCGCCATTTAATATTTATCGCACACCTCCAGCCTGCTAAGTACTGCATAGACGCCTGCCCTCAAGGAATTGAAACTCAGAAATGGTGCAACCTTGACATTAAACCAGCCTCAGACAGCCTCCCAGGTTGAGAAGCAGCTGTCAGTGTTAGGGCTTCTTGGTGCTGTTCCGTTCTCTAACCCGTCTGCACCTCCAAATGGCGAGTCGGTTTAAAATGCGGATCCCTGGGCCCCACCCCTAGAGTGGAGGTTTTCTAGTTGAGGGCTGAGGCCTGGGAACCTTGAGATGTGTGTTCCCACACGTTGTCCTAGATGCTTCTGAGGGAGCCCGTCCACAGGCAGGCACCGCCTTAGGGGTACCTGAGTCTCTTTTCATCCTTCAAGTTTGCCGTTTATTTTTACCTTTCGAGTGGGAACAGAATCATGGTCCAATCTTGAAAAGGTGTAAAAGCGCGCACAGTGGCAAGTCGGTCCTGCTTCCCGCTTGCTCTGTTTCGATTTCCTCTCAAGACAGCCACCACTACCATTTCCTTACATGTCCTCCCAGAATTCCTTATTCCTATGAAACCCTGTACAGTACAGCTTTGTTTTTTAAAGCAGGTGAGCTTTGCTTTATTCCTCCGACAATATATCTTGACAGTTGGTCCACGTCAGCACGCCGAGGACAGCCTCGTTCTTTGCGACAGCCTTAACTCAGCGGGCGCTGCCACCAAGCGTGTACGGCCGGGCCTCTTCCCGCGCCCCCTTGCCACGCTGGGAGGTGGGAAACGCTTCTCGGTGTGGTTCCGGCTGCACACACTGCCTGAGAGGGGGCTGGGCCGGTGGTGTCTTTCCATTTTACAGATGAGCAAATGAGGCCCGGTGAGTTTGCTTGATTGCCCGGAGGGCCCCCGCTGGAACCTGAGCCTTCTTAGACCTAGACCAGGGGGTTTCAACATTTGGGGCTGGATCCTTCTCTGTGGGCGGCCGTCCTGTGGGGTGTTAAGCACCATCCTTGGTCCCCACCCCACCGTGCCAGGAGCATCTCCCCCATCTTGACAGCTAGAATGTCTCTAGACATTGCCAAATGCCCGCTGAGGGACAAGTCACCCGTGGTTGAGAACCTTAGACCTAGAAGGACCCACCTAATGTCCTCATGACCTGAGAGAGGAGAGGGGCCCGTGCAAGGTCCTCACGCTGGTTAGAGCTGAGCCGGGCCTGAACCCCAGGCCCCCCCGTCTCCCAGGACAGGATTCTTTTTTTTTCTTTTTAATTGTCTTTTATTGATGTTGTAATAGTTTATAACATTGTGAGATTTTAGTCGTACGTTATTGTTTGTCAGTCACCATATAAATGCCTCCCTTCACTCCTGTGCCCACCCCCCAGCCCCTAGCCCCTGGTAACCACCCAGCAGTTCTATCTGTCTGTGTGTTAGCTTATCTTCCACATATGAGTGAGATCATGTGGTGTTTGTCTTTCTCTTTCTGGCTTATTTCGCTTAACATAATACCCTCCAGGTCCATCCATGTTGCTGCCAATGGGACGATTTTGTCTTTTTTATGGCTGAGTAGTATTCCACTGTATACATATATACACCACATCTTCATTATCCAATCATCAGTTGAGGGACACTTGGGTGGCTTCCACATCTTGGCTGTAGTGAATAATGCTGCAGTGAACATAGGGGTGCATAAGCCACTTTGGATTGTTGATTTCGGGTTCATTGGATAGGTACCCAGTAGTGGGATAGCTGGATCATAGGGCATCTCTATTTTTAGTTTTTTGAGAAATCTCCATACTGTTTTCCATAGAGGCTGCACCAGTTTGCATTCCCACCAGCTGTGGATTAGGGTTCCCGTTTTTCCACATCCTTTCCAGCATTTGTTGTTTTTTGTCTTGGTGATTAAAGCCATTCTAACAGGTGTAAGGTGATAGCTTAGTGTGGTTCTGATTTGCATTTCCCTGATGATTAGTGATGTTGAGCATCTTTTCATGTGCCTGTTGAAGGCCGAGATTCTTTTCCTTCTGGCTGGTACCAGCAGGGGAGGGGGTCTGGGGGAGGGGGAGCCTAGGGAGTAACCTCTGCATGATGGGTCTGGGCATAAGAGCCCTGCTGTGTGGACATGTAGCCCTGGGTTCGAGTCCCAGCTCTACCACCTGATCACCTTCTACCTCAGGAATCGATGTCACCTCTCTGAGCCTCGGTTTCCTCATCTGAAACAGGATGGTGGCAGTACCAGCCCCTCACAGGGGTCTTGGGAGAATCTGGAAGCAGATGGGCATCTGGCACCTAGCACAGTGACATGCCGTCAGTGCTCGGTAGGAGATGAGGGGCCAGGCTGGGTTTGCCCTTCCCTTCCCACCTCAGTCACCCTCCTGATCCGCTCCCACAGCGAGAGAAACAAGCACACATCTCGCTCACTCAGCCGGGGTCTCGGGATGGTTGGAGGTTGCCGGCTCTCGGCCTTTGTTTCCCACCTCCTCTCCGCGCCCCAGCATTTCCGTCCCCCAGACTTCGCCATGTGCATCACATTTCCCAAGACCTTTGCTGGCAGGCAGATCCCTGGGCCAACCCCAGGAGATGCAGAGTTCCCGCTTTATCCACAAGCAGAGTGTAGGGCAAGTCATGACCTTCCCCAAGACTCAGTTTCCCCAGTGGTGGAACATTCCCATTCATCCTGGGCGCCTGACCGGGCTGTCGAGGCCCAGATCGGACACAGCTGGTCAGGAGCTTGGCAGGAGCAGGGAGGGGTTTTAATAACCAGCAGCTGTGTCCAGTGGCCCAGGCTCGGAGGGCAAGGCTGACCCGGCTTGCATCCTGCTCTGTCACTTAGTCCTCTGTGGTCTTGAGCTGTCACGCCTTTTTTCTTATCTGCAGTGTGGGGACGACAGCTCCCACCCATCGCAGAGAGAGACACGATAAGTTCGGAGTCTGGTGGTTCGCACTTAACCTGTGCCAGCTCTTAGTGCCGCGGTGTTGACCCTTTCCTGCTGCAGAGGAGCCTCCCGCCAGCCATCTAGTCGCTCACCCTCCGAGCTGCTGTTTCTCCCTGTGAAACTCGGGGTGGGGGCGACCTCCCTAGTCTTGTACTTTTTAATCTTGTCACACGTTATACAGACAGGGCCCTGTCGCCGGGCCCAGAGGCCCCGGGTCGCAGTGACTCAAGGGAGATGAAGGTGATCGGTGCTGAGCAGGAGGTCCTGTCAACACCTCCTCACTTTTCTCGCCTGTGAAATAGGGCTTGTTCGAGAAGGCTGGGGTGGGCTCCACTCTCTCGGCGGGGGAAGCACAGAGTGGGCATGGAGCGACGGGCGACTCCCGTCCGCCCCTCCGCCCGGCTCCCCGCTCCTGCATCGCTGGCCCAGCCCGGCTCTGGCACCCGCATTCTCCTCCCGAGCTTCCAGTCGCTTCTGCACCTTTCCACGTCGATGTGCTGGTGGGGCCTCGCCTCAGCCTCTGTGCAGCCCCTCACGGCCCCTCTTCCTCCTCCGGTCACCCAGCTGCCCCAACTTCTGCCTCTTGTCGCTTCTCCTTCCCAGTCTCACTCCGTGCATCCCATCGGGGTGCCCAGGAGACTCCTCTCATGGACTTGCGAATCCTTTGGGTCCTCCTCGCTATTTTTTTGGCTGGGGGGCGTGTCCCGCTCCAATCCATTGACCCCGACTATAATTGCACCAAGAGAGTGTGGCTTTTTTTTTTGGTAGTGTTCCTTTTCTTAAAAAAATTGGGGTAAAATTCACATAACATAAAATTAACCATTTTAAAGCATACACTACAGTGGCTTTTAGTACATTCACAATATCGTGCGACCATCACCACTCTAATTGCAGAACATTCCATCACCCCACAAAGAAACCCCGTCCCCATTAGCCGTCACTCTCCACCCTCCTCCCCCAACCCCTGACAACCGTGAATCCACTTTCTGTCTCTGTGGATGTGCCTGTTCTGGACACTTCACATCAGTGGAATCACACTCCATGTGGCGTTTTGCGTCTGGCATCTCTCACTGAGCGTGTTTTCGAGGTTCATCCACGGTGTAGCGTGTGTCAGGGCTTCACTCCTTTTCATGGCCGAATAGTATTCCATTCTAGAGCTAACCCACCTTTTGTTTATCCATCAGTGGGTGGATATTTGCGTTGTCTCCAGAGAATGTGGCTTTTAAAAATCTCAACTTTTTTTTTTTTTAAAGTCAGTTATTTAGAGAAAAATTCTGTGAAATAACGTGGTCAGATTTATACCTGGACTCAGTTGGGCCAGCTACCTCAGGAGCTGTAGTGGCAACCCCGCTAGTGCTGGGTTATAACTGTGTGTTTGCTTGTCTGTCTCCCCATTACACTGTGAGCCCCCTGAGGGCAGGGACCCTCTCTTGCTCGTCTCCAGTCCCCAGCATGGGGCCGAGCACATAGTAGGTATCCCGTGATGTTTGTTGGATGAGTGAGCCATGGCTGAATACGACTGGGGCACATCCATTTTCCTCCCCCAAACACACAACATCCAGAACAAATTCACAAAGGGACCCAGAAAGCCTTGTGGCTTGACTGTCATCGCGCCATCTGCCTGATCCCCCAGATCCTCAATAACTCCTGCGTAATCCAGCCCCGGCCTCGCCCCATTCTTTTTTCTGCCCTTTTCTTCTGCTTCACTGCCCCAGCCACACCCATCTTGCCTGCGTACAGGGACCTTCACTCGTGCCCTTCCTGCTTTCCAGAATGCGTCTAGCCCCTACCCCTTTGCATGCTTGGCACGACTCCTCAGCTAAGATGTCACGCCCTCCGAGGGTCCCCCCACTGACCACTCACTGCAAAGTACTCCCACACTTGGCACCCACATGCCGGTGTTTTCCTTTCTGCCGTCACCACGCTGTGACGCTGATCTGTGTGAATGACTGTGGTCAGTCTCTCCCACTGGACTGGGAGCTCTGCAGGGGCAGGGACTGTGCTGGCTTCACCTCTGTGCTCACCGCCTGCCTAGCACAGCGCCTGGCAGCCAGCAGCTGCTCACAGACGGCGCCCACGTGTGTCAGCGAGCCAGCACATGGCTGGCACGGAGGAAGCGCCGTAGAAGTGTGGGCTACTCTTGTGGCCGTTCCGCTAGAGGAGGCATTTTGGGTAAAACAAACAGCAGTGCCAGGACGCTCAAGCCCCGAGCTCCTGTCCTGTGTCAGCTGCCTCCTCATAATAATGAGAAGAACAATTTTAAAAAGTAAACACTGATGGACCTCTTGCCATAGTCTGGGCCCTGTCCTGAGTTTGTCACGATCCACTTCTGTCTGATCCTCGCTTTGGCCCTATGAAGCCAAAATGGTGCCACCCCCCCGCCCCCCGGCTCAGATGTGGAAACTGAGGCACAGAGAGGCTTAAGTCCCTCACCCAAGGTTTGACCTTGAATCTGGCTGGGCTTGAATCCTAGCGCCCGGCACACGTGTCTGTCTCACCCTCCCACCTCAGCTCTCAGGGCTTCCTGGGCCTCAGTTCCCCCATTTGGAAAGCGAGGAGGCTGGACCCTGACATTTGAGACCCCGCGGTGGGTGCTGTCCTCTGGGTGGCCGCCCTGGTTGGTAAGCCCACCCGAGCCTGGTGGTGACCCGCTGTCTCGGCGCCCCACCCCCACCCCAGCCCGTGAGTTCCTCCGAAAGTGAGGCCCCCGAAGCTGACCCGGCAGGCGGGAGTGAGGACGACGAGGACCGGGGGGTCATGGCCGTCACAGCCGTGACCACAGCTGCCAGCGACAGGATGGAGAGCGACTCAGACTCAGACAAGAGTAGCGACAACAGCGCCCTCAAGCGGAAGGCATCGGCCTTGAAGGTAGGGCCGGGGCAGGCGCACCTGGCTTTTGGGGGGCCCACCTGGTCTGGGGGTGGGGGGGCCCAGCGGCACCCTGGCACTTCCTCCTGCCACCCTGAAGTCACATCCGGCAGCCTACTCACCCTTCCTTGCCTTTCTTTAATATGCTTTCTTTAAAAAATTGAGATACCATTCACATACCATGAAATTCACCCTTTTAAAGTATATAATTCAGTGGTTTTTAGTACATTCACAGAGTTGTGCAATCATCACCATAATGCCAGAACATTCTATCACCCCAAAAGAAACTCCCTTCCCATTAGGGAACTGCTCCCATTAGCAGTTACCCCCCCATCCTCCTCCCCAGCTCCTGGCAACCAAGAACCCACTTTCTGTCTGTGGATGTGCCTGTTCTGGACATTTCACATCAATGGGATCACACACCGTGTGTCCTTCTGTGTCTGGTTCTCTCACTGAGCATCATGTGTTCAGGGTCCATCCACGGTGTGGCTGTGCCAGGGCCTCACTCCTCTTCATGGCTGCATCATATTCCAGTGTGTGGATGGACACATGGTGCTTATCCATTTGTTGACGGCCATTTGGGTAGCTTCCACTTTTGGGCCATTGTAAATAATGCTGCTGTGGCCGTTCATGTACTACAAGTTTTCATGTGGACGTGTGTTTTCAGTTCTCATGCATGTATTCTCTTTCCTGCCTTTTTTCCTCCTCTGCCCTTTGCTTCTACATATTTGGGTACAGAATCGAAGGACCAGGTTCTAGCAGCAAATTCTTTGATAGAATAAGGCATTCATCTTATTACTTTGAAAAGAAATGTTTGTTTTGGGTTCCAGTTATAATGGTAAGCCATGCTCATTGTAGGTAAGTTAGAAGATGCAAAAAGCGTAAAGAAGCTGTTAAGAAATGCCCATATTTTCTGAGGGGGTTTCTGTGCCAGGGACTAGAAACGTCCTGATGTGTTTCTCTGTGATCTCGTACGTGCCTTGCACAAGGGTGTGTGTGTGTAAAGTACAGAATTGGCCATCATCCGTACAATATGTTTGTATGTTTGTATCTTGATGTTTTTCCACCTAACGTTATGAGTATTCCTTGTCGTTAAATGTTATTTTAAAATGTAGTTTTCAGTGGTTGAGAAGTAGTTTATGATGTGGGTGAATTCTAACTAATATATTACTAAGATTGTTGAGCATTTAGGTTTTCCCCCAACTTTTTATGACGTTGTTGGTATTGCTTTTTACAAGTCAATGTTTTTCTGTGTAGAGTTGTTGGAGAAGTTAAATAGAAATATGTAGAAAACAAACACAACCACCTCCATCCCACCCCTTAGACATAAACCACTATTTATAGGTCAACATCTTCAGTAATTTTGGCCAACTTTGTGTTAAACAGATATAAGTTATTATTACAACGCCTTTCACCCACTCTAGGGAAAAATGTAAAAGACCTTTTCACTCGTAACCCCCCCACACTAGCACGTCCTCGCTGTTCCTTTCCCCGATCTGGGGGGGCTGTGGTTTTCCCGTGGGGTCAGCTTTACGTTCTCTCTCCAGTTAACATTATTTTGTTGGTGTTTTTCTCTGTATCCCCGGATCTGGTCTTATTTATTTTTCTTAATGGCTCCACAGAAGACCTCCTCTTGTCAGGGTTTTATGGCAGACCCGCCACCAGCCCTTGTGGAGCGGGCTCCAGCCCAGGCACTGCCCACCCACCCGCCTGCCGAGGTCTCTTGGTTCTGGGGTTACCGGGTCTCACTGCTCAGGGCCCCTCCTGACGGCCTCTCCTTGGACCCTGGCGCGTGGACGTCAGGAGGGAGGGCCCTACCTCGGGTCATCTTAGTCCTCAGATTCCTGCCCTTTCATCTGGGTACCATGCCACATCCCAGCTTGAAACGCTTAACCTGGAGCTAGAGAATCTGATGGCTGACGGAACACAAGTGTGCGCGGGAGACAGAAATGTCCTGTAATTCCGGTGGCTTCCCCGAGTGCCTGGGCTAGGAGTCCTCCTGCTCACCGGGGTTGGGAGAGGGAAACACACAGTGCCCCTAACTCACATGCCGCCTCCCCCCTGAGCCGGGCCAGGGTCCCCCCGTCCCTTGTGCTGAGTGTGGTGAGCTGTGAAGAGTATCTCAGCGTGGCCATCTGTGAAATGGGGCCAGGCTCCAAACGCGGCCTGCACAGCCCCGCGGGTCTGGCCCCAGCCGCTCCCAGTCTCCTCCCTGACCACTGACCAGCCACTCTGGCCACTTTTCATGTCTTTGAAAATACCAAGGTGCCTTCCACCCGAGGGGCTTTGTGCTCGCTCTCTCCTCGGCCCAGAAAGCTCCTCCGTCCATTTCCCCATCCTCATCCTGCAGGCCTCCCCGCGGCCTTCTCTGACCACCCCCGAGGCGTCCCCTCGTCCTACAGGCCTCCCCGCGGCCTTCTCTGACCACCCCTGAGGGGTCCCCTCGTCCTGCAGGCCTCCCCGCGGCCTTCTCTGACCACCCCCGAGGCGTCCCCGTCACTCCCCACAGTGCCCTCTTACTGTCACAGGACTTACTCTGCTCTCGGATTCTTCCCTAACGCTTCTGTTGGTCTCTCCTGACTAGAAGGTAAGTTGCAGGAGAGTAGGGGCATCCTCTCGGCGTATCCCTGAGCGTATCTGTGCACTCGGGTGGCCATAACGGAGTATCACAGGCTGGGGCTTAACAGCAGACATGTAGTTCCTCCCGG
>JABWHU010000634.1:13157018-13169531 GCA_014189135.1 Dicerorhinus sumatrensis harrissoni | reverse complement strand
TGCCCGCAGCCTGGAATGCTTTTCAGTCTTTGCTCTTAGGTCACCTCCTCAGAGAATTCTTCCTGGATCCCTTTCTCTTATTTAAAAATATACACCCCTCCTTGTGCCCCACATACTCCCCATCTCTCTGTTTCTCATCATCTGCTAACACTAAGACAAACAATTTACTTATTTTTCTTGCTCACGGTCTGTCTCTCCTACTGTATTGTGAGGCCCTAGGGGGCGCGATTTCTCTCCGGCCTGCTCACTGCCGTGTCCCCAAGGCGGAGAACTGCCTGGCACACAGAGGCGCTCAATAGACATTGAATGAACAAAGGAATGAGTGAATGATAGCTTCCGTGGGCAGAGCGTTTACAGGATTGGGCACACCTGCCTTACTACTTTCATACCCATTTCACAGAGGAGGAAACTGAGGTTCAGAGAGGGGGAGTGGCTTGCCCACCTGGTTGTAGGCAAGGCTGGGGCTCAGCCCCACGGCCTGACCTATCCCCTGCCCCCCAAATTCCAGGACTGACCTCAACCGTTCTCTGCCCGTCGCCGCTGTCCCGTCAACCTGACTCCCCCATTGTGATCAATGGCTTAGCCTGAGCTGGTCCCTCTGCCATCATGCTCTTCCATGTGCCGTCCTGCCCGGTCTCCCCAAGCCCGACCCTCCAGGAGCCCCAGCTTGTGGGGGGAGAGAAGGCCAGGCTCCTGAGGCTGTAAGTCCAGGTAGAAAGGGCTTGGCGCCCCAAGAAGGTGGCCGTGGAGGGCAGGAGCCATCCCGCTGGGGTGCAGTCAGGGAAGGCTTCCTGGAGGAGGCGGTGAGGAGGGATGAGATGTGTTTGAGAGATGGTTGGGAAGGGCATTGCAGGCACAGCCTGAGCAAAGGCCCTGGGGTGGGGGAACGTGCCCAGTTCAGTGGGAATGCAGCAGTGTCTGTGTAGGGCCCACGGATGAAACCACAGTCCTGGGGTGAGGACTTGGACGTTTGGTGTGAGGGCGACAGGGAGCCACGGAGGTTCCTGAGCAGGGGCAGGGAAGTGAATTGGCCGGTTGGAAGCAGTCGGGGCTCCCCGAGCCGCCCCTGGGCCGGGTCCCAGGGAAGCCAGGGGCCACCCTGACCTCACTGCAGTGGATTGTGGTTTCCCAACACCCCGCCCGGCCACACGGGAGCTGAGGGCAGCCGAGAACGAGGTCAGAGGACGGGAGAGCCCCCACGAGACTGGCCCGTGGCGCTTGGCCTCCTCCTGTCTCCCCCATGCTGACGGGTGCGGCTGGAGGACCACAGCGGGCCAGGGAGGTGGGCACAAAAGGGGGACTACACGGTCCGACTTCCTCCTTCTCCTGCTCCTGTGTCTCAATTCATTTATACTGAAGTGTGAAAGGCTTCCATTCCGTCTGAATGCTTAGCCCAGCCGAGCTGGGTGCTCACGGCGGCACTCCGGGCGGCCGACCAGCTGGTCAGGGAGGCCTGGCTCCTTTCAAATATGGAACCCGGGCTTGTGCCATGCAGACACGCACCCCTGAGGCCCCCACCCCAGCGGGAACAGAGGCCACAGGCCCTTAGATGACATGAGGCGCCTTTATTCTGGAGAACAACCCCAAACGGCCAAGCCAGTGGGCGTGGCAGGCCCAGCGGGTGCGGCCGGGCATCTGGGGGGGCCCCCTCGGTCCGGGACGTACGAGCTGGGGGAGGGGGGCGCTCACTTTTCAAAGGTGCACAAACGTGTGCTTCTCTGGGGGGTGTCGACCCGCTCCTTGCGGTGGGGGATCGGGGCCACGGACAGATGAACCCAGCTTGGGGCCGGTCGGACGTGAGTTGGGGTTCAAGTCCCCGCAGTCCAAGGGAAGGATTGGGGGAGGGCGTGACATGAAGCTCGGCCCGGGCCGAGGCCAGTCGCGGCGTCGGTGGTAGTGCTCATGAGTGGCCACCAGGGGGCAGCAGGCATCTCGGGGTGCAGGGCGGCCCCCGCGGCCCCGCCGGCTCAGAAGTCCAGCTCGGGCATCAGCGCGTGCCGGGGGCGGCTGGGGGCCTCGGGCTCCTCCTCGGGAACGCCCCCCGGGAGGCCCGGCGCGTCGCCGTGCTGCGCCCGCCAGGCGCGCTGCTGCGCCGGCCGGTCCAGGCGCGCCCAGCGGGGTTCGGGGCCCCCCACGACCTCGTCCACCAGGGCCTCGAGGTCGGGCGGCGGCGCGGGCCGCTCCACGAGGACGGGCGCGAAGGGCCCGACCAGCCAGGGCAGCGGCGCGGCGCGCAGCACCAGCTCCAGCAGCTCGTCCACGCAGGCGCGCGCCCGGGCCACGCGGCCCCGGGGCGGGCCCTGCACGCTGCTCGCCGGGGCGTCCACCGTGCCCTGCAGCTCGCGCAGCAGCCTGCGGGACAGCGCCAGCGTCTCCAGCTCCTCCTGGGGGCGGGGGCTCAGTGTCCCGGAAGAGGCACCGAAACCCTCGCCCTGCCTCAGTTTCCCCAGGACACTCAACGGGACCGTGGCTCTGCCTCAGTTTCCCCAGGGCACTCAACGGGACCATTGCCCTGCCTCAGTTTCCCCAGGGCACACAATGGGACTGTGGCTTTGCCTCAATTTCCCTGTGGACACACAGTGAGACCAAGCCCTACCTCAGTTTCCCCATGGACACCCAGAGGGACCACTGCTCTGCCTCAGTTTCCCCATAGACACCCAGAGAGACCACTGCCCTGCCTCAGTTTCCCCATGGACGCCCAGAGGGACCACTGCCCTGCCTCAGTTTCCCCATGGACGCCCAGAGGGACCACTGCTCTGCCTCAGTTTCCCCATGGATGCCCAGAGGGATCACTGCCCTGCCTCAGTTTCCATCATGGACACAGGACAGAGCCATGAACCTGCCTCAGTTTCCCCTGTGGACACCCAACAGTATCATTGACTTGCCTTGGTTTCCCCATGGACACCCAATAGGACTGTCTCCCTGCCTCAGTTTCCCCATGGACGCCCCAACCAGCTGACCTCAGCAGTTGGCTCGCGACAGCTGGAGCCAGCCCCTGGCAACCCTGGGGGGATCTAGAACCTTCCCCACCCCTGCCACCCCCTCCCTGCCGTCCCACCTGGCTGCGGCGGCGCAGGCAGCCGTTCTCCGGGGGGCGCTGGCTCCAGTCCTCCCACAGCTCGTGCACCTTCCCGGGGCAGGCGGGGGCGGTGGGGGTCGCCCTGCACTGCATGAGGTCAATCTGTGGGGACGGGGCGGTGGGCGTCAGAGCTGGGGGGTCTGGGGGTTCACGGAGCCAGGACCCACCCTCCCACCCTGGCCTGGATCCGACCTCAATAAGCATTTAGGGAGCACCGCCTGTGTACAAGCTTCTGCACCTGCAGACCCAGCCTGGTTGCCTGCCCATTGTCTCCCGTCCTTGGCCAGACATTAGGGTCCCCCTGACGCTCAGACCCACGGCCAGGCCTTTGCCCATGCTGGTGCCTCTGCTGGCTACACTGTTCCCTCCACCCATCCTCTGGCCTGGTTCACTCCAGTGCCAGTCTCAGTGTAGACATCGGCTCCTCCAGGAAGCACTCCCTCCTCCCCTCCTGCCTGGGCAGATCCCTCCTCTGGGTCCCACAGCACCTGGCGTGTCCCTGTCATGACTCTGATCACCCTACTGGACTGTGAGTGTCCTGAGGGGGCCTCTGTGCCTTCAGAGCCCAGGACGGGGCAGGTATTAGAAGATGAACAGAAATAAGTTATGATCCAGCCACACAATGGAATATTACACAGTCATGAAAAGGAAAGAGGTTCTGACACCTGCTCCAACGTGGATGGACCTTGAGGACATGACACTCAGTGACACGAGCCAGACACAGAAGGACAGACACTGTGTGATCCCCTCACAGGAGGCCCCTAGAGGAGTCACATCCACAGAGACAGAAAGTAGATGGTGGGGCCAGGGGCTGGGGGAGGGGAGGAGGAGTCATTGTTTCATGAGGACAGAGTCTCAGTTTGGGAAGATGGAAAGTTCTGGAGACGGATGGTGGGGATGGCTGCACAAGCATGTGAATGTGCTTCATGCCACTGAGCTGTGCACTTAAAATGGTTTGTGTTATGTATATTTCACCACACACACACAAAAAATGGATATTAGACAACACAGCGTTGGTGCTGTGTGCCATTGTGTGCAAAGCACACAACCTAGTGCCAGGCGCTCAGTCGATCCACTGAACGAGCATTTATTGAGCTCTTCTTGCGTGATGGGTGCTCTGCTGGGTGCTGGGAGTGGACCGGTGAATGGGCCAGCCAGTGCCTGGAACAGAGCTTGGCATGCAGTAGGCACTCAGTAAATGTTTGTTAAATGATGGAGCAGGGCGGGTCCCTGCCCTCACAGAGCTATCCGTCTGGGGGATGCAACAAACACGTAAGTGAAGAAGCAGATCACATGAGTTCTAGGAGCAAGATGCCCTAAGAAGGGAAATTAAGTGTGCCAGGCAGAGGGCACAGCCCGTGCAAAGGTTCTGGGGCAGGATGGGCCTGGCGTGTGGGAGGAACAGCGAGGAGCCCGTGTGGCTGGAGCAGAGGGAGGAGGGAGGGCGGGGAGGGGACGGGGCAGGTCATGTGGGGCCTGGGGGGCCACAGGGAGGATGTGGGCTTCTCCCTCGAGGGAGGGGGAGCCCTGGAGGGCTGTGGGCAGAGGAGGGGGCCCCGACTCAGGGCTCGCAGGCGCCCTCTGGTGGGGGCTGCGGGGAGGACGGACTGTGTGTGGAGGAGATGTGGGCGGGGAGGAGAGGAGGGGAGTGGGGCATACCCGGCTCTGCCTCCCCCTTCAGGCCATGCACGCTCACAGGCCTGCATGCCGGGCAGGCAGGGGGCTCTCACCAGCTCCAGGGTCTCCTGCAGCTGAGCCAGCGTGTCCTGGGCGTCGTGCTTCTGCTGCCTCAGTTTCCCCAGAGAGTGCTCGTAGGCCACGTGGCAGAGCCGCGCCGACAGCGAGCCCAGGCGCACGAAGTAGCCCTGGTGTTTCCTCTGCTTTTCCACTGAGCCCACGTCCCGGCTCTCGGCCTCGGCTGCCAGCGCCGCTGGACAACAGGACGGGCATGGGGGTGTCGGTACGGCCACCCCCTCCTCGTCGGCTCCCCCTCCTTCCAGTCGACCAGCCCATGGGCTCCCAAATTTAGTTTCCCTTTAGAAACATCGGCTCAGCTAACCTTCCACAAACCCTACAATGTGGGCGCTGTTATCAGCCCATTTTACAGATGGGGTAAACTGAGGCAAATAGCGGCAAAGACCCACAGCAAGCAAGAGGCCGACCTGGATTCGAACCCAGGCGCCCTGTCTCTGGACTATTCTTAGCCACTCTACAAACCGCCTCTTAGAGAATGCATCACAAGTGCCCGGCACACAGTAGGCGCTCCATAAATGCCCCACAGCCCTCCTGCTGATCTGCCGTGTGGCCTTTGGCGAGTCCCGGACCTCTCTGATCTGTACCCTCCGGGGACGGGGACCAGGCAGGCGGATGCAGGGGCGGGGAGGCGAGGGCGCCGGCCTCACCCAGCTCCTCCTCGGTCATGGGCAGGAAGTGGTCCACCAGCTCCTCCGACTTGCCCAGCACGACGTCCACGGCGTGGCTCACGGAGCGCGTCAGCTCCACGCTCCAGCGGCGGCCCTGCCGGGCCAGGCCCACCACGCCCGTCACGCCGCTGGCCACCGCGTCCTTGGCTGAGGTCACCACCTGGCAGGATGGCCGTTGGTCTCTGGGTCCCTTCTCTGGGTCCCCTAGCTCCCCGGGGCTGGATCCCGGGCCCCTTCCTGGCTCTGCGCCTCAGTTTCTCCTCGCCCTCACCTCCTGGCACATATTAAGTGCTCAATAAATGTGGGTGCCGATTATTTTAATCTGGCTGGTGGCTTCTGAGTTGACAAAAGCTGGTCCAGACGCCCAGGCCGGGTCGGGGACGAGGCGGCCTCTTCCCTCCCGCTGCCCCCCGCAGGTCCCCACAGTCAGGTCCCGCCGGTACCGTCTCCGAAGGCTGCTGGAGAAAAGGCAGCTTCTCCTCCAGTCTGTCCAGGCCCCTGCAGGCGAGGTCATTCACGGTGGCCACTGGAGAGAGAGAGAGGCAGGGGTGAGAATCGGGGAGACGTCGAGAGAAGTAGGGACACAACGAGGGTTATAGAGGGAGGGGGTGCTGGAGAGAGAGGCAGAGGGAAAAGAGGGAGACAGAGAGAGAGGGAGGCCCAGACCACAGCGGGGACCCTGCTGGCCCCTGGGAGGGGCTGGGGACCCTGAGGGTGAGGGTGGGCCACCAGGCAGGGCCCCGCCTCCTGTGCCCTCCCCGCCTCTGCCCTGCCACCCGGCTGCTGCCAGCACCAAGGTGACTCCGCACCCGTGCCCGGCTCAGATGGCCCAGCGAGCAGGCTCAAGGTCACGCAAGCCGGCTGAGAGGCTGGGGGGGCTCTGGGCTGGGACCCCTGAGCTGGCCACGGGTCCAGGGAGATGTGAGCTCAGGGACAGAGGGGCAGACGGGGGAGGGAGGCTGGACCGGCGAAGAGCCCCCAGGCGTGTCAGGCCAGCCACCAAACTCCAGAGGGACATAATGAGAGAGAGGGGAGGATGGCACGGGCGCGTGGGGGACAGGCAGACCCAAGGCGCGCAGACTGGGAAGACGCCCCGCGCGGGGGGCCCGCCGGGCATGTGGCGCGCGTGGAGCAGGGGAGGCCGGGGCGCGGCGGCCACTCACGCTGCGGCTGCAGGCGGCTGAGCAGCGGCTGGGCGTGGTCCAGGGCCCGGGCGGCCAGGCGGCAGGCGCAGCCCAGCAGTGGGTGCCTGTCCTTGGCCGCGCTGTAGGCGTCGCACACGGCGGTGCACGTGGCCTCCACCAGCGGCAGGGCCACCACGCGCCGCACCACGCTCTGCGGGAAGGGGCGGCGTCAGAGGGGCCCGGGGGGTGGAGGGGCTCGGCCACATGCTAGCCCAGGACGAGGGGGGAGAGGGGTCCAGAATGCCCCCCGAGGGAGGCGCTGGAAGCAAGGACGGAGGCGGGCGGGGGTCCACCCTTCCCCGTGCCCCTCACCTGCTGGTCCTGCTCCCACGGGCTGGGTCTGGGGGCCTCAGCCGCCTCATCTTCTGACGTGCCTGCTGCCAACGGGGTCACCCTGGGGGGCAGGACAGAGTGAGGGGGGCCCCTGCATGCCACCCTTCCCGGTTCCCGGGTTCTGTCTGGCTGGGCTCTGTGACCTGGCCAAGCCTCTTTCCCTCTTGGGGCCTCAGTTTCCTCATCAGCAAAATGAGGCAATGATAGATAATACCTACCTCGGAGCGGGTTGAGGGGCACGGACATGCATGCACAGGGCTCTGCACACAGTAGGTGCACACTAGAGAGCGTCTGGCAAGGTGGGGGCACTGTCGTGATTCAAACCCTGGGCTCTGTGGAGAGAAAGACCTGGGTTCGAATCCTGCTGTGTGACTTTGGGCAAGTGCCTTTACCTCTCTGGGCTGTTTCCTCTTCTGCAAAGTGCAGGAGGTCCCAGCCGCCCCTGCCCCAGACAGAACCGCACAAGCAGCCCCCTGCGGGGGTGCAGGTGGTAGCTGCGCAATCCCCATACACCCATAGCCCGTTTAACAGGCAGGGAAACTGAGGCACGCTGCGGGTCCAGGCTGGGCCCAAGGTCACTCAGCTAAGCAGGATCAGATCGGGGAGCTGGACCTCAGACGCCCCGCCTGCAGTTCTTCCCTTGTCCCCACTCCGCAGCCTCAGAGCCCTGATCCCCGCCCAGCTGGGTCCTGAGCTTCGGCCAACTGGGCCAAGGGTCTCGGCCACCTGCTCTGGCCCATCAGCCCCTCTCCTCCCCTCCCACGCCTCTGGACCCTGTCCCTCAACCCGATCGGGGGCCCCCGGGCCTGCGGGGCGCTCACTCACCTGCGCGCGCGCAGCCTCGGCCCCCACGTGGCCCCGCGGACCCCAGACTCCGGCTCGAGTCTCCGCCCCCCGCGTGCTCACCCGCCTTATAGAGGCTCGGGGGGCGGGGCCTCCGGGGACCGACCAATGGGGAGAGGCCTGCGGGGGCGTGGCCCGGGGCGTGGCTCCAGGCCCCCTCTCCCTTCCCCGGGGCTCCCGGAGCGCGCTGAGGTCGCCACAGCAACCTGGGGACGCTGGATGCTCCAGGATTGCGCGACTTTCGCTGGCCGTGTTTGGCCACCTGTCACCCTCAGTGCTGTCGCCGCAGAGACAGTGGAGGGCCATCACAGCCCCCACCGCCTCGCCGAGTGACCTTGGGCAAGTCCTCAAGGTCTTTCTTTTTATTTTTTTCCGTCTGCCATTTAACTAAGCCGGGAGCTGGGCTGGCCCATGCCCTCGGATCCCCATTTCACAGATGAGCAAATTGAGGCTCAGAATGCTTAAACCAGATCCGATTCAAACCCAGCTCTGCCGGGCTGCAGATCCCTGGCTTTGATCACCATGCCTGGAATGACCACCACCGTCGGCATGAGCCTCTTTCTGGGGAGCTGAAAAAACCGACCATGCCACAGACACCCCGCGGTCCCCCAAATCTGACCTCGGCCCCCAGCACGCCCTATAGTGTGTCGGCAGGTGGCCCCGGGTTCTGAGTTGCGAGAACTCTGCCCCCTGGGCCTCTGCCCGTCTGTCCAGCCCCATCCAGCCTGCCCACGCCTGCCCTGGGTGGCCGTCCCCTGCGTTATCACCGGCCAGCCTGACAAATTGTTTGGAGACCTGAAGCAATCCGGTTTAATTTAAACCTTCCCCAGGACAAGCTCTGGCAGGAATCCACTTGTAAAATGACACCAGGGCAACGGTCAGGGTTTTATTTCCAGTTAAGTCCCAAGACAGGGGAGGGGGCGTAGAAGCGATGGGCCATCAGGTCCCCTGGGACACCCCTCTTCTTCCATCCTCCTTTATCCTGGAGACCTGGGACGGTGACTTGGGAGATGCAAAGACACAGGAATGCCAATTCATCCAGTTCCACTCAGCAGCCGTTTTATTAAGCCCCTCGGGCCTGACCCCAGACTGAGTGATGCTGGGTAACAGGACACTCAGCCCCAGGCCCCGGACTCAGAGAGCCCTGCAAACTGGGGGAGGCAGAGCCAGAGAGAGACAACCCGGGGCGGCCAAGGCTGGGTCAGAGGGAGGCCGAGCGGGCCGAGGGAGCCCCGAAACCAAGAGATCTGGGAGACGGGGGAAAGATATTCCTGGAAGAGGGTACAGCTCCAGCAAAGACGAGGAAAATGAGAGCCCACGGGTGTGTTTTGGGAAGCCTGGGCGCAACAGGTCCCAGCAATTATGGAAAAGCCCGACCCTTAGAAGCTGGAGTAATTTGCTAAGTGGGGTGCGGTGTTCTGCCAGGCCCTGTCCCCTCACCTCCCACCCAGGCCTCTGTGGGACTCGGCCACCGCCAGGAGCGTCCAGCCCTTCAAGGCAGCAGGTGCAGCACAGCGCGTGTCATTCCGGAAGAACATCTTATCTTTATTGTCCACAAGCCACCGAAAGAGGTCGCGCAGGTTTCCGTCACAGATCCAGGGGTTCTGGGAGAGGTCGAAGCCGTCCTGTAGGTCCCGGGTGGGCCGCCCCAGGCCCGCCCAGAGCCCCTTGGGCATGCTGCTCAGCGAGTTGTTGGAGAGGTCCAGGAAGTCCAGCCGCCGCAGTCCCCGGAAGGCGTTGGCTGCCACCTTGGCTAGCTGGTTGTCACTCAGGAAGAGGTGGCGCAGGTCCTTCTGGGGCGCCAGGAGGTCGTTCTCCAGCACCCGCAGTCTGTTCCCCTCCAGGTGCAGCCATTCCAGCTGCTGGGGACCCCGCAGAAGGTCGGGGGGCAAAGTCTCCAGCCGGTTGTTGCTAAGGTCGAGGATGCGCAGGTTGGTGAGGTTAGCCAGCAGCCCAGCGGGCAGTGTCCGCAGGCGGTTCTCGGACAGGTCCAGATGCTCCAGGGCTTGTAGGCCATGCAGACACGAGGCCTCCAGGACGTGGAGCTGGTTTTCCTTCAGCACCAGGGTGCGGAGGGCGGCCGAGCCCCGGAAGAGCCCACGGGGCAGCCAGCTCAGCACGTTTCTGGTCAGATCCAGCACCTTCAGCTGGGGCACTGGCAGCAGGAACTCAGCCGAGAGGTTCTCCAGGCGGTTGCTGGAAAGATGCAGCTCCTGGAGCTTGGGGGTGCCCCGGAGGATGTCGGCTGGAAGCTGGGTGAGGTTGAAGAACTCCACGGCCAGGTGGACGGTGTCGGCCGGGAGGTGGCGGGGAATCTCGGCAGGTGGGTGGCAGTTAACGGTGGTGCCCTTGACCGACTGGAACACCAGGCAGGCATTGGGGTTTGGGGGGTCCCCCTGGGCCGAGGCCACAGATAACAGCAGCAGTAACAGAGTTCTAGAAAGATGGGGGTTCAGGCCCCCTGGGCTGCAGGTAACGACAAAAGTGCTTAATAAGCCAAAATGGAGACATACCCAGCTGGGTGAAATTATCCCCAGAATCTGCCTACTTCTTCCCGTGTTTACTTCCCCCACCCTGGACCAAGCCACCTTGCTGCTTGCAGTCACCTCCTCCTCTTCTCCTGGTTTGCACCCTCACCCCTCCAGGGAGAATTCTATTTCTCTGAAACTCGAGTTTCTTAGTCTGACCCCTAAATGCTACTCTTCCCCTTTGCCAGCCCAGCCCTAATGGGCTGTTACTTATTCGCAGTCCAATTTGCTAACTTCTAGCTTGTTTTCTGGGTCATTTCTTATCTCCCTGGCTCCATGTTTTGAAGGCAGAGCCAGTGAACTCCTACTCATCCTGCAAAGCCTTATTGGCAATGCTCCCTTTTCTATGAAGCTTTCTCTGACCTTCCCAAGCAGAGCTCTCAGTTTCCCCCTCTGGGCTCCTCCTCTTTCCGTCCAGCCCTGAACAAACCAGGTTAGGTAACCTGTGTCCAGCTCCATCTTGCTACAAAGCACTCGGGTGCAACCCAGGGCTCCAGGTGCAACCGGGCATCTTGTAGTGCATCCTGGTTTGCTCAGGTCTGGGGGTGGGCGTTTGGCCTTGGGCTGGGGTAGTTGACAGTGGCACAGTAACCCTTGGAGGCCTCCTCTGGGTCCCTCTAGGAGGCCTGTGATGGAGGGGTGGGTGTCCACTCCCTGCCTGGCCCGTGGCCCACTTGTGTGTGGCAGCGGGTCTGTCATAGTTAGAGCCTGAGGGTGGGTCTGTTCCAGCCTGCAGACCTGCATCTGGCCCTGTGACCTCAGTGCCTCAGACAGAATGAGTATTCCTGTGCTGCCTGGTGTCCAGGCCTGCCTAGAATGGGTGGGGTGGGGACCTACCTCTGGTTTTGCTCTTGGCTCGAAGAGGACATGGTGGCCTCTTTCTATCCCATCCAGGTTCCCTTGGCCTGGCGAGGTGGCCTTATACCTGCCTGGGCTGGGGGCAGCCGCACCAACCCTAGGGAAGTCCCCACCCACATCCTGTTCCCGTTAGGGGCTGGACCTGAGCCAGGCAAGGGAAGGGAGGGGCAGGATTGCAAAACTGCTTCCTGGCAGGAGAAGTGCAGCAGCGGGGAGGAAGGGTCCACCCCTTTCTTGGCCCGGCTTCTGCCCAGTTTTTCCTTCCCCTAATTCCTCCTTTTGGGGAATGGGCACCCAGGATTCTCTGGGGCTGAGTCCCCACTTCCCCCAACTCAGAAGTCAGGGGTCAAGTTTGCAGGGAGCCAGTCTTGGGGGACGGGACAGCTCTTTGAGAAAGAGATACTATTTACAATAAATCTGAGCAACAAGGAAGCTCAGTAAAAAGAACAAAAAAACACTTGTCTTGAATTCATGACATATTATTGCTGGTTTATTTTTTTTAATTAAATAATTTTTTAACAAATAGAATTCAAAAGTGGGTGATGTCAGAAATCTCCACGGTCTTTGAACAATGGCTTGGGAAGGGCTAGACCTGGCTCTGAATCCCAGCTCTGCCAGGAACTGCCTTGCTTCGTGACCTTGGGTGGGTGGCTTAACTTTCCTTGGCCTCAGTTTCCCCATCTGTGAAGTTGAGCTCAGTGTCCGAGGGCCCCTTCTGCTCTTTCTTTTTTCCTCTGAAGCTGAGGTGCTATTTGTTGGGGATCTTTCTCACTTCCTAATAAATGCATCTGGAGGCTATAAATTTCCCTCTGAGAACTGCTTTGGCTGCATCTCACGGGTTTGGCTACTCAGCGCTTTGATTCTTGCTGCGTTATAAACATGCCTGTGTGATGTGTATCTTGGCATGCACCCAGGACTTTTTTCAGGCCTGGCCATGGCCTCTTCTCTGCAGCCCAATCTCTGAAGGAACTTGTCTCTATTCTGTCTTAGGGGACACGCAGCTTCAGAGACAACGCACAGGCTGCCCTAGACAGGCACAGATAAAGACAGACAGACACTCACATGGATCCACAGATATAGATACTGACACAGAGACAGGTGGAAATACATAGACAGACCCAGAGACATAGAGCAGGAGAGAATGACAGACCTGCAGAGACGGACACACAAAAACGGGCAGAGGACCTGAATAGACATTTTTCCAAAGAAGACATACAGATGGCCAACAGGCACATGAAAAGATGCTCAACATCACTAATCATCGG
>JABWHU010000634.1:13114147-13129949 GCA_014189135.1 Dicerorhinus sumatrensis harrissoni | reverse complement strand
CCCCCCTCCCTCTCTCCCCCTCGCTCCCTCTGCTCCAGCCACACGGGCTCCTCGCTGTTCCTCCCACACGCCAGGCCCGGTCCTGCCCCAGGACCTTTGCAAGTGCTGTGCCCACTGCCTGGAATGCAATTCCCCCAGATCTCTGCATGACCGGCTCCTTCTCATTTTCCAGGTCTTGGCTCAAATGACACCTCCTCAGAGCCACCCCCTCTGACACCATCCGCTAAGACAGCCCCGCCTTCTCAGCTACATCATGCCGATTACTGTCTTCAGGGCCCTCATCATATGAACGTATTTTATTTCCCGAGTTAGTGTCCACGTCCCACTGGCCGGGGGCTCAGCAAAGGCAGGGCCCCCTCTGCCTCGGTCTCTGCTGGTCACCTGCCCCCGACGCACAGGAGGGGCTCACGGAATATCTGCCAACTCCTCACATGAGAGCAAAGACCCCCAGCTCCCAATGAGACCGGGGCCGGGGGCCACAAGTCTCTGCTTTCCAAAGTTATTCCTTTTTCTGGAGTAAAAAAAAACACAACAGGACGATGCCTGGCATTTCGCCTGCCTCCTCTTGTTTTAATGTTTAACCCTAACGGAGAGAGAAAATAGCATCTATGTTTTACAGATGAGGAAACTGAGTCTCAGAGAGGAGGCGTGAGTGAGTGAAAAGAGAGATTCAAACCCGGATAAGTCTGATCCGACTGTGCCATCACTAAGGGCAGTAATTCAGAGGGGCTGTCTCAGCTCTCCTGGGGCTCTGACTCCTGGGGCTCCGGGGAAGGGAGAAGGTTCTGAACCTATCAGAAAACATGTAGCCGCCTCTGCTGAACTCCTACACATCCGTCATGGCCCTACTTGCAATGCCCCTCCTTGGTGGATCTTCCCTGATCAACTGGCAAAGCCCAACTTTTCCCAGCCCCAATTTCTCCCTTTGCCCCGGTCCTGACCCCATGTAGCAGAGAAGGCCAGTGTCTGCCTCTGTTTCCCCTCATCCAGCCTAGAAGCCCCTTGAGGGCCATCTAGGCACCACAGCTAAACCCTCCCTCTCTGGGATCCCAGTGTCACCCAGCACGGGCCATGGCACACGGGGGCCACTGGGAGTGTTTGTTGAGTGACTGATCTCCCCAACAGCCCTGGGCCAGGGCCCCCCCTGGGGGCCCCCTGAGAACCCACAATCCTCCCCGGGGCTCCTGCAATCAGGCAGTTCTCTCCTAGATCTACCCGGGCCCAGATGTATCCTGGGAAATGTAGTCCTCGCTAGGCCGGGCCTTCCTCCCGGCAGGCCCTGGGGCGGCCTCCTCTGGCCCCCGGGGCCAGACAGTGAAGGGTCATCGAGGGCAGTGGGTGGGAGGCCCCGTATCTCCGCCCGAAGGGACGGAAAAGGGATCCTCGGCCTCCCGAGTCACCCCCTTGGCACATTCTAAGGCCGCCACTTTATCTGGACAGCCCCGAAGGATGGTGACAAACAGCCGGGATCATAAACACGAGAGAGAACCCGCGGTACCTGGAAACTCCAAAGAAATCTGGAGGCTCGCCTGGGCCTGACCGAGATCAGAATGATTTTTCCAGGATTCTGGAAAGGTGGCTGGTCCAGCCTCACTTGCTTGCCTCCCAGGATGGGCGGCTCACCACCTGCTCTGAGCAGCTCGCTTGGTTTCCAGGAGCCTGTCTCCTGGGAGAGACCCTTCTCCGCGGCTGCTCAAGGTCTGAAATGTTACTCATTCCCTCCTCTGCTCTAAAACCTTCCGTGGCTCCCTACGGCCCTTGGGATAAAGCCCCTCTTCAGGTTGGCATTTTCGGCCCCTACCCAACTCTCAGGGCTAACTGCTCGTCGTCCGCCACCCTTAAAATAGTCCAGCCACGCAGGGGGCCCCCAATACACCCCACTGTGCCTATCCTTGCCGCTCCTCCACCTGAAATCTCTGTCCCCTCTCCTCCTGGCAACATGCTTCTCATCCTGCAAGCCCAGCGCCAGCATCCCCTCCTCCAGGAAGCCTTCCCTTCCTCCACCTCTCCCGACCCAGCCGAGGCCTCTCTGGGGCCCCAGCATCGCCCACAAAGGGGCAGGCACACAGGACAGGGCCACGCCCCAGGGTCGGCTAGGGACGCCTCCTTCCCAGGAGACGGGGAAGCGGCTGGCCGTCGTCCTGCAGCCCCCGGGGACCCAGCTCACCTGTCCCGCGGCTGACGTCAGGGTCACCTTTGCAAGGACAGCTGGGTTTCTATCTCCCAGGTCCGGCCCCGGGGACCCAGCGACTCCCGTCTCCAGCCCCGGGCGGCCGCTGCAGATGGCACCCTGCTCGGCACAAACCTCAGTGCCTCCTCTGCCCAGGGGACAGGCGCGAAGACCCAAGCCTAGAGGAGGAACGGCCCCTCCCAGGACTAAGACACCTTCTCACCTCCAAGCAGAGGAGGCGACAGGATCAGAGGACCCGTGGGTGCGCAGCCCGAGCAGAAGGCAGGCGGGAACCGGAGGCAGAGGTCACAAAGCCAGAATATTCTCTCTGCCTCCACTCAGCTCCTAAAACCAAGACCTCTCCTGGGGCGATGGCAGCACAGAGAGGGCTAGCGACCTGCCTGAGGCCACACAGCTGCACTCCTCTCGGCCCCCATCCACTTCCTCTTTGCCGAATTTTTTGGGGAGAGGGGCGGGGTGCTGAAAGCTCCAGGTCTAATTTCTGCCCAGCCCAGCTCGACAAGGGGGTGGGGTCCAGGGCAGCCTTTGGGGAGACACCTGGGTTTCAGCTGATGTGGGGGCTCCTTTCCCCCTGACTCCGCCAAGCAGCCCCAGGAACGGGAGGCCTGGCTTCCCTCTGCCGCCTCCTTGGGCCTCAGTTTCCCCATCTGCTCCGGGAATGGGCCGGTTCGGGGTGGACACACTACAGTTTAACGCGGCTTCCGCCAGGCTGGCACCCACCCAATACCCAAGGGGGTCTCCTGTGGGCCACGGCGACCCCCAGCTGCCACCTTCCCCTCCCCGGGGAGCCCTGACCCCACTCACGACCCCCAGCCATCCCTCACATCCTGTTGACAGCAATTGCCCCCAAATTCATCCCTGAAAGAAACCGTGTCTACTAGGGCGTGGGAAAGGGGCTGGGGGCAGTGGGGTCCGGGAGGAGGGGGTGTCCCAGGGGTACTGAACTTTTATTTTGGAGAGGGAATTTGGACCCCCTTGAGAAGCTGAAGGAATCCAGAAAAATATGAAGTGAAGCAATTTTGCAAATGGGGCGGGGGTGCCGTCCGGAGCACCAGCGTTAGGCCCCTCTTCCTCTTGAAACCTAACCCTAGACCCCCAAAGTCTGAGGGCCCCCTCTCCTAACCCAAGCCCCAGGGCCCCTCTAGTCTGGGGGTGGAGGGTGACAACCTCAGGGCGACGATGCCAAGACCTCGGCCAGAGAGGGCCAAACAGGGGCTGAGGGTCTGCCAACCGCCCCCAGCCCCAGGACCCTTGCAAATACTCCCAGCTCCAGCGCCTCCACGTCCCGGGGGGGCGGGGGTCCCCGACAGCAGCGCCCCCTCTGGGAGGTGCCCCAAACTCGGAGGGCGCCCGGAGGCGGAGAGCAGGACAGGGGGGCACGTGACCCCCGCCCCGGGGACCAATCAGCGCCCGCAGGAGGGGGGCCACACTCTGCGCCCCCCACCCCGCCCGGCGCGCACGGAGAGAGCCGCTTTCTTTGTCCCTTTGTCAGCTCTTGGGGGGCCCCGAACCCCCGGGCCCCCACTGCAGCGGGGGGATCCGGCCCGGCCGGCTGTCTCCCCACCCCTGCGGCCCCTCCCCAGCCGCTCGGGCCCTGGACTCGTCCTGGGCCGGGCGCGGGGCTGGAGAGGGCTCGGGGCGCCCCAGACGCGGCGGCCAGAGCGCGGAGCGGGGCGGAGGGGCCTCACCGCGCCGGGACCACCTCGCCAGCCAGGGGTCGCCCCGGCCTTAGCTCTCCGGGCCCCGCCCCCCAACACCCCCCCGCAGCAGGCCCCCTGCCTGCCCCGAACCCCAACCTGGGCCCAAATCCAGCTCCCCAGCGGCGCAGCCGCGAGCCCCCATTATTGTGCCTCCTACGGCCCCCCCCCGGCACAAAATCTCCACCCGCTGCGGTGCCGACAAGAACCCCCATCACAGCTCCACATCCAGGCCCCCAGGCAACAATCCGGGCCCCCCCAGCTGCGGTGCCAGGAGACACCCCAGGATGGAGCCTCATCCGGCGCCCAGGGCCCAAATCCAGCCCCTGAGAAGCGCTGCTCCTGGAGCCCCATTACACCGCTCCAGACAGCGACCCCCCCAAATCCAGCCCCCTCCCCAGATGCGCTGCCGACGGATCCTCGCGTTGGAGGGCTCCACGAACCCCCCCCACCCCGGGCCCAAATCCATCCCCCTCCCGGCGGCGGGGCCCTCGGGCCCCCCCTCAGAGCGCCCGAGCCGGCCACCCCGGCCAACAATTGGGCCCCCAGCTGCGCGCCGACAGACGCCCCCCGGAGAGCGCCGCCCCAGCCCCCTCGCAGACGCCCCGGGGCGCTTACCTCGGAGCCGCGGGCGCCGCGAGTGCGCGGGAGGGAGCGCGAGGGCGGGAGGGCGCGGCGGGGGGGCCGTGCGCGCACCTGTCCCGCCCGGCCGGCTCAGCCCGGCATCCCGGGGCGCAGGGGCTGGGGGCGCTCTCCCCGCCCCCGGCCCGCGGCGCTGCGCTGGGCGGGGGGGCTCAGCCCCGGTCCCCGGCGCGCCGGCCTCGGCTCCGGGGGGGGCGCTGCGCGGCGGCCGGGCCGGGGGCGCGCCGCGGCCGCATCTCCTCCGCCCGCCGCGGCCGCCGCTGCGACTCGCGGCTCCGCCACCTCCGCCCCCCTCTTCGCCACCCCCCCAAAGCCGGGCCGGAGCCGCGCAAAACCCGGCGCGGAACGGAGGGCGGAGCCGGGTGGGCGGCCGGAGGCGCTGGGGGCGGCGGCGGGATGGAGGGGGTGGGGACGCGACCCAGGAAGAGGCACCCTGCTTTTGTCCGGGGGGAGGCCTGATTGGCGCCCCTGGCTTCCTGCCCCGGTGCACTCTGGCCAGACCCGCATCCCCAGGAGCATCCCTCATCGCACCCACGGGGATGATGGGGATATGCTGCGGCGTCATGACCCCGGTGGGCCACATGGCCCCCTTCCTGTGTGAGGTCATTTGTTCAGTCCATAAGCATTGCATTTAACAGCGCTCAGTGGACCAGTGAGGAAACTGAGGCACGGGGAGGCGTCTTGTCCAAGGTCACCCAGTTAGAAAGTGGCAGACCCCGGACTTGCACCTGGGCAGAGTGGCTGGAGATGAGCGTGGTCCACAGCCCCTGGAGGCTGTCCTCTGTCCCAGCGCCCAGTGGGGCCTGGCCGGGAGGGGGCTCCTAGGGGGCTGCAGCTCTCCGTGCCCCCTGCCTTTGGGGCTCCAAGACAAACCCTCTTCTCTCCCGGTTTCAGAAACTTCCCTGTAACCTCTCAGGCCCTCTGCCACCTTAGAACAGAGAGCGAGCCCCTCTTAGGGCCTCAGTGTCCCCCCTCTGTCCAAGTACCTCCTCACGTGACTGTGTATGTCTCCGCCACTGGGCTGCGCGCCATCCTGGTCCCTCTGGCATCTCCAGTATACAGCAGGCGCTCCATAAATGTTTTACTATTATGTATTTATCTAACGACATTTCCTGCGCACCTACTGTGTGCTGGGACCACTTCTGAGCATTCAATGCATGTCAGCTCATTAATGCTCAGGGCAGCCCCACGAGGCTCCCAGGGATGGTAAACTGAGGCACAGAGCAGTGAAGGAGGTTGCCCGAGGTCATGGATGGACGGATGGGAAGGGAGCCTTAGTCCTTGCTATGGGATATTGGTCACCTCCTAAGTGTGCCTTACCCACTTGGTCCCACCCACGGCTCCCAGCAGTCCGGGGGGCTCAGACAGACTGTGTGGCTTCCCAGCGGCCACGCAGGCAGTGGGGACATGGAGGTCAGAGAACTTGCGCCCTGAGCCTCGGGACACACTGGGTCCTGGGCGATCGGCAGCCTCCCTGGCGTCCGTGGAGACAGCCTAGTTCTTCCAGAATCTGCCCGGGGGCCGCCCTGGCGACCACAAACCTCCGCCAGCAGCCGGGCCTTCCTGCCAGTGGTTTGGCTCTGCCCGGCGTTCCGGCCGAGCCCGAGCCCCAGGCAAATGAGCGGCCACCTGCCGGCGACCAGCCCCCACCCCGTGTCCTGCCCACCTGGGGAGACTGAGGCCCCAGCTTGGCATCCGGGCTCTGCCCCTTCCTCCCACCTCCACACCATCACCCAGCCCGTGCCCATCCCCGGGCGTGCCCTCAGCCCAAGTGGGCTCCTCTGCAACCTATTTCTTCCACAAACATTTACTGAGCACCTACTGTGTGCCAGATCTGGGCTGAGCAGTCACCAAGAGGAACCAGCTCGTGCCTTCAGTCTAGCAGTGGGGACAGAAGAACCAATGGCTGGAGACCCCAGGGGACAGATACAGGCTGAGCTGGAGGAGGCGCTGGGACTGGGCGGGGGTCGAGGAAGACCACGAGGAGGTGATTCGGGGGCCGCAGGAAGACCACAGATTTGGCAAAGCACGCGGGATGCGGGGTGGGCCGGTGGGAAGGGCACACAGGCAGAGGAACCTGCTTGCACAAAGGCGCCACCCCCGCGGGCGGCTCAGCTGCCACCAGGCCTCAGCGGCCATGAATGGGTCTTTCATGCCCCGGACCAGGGCGAGGTCAGGCCAGGCCGCTCCGCCCCCTGCCCCGGGCTCCTGGCTGTCTGAGCCCTGACCTGGCGGAGGGTGACAGGAAGCCGCAGCGAGCCAGGGAGGCCCGGGGAGGGCCAGGCCTCGCCCGAGGTCACCAGCGCCAGCAGCACCCTCCTGTAGTGTGACTGTGAGCCAAGCCCGCCCCCTGGGCCTCAGTTTCCCCATGCGCTCAGGCCGGGCTGGGCAGCGCCGCGCTCGCGTCCCGCTCCGGCCCGGGCGCGCTCCGGTGCGGGTTTTGCGGGCGCCCGCGGCCACCGACACCTTCCTCCCAGCGCGGCCAGGCTGCGGCCCCGGGTCCGAGGGGGCCGGGGAGACCCCGAGGGGGCCCGGGCTGGCTGCGGGCCCGCGGGAGGGAGAGCCCGCGGCCTGCGCTCCGATCTGCGCTCCCCCCGCCGCCGCGCTGTGTGACCCCCGCCGGGCCCTCACCCTCTCTGGGCCGCGCAGGAGCCCGGCCGGGGGCAGCGGCTTCGGGGGGGCCGCCGGCGCCTCGGTCTCCCCGGCCAGGGGCGGGCGCCCTCCGGAGCCCAGGTTGGGGGTCCCGGCTCTGGCCTGGGAATCCCCCGGGGGCTCGGAGAGGGCAGCTCTGATTGGCCGAGGCGGGCTGTGACGTCAGGGCTCCCCTCCCGCGGAGGCACGTGGGGGCGGGTCGCGGTCCGGGCGGCTGCGGGGCGCCCTCCCCCCGCCCCGGAGCCGGCAGATGGGCCGCGCAGGCGCGCTCCTCCTCGCAGATTTCCCCCCGGCCGAGTGCCCCCACCCCCGGCCCCCCCAGAGCGGCAGCTGCTCGAGCGGCAGATGCGCCGCCAGAGCCGCCCAGCTGGTCCCTCCGCGGAGCTAACCGCCCAGAGCGCGCGCGGCCGGGCCCCGACCCTCCCCCGCCCCCTGCCCTTTCACCCCTGCCTCCTCGCAGGGCGGGGGGCTCCTCTCCTGGACCCACCCCCAAGTTCATAGCCCCCGGAGGATTTGGGGGAACTGGTGCCCAGAGAGGGTGCGGCCCTGTCCAGGCCTGCACAGCATCCCTGGGCCTGCTGCCCGCAACATGCCCCGTATCGTGCATATGTTAATAATTCTAGTGATGAGCTAACATCTATTGAGCACCTGCTGTATGCAGCCCCACGGTTCTAGAACACAGCTACCGTTATATCCCATTTTCAGGCGTGGAGACTGAGGCCCAGAGAGAAATGGGCGCTCCCGTAGCCAAGAAATGGAGCTGGAATTTGAACCCCAGGATTTTCATCATTTCAAGGGGCTCAGGAACCCCCCAGCTTGGAAGGCTCTTAAGGCAAGTGACTGGGGACCTGGGCCGAGTGAGTGGGGGTCTCAATAGCCTCTCCTTGCCCTCTGCCTGGGCACCTCAGAGCCTGGCACCCACCCTCCCTGCATTGCTTCTTCACCCCCTCATGAGTGACACTCCCATCTGGAAGCATGAGGATCCAGGGAGGCTTCCTGGAGGAGGAGGAGGGGGCTCAATTCTGAAATGTTGTGGGTACAGCTGTTAAGGTCTTGGCGGTGTCTCCGAATGTGTAGTTTTCTACCCCAGGGCCTTTGCACTTGCTGTTCTCTCTCTGTTCCCCTGGAATGCTCTCCCCACAGATCTCCATATGGCCGGTCCCCTCCTCCAAGTCTCAGCTCAAATGTCACCTCCACAGGGAGGCCCGCCCTGACTTCCGCAGCCACAGCCACACGCTGTCCCTTTCTATCCTCTCACTCTGCTTGGTTTTCTTCATTTTAATTTTCACAACCAAACGTTGTACATTGTCTACCCCACGGCACCGTTTCGTTCCCTGCTGAATCCTCATTGCCTAGAACAGCGCCGCACACAGTAGGTACTCAATAATTGCTTGTTATCAAGAAATCTCAGGGACACGGGCACGAATGGGAGCTGGAGGGCAGCAGGCAGCCCTGGGGAAGGCTCATATGGTAGTTCTGTCTTGGTGTGTGTCTAGGAGCCTCGTCCGTGACCCTGCCCTGTGTCCCCTTCATCCAGAAGTCCCCCCAGGCCCCATCTCCTCCCGCCCTCCCCCCATCGCTCTGCTTCAGCCTCACCGGCCTCCTCACTGTTCCTCGAACATGTCAAACACAGCCCAGCCCCAGGGCCTTTGCACGGCTGTGCTGTCTTCCCCCAGATCTCTGAATGGCTGCCTCCCTCACCTACGCCGGGTCTTAGCCAAATGTTCCCCCAACATCCTCCCTCTGAATAATCACCCCCTTTTCTCCACGTGGATTGCTTCGCTGCACTTTTCACCAACAGTATTTCTTTTATCCATTTACTTGTTTCTCTTCCGATTTGTCAGCTCTGCCGGGGCAGGGCCAGGGTCAGCCTTGGTCTCCGCTGTGTGCCGGGGTCTAGAACAGGGGCTGGCAGTCACACACGTGTTAAACAAACGAATGAATGAAGGAATGAATGGGGTCCTAAGAGATTTCCGGCGCCTGCCCTCATCGTATGGATGGGGAAACTGAGGCCCGGTGGGGCAAGGAGTGAGGCCAGGGTCACTCAGTTCCCTCATCCGCAAAATGGGGCAACACAAGGCCACCTCTCCAGGCTGGGGGAGGGGTATCGAGTGACAGAATAACCTCAGGAGCACTTAGGAAGCACCTACTGTGTGCACTGCCCAACTCTGGCACTTCGCACATTTTGAGCTGGGGCTCGGATTTGAACCCAGGATGCCTGGCCCCAGAGTCTGCCTGAGTCCCCTTCCATCGTGGTGGAGACAGAGGACGCATGTGAAGCCGGGGCACACAGTGGGCCTTCAGCGAGGCGGCCGGTGGGGAGCGGCTGGAGCCCGCCCAGCCTGACACCCGCCTTCTCCAGCTCCTCGGACCCAGGGCCGTGGCTCAGCCGGCGGTGCGTCTGGCTGCAGCTGAGTGCCGCGCAGGCCCCCGGGGAGCACGAGAGAGCGAAGCGGCAGGATTCACCGCTTGCTCTGCCTGATTTGCGAGTGGAAATTAAGCAATTACAGCTTCCAGCGCTTCCTCCGGCTCAGAACCAGCGAAATCCCCCAGAAATGCCCGGGGTGTGTCCTGGGTTGTCCCAGAATCCTCCCCGCCAAGGCCTCATCTGCATATGCAAATGAGGTATGGGGCACTCTGGTTCCCAGAAGGGGGAGGTGGGAGGGATCCAGGGACCTTCAAGCTCCCTGGGGTCTGTCCTTGGGTATGGATAGGAAACTGAGGCACACAGAGGGCAGGAGACCAGCATCCCCAAGGAGATGTGGAAAGTGTCACATTCTCTCTGCTCAAAATTTGTACTTGCCCGGGCTCCCATCCCGGCCTGGTGAACACACGGAGCTCAGTCCTGCCTCAGGGCCTTTGCACTGGCTGCTGCCTCTGCTGGGAAAGATCCTCATGTGCTTGGCCAATGTCCTTTTCTCCGAGAGACCTTCCTTGACCATCCCAATCGGAAGGGAGGTCACCTCATTACCACCCCACGATGTCTTTCCTCTAAAATCATCTTGCTAATTCATTTTTGAATCAATGATGGAGTGGTGAGCTGCCCGTCATCAGAGGCAAGCAAGCCCGAGGCGGAATGGGTGTGCTCTCTGCAGGCTCATAGACCAGGCTTGCCACCTCCCAGCTGCGTTCAAGTTGTTTAACACGGGGATGTTTCTAAAGATGCCGGGGCCTGGCACATAGTAGGTACTTTGTAAAGGTGGGTTTCTTTCTCCCTTCCTGTGAAATTATGAAATTCCACCTTTCTTCTTGATGTTTTTCCCCCGACTTCATTCTCCCTTGGAAGTTGTGAGAAGGGGCCTTGACGGTCCTAACATTGTTCAGAGCGTTGGCAACAGAGAAATAAAAACGGGCGGCTGGAACAGATGCTTGTGCACTGAGAACAGATCTCTGCACACCTGTGCTCACAGCAGCATCGTTCACAACAGTCAAAATGTAGAAACTCCCAAAGTGTCCACGGATGGATGATGGGTAAACACAGTGTGTTCCATCCACACGCTGGAATATTACGCAGCCTTGAAAAGGAAGGAGATTCTGACACCTGCTCCAACGTGGATGGACCTTGAGGACATGACGCTCAGTGACATGAGCCAGACACAGAAGGACAGACACTGTGTGACCCCTCACAGGAGGCCCCTAGAGGAGTCACAGCCACAGAGACAGAAAGTGGATGGTGGGGCCAGGGGCTGGGGGAGGGGAGGGGGAGTCAGTGTCTCAGGGGGACAGAGTCTCAGTTTGGGAAGATGGGAAGTTCTGGAGGTGGATGGTGGGGATGGCTGCACGACAATGTGAAGGTGCTTCATGCCGCGGAGCTGTGCCCTTAAAACTGATTAAAACAATAAATATTACGTTATGTATATTTTACCACAATTTAAAAAAAAGGAGAATCGAAACTGTTGTGGAGATATAAACAGACGGCGACGGTGGAGGGTGAGTGTGAATGACCTCAGCTGGTGGCGGTTCCGTCATTGCCACCAGGCTCGCGACCCAGGTGACGGTGGCATCAGCGTGCGGAGGTGCCGCTGGCGGCCCGGAGCTCGCTTTCCACGCCCATTATCCTCGGTCCCTCCGCGCCCCGCGGGGACAGGCTCAGCTTCAGGGAGCGGAGCCTCGCTGACCTGTTTATCCAGCTGAGTTTATTGAGCACCTAGTGTGTACTGGACTCTGCTGGGCCGCGCTGGGGACACAGCGGTGACCAAGACAGAACCGGGCCCTGTCCTGGCAGAGCTCAGAGCTCAGGGCAGGCGATTGACTTATATAAGTATTTATTGAGCACCGACTGCATGCCCCTCTTGTTCTAGTCGCCGGGGACAGCAGTGGACAGGATACAGAAGTCTCTGGCCTCGTGAGCTGATGTTCCAATAGGGGAGACAGACAGGAAGCAACGGAAATGAATGAAATCTATTCCTGGGCCAGATGATGCTAAGGATAAAAATTAAGCAAGGAAGGAAGACGGGAAGTGCCCGGGTGGGGAGATTTTAAACAGGTGGTCAGGGGAGGCCTCACGGAGGAGGTGACGTCTGAGCAGAGACCTGAAGGAGGTGAGGGAGAAAATCACGCAGGTGTGTGGAGGAAGAGAGCTCCGGGTGGAGGGCACAGCCTGTGCAAAGGCCCTGGGGCAGGACTGGGCCTGGCGTGTTGGAGGGACAGCGAGGAGGCCCGTGTGGCTGGAGCAGAGGGAGAGAGGGAGGAGGGGAGGGCCGCAGGGGACAGGGGCAGGTTGTGCAAGCAGAGGAGTTTGGAATTCATTTGGCTCCTCAAAAACTGCAAGCTTTTCCCTGCCTCCCCCCACCCCGGTGTTTCTGTCTCCACCTCCCCGCCCCTTCTCGTCCCTCCGTCTTGCTCTCTCACTGCCTGCCTCTCAGTTTCTTGTTCCGTCCCCCCCCAGCCTCACCCCCTTGAGTGTGGATCCCCCAGGGACGTGGGCTCAGACAGCTACCCCCTCCCCAGCTTCTGGGTCCCCTGGGCCAGGGGAGAATTTCTGGGGAGGGGGAGAAATAAATCAATACTCCTGTCATTTGCATAAAATCTGCATGAATTAGCATATGATTACGAGCCGACAGAACCGGGCAAGCGGTGCGCCAGGGAAATAGTAACTTCAATGACAAATGAGGCAGGCAGCCTCCCCAAGGGAGCAGCTAGTCACAAACCCGCCCCATTGTACAGATGGGGAAACTGAGGCCCACGGAGGCGAGGTCTAGGCGGGGTCTCTGCCCTCTCCCGGCATCCACGGAAATGAGCGAATGGCTCAAATAATTTCAGATCATCAGAAGGGCCAGGAAGAAAGGAGAATGAGGAGCAGCCGCTGTCTGGGGGCATCAGGGAGGGCCTCTCAGAGGAGGTGACATTTGAGCTGAGACCTGAAGGAGCAGTAGGAGACAGTTTGGAGAAGAAATAGGGAAGGGCAGAGGGAACAGCACGTGCAAAGGCCCTGGGGCAGGACTGGGCCTGGCGTGTTGGAGGAACAGCGAGGAGGCCCTTGTGGCTGGAGCCGAGTGAGCGAAGGGGAGAGAGGGAGGAGGGAGGGCGGGGCGGGGACGGGGGCCTGGGGAAAAGTTTGGATTTTATTTCGAGGGCGCTAGGGAGCCACGGGAGAGTTTATAGTGAGCAAGTGAGATGATCTGATTTCACTTTTGGAAAGGTCCCTCTGGCTGTCTTGCAGAGAATGATGCAGCCAGTGCAGGAACGGCCTCGGGGCACCAGGGAGGACGCAACTGCACTAGGGGAGCCACGTGGGGGCGTGGACCAGGACAGGGGCCACGGAGGGGGAGAGGAATAGGTAGATTTGAGAGGCACTTTGGATGCCGAGGCGGTAGTCTTGAGGAGAGAAGAATCCAGGGGGACCGCAACCCCTTCCCCTGCAGCCTCCTCCCCAACCCGGCTCTTCACCTCCTGTCTCTCCCATCCTCCTTTGCGGTCAGCTCCCATCACCTCCTCCGGGAAGCCCTCCTGGCTGCCCCCGCCGCGTCTGAACTGCCTGCCCCGGCCCTGCCAGCGCCCCACACAGCGCAGAAGCCCTCCCTGAGAGGAGGAAGGAAGATGCCAGGGCTCTGGGATCCCAAGATTTCCACAACCCGGCAATCCTCACCCCAGAGTCGCCCGGCCGGGGGCGGGGAGGGCAGCAGAGGCTGGGCCATGGAGGCACGTCCGCGGCCTCCCGCCCCTGCTGTCCAGGAGGGGTCCCGGGGCTGGGGGCCGGGGGTGGGAGCCCCGCCGGCACAGACCCGGGCGGGAGAGCGGCAGGGCCGGGAGGGCCGGGGAAGTGTCTCTTTTTCCTCGCGCAGCTGTATTTATAGATTCCCTTTGATGTCCCAGCGGTGGGCTGACCTGGTTCTGGCCGCCTCGGGAGGAGGAAGGTTCTCGGAGCTGCTTCTCTGCGCTGGATGCAGCGGGGGCGTCCCCGTGCGCGCAGCCGGCGCGCCTGGGCTTGGGAGGCGGGGAGCCGGCCTCAGTTTCCCCATTTGCGCAATGGGGCTGTCAACATGCAGCTCCCAGCAAGCGGCAAACGTGCTTGGGCCCAGCGCAGAGGAAACACGTGTTTTGCAGGGAACCAGCTCAGCGGTCAAGCTGGGTCTACGCGCGCCAGGTATTTACCAGGGTTTTGCTTTTTTAAAAAATGTTAGAATAAGAGGAGACTAGACGGATGTCCCCCAAAAGCCCGAATTGGGGGTCTCTTTGCTGCCAGACAGAAAGCTACCAGTACCTTACAAAGCCCTTGTTAACTCACCAGGGCCTGGGCTCTGATCAGACAGTTAGGGGAAAGTCTCCGGTAGAGCCACGCGGCCCGATAGAACTTTCCGTGACGTGGACCTGTCGAAACCTGTGTTTCCCGGGGCTCCTGCGAGGGAGGAGTTGGATTTTTAATTTTATTTCATTTTAATTGATTTGCATTGGACTTTACATAGTTGCGCACGGCTGGTGGTCCCGTATTGGACAGCAAATCAAAAGAAACTAGCCTGTGGGCCGAGACCATACCCCAGTGGAACGTGGAAAGCCCGTGCCGCCCTCCTTTGCCCTGCATTTCCGAGTTTTCTCTCTGTTTTCTTACGAGGTAGAACAATAACGAGGCAGCCGCAGCAATAATAATAACAGCCCCATCCACGGGGCGTTCCCGATGTGCTAGGTGTTACCACTCGGGCGCAAGGGAAGAAGGATATTGTTGACCCCAGTGGGGTCCTAGTTATACAGCTTTGGGACTTTGGGCAAATGCTTAGCCTCTCTGGGCCTCAGTTTTCTCATCTGGGAAATGGGTTCAATAATACTTTCGAACTCAGAGTGGAAAGGCTCTAAACAGAGCCCCAGGCACAGAACACGCGCTGCGGATGTGTGAGCTGTTATTAGCATTGGTGGAGGTGGGGACCGGAGATGTTGAGTGATTTCCCCAAGGCCACACAGCCAAGCAGTGCCAGAGCTAGGAGTCGAAGTGGGGTCTTTCCGGCTAAGGTTGGGAGCAGTGCCAGGGCTCTCTACTGGGTCAAGAGGGACGGCGTGGGGCCTCTGAAGACCCGGCGCCCAGGCTCCAGGGTTAAGCCTGTGTGGCAGCTGAATGTCCCTTCATCCACCCCTCTGAAATCCCTGGGAAGCGAAGCATCAGGTGTTCCGGAACAGGCGTCTGCTCTGGACAAGCTGGCGCACACATGGCAGGACAGCTGGCGGAGAACGGGTGGGGTGGGGAGGAGGGGCCCAGGGGAAGGGGGCACCTTGGCCAGCAAAGGAGGTCACAAGCCGCCCCGACCACCCACCCCCAGACGCGGCCACGCGTCTTCTTTTTCATCACAGTCCTCCAGACCTCAGTTCCTGCACCAACATTTGGCCAATATTTATGGAGCGCCTGCTGTGTCCCAGGCGCCCGGCTGAGCCCTCTCCTTGGTCACTGTGAAACCAAGGCTCAGAAAGAGGCCGTCACTTGTCCAGCTCACAGCAAAGCTGGGATGGCAAGACGGGGTCTCTTGCTCCTGCCTCAGGGCCTTTGCACTTGCTGTCTCTCTGCCGGGAACACCCTGCCTTAGCCCCTAATGCTTTTAGCCCTCGGTTTAGATGAAGCCTGCCCCGACCCACCAGCTCCCTGACCCCCAGAGCTGCCTGTGTGGCCCCCTCACAGCCCCGTGAACCCCATCCCCCACTGACTGTCTCCCCTCCTGGACTGTGAGCTGCCTCTCGTGGGGCTGTATCACTGGCCCCAGCACAGGTTTGCAGACACAGGTGCCCACCAAGTGTTTGTTGAATAATATGAATGAATGGATGAAGCCGGACGTTCTACCCATCCCCCATTGCCACATTGGCTCCTCGACGGGAAGCGAGCGCAGAGGTCCAGGCTGGATCTGGGGGGTGTGGGTGGGTGAGGGTCTGTCTGACCCAGTTTCCGATGAGGAGCCTGGCCCGGGACTGGGCGTTCCAGGTAGGGGTCTCTGCAGAGATTTGCTGGGTGCTTGGGCCGGCGGGGCGCCCGGGGAGGGCAGAACCTCAAAAGCTCTGGCTGTTCGTGTCACAAAACAGGAGGGTGCCGCTGCGGACGAGGAAGGGCCAGGGAGGCCCCCACCGCTAAGGGGTCACGTTTCTATCTGGACTGTCCGGGAAGGGGCTAAAGGTGGGAGGGGGCTCAGAAGGGGCGGGGCTGAGA
>JABWHU010000634.1:13076268-13113417 GCA_014189135.1 Dicerorhinus sumatrensis harrissoni | reverse complement strand
GGGGGCTCAGGGAGGGAGAGGGGCTCAGGGAGAGGTGGGAGTCAGAAGGTTGAGGACACTCGGGAGGCCCCCCTGTCCTTCTGTCCACGCCCTCGGCCCCAGGACGCCAGGGTCCGGAGTGTGTGGTGTCACCGGGTTCGCGTCCATCCAGCAAACTGACCGCGTCCCCGGGGCTCAGGGCCGCCCCCATCCCGCACCCCACCCCTCCCCTCTCGGGTCCTCCAGGTTCCCTCCGCTGTCCCCCTACCCCGCCCCCAGTCAGCTGTGTCCGTATTTATAGCGGTGCGGCCCGTGTCACTTCACTTCCGAAAGGGATTGTCCCTTATTCCTGCGTTCAGAAGCCCCCACACCTGTTCCCGGCACGAGCCGGTGGTGAGCCAAGGGAGGGGGCGGCCTCGCTTTCTGGAGCCCCGTGGGGACCCCTCCTCCCTTTGTGCGCCTCCCGCCCCTCTCCAAGCCCCGCTGCTCTGTCCCCCCCAGTGCCACCCCCTCTTGGCGTCCCCTCTGATCTCAGGACCCCCTCCCCGCACACCATCCCCAAGCTGCCAGGTTCCCAGGCCCCCCAAGGCCCCAGCCCCGCCTGCCCCCCTCCCCCGCTGGCCTGCCGATTGTTCTGGACCTGGGGTCTCGGGGCTGGGCGGGCAGGGGTCTGCGTGCCGGCCAGAGCCTGTTGCCCACCCGTCTCTGGGCAACGCTGGCAAACCCTGAGCCATGCCGATGCTGGTCCTGCAGGCGGGGTACAGAGGCAGTGCTGTACCCTGGGAGGGGCCCAGAGCACCAAGTGACGGCGGGGAGGGGTCGCAGGCAGGGGGCAGATCTAAGAACCCAGGTTAGAGAGAGGTTAGGGGACGGCAGCGTTGGAAATCCTTTCCCTGCGCTGTCCCCAACTCATTCCACATCACTCCTTCCTCTTCAGATCCCACCGGGGCGCATGACACACCTGCTCGGATGCTGGGATGTGGCCTCATAACCTCACTGCCGGATTCTGCAATCAAACCCACCTTCCAGATGAGGAAACTGAGGCCCAGGGAGCATTTGGTGACTGGAACCATTAAGAGACCAGCTTCTGGGGGGCATGGCCTTGGGTTGGAGCCCCAGCCCTGCCCTTGCCTCCCAGGATGGCTCGACAGGTCCTCCAAGCCTCAGTCTCCTCGTCTGTACAATGGGTGGACAGCAGTACCCACCTGGTGAATTGTTCTGCCAGGCCAGAAGCCCCCCAGCTCCCCACTCTGAGCAGACGTGGTGGCAGCCTCCCCGAGGGGAGGAGGGGCCCCGCTGCCGCCCCCTCCACCTGCCCCGAGGTCACCAAGGGGGTGTTCCTGCCAGCAGCATCCTCCCCAGAGCACGGTTCCCTGGTGGGGGGGGGCGTGAGAGCCCCATGGAGTGGATTCCGGGGGGAAGGGGGAAGGGGAAGTGAGGGGCAGGCAGTGAGTGTAGACAGACGTCCCACGAATTTTGCTATAATGAGAAGCAGAAAAACGGGGGCGTCCCCCGAGAGGGACATGGGATCAACGAAAAGATTTTCAAAAGTGCCTCGAACAGTGTTGTCAACACTCCCCAAACGGATGCTGCTAAATATACTTTTATTAGATAATAATTAAAATCATTATCCTAATGACGGTTATTACCAGTTCTGATGCTTTGAGCAAATCCCAAAAGGCTGTGGGTCCAAGAGCTGTCATCCCCTCCAGCCCCCAAAGGAAGGGCTAAAAGCGACAGCAGGCGGCTAGGAGTTCGCAGCCCGAGGTCTAGGCCCCAGGGTGTCCAGGTGGAAGGTCGATTTCTATTTTAAAGTGTTGGTTTCAAAGCCCAGGAGGCTGCGGATTCCTGCCTCTCGCAGGGAGCAGTAATGAGGCCTCTCCAGGGAGGATGAAAAGCTGGAAACAGCTTCTGAAAGTGTGGTGGCCGAGGTGGGGACAGCCCCGCATTAAGGCAAGGAGGTGGGAGGCCCTCGGCCTGGCCTCCTCCAGCTGCCAGTTTTCGAGTTACCTCTGGGAGGCGATGGGTCCCAGGGCTGGGCCCGAAAGCTGGTACTTTCAGCCAGTGTGCATTTATGAGCATCCACTGTGTTCCAGGCTCTGGGAGCTCAGCAGCGTCTGCGCCAGATATTAATGAAAGAGGCTCCAAAATCCATACACAACTGCAGCTAAAGGCGTTTCAAGGAATCAGAGAGGAAGGGTGCCTGGCAAGGGAACACCAGGAGCAAAGGCCCTGGGGCCACATAGAGCACGGACTGGTGCAGAAACAGTGTGGCCCTGAACAAGCCCATTTTCTTCTCGTCTCGGAGCCTTATTTACCCCATCTGCAAAATGGGAATAATCACCGACCCTCAGTGATCCCCCTCGCTGCTCCCACCTGCACCCCTTCCTGGGTTCCTAGGCCTGGCATGCAGTAGGTGCTCAATTAATACTTGCTGCATGCATAAATCAGAAGTGCGAAGGAACGCTGAGTGTGCGCCGGGCCTGTGTTACTATAATCCCGTTTCACAGATGGGAAGACAGGGGCATGGAGCGCCTCTCTGTCTGGGTCTGCGGGCTGTGGGTTTGTCTGCGTGTGTTCACGTGTCCGCATCTTTGGCGGGTTCTTGGTGTGACCAAGTGCATGAAGATAACACACCAGAGGCTTGCACGGGCCCGGGATGGCTGCCTTGAGCTGCAGGCCAGTCCCGGGGCTGGAGTGGGGAGGGCGGGTGGGCAGCAGGGCCCCCTACCCGGCGGGGCGGAGGGTCCAGTCTCCGAGCCTCGTCCGCTCTCCGAGAGCGGGCCCCTCCCACCTGCGACGGCCTGGCCCCTGCCCAGCTGCCGACCTCGAGAACTCGAGTGCCCCCGGGGACGCAGGCAATCAATTAGAGTAGGCAGCGCCGCCTAAGTAAAAGCCCGGCTGTAATGAGGAGGCCGGAGAGGCTGCTGCGGGCGGCAGGCGCTGGGGTGCGCCAGGCGGGCCGGGGCTCACCGGGTCCCGCGGCCACCAGCGCCCACCGACAGCCAATCCCGCAAGTCCCCGTGCGTGTCGTTGTTCAGTTTCTCATCATGAGGCCAGAGCTTGTCACAGGCCCCAGTGGAGCCGCCTTCAACTCACGCAGGCCACGAACATTTATTGTGCTGGGTGCGAGGGTACCACAGGGCAAAACGCACGGGCCACCCCGTCCCAAGGTCTCAAAGTCTGGGACACGTGACAGACACGTCACCAGGTAACCCACACGGGCTGGTGAGGGCTATAACAGGGACACACAGGCGGCAGTGGGGACCCGAGGGGGCATCAGAGTGGGCTTCCCGGAGGAGGTGACGCATAAGCTGCGATCTGAAGGATGACAAGGAACAAGTCCCAAAGGAGGGAGGTGGGGGAGCATGGTGGTGTAGTTAGGAAGCAGTCCACATGTTCCAGTTGTCGCAAGCTGTGTGACCAACCACGGTAGGCAAAGCGATGCTCCCCGAGATGTCCACGTCTGAATGCTGGGAGTCTGTGACTGTGTTTCCCGCCATGTGAAGGGGAATTAAGGTTGCAATTACGGTTGCTAATCAGTTGATATGACAATAAAGAGATTATTTTGGATTATCCCGGGGACCCCAGTGCAGTCACAGGGGTCTTGATAAAAAGGAAGCAAAATCATCAGAGAGATGCACGTGAGAAAGACTGGCCCAGCCGTCGCTGGCCGTGCAGACGGAGGAAGGGGCCCCGAGCCCAGGACGCGGCCTCTAGAAGCTGGAAAAGGCGGGAGACGGTTCTCCCCGGAGCCTCTGGGAGGACCAGCCCTGTCCGCACCTGGACTTTAGCCCCATGAGACTTACGTCGGACTTCTAAGCTACAGAACTTTAAAATAATAAATTTGTGTTAAGCTGGTAGGTTTGAGGCCAACCTTGGCATTCCTTGGCGCGTGGCCGCGTCACTCTGGTCTCTGTCACCGTCGTCCCATGGCCGTCTTCTCGGTGTGTCCGCGTCTCCTTCTCCTCTCTCATAAACGCACCTGTCATTGGGTTTAAGGCCCACCCTAAATCCAGGACGATTTCATCTCCAGCTCCTTAACTAATTACACCTGCAAAGACCCAGATTCCTGATAGGGTCCCATTCCGAGGTTCCAGGGAGGCATGAATTTGTTGGCAGGGGGTGCTATTTAACCTCTACATATGTGTTTGTTTGGGTCTATTTCTGCCTCTGGAACACCAGCTCCAGGAAGGCAGGAATTCTGTCCATCTTGGACCTCGCAGTGTCCCCCACACCTAGAAGACCGCCTGGCACACAGTAGGTGCTCAATAAATGTCCATTCATTCCGCAAGCAATTATGAAGCACCCACTGTGTACCAGGCCCATCTTTTCACACGGAGAGGGAGTTTTTTGCCTTCTCTGGAAAAGAGAGAAAATATCTGATTCTCCGTTGTTCCGAGGGCCTGGGGCAAACTGAGTGAAGGTGGGAGAGACCAGGGGACCGGATGGAGATTTCTGGTTCTTCACCGTGCAGCCCTGGGCACCACCGGCAGCAATAACAGGGGACCTGGCAGCAGAGGGAGGGGAGACGCGCTGATGGAGACGGTGTTTCTGCACCTTCTGGGGGTCAGGCTGGGGGAACAGGGGAGAAAGAAGAGGTTGGTGGGAGAATCCCGCCGGAGACGGGACCAGAGGGGCCTGCATGCTGCCCAGCCCTGCTCGGGAGCGACAGGCTGAAGCTGCCGGCGGAGGCGGGGCTGAGGCGGGGAGGGGGCTCCCCGTGTGGACCAGGATAGGGGAGGACAGAGACAGTAGAGATAAAGGGAGGCGCAGAGAGACCGAGAGACAGAGGGACAGAGGCTCCCAGCCCATCCCCCACTTGTCCTCTCTGGGGTACCCCCAGGCCCTATGGCTCTGGCCCCCGCTTCCCCATTCACCTCGCTGGTACTTGAGACCCCTCCCGGAGGGGCCACAGTCCCCAGCATGGGGTCTCCCCACCACAGAGGGGGACTCAGCCATGAGACCCTCTGGGGATTAGGGTGCTGACCCCCGACCCAGCCAGAGCCGGATCCCAGAGACAGGGGCACCATTCCCCCTGAAATGGGGGATGTGTCCACCACCCAGGCCTGAACTGACTTGGGGAGGCTGCATTCATGATGCCCTTACTGTGTGTGATCATCCCGGCATTGTCCCTGCCTTCTCTCCCACACCTCATCCCAAGCCTGCATGGGAGGGTTTTGCTCCATTTTACAGAGGAGGAAACTGAGGCCTAAAGATGGTGAGGATTGTCCCGAGGCACAGGTTCATCCACTCGGAACACACAGACTGAGCACCTACTGTGTGCCAGGCCTTGTGCTGGGGGTCCTGGGTTCACTGTGGTGGCCAAGACTGATTGTGGCCACAGGCACAGGAGCTCTTGAAGTGGAGACCTGAAAGCTGAGTAATAGAAATAAGAAGAGAGGGCCGGCCCTGTGGCTTAGCAGTTGAGTACGTGCACTCCGCTGCTGGTGGCCCGGGTTCGGATCCCGGGTGCGCACCGCTTCTCCGGCCATGCTGAGGCCGTGTCCCACATACAGCAACTAGAGGGATGTGCAGCTATGACATGCAACTATCTACTGGGGCTTTGGGGGAAAAAATAAATAAATAAAATAAAATAAAATAGAAATAAGAAGAGAGAATGTGGTCCAGGCAGGGATGCAGCGTGTGCAAAGGGCCTGGGGTGAGAACCAGACAGAGGATTCTTTTTAAGAACCAAAGAAGGAGATAAGAAGTGGATGATGTTGGCAAGGTAAGGGTGGATATGGTTTATTATTTTGAGGGCTCTTTTTGGGGTTCATATTCGCCAGGTAAATCTTTTTCTATTCTTTGACTTTTAAGCTCATCTGCATCATTCTTTTTTTTTCCTAAACATTTTATTATGGCAAATTTCAAACATCTATAAAAGTAGAGAAAATAATACAACGAACACGCATGTACCCACCACCCATGTCAACATTTATCAATTCATGACTCATCTTTTTTCATCTCTTTTGGTATTATTTTGAAGAAAATTCCAGACATCGTATAATTTATTCATACACAGATCAGTTTGTATCGCTAAAAGATAAGGACTTATAGTTAAATATTTAGCACTACTTCCATAATATCATCAAATATCCCATTGGTTTTTAAATTTCCAATTATATAAAAGAATTCATAACTTCTTTTCTACAGTTTGAAACAGGATCCCAGTGAGATTCACACACAGAATTGGTTGATACATCTTCACATCTCTTTTAGTCTATAGGTTCCCATCCAGCTCTTTCTCTCTTTTCTTTTTTCCACGCAATTTCTTTGTTGAAGATGCAGCATTCTGTTTTAGATGTGTGACCTCAAAAGAACATAGAAATGGATTTTGTTTGTTTGTTGTTTCTGTGCATCCAATTTGAGAATCCATGTCTTTCAAGTGGCGAGTTTAACCCATTTATATTTATTGCACCTATGGACGTATTTGGATATATTTCCATCACCTTCTTTTATTGTCTTTTCTGTCCACCATGATTTTTTTTTCCATTGCTTCCTTTTTCCCTCCTTTTCAACCCTCTGCTGAATTTGTCAGATTGTCTTTACTTCCTTTTTTATTCTCTCTCATGATTTGGAAATTATCCATTCTATTTCTGTCCTCTGAGTAGTCACCCTTATACTTTTCAACATGCACGCTTAGCTTATCGTGACAGAGTGTTAATCAACATCTCTTCGCATCTCCTAACAGGACAAGATTGTAGGATTTGTGCACACTGGCCCCCCCTCCACTCTGTGTGTCACTCTTGTCTGGCATTAGAGTCTCACCTTGGCACACCCAAGGATGGAGATGGGGGGTGTACCCAGGCAGCTCATCATTTGCCTGCAGGACTGGCAGAAGAGATAGAGACGGATTCCAGGGGCCTTAACTCTGTATGTGACTTCAGGCAGGTCCTGCTTCCGGCCTCAGTTTCCGCGCCTGTAGGAAAGCATTACCAGCCCCTCTTGCGCTAACGTAGAGGATTTTGAGCCTCCCACTCTCATTTGTCCCCAGCACTCAGGCAAATCAGTGCAGGCAATTACAGTGCAGGACTGAAGTGTTGGGGGCGGGGTACTCCAGGAGCTCGCGGGAGAACGCTAATGTCATTATTTACTTCACTGAGCTACATAATCTCGGGAATTGCTCATCAGGGCCTGATAATTCGATTGGATTTCATGCACAATTAGGCCTTCGGAGTGAGGCATTCATCGACCGGTTAGGGGAAGAAGCCAGTCTCCCTGCCAGAGGGGCTCGAGGTAAGGGGGCAGCGATGGGAACCCCACCCCTGACCCCAGGAAAGGGCCAAATTCAAGTCCAGAGAATAGTATCACATAAGGACCAACCTCAGCTAATAAACACGACTAATGTTTTGTCATTTTGACCTGAGACTTTTGTTTTCCTTCTTGTGTGAACAAATTCAGAACAATCAATTTAAAATCTAAGTAGGTCCTCCCTCCTCTGCCCACAGCCCTCCAGGGCTCCCACCTCCCTCGAGGGAGAAGCCCACGTCCTCCCCACGGCCCACCAGGCCCTGCACGACCTGCCCCGTCCCCTCCCTCTCTCCCCCTCGCTCCCTCTGCTCCAGCCACACGGGCTCCTCGCTGTTCCTCCCACACACCAGGCACAGTCCTGCCCCAGGGCCTTTGCACGGGCTGTGCCCTCTGCCTGGAATGCTTTCTCCCAAAGTCTTTTGTTCCTAGCGATTGGTCTCCTATTCATCCTTTAATACTCCGGCTCCAAGCCCCTCTTCTGTGCAGACTTAATTCTCCCACCGAAACCACAGCCTCCTCTCCCAGCTCCCCTCTGGACAGCGCCCCCACCAGCGCCAGCTCCCTTCCACCCCGGCCTGACCACGAGGGCTGGGGACGGACTCCTGGCCTCCAGCACCTGCCCGGGTACCTAAAGCTAAGTCCTCGAATAACACAAAACAGGAGTTCCAACGTCTGAGACCCGAACGTCACTCTGAGTCTCTACGGCTGGCCAGGTCTGTCTCCCTGATCTCTGTAATTATCTCTCCATCTCTCCTTATCCGTGCCTGTCTCTGACCTCATGTGTCTCTCCGTGTCTGTGTCTCTGTCTGGGCCTCCTTTGCTCGCCAGCCCTCCCATGGGGCACCTGATTCACGCACAGCCTCTCTCCCTCCCTCAGTCTCCCTCCTCTCTTTTCTCGCCTCCCCCAGCTGCTGTGGACACACCTACCCCTCGGTCACGGGTCACAGGGTGGGGAAATGGTCTGGCCTCCCTGCCTCGGCCCCCCAAACCCCCTCCCGTCCCTTTGCCTCCCCTCTGCCCTCTGACATTCTATTTCAGTCTTTGTCGGCAGGTATCTCAGATGTGCTGGGCGCCCGCCCCCAGCGCTGCCCGTCTCTGAGCTCCTCTTCTGTACCGGGCTGGGGCCCCCCTCTATTTCCGGGTCCCTCCACCTGCTCCCCGCCTCCCCAGCTACTCAACTTAGAGCTGGGAGGCGGACTTGAAATGTATCCTGTGGTCTCACCTTCTCCCCGCCTGGCTGGGAGTGTGGTGGGGGGACCAGAGAGGGAAAGGGGCCTCCCCCAGGTCGCACAGCACCTGGCCTGGGACCCCCCGGCAGCTCCCACCTGCTGTGGGAGCCCGTGGAAGTTCAGCTTCCTCATCTGTATGGGGACAATGAGAGTGCCACCTCATTGGGGGACGATTAAGCAAACCAGCACGAGGAAGGTGCTTAGAACATGACGGAATTGTGGGGGCCGCTTAGACACCACTATTCCCAGGAGGGGGAGGGGGAGGCGGGGAGGGGCCAGCTTACTTTGAGACCCCCGCCCAGAGGCCAGTTTGGGTCGGAATGGGTGGCCGGGGGTGCATGGACCGGGGGTGGTGGGTGGATTGGAAAAGCTGGTTTGTTCTACCCAGGAAAGAAGCACGGATTGGGGGCCTGGGGGAGTCATGGATTGGGTTGCCTAGCAACAGGGATGAAGCCGACAGACGGGTCAAGACCACAGATGTCCTGGAGTCTGGGATGGGGGAGCTGACATTCAGGATTTTGCTGGGGAGGCAGATATTAATCAAAGATTAATTTATGTGTGTGTGTGCATGTGTATAAATTCATGTGTTCCACCCGTATTTATTGAGCACCTACTGCGTGCTAGGCGATGGAAACACAGCAGTGAACAAAACAGACAGGAGTCCTCGCCCTCGCGAAGCTGATGTTCCAGGGCAGGAGATGGAGGCTTAGCAAGATAAATATAAGGTCAAATGGTGAGCCGTGCCATGGACAAAACAAAGTAGGAGAGGGAGGATCGGGGCGGGGGATGGGGCTACTTCAGACAGAGTGGTCATGGAGGGCCTCTTGGAGGAGGTGACATTTGAACACAGACCAGAAGGAGATGAGAGAGGGAGCCATGCAGAGAGAGGAAGGAAGAGCATCCCAGGCAGAGGACACAGCACATGCAAAGGCCCTGAGGCAGGACCATTACTGGATTATGACGGATGTTTATAGACGTGCATTTTTTCAACCGTAACCGGATACTGTTCTAAATTAAAACTCCCCTATCGCTTTTAACAGCTGCGTAGTATTCCATGGCATGAGCATAAAATGATATCTTCAATGAAGCCCCAGTTCTAGAACAGCCCTCCAAGGATCCGCGCCTCCCGCTTTATCACATCCTTGTGTCATCTCTTCCAGTTGGTGAGTGGGGCCAATGACTCATTTCTAACTGATACAATGTAGCAAAAGTGATACAATGTTACTTCTGAGATTAATTAGGTTACGTAAGATTGTAACTCCCGTCTTACTGGTTCCCTCTCCCTCTCTGGCTCTTCTCACATTCTTGACGGAGGAGGCCACCTAGCAAGACACCAAATGCCGCCAACACACACACAAGCAGACTTGGAAGCTGAGCTGCCCCAGTCGAGCCTTCGGATGACACCACGACCCCGGCGTCTCCTTGAATGTGGTCTGGAGAGACCGGGAACCACGGGGTTCCCGACCCACGGAAACCGTGAGTGGTGATGTGTGTTGCTTGAAGCCTCTAAGTTTGGGGTCACTTCTTACACAGCAGGCGATGACCGAGACAATACGCGTGACTTCTTCTTTGGGGTCTGTTTCTGGAAAGGGTGGGGCAGAGGCCGAGGGAACAGCATGGGCAACGGCTTAGAGGCGAGACAGCCTGAAAAGCAGTTTTCTCTGTGTGTGGGGGGGGGAGCGCAGGGTGGGACAGGGAGGGCAGAGTTCAGGCTTCGCTCGAGGGACAGCGTGGGGCAGGAGGAATCTGGGTTTAGACTCTGGTCAAGGCTGTGTGGGGACTGAGCTGTCGGGGGGCAGTCTTGGGGTGGGGGCCGGGCCTGGGACCCCAGAAATCTGCCGTCAGTGCCCTGTCAGTTTTACACCTTCCCCATCCTCTAACCCCCCATCTCTCCCTCCCTGTTCTCGCCACTGCCCGTGACGGAGAATGGAATTATATTTTTACAACTTCTTGTTTTTCCCGAACCGAGTTCCATGTGCACCGGGCTAAATTTAAAATCGGATGGATGTAAGGAGATCATGCTCACTCTCGCTCCCCTGGAGAAAAATAAACGCGTCGATTCAGGTGCTGCTTCCCCCAGGGGTGCGGGAGGGGGCCAGGGGGCCTTTTTAATGGGGAGCGACGGGGCTGAATTGGGAAAATTCATACCCGGATCCCAGTTGCCTCTTCCCTGAAACCTGATCCTGACCCACCGTCTGAGCCGGGGGCCGCCCCTGGGGTTTCCCATCACAGCCCGGGTCACCCTGCGTTGGAACTGCCTGTTTACATGTTTGTCGTCTCCTCGGAGCCCTCGCTCTTGCTGTCCCCTCTCCCAGGCACACCTTTCCCACACATCTAGGGCCGGCTCACCCTTCAGTTCCCAGCTCAAATGTCACCTCCTCCGGGAAGCCCTCACTGACCACCCTGGCTCAAAAAGCTACCTGGTCGCTTTCTATCCCATCATCTTCTTGCCTTTTCTTTCTGACACCTGTCATCATCTGGAATTCTCTTAGGCTAATGATGGCAATTCATTAAGTACAATTAAGGGAACCGGATCTTAGCTGCCCCACCATACTCAAGTCCAAACTACAGGCTGGCAGAGGCCTGCCCATCCCCCTCACCTTCTCTATTAGTCTTTCCAGATAATTCATTTACCACTCAGCAAACATACTTTAAGTAGCTACTGCACCGGACCGTGTATCCAGTGGTTCCCAGCCCTGTGTGCACATTAGAATCACCTGGGGACCTTTTAACTCCTACCACCACCTTCCGCTTGCTCCCCTGACCCCAGGAGACTCTGAATTACTTGGTCTGGAGTTGGGGGCTGGGTATATGATTCGAATGTGCCCCTAGATGTGTCGAATGGCTGCTCTAGCTTTCTTCATTTCCCAGAAAGACTGCGCTCACCGCAGCCTCCAGGTCTTTGCTGAAGCTGGCGCCTCTGCCTGGAACGCTCTCCCACTTTCACTCCACCTATTTAAATCCCCCACGACTTTGTCTCTTCATTATAATCATTTATTTTTAATTTTGAAAACAGTGACAAAGAAAGGTGCAAAGACGAATTTGGCACACACCTGTGATCTTCCACCTGGGACTCACAACGAAGGGTTAACACTTGTCATATCTGCTTCAGGTCTTTTTCACTTTGTAAGAAACAAACAAAATATTAGAATGAGAGATGAAGTCTCATTTGATCCTCACTTCCATCCACACATTTTTATATATTTATATACGTACATACTCTCACACACATGTATCCAGGAACAGTGAATAGGATTATTTTGTGCATTAAAAATATATACTAACGTACTCACGTGGTATATAAAATTCTGCACCTTGTTTTTTCATTCAATGTTTTATTTTTGACTGCCCGGGTTCGAATGTAAGCTCTGCCACGTGCAGGCTCTGTGACCTAGGGAAAGTGACTTAACCTCTCTGTGCCTCATTTCTCTCATCTAGTATAGTAGTCATCTACTGCTGAATAACAAAATACTCTGACACGGAACAGCTTAAAACAACAAACATTTATTATCTTGTAAAATTTCTAAGGGCCAGAAATTTGAGAGTGGTTTACCTGAGTGGTTCTGGCTGGTGGTCCTTTGTGAGGTTGCAGTCAAGACACTGGCTGCGGCTGCGTCATCTGATGGCTTGACTGGGGCTGGAGGGGCCGTTTCCAAGGTGGTCCACTCCCATGGCTGTTGTTCGTGGCCATGTGGACTTCTCCACAGCGTGGCTTGAGCATCCTCACAATATGGCGGCCGGCTCCCCCCTCGATTGGGTGATTCCAAGAAAGAAAGAGCCAGAAGGAAGCAGAAGTGCCTTTTATGATCTAGTCTGAAAAGACACACGTTGTCACTCCTGCCTTATCCTATGCATTAAAAGCAGACCACTGAGTCCAGCCCACCCTCGAGGAGCGGGGATTTAGTGTCCACTTCTTGAAGAAAGCGTCAAAGAATGCATAGACATATTTTGGAAAATGCGGATATTAATACTCCCTACTTTTTGGCCTGGTTTTCTAAAGGATGCTATGTTCTTGCACGTAAAGTGCTTAGCATGGTTGCCTGGCACCTAGTGGTTACTCTATAAATAATAAAAATTATTTTCATATACATCGAATTAATTCCTTTTTGACTGCTCTATGCTATTCCATACATGCACTTTCATTTATCTGTTCTCCTCTCGATGGATTTTTAGGTTAATTCCCATTTTTTCATATGACAAACACTGCTGCTGTGAGCAGCCTGTACAAATCTCTTTATGCACTTGGCAAAATATTTCCCCTAAGGACTGTGACTAAAAATGGAATCCCTGGGACACTGGGCATGCGAACCTGGTGAGCATCAATTGTCTTCCGTTATCTCTCCATCTGTGCCCCAGACAACAGCTCACCAGAGTTAATGCCTTTGCAGACGCTGTTCCCTCTGCCTGAACGCTCTTCCTGCAGATAGCCACATGATCCCTCGTCACCTCCTCCAGGTCTCTGCTCAAAGGTCATCTCCTCAGAGACGCCTTCTACGATGACCTTGTGCCTCCAGGAACCTGCTTCACCTTTGGTGAGAGAACTTACCACCTGCCATTATATTATGCATTTTATTTAATTGCTTGTTGTGTGTTTTCCCCACTGGAACGTCAGCTTTATGAGGCAGGATTTTTGTCTATTTTCTCCACTGGTGCATCCCCAGAGCCCAGAACAACGCCTGGTACACAGTAGGTGTCCCATAAATGCTGGCTGAGTAGGCGTCGGGGCTGGACGGAGCTCTCCAGGGTCCTGATTCCCTCGCCCTCCCTCGGGTTCCAACCTGAGCTCCCCGGAAGGAAAATCAGGGTGTCAGCAGAACTGCCTTCCTTCTGGGGGCTCTAGGGGAGAACTTGTTTCCTTGCCTTTTCCAGCTTCTAGAAGCTTCCTGCATTCCTCGGCCTGTGCCCCCTTCCTCCACCTTCAAAGCCAGCAAAGGTGGGCCAAGTCTCAACTTGCATCGCTCCTGTTTGCCCCCGTTGTCTCATCCCCTTCTCGGGCTCTGGTCTTGCACCTCCCTCTCGTAACGACCCTCGTGATGACAGGGAGCCCACCCGGGTAATCCAGGATTATGTCCCCATCCCAAGATCCTTACCTAAATCCCATCTGCAAAGTCCCTTTTGCCACAGAAGGTGACATATGCACAGATTCTGGGGATTAGGATGGGGACATCTTTGGGGGAGACTCGCTTTTCTGCCAGCCACAGGGAGATGCAGACGCGGATATGTTAATTCATTCTATAGACATTTATTGAGCGCCTACTGTATGCCAAGCTGTTCTAGGGGCTGGATTAGCTAGACACGCCGCCCTTCGTGGAGCACAAATTCTACGGAGAGGGACGGACAGGAAACACGACAATGAAGCAGACAGGACAGCGGATGCTGGCTGTCAGGGGGTGTCCCCCCGAGGGGGTGATGTCTCAGCACATGGTTCTAGAATCTTGTGACCAGCGTTGCCCAAAGTACCACGTGCTCCTCGGTCACAGATAACGTGGCTTCAGGGGTGCTCGGCATGGGATGAAATAACCTCGAACTCCAGCGGCAGAGGCTCCTCTTAAATGTCCTTTCCATCTGTCTCAAGTCCCATTGGGTCCTGGGGGTCTGTGACACCCCTCCCCACCCCAATCCCGCCACACGCCCCAGGATCTGTGCTTCCGCAGGCGGCAGGAGCCGGCAAAATTCAGATTAAATTGTATTTTTGGTCACCTTCTACCCATGGCAAGAGATGCAGATTTTTCTTGCACCTTTATGATGAAAAAAAAAAAAAAGCCCTAAAATAACCGGTACATTTACTGATGTTCCAAACGTGAGCAGGTGTAAAGGAAAATATTAATTAAACGATTACGGATGTGGAGAAAATGGAAAATGTAAGAAACCGTTGGCACAGATGTGGAAAATGTTACCTGTCCGTTTTACGGATGGGGAAACTGAGGCCCAGGAAGGGTGAGGACTTCTCATGATCATGACCCCCTGGAGGGGCTGAAGGTCTTTCTCCAGGAGAAGAGGGTGAAGGGAGCAAAAGGCACTCCATTGTCTCCTCCTCCTCCCCCTCAGTTGATGAGAAGGAGATGCTCTGTGAAGATCTCCAGGAAACAGCATCCCAGCCCGTGCAAAGGCCCTGGGGCAGGACTGGGCCTGCCGTGTTGGGGCAACAGCGAGGAGCCCGTGTGGCTGGAGCAGAGGGAGTGAGGGGGAGAGGGGGAGGAGGGAGGGCAGGGAGGGCACGGGGCAGGTCGTGCAGGCCTGGTGGGCTGCGGGGAGGACGTGGGCTTCTCCCCCGAGGGAAGTGGGAGCCCTGTGGGCAGAGGAGGGGACCTGACTCAGGGGCGCACAGGCGCCCTCTGGCGGCTGCAGGGAGAAGGTGCTTGTTGTCCCAGATCCCAGCTGGGCGCGGGGCCGCCCCGTTATTTCACGGTCACCCCCTTCCAAGGTGGGAGGATGAGGTCAGTGGCGCCCGCAGCTCAGGCCCCGGATGAAGTCCCCAGAACAGCCGCGAGGGTGTGAGGACGGGGCGGAAATAGATTTCCCACCTGCCCCCCATCCCTCCGGAGAGGTGAGGACTCGCAAACCAGCGGGAATGTCACACGTTGTGGGCTCTCGGCGCCGTCCTCAGCACGCCGCGCTGCCCCAGAGCCCCCTCCTGCAGGAAGCCCTCCCGGAGTGCCTGGACGCTCTGGGGCCTTGCAGGAAGCTGCTGGGGGTAGCATCTCAGGGAAATAGCGAGGGAGGCCAGAGAGGCTGGAAGCGAGAGTTAGATAGTGCTCATTTTACAGATGACAAAGTCGAGGGTCAGAGAGGACCAGGGACTAGTCTGAAGTCACACAGTAGGTAACTGGCAGAGCAGGAAATTGAACCCTTCTAGGAAAGGTTTGTTGAATGAATAAATGATGGTGGGTTCATCGTGGGGCTCTACTTCCGTCGGAACTCCTGTGGTTTCCTTTCCTGTGGGAATTAAGTCTCAGGTCCTGATCTTCATGGTGGATCCTCCAGCTCAGATGCCATTCCTCATTCCTCCCCCGGCACCTGGCTCCCATCACCCAGCCACTATAAGCAGCTTGCTGTTTTCACACCACTAAGCCTTTGCCTCTTCCTGAAACACTTTCCTTCTCGCTGCCAAATGCTGTTGGCTCCTGGAAAACTCCTATTCAACCATCAAGACCCCAACTCCAGTGCCCTCTCTTCCATGCAGCGCACCAGAACCCTCACAGATAAACTCTCTCCCTTCAGCTCCCTGAGTTCTGAGACTTCCTTTTGCTGGGAGGGTCTGTTGGGGCTCTGTTCCCCCCAAAACTGGGGGCTCCTTGAGGCCCAGGTCTGGAGGATGAGGCTGCTCTGAGCCTGGGACTAGGAGGTGGGTGGGGAAGTCACAGCTGAAACAGGGGCTCAGCACCAACCGTGTCCCCAACCCGACCTTGACCCTCTCTTTGCCCTTGTCCTCAACTCCGGCCACGTCCCCAAGCAGCTGGTTTCTGCATCTCGCCGATAACACCAACCCCCCCAACTATCCTCCACTCTTTTGGGGTGCCATTGGGCAGGGCACCCTCTCCTTCCTCACACCCCTCCTCCCTGGCCCCCCAGCTCCAGTCCTGCCCACTGCTGTCCACCCCACGCTGGCCACTACAGAGATATTCCAATACCCTAATCTCCTCCCGGCTCTGTTACCCTCCGTGGCTCCCTATCACCCTCGAGATGAAGTCTGGATTTCTATATCCAGCCTTTGATGTCCCGAGGGTCCCTGTGGTCTGATCAGGACACACCCCGGCCCCTGTCGGTCCCCAGAACTTTCCAGCCTCTGCACCCTTGCTCATGCCTGGAGTGCCTCTCCTTCATCAACTCTTTAGCCTTTCACAACGTCCTTATGCCTCCTTCCTGTCGCCTGGGAGCTCCTGGGGGTAGGGAACAAAACCCCCCAAATAATCATAACCGGTCCTAATGAGGGTGCTCGTGCTGGGTTAAGCACTTTTCTGTACGCTCTCAGCCAATCTTTGCAACTGCCCCACAAAGAGGGTACCATGGGTCTGATTTACAGAGGAGGAAACAGAGGCTCCGAGTGGACCTGTGATTTGCCGGAGGTCAGCAAGCCAAGAATAAAAGGGGGCCTCATTCCTGCTGCTTCCCGTGGCTGACTCCTGCTCTTTCTTAAAGTCTCAGCTCAGCTGTCACCTCCCCATGAAAGCCCCCCTGGGTCCCCAGGTGGACTGCACCCATCTGCCAGAGGGAGCAACTGAGGCTCCAAGAAGGAACGTTTCCTCCCGCCAGGAATAATGGGGGGCTCACTACCCTCAGAGGCAGCAGCAGGTCAGACCACCCCCTCCCCAACCACACACACCCACATTCGCACGTGTCAGGGAGAGGGGGTCGCCCCGGGCCCTGTGACCCTGACCCCACGCTGAGCCTGGGGTGAAGACAGCCCCCCACGCTCAGGGCCCTCGGGAAAGTTCCATAGACCTCCTGGTCTGGCCCGCGGTGGGGGCTCCAGCGAGGTTCGCCCCTCCTCCGCTCCCCCCCACCCCGGGCCCGCCACCCACTCCCTTCCCCAAGTGGCTTTGGGGGGATAGACAGATGGCCCGGGGACAGATGGATCTGGGCACGTGGGCGTGGGGGCGCGGGAGGGGGGTGGTCTGGCCACCGCCACGGGTCCCCAAAGCGCGCCGGCGGCGGGGAAGCCTCCAGGCGGGGGAGGAGGGGCTCCTGGGGGCCCCGGAAAACAGGGGTCCACCCCTTTGTCCCTCATCCCCGGGGTCCCATTGCGCAGGCGCGAGGCAGAGGCCCAGAGAAGGGGATCACTCGCTCCGGGCCACACAGCCCGATCTCGGGGTTCCCCTGACGCTGGGTGGGTCTAGGGTCTGCGGTGACTTGGACCTGGGGACCCTGCCCCGCACACAGATCCCGCCCGGCCTGGCGACCTGGTCCCGGGACGCGGAGGCGCCGCCGGCCGGGCTGTGGGCAGAGCGCGCCCCCTGCTGGACACGGCCGGAATCGGCGCGGCCACCACCCCCGGGACCCGGGACCTGGGACAGAGCCCCCACTCTGGGCTGAGCCCCCACCCCGGCTGATGCTGATCCCGGACAGAGCCCCCGACTCTGGGCTGAGCTCCGAACGCCGGATCGAGCCCCTGGTTCCTTCTTTACAAGGCCCAGACCCCTGCCCGGCTGGGGGGACCCCAAGGATGTCGGGGCCACTCAGAGGAGCTGTGCACACTACGCCCGATTCAAACTGTCCCAGGTTCTAATCCCACCTCTGCCACAACCTGGCTGAATGGCCTGGGACGCGTCACTTGCTTCCTCTGAGCCTCAATCGCATCATCTGTGAAATGGGACGCCTGTCCCCCATCGCGGGGTTGCTGTGGGGTTTTGGTGAGTGAATCACGGTCAAGGGCTAACAGTGACCGGCAGGCAACGATGACCCAGAAATATTCGCTAGGACACTGTTGCTGTTCTGACCGGATGTGCTGCTGGGCACTTCTTTAAAAAGCCGCTCTATTGAGATATAGTTCACATACCGTACAATTTACCCGTTGAAAGTGTACCATTCAGTCGCTTTGGTATATATTACATTATTCATTTTTTTAAATTGTGGTAAATATATAACAAAATTTACCAGTGTAACCATTTTTAAGTGCACAGTTCAGTGGCATTAATTACATTCACATTGTCATGCAACCATCCCCACCATCTGTCTCCAGAACTTTCCATCTTCCCAAACTGAAATTCTGTCCCCAGGACACACTGACTCCCCTCCCCGCCCCCAGCCCCTGGCCCCACCGTCTACTTTCTGTCTCTGTGGATGTGACTCCTCTAGGGACCTCCTGTGAGGGGATCACACAGTGTCTGTCCTTCTGTGTCTGGCTCGTGTCGCTGAGCATCATGTCCTCAAGGTCCATCCACGGTGTTGCATGAATCAGAATTTCCTTCCTTTTATTGTGTAATAATATCCCATTGTCTGGATGGACCACATTGTGTTTATCCATCCTCCATCGATGGACACTTGGGCTGTTTCCACCTCTTGGCTACTGTGACTCACGCTGCTGTGAACGTGGGTGTGCAAATATCTCTTCGAGACCCTGCTTTCAACTCCTTTGGGTCTATACCTAGGAGTGGAATTGCTGGTCCTCTGGTAATTCTGGGTTTAGCTTTTTGGGGAACCGCCGGACTTTTCCACAGCGGCTGCCCCCCTTTACGTTCCCACCAGCTACGTACAAAGGTTCTAATTTCTTCATATCCTCATGGGCACTTTTACTTTTTATCTTCTATGTGGACCTCTAGGCTTTATTATTCCCATGTCACAGATTTAGAAAACGGATGCTCAGAGAGAGGAACACAGGCAGGCAGACAGTGACAAAGCTGGGTTTGAGCCCACTTTGCTCACGTTCCGCCCAGGCCCACCCTTGACTCTCTGAAGCAATCGGCTGTGGTTTGGTGGGTGCTAAAAACACTTCCTCTGTCTTCATGGCCCCCATTAGCTACCCTGATCCAAAGAATGAGTCTCCATAGTTTGGGGCTCCGGGGCTGTGAAGAGATGGATCTGTAACAGTGGGTCTCAGCCGGGGAGATCCTGCGCCCCAGGGGACACTTGGCAATGGCTGCAGACGTTTGTGGTTGTCACGAGCCGGGGGGACCGGTTCTCTGGCATTGAGTGGGTGGAGGCCAGGGCTGCCGCTAGACACCCTACACTGCCCAGGGAGGCCCCTCCACAACCAGCCCCAAATATCAACAGTGCTGAGGATGGTCATCCCTGGCCTGGAGAGAGCGCAGGCCCCGGCTGTGGGTGGGAAGAAGTGGCTGTGAAACCTGGCCCTGTGTCTTGTGCCTGTGTGTCCTCAGGCAAGTCGCTTCCCCTCTCTGGGCCTCAGTCTCTCCCTCCAAAACGGCATAAAGAGATATTTTATGATTTTTGCCTCGTGAGGCCTACGCCAGGGTTGTGTGTCCCCCACATACAGGACAGGCACTCAACAAAATCTGCTGTCTGGGCTGCTCCCGGCCTCGGCAGCAACGGGGACCCAGAGCTGAGGCCGCAGGGAGGAAAGCAAGCAGCCGGGGAGCTGGGAGCCTCTCCCGGGCCGGGTTCCCAGGACTCACAGCTGCATCCTCCCTGGGGGGCCGCAGCTGGCCCCGCCACACCCCCCGCTGGCGGCCAGGAGGCCCCTGCGTGCCCCGAGGGCTCCTTCCCACGAAACCCAGGCTGGATCTGGGAGTCCCCTGGTGGGGTCTCCACTGCCTCAAACCCCACCCCAAGAATTTACCTGTGACCCAGAAACCTTTACCTTCCAACCTGGGTCAGATTCAGCCCAAATCGGGGTGGGGGGGGGACGACGCCAAGAATCTGCATTTTTCAAGGGGCTCCCGGGTGATTCTGATGGAACGTGTTCCCCGGGGCTGTACTTTAAGAAACGCGCTTCTGCCCACATTCCTACTACCCAGATGGGTAAACTGAGTCCCACAGGGAGGGAGGGGCCTGCCCAGAGCCACCCAGTTGGTCTGTTTCTTTCTGGCTCTCTGTCTGTTTCTCTCTCCCTGTCTCTTTCTCTCTTCCCCCCGGGTCTCTCCCTGTTTTCGACTCTGCGTCTCCTTCCGGTCCTTTCTCGGGCAGGGGCCCCTCCGGCCGCGCCCCCCGCGCCCCCCGCATCCGGCCGCTGCGGCGATTCCGGAGGAATCCCCCGAGCCTCTTGGCCCCGCCCCCTGCGGGGGTGACTACTCCCATTGGTCTGTTCGTACGTGGCTCGCGCCTCCATTGGCTGAGCCCGCGTCCTCGGCCCGCCCCTCGCGTCCGGCCCCTCTCAAGTTCTTTCCGCGCGGGCGGGGGGCGTAGGGGGCGTGGCCGCGTGGTGGGCGGGGCGATGGGTGGGCGGGGCCGCGCTTCCCGCCCCGCCCCGCCCGCCCGGTTCCCGGCGCGAGTCCCCGGCCGCCGCAAAGACCCCTCGGAGGCGGCGGGACAGAGTCCCGACGATCGGACCGACGGACGGGCCACGGGGAGCAGGTGAGCGAGCGGCCCCCCCAGCTCGGTGCATCTCGGGGCCACGTGGCCGCCCTCTGTCTCTCCGCCCCCCCAGGCCCTGCTCCCCCACTCTGTCTGTGCTCCTGCCTCAGTTTCCCTGTCTGTCTCCCTGTGGCTCTCTTGCTGTGCGGGTTTGGGGGAGGCCGAGGGGGTCAGAACTGCCCCCCGCTGGCGTGGGGCTGTACTCTGCGACCACCCCCCCGCCCATGGGGACGCTGATGGACTCTGCCCCTTTCCCAGCGCGGGGTGCCAGGGCCGGATTCCAGACTCGGAGGGCATTCCAGGCGGCGGGCAGCCCGGCCACAGGCGCCGAGGTGGGCGTGAGTGTGGCTTCTGGCCGGGCCCAGCGGCCGGCAGAGCCAGGGCCAGGCCCACCCGGACTGGCCACCTGGGCGCTCCGCGGTGGCCTGAGGGCTTGGCCTCAGTTTTGCCAGCTGTGAACTGGGCCCGCCGCCGCCCAGGTAATTGGCGGGTTGTCTGACCCAGATCTGCAGGCGTCACCGCCTCCCATCCTGGGGGGGCCCTCCTGGAGGAGGGGCAGCCCCCGCTGTAAACAGGCCTCCGAGGTTACTTCTGGGCATTTCTGAGCCCAGCTGGCGGAGGTGAGGGCCCTGGGGGGGGGCCCTCGCAGCCGGGTGAGGGCAGTTCAGCCCAGTGGTTGGGGAGTCCAGACCTTGCAATCCGACAAACATGGGTTCCTGCTCTGCCACTTGCCGTGGTTCCTTGAACAAGGGATTCGATTCTCCGAGCCCCAGTTTCCTGTCTGTAAAATGGGGGGCGGGGTGGTGACATATCTCCTTGGGGGTCAGGGCTGCTTCCAGGATTAAATGCAGGCTTGTGGGCCTGCCTGTCTCCTTCTGGCCCTCCCCTCCTCCCTCCCTCCCCCTCGCTCACTCTGCTCCAGCCACACCCGCCTCCACGTTCAGCCAACACGCCTGGCCCTGCCTCAGGGCCTTTGCACGGGCTGTTCCCTCTACACCTGGCCAGGTCCACAGGCGCCAATTTTAAAACATAACAAATTGCCGAGATAGGCCGGGCCAAGGAGTGCGAGGCTAGGGCTGGGCGGCTGGGAGAGGCGGAGGAGGGGCCGGCCCAGGACGCTGTACCTATGGAAACGGGAACAAAGAGCTGTCGCTCAGCCACGCAAACACCTGGGCTTGTGCGTCTTCCACTGACTGGCCAGGCAGCCTGGGACGCTGGTGGTGGGTGAGTGCCGGACCCCTGGGGGTGGGTGGGGGCTGGAACCCCACGCTGAAGGGGCACAGGGGGTGCCTAAGCAAAGAGACAAGTCAGGCAGGTGTGGATTCAGGAGGCCCCACAGTGTCGCCTCCCGCTGAGTGGCCTTGGGTAACTCAGGTGTCCCCTTATCTGAGGCCTGGGGAGGTGACGGGCCAGTCCACGGGGGGCGAGGGGCCTTTCATTGCTTGGTGATTCGATGCAATGGCTTCAGGAGGCCTCAGTGTCCCCATCTGTCAAATGGGGCACCAGAGGGTGTCTGAGGACAGAGCTCCACCTGTTGTCGTGGAAACGTCCCGCCCAGAGGCAGATGCTGGATAATGACTCACCCTGGTCCCGGTTCAGCTCCAGGTGTGAGGCAGAGAGTGGGGGCCTGGAGACCCAGTGTGGGCGCCTCCCCTGGGGTCCCACTCACTTGAGCTGGTAGGTCAGTTATTCATTCAACAAACAGTTTCTGAGCACCTACTGTGAACCAATCCAGTGCCCTCCCTCCCTTGCCTCACAGACTGGGGTTGGGGGAGATAGATGTTCATCCAGAAAAATCGTTACACTTAGTTGTAATTGCATGGTGATGATGGAGCGACAGATGGATGGGAAGTTAGTTTAGATGGGGGGTCTGGGCGGGCCTCCTGAGGAGGTGACATTTGAGCTGAGGGCTGAATGACAAAAAAGAAACAGCCATGCAGAGACCTGAGGGGAAGAGCATTACAGGCAGAGGGAACAGCCTGTGCAAAGGCCCTGGGGCAGGACCGGGCCTGGCGTATTGGAGGAGCAGCGAGGAGCCCGTGTGGCTGGAGCAGAGGGAGGAGGGGGAGAGAGGGAGGAGGGGACGGGGCAGGTCGTGTGGGGCCTGGCGGCGGCAGGGAGGACTGGGGCTTCTCCCCTGAGGGAGGTGGGGGAGCCCTGGAGGGCTGTGGGCAGAGGAGGGGGACCTGACTCGGGCTCACAGGCGCCCTCTGGTGGGGGCTGCGGGGAGGACGGACTGTGCCGGCCAGGGCGGGAGCTGGGTCCAGGTGGGCTCAAGGGAGTGGGTGCCCTGATCTTGGCAGAGGGCATTGTGTGGGAACAAGGACGGGGGGGGCATTTGTCACGGCGGGTGGAGGCCTGGGGCCCCTGAGGCCACCCCGGGCCACTGCGGCCAGGGCTGAGAGAGGCGAGACGGAGGGGGTCCATCAATTATTGACGCCCGTTGTGCGGGACATGAAGAATTCATGTGGGGCGGGCTGCCTCGTCCCAGCTCACGGGAGCCCCTTGCTGTATTTTCCAGAATTTCACCATTTAATAATTTTGTCATTATTCAAAATGACACACTATGAATTTACAGTTAACACATGATAATTAAGAGAAAGGTATAGATGATTATTGGGCCCTGAAGAGGAGTGAGGCCCTGACACAGCCACACTGTGGACGGACCTTGACCACACGACGCTCAGTGAGAGAACCAGACACAGAAGGACACACGGCGTGTGATCCCATTGAAGTGAAATGTCCAGAACAGGCACATCCACAGACGGAAAGGGGGTTCGTGGTTGTCAGGGGCTGGGGAGGGGTGGGGTTTCCTTTTGGGTGATGGAATGTTCTGGAATTAGTGGTGACAGTTATACAGTTCTGTGAATATAAAAACACCGCTGAATTGTCCACTTTAAAAGGGTGAATTTTATGGTATGTGAATTATATTTTGAGAAAACTAAAAAAAGCAAAGTTAATAAATAGTCAAAAATCCTAACTTTCTAATAATTTTACTACGACCTCTACTCTTGAGGTTATTTTCCCTGGTGTATCTGTTTGGTGGAAATGACCAGCATCTCTTCCCAACTCCGCATTGGCTGCCAGCAACTTGGAAGCTTGAAATTGACCATGGGGGGAGAATTTACATCACGGAAATTGGCAAATACCACACATCAGGGCTTGATTTGTTGTTCTGGTGATTGTCTAGACCAGAGATTGGCACTTTTTCCATGAAGGGCCAGAGAGTAAATTTTTTTGGCTCGGCAAAGCCATGCAGTCTCCGTTGCATCCCTTCCTCACTGCCATAGACTGTATGTAAATGAGTGGGCGTGGCCGTGTGCCAATAAAACTTTATTTACAAAAGCAAGCAGCGGGCCACTGTCTGCCCACCCTTGGTGTAACTTAAGGAAATGTCAATAATGAAAATTACGCATAAAAGTGCCGCATGTCCGTGGCTGTTTCCTCGTGGAGAGCGCAGAAGCATTATATTCTCCCCCTATTTGAAAACTGCTAGCTGATTCTGGAAAGAAATTGCTCCCATCACTCATGAAGGAATGAGCGAAGTTCTCATTCTCCTCGGTCCACGTTAGTCTTCCTTGTTAACACAAAGGAGGACATTAAATGACGTCCGTGTCACAACCGCACCCGCGTGTCTGTCGAAACAGTAGGCTGCCGACACGAGTTTGACACAACTCGCCGAGAACATTCCGTGGGAATCAGTTGGCGACGTGGAATTTACAATAGAGGCCTGTATCGTTGATGACGCCAGTAAGGTGTGTGGTCCACGTCCTTTACGCCAGGAACAGTGATGAGAAACCTGTGTCTGTACGTCTATGGGGACGGTTTTTTCCGGCAAGGTGGCGGTTAAGAATTTTCCAGCACGTGTTGAGTGGGACGTGCCTTCACAGAATACCCGAGGGACAGCGAGGACCCTGGAAGTGGGATGTCCTGCCCCGTGGGGTCCCTGCATCACCCCCACGTCCAGTGGGGGCTGCAGACCCCACCAGGCCTAGGACAGACCCATTTCCTGCCTTCATGGCCCCACGTCGGGTGCGGGAAGCATAAATCATAAATCAACAGGCCGATACAATGAATTGTGGAAAATAAACGGGGTGAGCTTGAGAAGACGGGGGTGATGTCGGGGAAAGCTGCCTCTGAGTTGAGGGGGACCTTTACGCTGAGAAGGACCCCCAGTCCCCTGGCAGAGGACACAGCACGTGCAAAGGCCCTGAGGCTGCCATGTTGCAGGGACAACGAGGAGATCATGGGCTGGAGACAAGTGAGCGAGGGGGAGACAGGAATGCCCCCCGGCCTCTGCCTCTGCAGGTAAAGGATGCTGTCCTGCCGAGAGCAACCCTGAGGCCCGACGTCCGGGGGCAGAATGTGGGGGGCAGGGCAGGAGTCGACAGAGCCAGGGACTCAGCGCCTGGACGCCCATTTCACAGACGGGAAAGCTGCCCCTGGGTCGTGGGGCTTGTCTGGGGTCCCAGCAGGGAGGCCTCAGGGCTGTGGGAGGACAGAGGCCTCCTCTCGGTTCCTCTAACACGCCAGGCACAGTCCTGCCCCAGGGCCTTTGCACCAGCCGTTCCCCACGCCTGGCTCCCCTTTCTCCCAGACCTTGCCTTCCAGTCCCAGCTCTGGGGGCTCCACCTCAGAGAGGCCTTCCTGACCATCCAGCCAAGGTCACCTGCTGTCCCTCCCGCCCCCGGGGCCCTTATCTCTCCCTGAAATTATCCTGTTTATTTCTGTGTCCGCTGGTTTCTGGCGTCTCCTCCTTCCAGCAGGGGCGACAACACCTCTCAGGCGCTTGTTCTGGAATTTTGGAGGGCTTTCCTTTTGCTTGTGATAATAACAGGATGTTCTGGCAGCTGAGGGGGCAGGGACCAGGGACACCAGCCCTCCAGCCACGCTCGGGGTCAGCCCTTCGGCCCCCACGACTTCCTCTGTCCCGCCAGAAAAATAAACCCAGGAGCGGGGTTTTTTTGCCCCGTTTTAATATTCAGTGAATGTTCCCGAAATGCACCTCCTGGGTGAATCCAGGGAAGATGGGGCTCTTTGTGGACGAGAATTTCTAGCTCCGTGTTCTCGCGATGCCTCCGGGGGACAAAGGGCAGTGGCCCTGAGCTTTTAAGGAGGGAAAATCTTTTTCATCAACACGCGTCGAGCGCCCACCGTGTGCCTGGCTGCGTGGACGTGGTTGACACATCTGAACTGTGAATCCCTTTTCTTTCTGTTTGTGTCACAGTTTGGGCCAAATCCTGATTTAAAAAAATTTAAATTTATTTAAGGTTTTAAAACGAGGCATAAAATATATCTAGTAAGGGGCACAGAGGCGTAAAATATAAACGCTTAATGTATGGATAGTAAGCGTCCAGCTTGGCGACATGCGACATGTAATTCACATACCGTCATGTAATTCACATACCGTCAATTTCACCCTTCGAAAGCCTACAATTTGCCGGTTTTTGTGTTTTCACATTGTTGTGCGATCATCTGGCTCTGTGACTTTTTACAGTCGTGTAGACCCAGATCAGGACACAGACCTGGAACATTCCAGACCCTCCCCGCTCAGTCTCCCTCCGATGAGGACCTGTATCGCTGTCTATGAATTTTATTTCTAAACTGGCAGGTAGAGGCAGATGATGGTGTGTGTGGACTCCGTGTCAGGGACATATGGGGACACCCAGGTTAACTCGTAACGAGAAGGTGGCTGAGGTCTCGAAGGCCGGGGTCCCCGGGAAGGCAGGGATGGGGTCTCTTTCAGTTGTTGCTGGATCCCCAGTGCCTGGTACACAGTTGGCGCTCCATAAATGCTCGTTGAGCAACTGAATGAGCGTTCCCATCGAGCCCCTGAAGCTTTAGCGGGCTTTTGTGGCTTGTGACCGTAGTGGGCTGTTCTGGCATTTGGTGGCAGGGACCGGGGACACTGGCTGTCCCCGGGCAGGGCTGACGTGGCCCCTCCTGACCGGCCGCCCTTGGCCCCGGGTGAGCTGGGCGGCAGGAAGGAAGGCTGGTTATTTTGGTCCCCGGCCTGCTCCCCTGGGAGAGCTGTCATCTGCCCGTCTGGCCACTGGGATGGGGCGTTGCTAGTGGAACAATGGGACAGGGACGGGGACAGGGGGCGCGCAGCTGGGCCGGCCCAGGTGTCGCAGGCCTGGGGCTGGCCCGAGGGGCTGGGAGTGGGGAGGTCAGAGGGAGGCCGCAGCTGCCCCCGACCCGGCCCCTTTTCCTTCTGGGCTTGGGAGGGAGGTGCTGCGGGGGTCCAGGCCCTTCCAGATGCCTGTCAGCAGGCCCAGCTCCCCTCCTGAACCACCCGCCAACCTCAGGACCGGCAGATGGGAAGGTCAAGGCCCAGAGAGGGGCAGAGCCCTGCCCGGGGTCACACAGCAACCGAGAGGCCCTCGGGGTCCAGACACCAGGCCCTCACCCCTGGACTCAGGGCAAGGCCTTTCTCTCTCTCTGAGCCTCAGTTTGTTCATCTGTAAACTGGGCAGACCGGACCCAGGGCCTCGGGAGCCCCCTCTCGATTCTGAGGTTTGCAGAGATCCTTCGCCTGGTGCATTCAATAAACACTTATGGGGCGCCCGCTGTGTACCAGGCCCGGGCTGGCCACTGGAGATGTGGCGTGAACAAAGGAGACCCAGCCCCTGCCCGCGCCGTGGGGCCAGGGAGGTGGACACGGAAACTGGGGTGCTCAGGGCTGTGATGGAGGAAGCCCAGGGCGCTGTGGGGGCCGGGGGGCACCTGGCCCAGCCTGGGGCATCTGGGAGGGCTTCCAGGAGGAGGTGACGACTTGAAGGATGAGCGGGAGTTTACGGGATGAGTAATGGGGGCAAAAGGTCTGGGTAGAGGGAACAGAATAGAATGTTCTAGAAAAACTGGTGGGAGGGTATCTGGGAGGCATAGGTACTCTTAGTGCGAAGCGGCCAGCCCTTTTTTCTAGAGAATTTCACAGAGAAGGTCGACACACTGGGGGTGCTGAGTGGGTGGAGCCTGAATGGCCAGGCCCCAGGCCGTGGGGTCCAGCCTCTTGCCCAGGGGAAGCCCACAGCCTGGGGGGCACGGGGTCGGCCACACGCTTCTGCCCCGGGACCGAGTTAGTTCTGATTTTCCCCATTTGACAGATGGGGAAACTGAGGCACGGGGCAGCTATGTTGCTCTACCAGGCAGTCAGAGCCGGGAGCAGGCCCTGAATATTGGGGTGTCACAGGGGTCAGCTCCCGGCCCTCCAGGACTCGGGGTGACTGGCAGGCGTCAGGCGGAGAAGGCGGAGGGAGGCGGGCAGACAGAGGCGGCAGGGGCGGGCAGTCACCGAGTTGCTGTGTGGCTGTGGGGAAGTGGCTCAGCCTCTCTGAGCCTGTGTAATTGCTGCAAAACGGGCGAGCCGCCCAAAACTGGCAGGAAGTGACGCAATGGGACCGGCCACGCGGGCCTGAGTCAACAGCACCCCTGCGCTGGCCCCGCTGTGGAGCCCCGGGGTCGGTGACCGGGGTGGGCTCAGGAAGGCTGGTCCGGTGACCCCTGCGCCCGCCCTGACCCCTGAGGGGAGGCGAGAGGGCGGCCGAGGTTTGGGCTCCTCCCGGGGTCCGAGCTGGCACAAAGGCGGCCTTGTGGGGCCCTGGGGTGAGTGGGCGCCCACGTGGCATTCCTGGCCGGCCGGCCTGGGGCCGGGGTGGGGGCGGGGGTGGGTCTCAGGCTCCCCTCGTTCATTCGGCAGACGTTTCTAGAGTCTCCAAGGAGACAGCGGATAAGGAATGAGGCCCATTACCTCCCCCGAGGCCTGGGGTCAGGCAGACCATTGAGGAAGCAAAGCCAGGGGGCAGAGCAGTGATGGGGGGCGCCTGGGGCGCTGTGCGGCTCAGAGGAGGGGCCTCGCTGTCAGTTTGGCTGTTCTGGGGTGGCTTCCTAGAGGAGGTGGTGTCCAGGCTGAGCTGAGGGATGAATCTGTGAGGGGAAGAGGCAGGGGCTTGGGGGCCAGGGCTTTGTGGGATGTATAGGAGATCACCAAGGAAGAGGCAGGGGCTTGAATGAGGTATGGCGCTTGGTCCTGGGAGCTGCCAGAAGGTTCTCAGAAGGGAAGGGCTATGCCCAGATGTGCAGTTTAGGAAGAACTCTGGTGCTGTGGGAAGGAGGTGGTTGGACCCTCTCTCACCAAAGTGCGGGATGGGGGTGGGGAATGATGAGCTGGACCCCGCTGTGATAACTCACCTTGAGCCCCTTCTCAACTCAGAGCAAGGGTACCGTGGGTTTGGGGGGCTGATGCCAGGGCCCACAAGTAATGGGCCTCGGAAGGCCTACCCAGATTTTACCATTAGGCATTCATTCCTTTGACTTAGCACTCTCTTTTTTTTTTTTAAGAAACCAATCCCCTTAGGTCCCTTAGGGTCCCTTGGGGCATCATCTCTTCAGTGTGAATGCTGCTTTTCCACCAGCTTTTCCTACGCGGGTTTTTGCGCTCTGTGCTCCCCCACCTTCTCCTCTGCCCCTTCCTCCAGGAGGCCTGCCGGGCCGCCTTCGCTTTGGGCTTGTGGCTTCCCCGATCGTGTCACTTGGCACGCGTTCCTGCCCTGCTCGCGGGTCCGCTCCGCCCAGCCCTGGCACGCAGAGGGTGCTCCCTAGCTGGTGTTCCGGGCGCGCTGCGTCCTTCCCGGCGCCCTGACCGAACAGGGGGTCTGTCTGTCTGTCTGTCTGTCCCCGGCAGGGCCGATGGACGCCTTCAGCAGCAAGAGCCTGGCGCTGCAGGCGCAGAAGCAGCTCCTGGGCAAGGTGGCCTCGAGGGCCACGGCGGCCGCCTTCCTGGACGAGGCGAGCGGCGCGGTGCTGGACGAGCTGTACCGCGCCACCAAGGAGTTCACGCGCAGCCGCGCGGAGGCGCGCAGGCTGGTGCGCGGCCTGGTGAAGGTGGCCCTGAAGGTGGCGCTGCTGCTCCGCGGCGGCGCCCTGGGCGCCGACGGGCTGGCCGCGCTGGGGCGCCTCCGGCAGCGCGCGCGCCGCCTGGCCCTGACGGCCCTCACCTTCCAGCAGGTGGCCTTCTCCTTCGACCGGCGCGTGCTGGCCGCCGGCCTGCTCGAGTGCCGCGACCTGCTGCTCCAGGCCGCCGGGCCGCACCTCACCGCCAAGTCCCGCGGCCGCGTCGGCCACGTCTTCGGCCGCCTGGCCGACGGCGACTTCCTGGCCGCGCTCTACGGGCCCGCCGAGCCCTACCGCTCACAGCTGGGCCGCCTCTGCGACGGCCTCTCCAGGATGCTGGACGACGGCAGCATCTGAGCCCCGCGCCCCCACCCCGGGGTCGCTTCACCCTCCTCACCCCCCCCACCCCGGTGGCCGCGCTCCCCGGACAGCTGGCCGTCCCCTCCGGAGGACGCTGACCCGTCTGAAACAGCAGATTTAAGGACCACGTCGCCTCTCTTCCCGCCCGATCTCCGCGGGGAGCGGCATCCGGCGTGGGGACCCCCACCACGCGCCCCGACACCGCCGTCCGCCCGGGGCCACCTGTCGTGGCCGCGGTAGCCGGTGGGGGACCCGCCTGCACCCTCAAATCCCTTGACGTCTCCCAAAGCCGGGCTCCCCACTTCCTGTGTCGGGGCTTTTCATCCTTCAGACGGGGTCACGGTGAACCGGGAGTGGGACGGGGGAGCTGTGTCCCCCAAATTCCCCTGCTGAAGTCCTAAGCCCCAGCGCCTCCGAGTATGACCTCATTTGGAAATAGGGTCGCTATGCACGTCATTAGTTAAGTCGGGTCAGACTACAGGGTGGCCCCGATCCCGTGTGACCGCTGTCCTTAGAAAAAGGGGACGTTTGTGCCCAGACGCAGAGAAGGGCATATGGAGGTGGAAGCAGAAACAGGAGGGGGGTGTCTACCAGCCAGGGGACCCCAAGGATGGCCGGCGACCCCCGGCAGCCCGGGGAGAGGGCAGATCGGCCCTCAGAGGGAGCCACCCCGCTGACCCCAATCTCGGACTCCAGCTCCAGAACTGGGAGCGGACGAGTGTCTGTTGTTCCGGCCGCCCGTCCGGGGTACCCTGCCCGCAGCCCCAGGACCGAGCACGGGAACCAGCTGAGGGCTGCGGTGGGGCCATCGCGAGGACGCCTCCATCCGGTTGGGACTGCAGCCCTGGCTCCCACGTGGGAGGGGAGAGAGCTGCGGATTCGCGATTTTTGTTGTCAGAAGGGGGCGTGGGTATAAAATGTTGCAAAACACGGCTGCAGGTCTGGCCATGTCTGGCCATGTCTGGCCATGTCGGCGTCGGGAGGGTATCCTGGGCGCCCTCGGTGGAGGGGGATGGAGGGGGAACCGTGTCCCGTGACTGTTTTGCAGAACCAGGTCTGTTGAGGGCAAAGGTTGCAGACAGGAGGCCTGCAGGCCTTAGGTGAGAAGATAGCTTTGCTTGGCCCCATCTGGTGTGAGACATTTGGGGTTAGCTGCCAACATGTAAAACCGAGGAAATTGCGGGTCCCAATCTAGATTTGGAGTTTCTGCGCTGCCCGCAGGTGAAGCTGCACAGAGGCTGCCCCGTCTCTGCTTTGCCGCAGTCCCCACCACTCCCTTTTGCCTCTCCCCAGCCTGCTGTGCTGGCTGATGGGAGATTATGAGCCCGGATCCAGGGTGGCCTTGCTGTGGTCTGGTTTCTGCTTCTCTGAAAAAGCCAGAGGCTTTGGCGTGAGAGCCAGCTGTTCCCACCTTGGCCTCACCCTCTAAGGCAAACTTCCCCTCTTATCTCCAGTCAAGAGACGGCTCTGCAAACTCAAGAACGGACGTGCGTTTCAATGACCCCAGAAGCCCAGATGAAACCCTTTGCCCTCAGCTCTGCTGACCGAGTATTGTCAAGGTGCATAACGCTTTGTCCTGTCCCCTGCTGGGCTGTGCAGCCCATCTCGACTCTTCATAAATTTGAGCTTTAATTTTAAAAAACCAAAGAACACTACAGAACTCTTTAAATAAAAGCACACATCTCCCATTTGCCTTATGTGGAAGTGGCGGTTAAACTGCTTGGCGTGTCTTTCTCGTGCCCTCCTGGGGTTTTTGCCTTTTAAATCGAGGTTGCATGTAAACGTCACAGGCCCGTGGCCTCGGTGACAGATTGACGGGCTCGGTTTCCACTCCGCCGGGATGACAGACGAGCGGAGAGGCGGTGCCTGGCTTCTCTGTGCCCCAGCAAGGGTGCCATTCAGCTCCTCATCATGAGCAAAGATCCTGGGGCCACAGTGTGGATCTGAAAGCTAACCAAGACACACGCACACGGCACGTGGGGCTCAGGGGGCAGCTTCCTGTGTCCACAGATGCCTCCCGTCCCAGCACATTGCACCCACCAGCTCTGCACCCCGACGACGCCCGGGGTTGGGAAGTGGTGATTCCAGGCTGACCGTGGACCTTCCTCAGGGCCCGGGGTGCATGTCACCCTCGCCAGTGTCCAGCAGCCTGGTTTGCACGAGGCCCCGGGCAACCATAATCATCTCCTGTCCTGTTGAGACTCGCCTGGTCCACTGAACCTCAAAGTGGGGAACGGGAGAGGCTCGTGGCCCCTGGAGGCGTCTCCCTGACCCCTGTAGGTCCCCGGGCTCGCAGACCTTGAAGCCCGGGCGTTCTTGGTCGAGGGACCCTCCCAGTGGACGTGGGCGCCCTTCAGAACCTCCCCCACGAGGTGGCACTGGACTCGTGCGCACGACAGCGCAGGCAGCCTATTTACCACGAGCATCCCCGGGCCGAGGCCCCTATTCCTGCTCAGGCACCTAACCCTGAACTCGCTCTTACACCCGTGTCCGCTGCGGGTGTGGACGGGGTGCAACCCTGGGCGGGGACCCAGGCGCCCTCGGCCGCTTCTCCTCTGGCAGTGGGGTCCCAGCAGCGCCCAGCTCCTCAGCCGGCTGGAGGGAGGGCGGGGTGAGCGGAAACGACGCGGAGGCCTCCATCCCTCCAACACGGGCCGATGTCGAGGACCCCGCCCCACAGCCCCGGGGCTCAGCCGACGCAGCCACGCGCGTTCTTTCCCTTCATTTGCTGGCGAGGAGACACGCTCAGAGGTCAGGGTGGAGGTCAGACTCCCAGGGCCCCTCTGAGTGGCTGGGAGATTTGGGCTTCCATTTATTTTTCTTTGCCTGTGGGTGTTTGTTTTTTAAGTCACCGTGCCACAACCCGGCTTCAAAAAAGTAGCAAAGCCAGTCACCGGGTGCAGAGGAGGTCTGCCTGGAGCGCCCCCCTCCGCCAGCCCCTGGCCTAGGAGCTCCCGAAAAGCCGTGCCCGGAGGTTCCCTGTGCCCTGGGTGACGCGGCTCACCCGCTTCCAACGGGGAAGGGAAGTTGGGGATGCGAGCCCCCCACTGCTGTCCTGGGGTGGGGACCCCACGCCCCCACCGCGCCCGGCCAGGCGGTCACCAGCGCCAGATGCCGCGTCCATGTGGTTGCTTTTCAGTGGTCTTTTTTATTTAAATACAAAAGAACGGTTCATTTCTTCCCAGTTAGTCTGGAAGGATGTCCCCGGGGGAAAATGCCTGAGCATCGAGGAGCCCCGCCTGATCCCACAGGGACGCACGCTGGCTGCAGAAAAGCCGGTGTCCCCCGGGAGCCCCACCTGGTGCCGCGAGGCCTCCCAGGCAGGAAAGCCGAGCGGGGGGTCTCAGACCCACACCCCGCGTCCAGAGGAGCAGCGCGGGGGTGCTGGGTGGGCGGACTCTGTCCCGGGGCCTCGGCCACCCTGAGAGCCCCTCGGAACAGGGCCACATCGGCCCGGGCAGAAAACCAACAGTCCCCCTAGAAAACCAGTGAGGCACCAGCCCCCGTGGCCCGGCTCTGTCAGCAGAGCCGAGGAACCGTCGCCCTCGCCGGGGCCGCTGGTCACAGCTCGCTGCGGGACGCCCTGGCCACGATCACCAGCTTGGACAGCTCGGCCTTGAAGGCCCCGGGCCTGTGGGACACTGCAAAACAAGAAACGCCGGTCGGGCCCTCGCCACCCCGCAGGTTCTCGGGGTCCTGGGCCGGGGGCCAGGCAGGGGAGCGGTCTGCCGAGTGGACTCCACCCAGGAAAGGCTCCTGGCCCCGAGAGTCTCACGGGTGAGGGAAGAAGAAAGGTGGAGAGGTTGGTGGGCCTGTCCTGAGGGCGGCGGGGGCCACAGGAGAGTTCGAGGTGGGCAGAGCCGTGGTCATTTTGGCCACGTGGAGAATGGACAGGGGTCAGGGGTGGGACTGTGTCACCTCCTGCTCACACCGACAGATTTGTCAGAGGCCCATGTGACGCTTTTCCGGCAGGACCAGGGAATCCGGCCTCCACCTGCCGTCCCCAACCTGAGCTGGACCCTGACTCCCCGCCCCTCCTCTCCTCCCACTGTGCGCCCTGGGGCTCAGGGTCTGCCAGCAACCCCATCTCCCGTCCTCGACCTCCACCCTGAATGGTCCCCGGGCCCTCGAGGACCTGCGGGCCAGATGGGGCTCCTTCCAGCCCCAGCCCCTCCCCTAAAAGCCCCCTGCCCCTGCCGTCCCCTCCCCTCCACTTTCACGCCTGGTGACGCCCGCAGCCACGTGGGGTCCTTCAGCTTGTCTCTCCCTGCCTCTCAGGACCCTCAGGCTTCCCCCGACTCGGCGAACCCCCTCGTCACAATCGCTCGCACACCGAGACCCAACTCTGGAGCTTCCCGCCCATCCTTCTGCTCAGCATCTGCCCCGCGAGGCTCAGCGCGGCTCAGAGGACACGGGGCGTGACCCGCCTCCCCCGTCACACCCGCGGTCCCACGGCTGATACCCGGGTTCCGCCCCACAGCCCCTCTTTACGCACCTGCCGTTTTGGTCACTTCGAATTCCTCACTTTTCAGGGGAACATCGCTCTCCCTTTCAAACGCGGCTTTCGACTGGAAGGAAACGGGAAACTTTGCTAATCGGGGGAGAAGATGGTTCGAATCACTTCCAGAGAAGCACAGACTAAAGCCGTGCGATGCTTTTCTTAGCACGGAAGGAAGAATCCCATAGAAGAGTTTGGTTAATCCACTTAAGAGACTGTCAACTGGCTGAAAACTTCACGCCTTCACTGCAAATCCACTAAACACCCCTGGGGGGGTGTTTAGTTCAAGTATTTTCTTGAGTTAATTTATGGAAATGATGCAAGCATGGCAGTCTCTTGAGTGTAATTGTTAAAGATCGGAATCGTGTCTCTTTCAAATCAGCTACAATAACAGAGTTTTAAGGTAAGAGGGGACCTCGGAGAGCAGCTGGTTCAAGGGCGTGGTGGGCCGTCTGACGTGTGGACTTGGAAAGGCCATGGTCCCCAGTTACGCAAACTCTCGCTAGCGTGATGGTAACCTGGAGATGCTCTCAAGGCCGTCCTGAGCTGACCTGAAGTAAAGGGGATTATCCTCGGGGGCGTGGGTGGGCCTGCCCCCCCCCCTAGTGCCCTGAAAGGCGCGTCCACAGCGGGGCGGCCCGCGCAGCCCCCACACCCGCCGGTACTCACGTATGCCATGCCATACTCGATCTCGGCGCCCCGCACCTCCGCCCGGAACTGTGTGAAGTAGAGGTAGGACTTGCCCTGGGGCCTGCAGAGAGAGCCGGGCGCGGTCAGGGACGCGCGCGCCCCCTCCTCAAGACGGAAACCGTTTCACGGCGCTGCTGGCTCTGGGGAGGATGGGGCCCCCTCAACATCACCCCCCTTTCCTCTTTGCCAGAACATTCTTCTGGCTCTTTCCCCTTCTGGGTTCGAGCTGTTCTGGGACGGGACCCTCCCTCCTGTTCATTCACTGAATGGTTTGTAACTGAGTGTCCACGACGTTCCAGGTGTGGCAGTGAGGGCCAGGCCAGCGACAACCCCAGAAGGCGAGAAGTACAGGAGTTAACTAGGAAGGGAGGGGGAGCGTCTGAAAGGTCCCAGGGAGGGTGCAAACGGGGGCATTTCAGGACCCACAAGGTGCGCGTGGCCAGAGCAGCGAGGAGCTGAGGGGAGGACCGGTGACACGAGGGGACGATGGTGTCTGCCGTGTGAGGGCTCCATCGGGCGCGTGTGGAGGGCACACACTGATGGGGGTGGGGGGTGGCAGCCAGGAGAGCCCGGGTGGGGGCGTGTGCAGGTGGGTGGGGGGCGATCAGGGATCCCCCCAATTCTCTCCGCCCTGTGGCTGCATGTCCCTGGGCACCGAGAGGCGGGGCTCACGGGGCCGAGCGAGGCAGCGATCTGCAGAGGGAGGGTACAGACGGGGGACTTCCCTGTGACGGGGGCGCGCCCACCGCTGGGGCAGCGCAGACGGGCTCTGGCCTGGTGAGGACACTGGGCTCCTGGCCCCTGGGGCCTCCGCCTCTGCCAACAGGGGCCAGTCCCGCAGAGCACACGAGACCCCCCACTATTTAACAGACACCTGCTGTTTGTAGAGCGTCAAGCAGGAGACTGGGAAGACGCCCATGAGTCATGAGTGTGATTAACATGCGCCGTGTCCTTTAGTCAAATGTCGCCGTCGCTGCTCTGTAATTGTGTCCCATTGTGATCTGTCCCCGCGTTGACCCCGGTGCCCTGAGGGTGGGACCTTGGCGTGGGCTTCTTCTGTGCACCCCCACAGTGCCTGCGCTGTTCCAGGCGCACAATAAATGCAGGGGAAACGGTCCTCTTGGGCGATGGGCCCCAGGCCGCGGAGCCCGGGGAGCAGGGACAGGACCCGAGGCAGCTCTGTCACCCTCGTCCCCGCCGGAGGGCTGAGCACGCCCCGTCTGTCACCCCTCTCAGGCTCACCAGCTGGCTCCCAGCAGGGGGACGACGAGGAGGATGGACAAGGCACTGAACTGTGACCGTGACTGTGGTGACGTGGCGGGAGCGTCTGCGGAGCCCCCCCCCCAGGTGCAGCCCCCACCGCCTGGACGGCACTCCCAGCCCCCCAACCGCTCTGGGCCTCCGCGTCCACGTGCTTCCCTGGGGGCCCTCCCCGCCCCCGCCAGCTCCCAGCACGGTCGGGCACCCCTCTCCCGCCCGCACGTGGGTGACGTCCCCCTGCCGGCCTGCGCACCTCCGGGGGTGCAGGACCCCGTCGTGTGTCCGCCCCCTTCCCCTGCTGCCCGGAGCAGCCTCGAGCCAGGGTGCCGACCACCGCCGGGACCCGCCCTCACCTCCAGATGGTGCAGGTGAAGTGCTGGTTGTCTTCGCTGGTCCCCAGACTCATCTGCCACCTCTGGGGACAAAGACAGACACGGGTCAGTCTGCACACACAGCCTGGCTGCGCGCGGCTCGCCCCGAGGGGTTCCGGTTCACGTCCAGTTCTGCAAAGCGAGCGAACCTTCCCTGGGCCTCCCGGCCTGAGCCCGGCCCGCAGGTCCCCACGCTCTGCCCGGGGGCGGTGACACTGCTGCGGGACCCATAATGGGGGACACGTGTCATTGTATGTTCGTCCAAACCCACAGAGCGCACACCACCGAGAGTGACCCTAACGTCAACCACGGACTTGGGGTGACCGTGACCCGTCCCTGGAGGTTCCTCGACCGTACCAGGTGCGCCCTCTGGTGGCAATGTCGATAACGGGGGCCTGGGGTGCAGAAATATACCAGAATCTCTGTGCCTTCCGCTCAATTTTGCTGTGAACCTCAAACCAATCTAAAAAATAAAGTCTATTAAGAAAAACAGGGCCACCCCGTGGCTTAGTGGTTAAGTGCGTGCGCTCTGCTACTGGCGGCCCGGGTTCGGATCCGGGCACGCACCGACCCACTGCTTCTCCGGCCACGCTGAGGCCACGTCCCACATACAGCAACTAGAAGGATGTGCAACTATGACATACAA
>JABWHU010000634.1:13055612-13068563 GCA_014189135.1 Dicerorhinus sumatrensis harrissoni | reverse complement strand
TGCAGCTCCGACCCCGGGTGGGTCTGCGCCCCCTCCTCCAGCCCCGCCCCCGGAGGTCCGCGCCCCCTCCTCTAGCCCCGCCCCCAGGGGTTCGCGCCCCCTTCTGCAGCCCCGACCCCAGGTGGGTCCGCGCCCCCTCCTCGGGCCCCGCCCCCGCGCGAGCCCCCGCGGCGGCTGAGGCACGTACCCCCGGGCCCACGTCCTGGGAGAAGGAGTGCACGACGCCCCCGGGCCGCACGTCAAAGGCCACCGTCGTGGGCTCGGACGCCGCCTCCGCCGGCCCCAGCGCAACGGCCGCCAGGAGCAGCGTGGCCCACATGCCCGCGCCGCCGCCGCTCCTCCCGCCGCTGGGCGCCGCCATCTTGGACTGGGTCCTCAGGGCACGGGCGGCGACGGGGCGCGGCGAGGGACACGTGGGGCGTCCGCGAGAGGCCACGTCCTCGTCGGCGCGGCCACGTGACCCGGCGCGCCCCGCCCCCTCCCGCCGGCGCCGCCGTCTTGGGGGCGGGGCTTGGGAGTCCTGGGAGAGTCCCTGGGGTGGGTGGGCTTGGAGCCCGTGTCCTGGGCTCAGGGTCCAGTCGTCCCTCACTTACTAGCCGTGGACTGACCCTGCTTCTCTTCCAAGTAGCAAATGTAGACGGAATGAGGGAAATGGAGGATCACCATTAGACTAACTCCTCAAAAACGTTGCAGCCAAGATCCGTGGATGGATGCTCAAGATTGGTGGGGGAAAGGATGATGTGAAACAGGCTATTTGCACAGTCTCCAAATGTTTCCCCCCAAGACACTTATGAGTTACAAAGAGAAAAAGAGTCATGTACAACGGAGACACCATCTTTAGCCCAACGATCAAAGTTAACGTCACCAGAAATGAGACGGCGACACCACGGAGCCGCAGACAGGAAGCACGGAGGGGGACACACCTTCCCAGCGGCGCCTCTGGAACTGCTGCCCCAAATGCACGACCTCAATGTAATCTAAGCAAACATCAGACAGTCCCGAGATGAGGGGTGCTCTACAAGATAACTGGGCAGTACCCCTCAAAAACGTCATGAAAGACAAGGGCTGAGGATCCATCTCAGAATGAAGGGACCAAGACAACGAGAGGCAACGTGGGGCCCTCGACTGGATCCTTGTCTTGGTTCTGGCTGCTGTAACAAAAATGCGGGAAACGGAAGGACTTAAACAACAGACGTTTGTTTCTCACGGCTCTGGAGGCCGGAAGTCCCAGATCAAGGTGCAGGCAGATCCCTTGTTTGGGGAGGGTCTTCCTCCCGGCCATAGATGGCCCTTCTCACTATGTCCTCACATGGTGGAAGGGGCAGGGAGCTCTCTGGGGTCTCTGTTACAAGGGCTCTAATCTCATTCACCAGGGCCCCACCCGCATGACCTAATCACCTCCCAAATGCTCCACCTCCTGATATCATCCCCTTGGGGGTTAGGATTCAACATATGAATTTTGGGGGGACACAAACATTCAGTCCATAACAATCCTGGCCCAGAAAAATGACCTAGAGGGAGAAATGGTGAAATCCAAATGAAGTCTATATATGAAATATATTAATTAAAAATTTTAATTTAAATTAATATATTAATTTATTAGTATATTAATAGAATATATAATGCAGAATTAATATATTACATGTTAATATAATTAATATATAATTGACACAATTATATATTTATATATAAATATAAATATAATTTATTATATCAAAATAGATATAATTTATAACATGTATGAATATAATTAATATAATTATGTATTAATATATTAATATATTAACTTAAATCAATATAATTTAAATTAAGAATTATTTGATATAATTAAATATATCAATTAATTATATTAATTATGTGATTTGATTATATATTAGGTAATAGGATGGTATTGATGTTAATTTCCTGACTTCAATAACCTGACTTGTGCCATGGTTACATAAGATGTTAACATTACGGGAAGCTGGGTGAAGGGTATTTGAGAACTCAACCATTTCTGCAGCTTTTCTGTGAGCCTGAAATTATTTCAAAATAAAACATTAAAAAGAAAATAATTCCTACCTCAGGGAGTTGTCAGGAGGATTAACTGAGGGAATGTAGGTAAAGCTCCTACAAGTAAGAACTCTAAATACTGGCTGTTACTAGCATTAGATGCCGACGAAGAAATCCCAAGTTCTCACCTACAGTAGGAAATCGGTTTTTTTTTGGTCACGAATTGCTGAAAATTTCAAGAAAACACTGGTGGCCAGATCTGGAGTGTCCAGAATTAGGCTGGTTTTCCTAGTCCTTCCTGACTAGAAAGAACAGAATGCAGATAGACAATGTCACAGGTGACCCCTGAGCGGGACTCCATCACACCCTGTGAGGAATCTAATTACCCCCGACACAGAGGAGGGGCAATTTCAGGGGGATCAGGAGGGTCATGCCGTGGACTGGCTATCCTGCAGATAACTCCACCCATGGGATTCATGCTTTCCTGTCGTGGCAGCCTCTCCTACACTGGGACACCTGCTTGTGTTAAGAAATTTCTTCCGAGTCTGCCCGGTGGCACAGTGGTTAAGTTCGCGTGCTCTGCTTCAGCAGCCCCGGGTTTGTGGGTTCAGATCCTGGGCTTGGACCTACACACCTCTCATCAAGCCATGCTGTGGGGCGTCCCATATACAAAGTAGAGGAAGATGGGCACAGATGTTAGCTCAGGGACAGTCTTCCTCAAGCAAAAAAGAGGAAGATTGGCAGCAGATGTTAGCTCAGGGCCAATCTTCCTCACCAAAAAAAAAAAGAAACAAAGAAATTTCTTCCTCCTTGCAACTGCCTGCTCTGGATTCATTAGAAACTGGCCCCATAAACTGGACGACTGCTGTCCTATTCCTTCAGCGTTTTGCACAGCGTGGCTCCGTTGATGTCTTTCCCACATCCCACCACGCTATTTGACCTTCAGCCTCTCATTATGAAGGATTCGATTGGTGGCCGAGTGCTGTTGCTAACAAGATATTTCAACTGTGAGCTGTTTCAGTAGGTTTGTGTGTGTTTGTCTTTGTGTGTGTGTTTTCTTTTCAGAAAGACTGAGCCCCAAGCTTCTTGAAAAAACAAAACAAAACAAAAAACCCACACTAAAGTGATTAAAAGAAAAAACCATCATTCCAAAGATCCTGCTTTCTAATCTTGACATGAAATTTAGCAGTCCTAAAGAAAAAGAAGATTTGATAACACAAGTATCACGACTTCTCTCTCTACCATCAGGACACCACAAACGGCGGGGGTGTGTGGATATAAAGGGATTGGATAGAGGAGCTCCTTTGTGATGAATAAGCAGTTCTGCATTTTGATTGTGGTGGTGTTAACAGGAATCTATACATGTGAGAGTGGAACAGAACCACGCACACACAAATGAGCACGTGTGAAAGCTGATAAAATGCAAAAAGCTCTCAAGTCTAGTTAATTGCACTGTACTCGTGTCCGTTTCCCGGTTTGGACAATGCACTCTGTTAGGTAAGATATAAGCTGGGGGAAGGGTACACGGGACTCTGCACTATGTTTGCAACTTCGTATGTGTCTATAATTTTTTTTAAAATACCGTAAATATGTTGGAAAGGCAAATGACAAACCAGAAAAATATCTGCAACTGATATGACATGGGTTTGTTGTGTTTTTTGTGTGTGTGAGGGAGATCAGCCCTGAGCTAACACCTGGCAATCCTCCTCTTTTTGCTGAGGAAGACTGGCCCTGGGCTAACTAACATCCGTGCCCATCTTCCTCCACTTTATATGGGACACTGTCACAGCATGGCCCAACAAGCGGTGCATCAGTGCGCGCCCGGGATCCGAACCCAGGCCACCGGCAGCGGAGCGCGCGCACTTAACCGCTACGCCACGGGGCCGGCCCTGACACAGGGTTTTATGTTCATGGATATGGGCTCCTGCCAGTTAGGGGAGAGATGAGCTGTTCCACTAGGAGAGGAATCGAGCACATGTAGACAACCTGAAACAGCACCGGGGACCCTCCGCTGACGGAACCCCCACCAGTGGGGGTGGACACTAGCGGCCCACGTATCAACCTGGGAGAAACAAACGCCTCTTAACCTGCCATCTCAGGGAGACTGAGACTGGCTGCCAGCAGACACTTGTCCTTTTGTAGCTGCCCATCATCCATTCTCGCTTCCTGTTGGCACCCCACTTCCCTTTCTGTGCCTCGTTTCTGTGACTTGCGACTAGTTCCCTCCTCCACTTTATTTCACAGTGGACTGGGTGAAAGACATCTTGTTCCTGAGATGATTTTAAGCATTCATTGGCTGAGCTTCCTACCCATAAAACATTTTGAAATCTGAAACATAGTTCAATTTGCAACACGTATGACAATGGATTGATTTCCTTCATATATAAAGAGTGTCTACAAATCAATGAAGTTGACAGGTCAAAAGAAAGGCGGGCAAATGATTACTAGTAAACAAGTGTCTTAAAACATGAAAATATTCCCACACATAAAAGAAATTTGAGGTCAAATTACAGTGAGACGACATGTTTCACCCGTAAGATTGGCAAAGACAAAAATGTTTGATAACACGTAGTGCTAGTGACTGAATGGAGAAGCAAGCCCATTTCTCCCCTCTTGGCAAGAGTGTACACTGAGGCATTCTCTTTGGAAGGCAATCTGGCAATATTCTTCAAAATTAAGAATGAATATGCCTTTCTTTTGTTAATTCCTAGAAGATATTCCTAGAATAGTTTACCCTATAAACTCAAAACATATGCCCCAAAGATGCACAAGGCTATTTGTTGAAGTATCAGTTTTCTAGGGGTTGGCCAATTACAGCCTGTGGGTCATATGTGGCCAGCTGCCTGGTTTTGTAAATAAAGTTTTATTGGCACACAGCCACGCCCACTCATTTACATGTCCTCCGTGTCTGCTTGTGAACTAGGAGGGCGGAGTTGAGTAGTTGGGGCACAGACTGTCTGGCTGCAAAGCCTACAATATTTATGATTTGGTTCTTTACAGAGAAAATCTCCTGTCCTCTGATTTATACTGATTCATATAAAAAGCCCAGAATAACCCACATTATTCCTTGATAGGTACCTGGCAAAATAAATTCTGGCACATTCACAGGGCGGGATAGAATGCAGGTATTAAAAATAGAGACTGAGGCAGGGTCTCCTCGGGGTGGGGGGCGTCTCTCCTCTCTATACCCTTTTGTACCGGTTTGTTTTATTTGTCGAGCCATTAAAAATAAAAGCGGAGCTCCCCAGAGGCTGCAGAGGGTGGCCGCGCAGGGCAAGGCCAGCCTGCCGTCAGGAACTCAAGCGCGCGAGCGCCGTCGGCACAGGGGGGCGGCACAGCCACCAGCCCCTCTCGGTCTCTCGGCTGCTGGGACAAACGTGAACAGGTGCACGGCCTGCCCTCCTTGGTTGGTGTCTCCTGACCCCTGAGCCAGGGAGTCAGGCCCCTGGATAAGCGCAGCCGCAAAAGGAAGTAGCGGCGGCTGGGCGGAGCATCCTCCAGAACGATGCGCACCTGGCTGTGCCGGGCCCGGGAGTCTGTGCAGGGACCGTCCCCACCGGCCCCGACTGATGAGGGGGGGTCTCTCCCAGTGAGGGGCTGCCCCCCCCCCAACCCGCTCAGAGGAACCCCTCCACCAGCCCCAGGGCTGGAAGCAACCTCATTCAGGCAGGTGGCCACGCTTACATCTGGAATCGTTTAATGAGTCTACTTCTGCCACGCATAATTATAAAAGAATAAGAATCGACAAAAATATTTTCTTTCCATAATATGTAGAGGTGGTTCGTTTCTGGTGGGGCATTTTTTTTTTTTTTTGCTTCTTTTTTGCACCCCCCCCGGCAGAACTGTTGGCGGGGAGGCAAAGGGAGGAGGCAGGATTACCCTGAGGCGGGATGGCTCCACTCCCGGCGGCCGGGGCTGCCCGGCGCCGCGCGCTCGCGGCCTGCGGGGCTCGGCTCCCCACTCCCGGAGAAGCGGGGCTCCCCGGGCGCCGGCGGGTGGCCCCCGCGGCGCACCCCGATTCTAATTGAGGCACCCCTTGCTGTCTTTTAAATAATGATGAAAAACGCCCTCCAGAACAAAGCACGGGGACGCGGTGGGCGGGCGGGGAGGCGTCGCATGCTCGGTGCCGCCGGGGCTGGCCGGGCAGCCTCTGCCGGCCTCTCCGGGGGCCGGCGGGGTTGGCCTCCTGCTCCCGGACCACAGCGGGGACAGGAGCGGATGGCATGAAGAGTGCCTCGTGGGTGTCGGCCGCATCTCCGTCCTGTTGGCAACCAAGGAGCAGCAGGCAGGAAACCCAGGAGCATTAACAACGGATCAAAGGCGCGGGGCGGCGAAGGCGGCGCCCCCGGGGCGGGCTGTCCGGCGGGGGCGGCGGGGCCACTCGGGCCCGCCCGCTGGTCCCCCGGCGGCGGCGGCGAAGCCACTTGTGCTCTGGATGCGCGGCCCGGCGCCGCGGGGCTCAGAGGTATTCCTGTAGAAAGTGCAGCAGCGTGACTTCGTAGTGCTCGCCGGACTCCGGGCAGCGGATGCTGTGTCTCTCGTTGGGGTAGATCTGGGGGGACAGAGAAGGCAGGGCTGCTGGAACCCAGGGACCCTCCCTGAGTCGCTCCCCACCCCTGCCCCCTGAAGCCCCGGCCCCCTTTCTGGCTCGGGGAGGCTCCCTCGGGGCCTCCGACCCCCCCCCATCCTGGGTGGAGCGGGGCGGAGAGGGGAGGGCAGGCGCTCTGCTCTGGAGCCGACGGGCCAGGGTTCGAGTCCCGCCTCTGCCGCCGACTTGCTGTGGAACTCTGGGCAAGCGACAGCCTCCCTGACGGCGGCCGCCCCCTCGAAAACAGGGTGACGAAGACGGACCTCTAAGGTCTCTAAAACGCACAGCCCTTGCACATCGGAAAGACTTCACAACCCCTACAGCCGCTCTGGCCCCCACACCCGGGGAGGGGGGGAATGCACCCATCTTGGCGGAGGGGGCGGGGCTTCAAACCTCAGCGACATTGGTGCCCTCGACCCGAGTCACTTCCACTTTACCAAAGGCCGCGTTTGAACTGCACAGGGAAGGCCCCCAGGATGGCCCTGCACCCTGCCAGGCTTTGCCGGGTGTTTTGTGGGTCCTCCCCTCACCCGACAGGGATCATTCCCCGGAGAGGGACAGGGAGGTGTTGGTGCCAAAAGCCATGCCCAAGGAATCACCGAGTCCCTGAGACCTGGCTGGCCGACATCCAGGCCCTTGGGTGGAGGGCGACAGGGCGCAAGTTTTGCCTCTGGCCGTGATGTGAGGGCTCCCACACCCCAACTGTTCTCTCACGGGCCCTGGAGGCTCGTGGGACAGGCGTGAACGTGCTCCACACTCGCCCCAAGAACCCAGCCCCGGTCTCACGCTGGCTGGTACCAGGGCCAGGGGGCCCAGTCCTCACCTCTTCCTGCCAGCGAGGTGGGTTTCTGAACTAAACCATTCCTTCCTCACCAGGCCCACTGCTGCTGCCCCAGCCCATTACCCGGGGAACGAATCGAACTGCCCACAGGTCTCCTCTCCTCCAGCCTTGCCTTCTTTAATCCATCCCTGAGTGAACCAAAATTCTGATCATGCTGTCTTCAGCTCAGACCTCTCTAAGTACTTGCCAGCCTGACATCAAGACCCGGCTTCCTGGGTCCTGCTGCCCCTGCAGCCTCACGGGCCCCACTCCTTCCCTGCCCAGGGCCCCTGCTGCCTGGGACAGACCCTGCCGCCCCCACCCCCTCACGCCACCCTGGGTCCTGACTGCCTGGTTACTTCTCCCTCCCCATGGGCTAAGAGGGCTGTGCTCCCAGCCCCACTGTTTCAGGGTGTCTGAAACAGAAGGTGGGGAGTGCTCCATCACCCCCAAACACTGCCCCATCCCCACCCCGACCCCCATGGCGTGTCTCATCTCACTTTCGACTTCTGGAGAGGCAAGGGCACAGGACATGGGCCCCAGCCTGTGTGCTACACGCTCTTCCTGAGAGAACTGGCCGGCACAGCCCCACTGGAGGCAGGGGTTATCGTGCCCATTTCACAGACGAGGAAGCGAGGCCCGAGGTTCATGGACCTGCCGCCTACGGCCAGCCACACAGGCAGGGAGCGGCTATCCAGCTACCCGGCTCAGGATCTGGGGCTCAGAAAGGACTTTCGAGGTTCCATCCCAGCCTCACCTGACTTCTTCGCTCTGATCTACAGCTGCCTCTGGCCTGCTTTTGAGGAGCATGTGCAGTGGTGTGTGGAGGGGCGAGAGAGGCCGCCATGAGGCGCCCCGACAGCTCTTCACCCCCACAGGGAGCTCTGCCTCCCTCCTGCCATGTCTGGCAAGCGCGTGCCCAGCCACAGGACCCTGAGGCCTGTCCCTCCCACCCTGGGACCCTCAGTTTCCCCATCTGTTGCATGGCAACACGGCGCTCCCAAAGCAGAAAGACTGTGTGGCAGCAGCGTTTAATAAAATCTGTCCCTCACCTCCAGCACACCTCCCGAATCCACCAGGCCACTCGCTCCCCACTGCCGGCCCCTCTCCTGCCCGGAGAACTGACTGTGGCTCACATCCCACTGGTCCCCCTGGGCCCCTGTCTGCAGGGCAGCAGAGGGATGCTAGTCACAGCCCTGCTCACAGGCCAGGACACTGCTCCTCACCCTTAGAACAAAATCCAGCTGAGGCCCTGCCCCTCACCTCCAAGGCCCGCCTCCTTACTGCTGAGGCCCCACCCCTCATTCCAAGGACGGCCCCCTTACTGCTGAGGCCCCGCCCTCACCCCAAGGCCCGCCCCCTTACTGAAGCCCCGCCCTCACCCGAGGCCAGCCCAGCGGGCCCTGCCCAGCACCCCTGCCCTGGTCCCCAACTCCTCTCCGGCCCGCTCCAGCCACCCTGGTCTCCTGTCCAGGAGCTGCTCCCTCCTACCCCTTTGCCTGGTGTCAGCCAGGGCAGGGCGGCTCCCCCAGGCCTAGCTGACTCCCCACTCATTGTTTAGGTCCCTTAAATGTCACCTCCGCAGGGAAATCTTCTCTGACCCCCAACCAAGGTAACACCCCCGTTAGATGCTCTCAGCACTCTGTACGGTTCCTTCAGGGCAAGTTTCTTGGTTTGAAATGAAACGTGCGCGCGCAATGACTTCGGTAACATCCACCTCCCCCACCGGGCCGTGGGCTGGGACGGGTCTGGCCCGTTTCCGGTGTTCCCGGTACACGGGGCAGCGATGCGGGCGAGCAATCCGTGTTTGCTGGATAAAGGGCAATGAACGTCGCCAGACGGGGCCCAGGTGAGAGCGGGGCAGTCGGGGAGGGGTGGAGGCAGGCAGTGGAGGGTGAGCCAGAGGCCCCCGGGGAGGCAGCCTGGCCCCGACCCGCCGCTGCCCACCCTGCCGGCTCCTGGGGAGGGGCCCGGACACGTCCAGGAGCCACCCACCTGGAGCTGGTAAGGTTTTCCCGCTCGGATCAGCTGGGAGACGAGGAAGTTTGTGTGGAAAAAGTGCACGTTCTCATCCAGGAAGCCGTGCAGGATGAGCAGGCGGTTGGGCCTGGAAGACAAGGTCGGGGCGTGGGTCTGAGGTGGGACCCTCCTCTCCCCGTGGGGCCGAGTCCCTCCCCAGCCCCAGCGCAGGGAGGACAGAAGCAGCAGCTCAGCAATAGGCGGTGGCGGATGGGAAAGCCTGGGGACAACTGGCGGTCCCGGAGGCCCCTTTGCTTCCTTCCAGGCAAGGAGTGGAGGGGTGTGTGCAGGGCTGTGCGCAGGACGCCCTGAGCTACTGGGAAGCTTCTAGAGCAGTGCTGTCCGGTGGCACTCTGGGAGGATGGAATGTTCTAGACCTGGCCTGCCCAACGCCGTCTCCACCATCATCACCACGTGTGGCTACCGAGCACTTGAAATGTGACAACAGTAGCCAAGAGACTGTTTTTTCAGTTTTGATTTTTAAAAATAATTTCTTGAGGTGAAGTTCACGTAACCTAAAACTAACTCATTTTAAAGCGAACGATTCAGGGGCATTTGGTGCATCCACAATGTTGTGCAACCATCACCTCTATCTAGTTCCAGAACATTCCATCGCTCCAAAGCAAAACCCCGTGCCCATCAGCAGTCACTCCCCATCCCCAGCAACCACCAGTCTGGTCTGTCTCCATGCATTTACTAATTCAGTGAATGTGAATGAATGTAAATTTGAATTTCAGTGGCCACGGCGGCTGCTGGCTCTAGGATAGCACAGGTCTAGAGCAGTGGGTTTCAAGCTTGGCTGCACGCTGGCACCCCCGGCTGACCCAGGCTGCACTCCAGACCAGACTGACAGCCTCGCTGGGAGAGGGGCCCAGGTGGGGTCGGCCTGTGATGAAAGCCCGAGAACACCATCATCAAGGTGTGGACCTGGGGCGGAGGTTCACCAGCAGAGCCGCACCAGGAAGCAGCAACATCATCTTCTTTCAATCAGACTCAGAAACTAATGCCAAAACTGTGACATGGGACATTAGAGCTGGTCCCACAGACCTGGATGTTACAACCATGTGGACCCGTGGCCCGAACTACAGAGTGTCAAAGCTTGCAAGACTGAGGCCATTCAGGTTCAAGACTGATGGACGGGCCCACGGCGGGCTGCAGGCTTGGGGGTGAGGGAAGCCCGTGTGTGCAAAGTGGCACGATTCTAGATCCTTCCTTCCATCTTTCTGGAAGGACAGCACCCCGGATGCCGCTTCAGCGCAGAGCAGTGAGGAGGGAGGGTGGCAGGAGGGGATGCGAGGCGCAGGCAGACAGGGAGGAGTGAGGCCACAGGAGCACAGCGGGAGGCGGAGGGCGCAGCCGCCCAGCTTCACAGGGCAGCCTGGGGGCCTCAGAGCCCAGACGGCCGGCTGGCCGGGGCCTTACTCATTGGGCAGCTTCTCCACGTGCAGGGCCACGGAACCCGCCTCGTAGCCGAGCTGGTTGTTCTCCGGGACGTCCATGTAGCGTTCCGTGTACCCTGTGTCGTAGGCCATCCAGACTGTGACCGGGGCGCCCGCGATGGCCACCTGAGGGCCACAGGGGATGGACAGGCGGGGAGAGAGAGAGAGAGAGAGAGAGAGAGAGAGAGAGAGACACACACAGGTCAGGACCTGGGAGCCCACGCTCGGCCGGCCGTCCCGAGGCCTCCCCAGGAGGACGTGAGGAGCGGGCATGCACACGGGGCTGGCGGGGGAGGGGCCCTCAGACCGTGTGTCCCCCGTGGACCGTGCGCTGTCGAGGGAGGGCGGGATCGGCCCCTCCCTGGTCCCACTGCCTTCCTGCCTCCTCCTCCTCATCGCCGCCCGCGGTGCCCTGACAGTGCCGCCGGCCTGGGGGCCCCTCCCCCGACGCTCTTCACACCATGCCCCACCTCTGCCCATCCGAGGCCGGGGTCCCGGGCTCAGCCTCCCACAGAGAGCTGCTGGCGGGGTTTTGTACAGCCGGATGCCATCCTGGGGTCAGCAGTGGCGGGCAATGAGGAGGGGGGCTCGGCCCCGTGGGGCTGCTGCGGGGAGAAACAGCCACGTGGCAAGGCCCCTGCCGAGATGCCTCCCGGGGGGCGGGCTCCGAGGGGCACGGGCGGGCGCCGGCAGACAGGAGGGAGGGGCGGGGCGGGACCCACCTTGAACACCTGTGGCTTGTGGATCAGCCCCATGAGCGAGAGGAAGCCTCCGTAGGACCAGCCGTGGATGGCGACCCGGCTCAGGTCGATGAAGCCGTACTTCTCAGCCACAAACCTCAAGCCCTCCACCTGGTCCTCGATCTCCACCTGGCCCTGGGGGACGAGGCCGGGCACCTCTGAGTCGCCTTCTCCGGGGCGTGTGCCCTGCTGTCCCACCTCTGTCCCTTGCAGGGAGCCCTCTCCCTCTTGGATCAAAAGCAGCTCTCTGGAAGCCACCTCTCCCTCCAGGCCCTGTTCACACCCTCCCTGCCTGCTCTCCAGGGTGGCGGTCAGACACAGGCCCAGCACCAACCTTGCTCTGCCACCACCTGTGAGTGACTCTGAGAAAGCCATGTCCTCTCTCTGGGCCTCAGTTTCCTCATCCCCAAAATGATGATGTTAACGTGAACAGGACCCATTTTACAGTGGGCAGGAAGAGGAAACGAGATGGAGAGTGTCTTGCACTCAGAGACCTGGCACGTGTTAAGGCTCAATGAACGGCTGGCATCATCACTGTCACTGTCACCACTAGGACTGTCACTGTCATCTGCATCCTCGTCGTCACCACCATCACCATCCTCATCCTCACCCCTATCATCATCACCCTCACCACCATGCTCATCATCCTTACCATGCCCATCATCTCCATCTTCGTTACCACCCCCACCACCACCATCACAACCACCATCACCACCATCACCATCACAACCACCATCACCACCATCACCACCATCACCATCTCCATCACCACCATCACCATCATCTCCATGATCATCACCATCATCATCACCACCATCATCACCACCATCACCATCACCACCACCACCATCACCATCATCATCATCACCATCACCACTACCATCACCACCATTATCACCTCCATCATCATCACCCCCACCACCACCATCATCACCGTCACCACCACCACCATCACCACCATCACCATCATCATCACCATCATCACCGTCACCACCACCACCATCACCACCATCACCATCATCACCATCATCATCACCATCACCACCACCATCATCTCCATGATCACCACCACCATCATCACCACCATCATCATCACCATCATCACCACCATCATCACCATCATCATCACGACCATCAACATCACTATCATCACCATCATCACCATCATCATCATCGTCACCATCACCACCACCATCACCTCCATGATCATCACCATCATCACCACCATCATCATCTCCATCATAATCACCACCACCACCACCATCACCATCTCCATCATCACCACCATCACCATCACCTCCATGATCATCACCATCAACATCACTACCATCATCACCACCATCATCAACATCA
>JABWHU010000634.1:13025007-13055346 GCA_014189135.1 Dicerorhinus sumatrensis harrissoni | reverse complement strand
CATCATCACCATCATCATCAACATCACCATCATCATCACCATCACCATCATCACCATCACCATCATCACCATCACCATTATCATCACCATCATCACCATCATCATCACCACCACCATCATCATCATCATCATCACTGCCATCACCATCAGCACTACTTCTCCAGCCACCTCCCTGTCTGGCCCAGCCCTTGGGACCTCCTGCCGCCCAGGCCTGTACTGAGTGTCTGGCTGCATCTGGGTCTCAGGCACCAGGGGGATGTGTGTACACCTGTGTCCCCATGGGGCGCAGCTCAGAGCTGAGCAGCAGAGCAGACATTCCCCTTGGTTCCAAAAGGCCCCCCCTCTGCCTGGCATCCCAGCCAGCACTGTCCTTGAGGGAGGGCCCCCAGGGCCGCCCTAAACCCCAGATCTCCCTTCACCACACAGGAAGGGCCCAGACAGACTGGGAAGAGCAGTTACCATTTGGTTTTTCAGGGCCCCTTCGAACCGAAGCCCTCGCTGACAGGAGCCCCTGCCATCTATGACGACCACAGCGTAGCCCAGGGACGCCAGCGTGTTGAGGCGCAAATACTTGATTCCTTTGAAAGAGTTATTCACCAGCTGCACCTGTGGGGCGAGGAGAGGATATGGGGCTTTGCTCGGATGGTGAGAAATCCAGCCCCAGACGCCAGCAGGATGGGGGGCAGGGGGCTTATGGCCTAAGTAGGGTGCCTGCACTGTATCGTGAAGGCTACAGACGGCCCGAAGGGCTGTGGCTGCAGGGGAGCGCACAGGTCAGACGGGGCCCACTCTGCAGCAGGCCCTGTGCTCGGGACGTGCTACAGAGAGGAAGGCCCCACCAGGCTCCCGTCACAGCCCCAGGCCCTCCCTGGAATCACTCCACTTCTTCAGCCACGTTCTGCCTCTTTTCTCCCCTCCGCTATCTCTATCAGACACAACAACCCGTGGGGGAGGGAGGCAGGCTGGTGGCGGCGGGCGGCTGTGTCTCCTGAGTGACTTAACCCAGTCCTCACACTGGCACTATTAATATTCAGGGCCGGATCTTCTCTGTCATGGGGTGTCCTGGGTACCGTAGGGCCTTGACAGCATCCCTGGCCCCCACCCACTAGATGCCAGGGGCACCCCCACCATAGTTGTGACAACCACAGGTGTCCCCAGGGTGCAGAATCCCCCAGGTGAGAACGGCTGCCTTAGATGGACCCGCCTGCCAGGCTGCCTGCTGGCCCCTTCTCAGGGCACTGGGCCCAGGGTGAGGGCGGGTCACTGCTGGGCAGGTGGCCCAGACAGACACAGGGGGATCAAGGGGACTTCCCAGAGGGACCAGGGAGCATCAACAGGTGGAGGGAGAAGGGGAGGGGGAAGCTGTGTGGGAGGGTGGGGTGTGCAGAGACCCAGAGGCAGGAATGCAGGGCCCCCAGAGCCCTGCGCAGTCAGTGGGCAGGGGCGGGGCACTGGGAGGTGCCAGGGCCCCCCGAGTCCTGGCGTGGAGGGACGGGGGTCTGGGGAGCAGGGCCGGCACCCACCTGGGGGCCTCCATACACGAAGAGGACGGTGGGATGTTTCTTCCCTGGCTGCACGGCGTGCGGCTTATAGATCATGCCGTAGAGACGCACGTCGGTCCGCGTGTGGAAGTGGAAGATTTCCGGGGGCACGTAATCCGGAGGGCAGCCTGCGGCGACAGAGGGCCTGTGGCTACTGGGGAGCCCGCATGTCAGGCTGACACCCACAGTCCACTGCCCGGCCCCCAGCCGCACCCCATCTGTGCTTCCCGACGGTTTACATCAAAATCTGAGGACCAGAAATGACTCTGTGCCCTGTGAGCGTGCGCGTGCCAGGCTGCCGTCTGGCCAGAACCTTCTGCAGCAGGCCCGAGGCTCGCTGGTCCCCTACGGAGCTGACAACACCTCTGGAATTTGATTCACAGCCTATTTTGTGGTCTGCTTCTCTCTGATTTTTATGATTACCTTTATTGTTGCAAAGCAACACTAGTTTGCAATCGTGGTGAGTAGAAATCTTTCTCAAGATTAGTGTATTTAGGTGAACAGGGTGAGTGGATTGAAAAGTTAATTAAGTGGTAATGTAAGTCAGGGGTTGGCAAATGCTCTGTGTAAAGGGCCAGAGAGGACATATTTTTGGCTTTAGGAGACATTCTGTGTCCTGTACCTCAGCTTCAGGATTTCAGTGCTAAAGTGGCCACAGACGACGCATAAATGATCAGCTGTGGCCAGACCTGGCCCGTGGGCTGTAGTCTGCCAACTCCTCACAGAGGTGGTCACGGCAAGGCTGGGAGTGTGGGAAATGAGCCCTAGTGCCCCTGTGCAAACCCAGGGCTGGGGACCGGAGGATTCCTCATCTGAAAAACCAGGGCAGAGTTCCTGCTCTGTCACGCCCTGTGGTGACGCGGGGAGACTCACAGCTGAGCTATGGGATGGAGAAGGCCTTTTATCTACTGAGGTTCCAGGGGGTGAGAATATAACAGGATGCTTTGTAGCCCATAAAACACCCCACACACGCCAGAGATTCTTATATCCTAGAATGTTCTGGAAATCTGGCAAGGGGCAGGTCTGGGGTCAGGGAAGGGATCCTTTTAGTGAGGGATCCCCGTGCCCTAGGTGCTGTACAGTGCATTCGGTTTTCATCCTACAGGCTGCTCTGTACCATCTTGTACATAAGGAAGATTTGAGGGAGACGCACTGAATTCCCCCTACAGTTCTGCAGCCAGAATTGGGACCCGGGGCCCCTGACCAGGGCCCTGGCCGTCCTCCAGGCTCATGGCCAAATGACAACTCCTGTCCCCCAAGGCCCCACTCGAGACTGACCCCTGGTCCCTTCCACAGACACAGGCTTCTGAGCGTCTGCTCTGCCCTTGGAGACGGCTGCCCGTGAGGACGAGGATGCCCTGTGCGGGAGCCCTCTGTCCGGGAGGCTGGCTCCTGAACTGAGTGCGTGCTCTGTGCCGTCACCTATCAATTGCGGCACAGAAATGAGACCGTCTCGGGTGGCAGGGCCCGCAGGACAGTCAGGGCCAGTGGTTACGTTCGATGCCGAGTTCTTGGGGCTCCTGGGAGGGGCCAGGGGCCCCGAGCAGGCAGGGCTCTGGGCCGCTCGCTGCCTCGCGCCCGCCAGGATGGCCCGTCACCAGCGTCATTTAACGGGGCCGCATCCCACGTTACAGCCAGGCCAGCCGAGGCTCCCGGGGGGAAGGACGCAGTCAGGGGCCCCGGGGTTACTCACTGGCTGCCTCCATCATGCTGGCCCAGAACCGGGGCTGCTTGTGGAGAGGGTCGTCGTCGGGGCCGCTCAGCTTGTAGACGTGCACGCAGGGCGGCGTGCCCACGCTGCTGTAGTGGCTGACGAACATGTCGAAGTTCTGCGGGCGGACGGGGACGCTGAGCACCACACGATGCCTGTGTGCACCCCCCTCTCACCCCCTGGGCTTCAGCTAGCTCGGCCCCCGTCGCCCACCAACCTTCATCGACCATTTACTGACTTTGCTCTGCGTGTTCCCTCATTTAAACCTCAAAACCCCACCCACACGGGGTGGGTGCTACTACCATCACCCCATTTTGCAGATAAGCAAACTGAGGCAGGGAGGAATCTGCCCCTGGCCAGGAGCCCCCGAGGGGTAACTGATGGACCCAGGGGTCAGACCCAGATCTGTCTGATGCCAGAGCCCACTCATCTTGCTGGTTCTACAGCCAAATGCTTGCCCTGGCCAGGGAGTGGCCCTGTGCACATCTGCTGCCTGGCGTTCTAGAATGTTCCAAGAGGCTAAGCGTGGGTGCCGGGACTGCGCCGTCAGGAGCATCGGGGAAGTGCCCACCTGGCTCATGGAACAGCTGTGGGAGAAGCCGGGCGTGGTGAGGCGCACGATCTCGCCGGCTGACTCGTAGCTGACCACGTAGAGGTGGTGCTCCAGGGGCGTGTCCTTCGTGCCTTGGAAGTACACGAGTTTCGTCTCCTCGTTGACCCAGATCTGCGGGGGCACAGACTCCTCGTGACTCGGCCCCGGCTTCCTGTGCCTCCCTTCCCACGGCAGCTGGGGGAGGAGGGCTGACGCCCAGTGGAGGGGTCCCGGCCCTCCTGCTGCCCCCACAGGGAGGGCGCAATGCCTGGGACAGAGGCTGAGGGAGGGGCCGTCCTGGGCCCTCGGCACACTAGCCCCTCCGCGCTGGCCCTGAGCGGGGTCAGCCTGTCCCTCTGACCCAGGTGCTCAGCGTTCAGAAGTGGTAACTCCCTGCCCCACCCGTTTCCTGGGAGGACCCCCATCAGAGCTCAGAGTGGTTCTCAGGTGATGCCCCCAGGAAGACGGGGTTGGTTTCACAATTATGGCACAACTCTCTGTGGCCACATAAAACTACTTTCAAAAACCCTACAACTCCCCTAAACAGTGATGCTATATATGTCCTGTGGAGACACGTGAAAACAAGAAAGATCTGCAGTGACTTCCCACCATGGTCACCTCCCAGGGGGGAAGAGGCTATGGGGGTCCAGGGTGGGGATTGAGGGGGATTCTGACTTTAGTCTTATCTAGAACTTTCGATTTTTTTTTTTTTTTTGCTGAGGAAGATCAGCCCTGAGCTAACATCCGATGCCAATCCTCCTATTTTTGCTGAGGAAGACTGGCCCTGGGCTAACATCCGTGCCCATCTTCCTCTACTTTATATGTGGGACGCTTGCCACAGCATGGCTTGATAAGCGGGGCATAGGTACGCCCCCAGGATCCGAACCTGCAAACCCCGGGCCACCAAAGCAGAGCATGCGAACTTCACCACTACACCACCGGGGCCAGCCCCATGGAGCTATTCCATTTTTACAACAAATGCTGACATACTTGTTGTTACCATACTTTTAAAATAAATGCACATTTTCTAGAAATAAAGGATGTCATTGGCAGACCCCAAGCTATGTCACTATGTGCCAGTTCTGTCACGAGGACTCCGTGAGAAGATACACAAATGGGGAAGGAGGTGCTCTCCAGCTCTCTAGGCTTTGTGTCCCAGTGAGGCCGTGGGGCCTTCGGGGGGCTGAGGAGACACCAAAATGGGCCGGGCGGGTCAGAACCGCCCTCCGCCAGCACAGGCCGCCTGGAAGGTAGATGGTGTGCACGGCCACCAGTGGGGACGGGAGAAGGCCACTCTTGCCCTTTTTAATTTTTAAAACGCCGCTGCTACTTTTTTTTCACTTCTGGGTAAAGAGCCGTGCCAACTGTAACACAGTCACAATGACAGAGAGAGGTTCTAACCCCGCCTGTGTCAGACGCTACGTATGCCGAGGGCTTCAAGTTACTTTAAGCCAGGGTCCTCACCCAGAGCAGTTCTGCCCCCCAGGGGACGTCTGGCAACCTCTGGAGTCATTTGTGGTCGTCACACCTGGGGTGGGGGTGGGGTGCTCCTGGCACCGAGTGGGCTGGAGCCAGGGGTGCTGCTCAATACCCCACAGTGCCCAGGATGGCCCCCCACACAGAGAATGATCTAGACCCAAATGTCAGCAGTGCCCAAGGGAGAGACCCTGCTGTAGAGATGAGGAGGTGAGAGCTACCTGATGGTCCCAATGGTCCCATTCTACAGATGAGGACACTGAGTGTCAGCACCCAGAGGGCGAGGGGCAGAGCTGGACTGTGAGCCGGGGGTGCCTCCAACAGGACTGGCTGCAACCACGGCAGAGCCGCAGAGGGTAGGCGACTGCCACTTAACCTTTGGGTGCCCAACCTCTGACCTCGCCTCACAGGTGAGGTCACAGACAAAGATGTCCACGTGAAATCCAACAGAATCAGGACCGGCTGCACAGTTTCACAACTTGACAAGACCTCCCCAACCTCTGGACCATGAGTTTGTCTACATCTCCCCCTAGTCACTTGTATGGTTTCACTGTTTATGTCTACGTCACTGGTGCTGGTGTGAGGTAGGGATCCAGGAAGTCTGATTAAGGGTCCCTCCGTGAAATCTGGAATTCTGTAGACCTGAGCCCCATAAAGACACTCCAGGCAGAGGCAAAGGCTCGCCACGTGTTTACGATGGTGCGTTTGGGAGAGTGGAAGGTACATCTCTCGTCCCTGTAGCTGCATTTTTTTGTTCCAGAATCCCCCAGGAGCAGGCGTGGGGGTGGGCTCTGGTTGGAAGCTTCGGGACAGTGCCACAGTAGGCACCATGAACGTCCCACAAACTGCTGTCCTGGGGACAGGTGGTTTCATGGAGCGGAAGGAGGCTAACGGGATGCTCCAAGCAGCACTGAGCATGCCCCAGGCCCTCCCACCAGGATCCAACAGTGGGTGCTCGGAGCCGCCCGTGTCCTGGACCCAGGGTGTCTCCGGCTGGTCGGAGCCACAGCCCCTGTGGCCCTGGGCGTGGTGAGGCAGTGGAGGGAGCAGAGGAGGAGGGGAGAGTGGCTGAGAGGGAAGAGAGAAGGCACAGGCACAAGGGATCTGGAAGTGGGCCGGAGTGTGCATGCGTGTGTGTGTGTGTGTCCGCGTGTGTGTGTGTGCATGTGTGCATTTACTACTGTGCATGGAGACTCTGGTACCTTGGAGCCGTGCCTTGCCAAAACCTCCCAGTCACCGCTGGTCAGTGCGATCTCCTCCTTGATGGGGCATTTAAATTCATCTGGAAGTAAGCAAAGGAAAAGAGGTGAAGGGGGACCAGGGAAGCTGTGACGGGGACCCCAAGGCACCCAGGCCAAACTCCACCGCAGCAAACTTGCCATGGAGCCCATGCACCCCAGGCCAGGTGGTCGACGGGAGGGCGGTGGGCTGAGCCTGAGACAGGGCAGACCCACCACACTGGCCTAGGGGGCTGCGGGCAGAGTTCCCACCACGTTGACGGTGGGCCCAGCATTGCCCCAGACAAACCAGGAATCTGCATTTTCATCAGAAGTGCCCAATTCTAGAACCCTGTGGGGGTCAAACCGCCACCCTCCGGGCCCTGGACTGGTGACCTCGTAGGACAGGTTGGGATTTTGGAGAACCAGATCTTGATTAAAACGTGTTAGAAACTTATTGAGACAGCTCACGAGCAATGGCTAACGCTCCTTTCGTGTTCTTTCGGGTCTAAAGCCAACTTTGGCAAACGTTTGTCCAGGGGGAGACAAGTGCCCTGTGGACAAATACTAGAGCGTGGGCAGACAGAAGCTTCTGGTGCAGAGACAGGGGCCGAGTGACAGTCCCATCACGATCTGGGAGGGAGGGACGCTCCTCCCGTGTCCCTCCTTATGTGGAGGCTGCACACGCCTGGCATCCTGCTCATTCAAACCTTTGCCGACGCCCGTTCTCTGTCGGGCCCACGGAGGAGTGTGCGGCGTGGGAGCTGAACTGCACGCGGCCCCCTCTTGGGTGGGCCCCCACCGATTCACTAACTGCCAGCCTAAAGCCTCTGCATCCTAGGCCGGGCGTGCCCCCCAATTCTCCTGCTGTGCCCCTGTGAGGCCTGGACGATGGCTCAGCCTGGCTGGCCCCCTGCCTGGCTGCACCTCCTCTGAGCTCTCCGCTCCCTCTCGCCCGAGTCTCTTCGGCCCTCGGGATTCAAGCCCACGCTCCTCACGGCCCAGACGGTCCCGCCGACACCTGCCCGGCCGTCTCTCGCAGGACCCTCCGCTGCGAAAGCCACCTTGTGGAAAGACCCCTCCTCCTGCAAACGCCAGCATAGTCCCCGGCCCTCACCCCGTCCCCCAGGCTCCTGACTTCCCTCCCACTTCCCGGGCGCCCTCTCAGGAACCCATTCTTCCTGCTCCCAAGTGATGGGGGTCTCGCCTTCTCATCTGTTCAACTGCCATCGAGCAGGTGGGAGCCACGTGACAGGAAGAGCAAGCTGGGGACACAGGCGGGCTCCCTAGCAGGGCGGATGGGAAACCGGGTGGGCCCACCGCAGAGGCAGGAGGCCCCCCGAGGGGCACCTGCTGCAAGTTCCACCCAATGATCAGCAGGCAAAATCCCGCTCTCAGCCTGCCCATTTCCAGAGGCGGAAATGAGGATTTTCCAAGTGCAACCTCCCAGTACTGGGCGGTGATGGGCAAGCCAGACAGACAGACAAACCGGAAAGCAAAACACTGACAATTCAAAGTATGTCCAGAATCGAATCTACCCAGGGCAGCTTACTCGCGGCCATGATCCTGGTCCCGTCACCTCTCCTCACCTTTCAGGCTATGCTCTACAAAACCACCACAGGAATCACTTACACCGAAGTAAGATCGATGGCCGACGCTCAAGTCTTCCCATGGCCCACACAGCCCTGCACAGCCTGCCCCGTCCCCTCCCTCCCTCCCTCCTCCCTCTGCTCCAGCCACACGGGCTCCTCACTGTTCTTCCAACACACCAGGCCTGGTCCTGCCCCAGGACCTTTGCACAGGCTGCTCCCACAGCCTGGAGTGCTCTGTGTGGCTGCCTCTGCCACCTCATCCAGGTCTTTGCTCCACGGCACATTATCCAGAGATGTCCTCCTGATCTCCCATTCTAGAAAGAAGGCCCCTCCCTCTCTACTCCCTCATCCTGCTGCATTTCCCTCCGCCATGCTCATCCCTCCCGACACAGCCTCTTTTCTTGTTTGGGGAATACTGCCTATCTCCTACACTAGAGCAGGGTTTTCCTTTCCTCTTTCTACAACAATATTCCTAGCACCAAGAGCAGGGGTTGGCACTTTTCCCATAAAGGGCCACGTAGCAAATATTTTCAGCTTTGTGAGACATACAGTTTCTATCACACCACTCAACCCTGCTGTCGTGGCATGAAAACAGCCACAGATGATACGTAAATGAATGGGCATGACCACGTGCCAATAAAACTTTATTTATAAAACTAGGTGGTGGGCCGGATTTGACCTGCGGGCTATAGTTCGCCGACCCCTGGTGTGCGAAGGGCCTGGCATCCAGAGTGTGAATGATGTGTGGGAAGGGCTGGTGTCTTACTCATCTGTGCCCTTCCCTCGTGGGGTGTGCCCGGTCATGGTCACGGGAAGGGGTCAGGGAACAAACAGTGCATTGAGTCACAGATGGATGACTCGATGAGCAAGGCCTGAGTCAGGCTTCACTCACCTTCCCCGGGGCTGAAGGGCTCGGTCCAGTCGTAGCCTCTGGGCTTGAGAATGGCGGTGACCCTGTACAGGTGGCAGAAGCCGGTTTTGCATTCGTTGGCGCGGATGAAGCAGAGCTCATCGTCTCCCTCTGATTGGGGGAAGGGATAGAAGATGTCATGAACCTGTCCGGGCAGAAGAGAGAAGACGCGTCAGAAGGTGGGGGCGAGAACTTGGGGCCCCGCCCCGCCCCGCCCCGCCCCGCCCCGCCGGGGAGGGTGAGGCTCTGACAGCTGGCCAGGCTCAGGTGGAGGGCAAACCCCGCGGGCTCTCCTCCCCGCCCGAGCTCGCCTCTCCACACGGGGCCCACTCAGCCCGCACACCCCCGGCCCCCGCCCCCGCCCTTACGTTGATCCACACGTCGGTGACCTCCTCGTACACCACGTACGGCTGCACGTCCCTGGGCACGGCTCTGGCGAAGGCCGCCCGCTGCTCCTCGTTCTCGGTGGTGGGGATGAACAGGGCCGGGGGGAGGAGGACCAGCTGGAGCCGCTGCTGGGGCCGGTCCAGGAACATGGCCCAGGCACTGAGAGGGCGGGAGAGAGGGGCCGGGCCTCAGGGGCCGTCGGAGGCAAGCCAGGTGACAGACAGCCCCCTTTGCCGACTTCACCTACAGTGACAAGTAACCCCGAAGCACACAAAGCTGTCCTGGCTGGCAGTGCACTCGGGGAGACAGGAGGGACACCAGAACTCCACCATCTGATTGTTCTGGAAACGTCCCATGTCACTAAGTCTTAGAACAGCGTCTCGCAAACTTCACGATTTCTGCCAGATCCTCAGCCCAGGCATACTCTCCTTTATTTCATTTCATATTTTGCTCATAACAGAAATTTTTTTGTTTTTGTTTGTTTTGCTGAGGAAGATTTGCCCTGAGCTAACAACCGTGGCTAATCCTCCTCTTTTTTCTTTTTTATGTGGGCCACCGCCACAGCATGGCCGCTAATAGACAAGTGGTGTAGGTCCGCGCCCAGGACCCGAACCCAGGCTGCCAAAGCAGAGCGTGCCAAACTTAACTACTATGCCATCAGGGCCGGCCCGAAACAGACAATTTTTTAACTTAAATGTATTTTATTTTTTTTGTGAGGAAGATCAGCCCTGAGCTAACATTCATGCTAATCCTCCTCTTTTTGCTGAGGAAGACCGGCTCTGAGCTAACACCTATTGCCAATCCTCCTCCTTTTTTTTTCCCCCAAAGCCCCAGTAGATAGTTGTGTGTCATAGTTGCACATTCTTCTAGTTGCCGTATGTGGGACGTGGCATCAGCATGGCCGGAGAAGCGATGCGTCGGTGCGCGCCCGGGATCCAAACCCGGGCCGCCAGTAGCGGAGCGCGCGCACTTAATTGCTAAGCCACGGGGCCGGCCCTTGAATGTATTTTAAATGGAGACCTGTCAGTACTACAAGTGGAAAGCAGCACCTCGACAGAAACACGAAAACCAGATCAGTGAATAACCTTGTGGAGATGTGAGAGCCGGGCGTGAGCCTGTGGCCTGCCCACGGCGCTGAGCTGAGCCTGGCTGTCTCTGTGGGGAAGGGGCCTGCCGAGTGCCTGGAGAGCAGGAAGCACCTTTTTCTGTAAAGGGCCCAGCGAGTAAATATCTCGGCTTCGTGGGCCACACAGTTTTGTTCAAAACTACCCAACGCTGCCATCGTAGCAAAAAAGCGGCCACGGATGATCCGTAAATAAACGAGTCTGCTGTGCATGGCTGCGTGCCAATGAAACTGTACTCATCGATGCTGAAATGTGGACTTTACATCATGTTCACATGTGACAGAATATTATCCTTCTTTGGATTTTTCCTCTCAATCATTTAAAAACATAAAAGCTGTTTTTGGCTCCTAGGCCACACAAAAATTGGCAGTGTGCTGGACTTGGCTCGCAGGCGGTGGCTGGGGGCCCTGATTTAGAGATTTCTGTCCTCAATGTGGGCAGCAGGGGCCCCTTCTATCTGGTGACGCCGTGTTTCTCACCATCCAGGGTCCCTGGGCCCCAAGTGTGCATTGCCCAGATCACGCCCAACGGGAACACTCACTATTTTCCGTCCCGGGTCCAGCCGGCCCTGGCGATGTACTCCACTTTCGGGAAGAGCGTGCTGAAGGGCTGCACCAGCTCCTTCTCCTGGGTCGAGACGATCTAAGGGAAAGAAAGCAGACTTGGTCACACTCTGGCCTTACCACGCGCTGCCCAGGCCGCTGTCCGGCCCACTGTGTTCCCCCAAGTCCGTATGTTGAAGTCATGACTCCCACTACCTCAGAGAGCACCCTTATTTGGAGACAGGGCGGCTGTAGGTGAAATCAGCTAAGATGAGGTTGTACTGGAGTAGGGTGGGCCCCATCCAAGAGGACTGGTGTCCCCGGTGTCCTTATAAAAGGGGGAGATGTGCACACGGACACCACCCAAGGAGAGAATGTCTTGTGACGAGACACAAGGAGACGGCCGTCTACAAGCCAAGGAGAGAGGCCTGGAACAGATCCTTCCCTCACAGCCTCAGAAGGAACCAGCCGGGCCAGCACCTTGATTTCTGACTTCCCTCCTCCAGAACTGGGAGAAAATAACCTTCTCTGGTTTACACCGCCCAGTCTGTGGTACTCTGTTAGGGCAGCCTGTCGGCTGGAAACTGAGGGTTCTGGTCTGGGGTGTCAACGCAGAGCCAAGTGGCCTTGGGCAAGACACAGTCTCTGGACGCCGCAGCTTCCTCGAGCCTAAATGCGGCTGGCACAATATCTGCCCATGAGGACCGAGGGGAGAAAGGCAGGCAGGGCCTCAGCACGCCCCACACCCGTGTGGGCCACCACTCCCACGTCCCCTGGCTGCCTGTTCAGTGGGCATGCCTCACGCCCACCACAGGACCCTGCTCGCCGGACCGGGCCAGGAACCATGTCAAACAGCTGGGGGAGCTCGGCAAGGCCGCTTTCGGCAGATCCCTGTCAAATCTGCCAGAATGTTCTGGTCATGAGTGGAGAAGGGGTTTGGTCAGGGCCTAATCATGCCCCAAACAAAAACCAATCCCTGAATTAGGGAAATAAGTGTATTTTATCTTATGTTTTGCTTTTTTCTGGAACATTACAGAAAGGCGTTTTGGCAAAACTACGCACAGGTTCCTTGGCTTGTCTGAGTCTCTAACCTCTGATGCGTGGGGTGTTTCCCTTTGACGCCTGGCGCCCCCACGGCCAGCTCCCTTCTTGGCCACTGCCCTCCTGGCTGTGAGGGCCTGAGCAATGACCCCCTGGGTGATGAGGACCCTTGTCCTCGATGCTGACCAGGTGAGAGAGAGAAAGATCTGGACACTGATGGGTCTGGTGAAGCAATAGGTGAGGATCTGCCCAAAATGCTGGGCGGGGGAATAGCCCAGTTTGAGGTCTGGGTCCCTCAGACGACTGCCCCATGGAGCTCTCTCTTCTGGAAGCTCCAAGAGAGGTCTGGACCTCCACGTGACCTCTGTGGGGAAGCCCGAGATGGCCCCACGGCCCCGATTCCTGCGGGACCTCTGCTGAAAGCTGCCCACTGGCCTCGCCCCCTTGTGCCTCACGACCGCCTGGAGGCAGGCGAGGGTGGACTCCCCGCTCCTCACTTGACAGGCTGAGGCTCAGAGCGACGGGGGGCAGCAGGGAAGCCAGCACTCCAGGCAGTATGTTTTCGGGTTCAGCTGGCCAAGGGAGCGCCTGTCCCCGGGATGGGGGCAAGCGGCCTGCTGGTGCCGCCCAACCGTCCACCTGTCTCCCCACACACCCCGGCTCCTCCTCATCTGGAAGCTTCCCCAGCCACTCTCACCTTGCCCTGACTATCCGTCTGAAACTCAGCCAGTTTCAAGGCGATCTTGGGATTCTTGCTGCCTGCAGAAATGAGAGCGAGGTGAGTGGGCAGGTGTCGAACACGTGGGTCAAAAGCAGGTGTGTGGGGCAGAGGCCGCGGGGTGACGCCCGCCACAAGGTGACACAACGGGCGTGGGGGGTCGGGGAGGAAGGGCGTCCAGAGGTCTCTCCGCGGACACGTCACCCTCTCTGGTCCAGGCACAAAGTCCCTCGGGCACGACCTTGCTCCTGACTCAGACGTGACACCGTCTTTACGGTTTAAGGACATAAGCCAGACCCTGCGCTGGTGGGGGGGCCGGGGAGGGACACAGACAGGAGGAAGACACTGTCCCGGCCCTTGGAGAACTTGAAAGCTGGCTGTGAAGATGGCACACATCGTAACAAAACCACTAAGGATGCAGGAAGGCGGCACGCGCCACGAGACACGGCGGGGCCCCAGCCTTGGGAAGGCAGGCGGCACACTTCCCGGAGGTGGGGGTCGGTTCAGGCTCCAGTAATTTCTACCACATGTCTCAGCTCTGGCCCTTGCGGCCCTCGCACCCCGGGGCAGGTGACGTCTCTGAGTCTCACTTTCTCATTGTGAAACGGGGGAAAAGACTGACTTTCCCCATTGCCCCGGCACTGGAGACGTCCTCTGGGAAGGCTCCACTGGGCACAGCACGCGGCAGTGCTCACTGTCTTAGCAAGAGTGATTCTTCTATATGCTTCCTCGGAGGTCACGAGCGGCAGGCCCGAAGGCCTGCATGAGTATTTTGGTGGCTTACTATTTCTAGATAATTTGAGCGACATTTAAGAACTGGGAGCTAACTCGATGAGCCTGGATTTCTAGCTTCTCCTGAGAAATGGGGCAGACTTGAGTCTGTATTCTCACAAGGCCATGGATAGGGCCCGTGCACCCCCAATGCCTCTCTCCGGCCCCGAGGCAGAAGACTGGCCACTACTGATGGTGGCGCGGCCCTGCTGTTGCTCCTGCACCCAGCCTGCCTCCCTGGGGCCTGTGGGCCAGACCTGGCTGGTGTACGCCTTGCTCTATGAGACCTCAGGCCACGGCCCGGCCGCCCTCACCTGCCCTGGGCACTCACCTGTCCTGGGGTATCGGTAGGAGTCCGTCTTCCTTTCTTCTAGTGCAGGGGAGGGCACGTGGATGATCTCCACCTCGGACTCATCTACCTCCTCGTAGAGGATTCGCAGCGTCTTGTGGCCTTCTGAACCTGGGAGGGGGCAGGGAGGCTGCTGAGGGGGCCGGGGTCCCCGCTGAGACCCCACCCCCTCCTGCACGCAAGGGCACTCCGCTCTATCACGCTGAGCCAGACAAGAGCGTGACCCTGGCGGTGGAACCCCAGCTCTGCTGTTCACCACACCTTCAGCCAGTCACCTCTCCTCTCACGGCCTCAGTTTCCTCACTGTACAATGGGCACGAGGAACTCAGCTGTCCCCAGCACAAAATGGCAAGGACGCCATCTGGGACGTTCCGGGCTGAACCGTCCCTGCTGGATTTCTATGCTGAATCCCTAACCCAAGGAGCTCAGAACGTGGCTGCATTTGGAGACGGATCTTTACAGAGGTGATTAGAGTAACATGAGGGCACTAGGGTGGGCCCTGATCCAACATGACTCATGTCCTTCTAAGAAAAGGAGATGAGGACACAGAGGGGAGACCACATGAGGACAGAGGGAGGAGATGGCCGTCTTCACGCCAAAGAGAGAGGCCTCCGAGGGAACCAGCCCTGCCAACACCTTCATCTTGGACTTCCAGCCTCCAGCACCGGGAGGAGAGAAACGCCTGTTGTTTAAGCCCCTGGTCTGTGGGACTTCGTTACGGCCACCCGAGCAAATCACCACAGGCATGGCTCAAGAAGGGTTACACTAAACATCGCTATGAGAAATCAGCGAATCACAGGGTGGCGACAGCCTGGAAAGGAGCGTGGTGACTGGTGACGCTAACGTCACAGGGACAGAGCCCACGGCCGTTCCTTCCTGAACAAGCCCTTTCCTTCCTCAGCTGCTGAGAAGGGTCCTGACCTGCTGCTTCCTGTGCCCTCACCTAAGACGCACTACAGACTGACCAGCGACATTCCCAGAATCATCCTGACCGCAGACCTCCGCCAAGCCCCACCCGCCTGCAGGCTGACGTTGCCACACCTGCTTTAGGGGGAGCGCTGAGGCCCCAAGGGCTGAGTGGCTGGCCTGAGGCCACATGGTATGCGACTGGCTGTGTCGCGGCTCAAATTCAAATCCAGGGCACGGATCATTCTGGGGCTCTGAGTCTGTCGGCCAGGAAGGACCCTCTTGGGTTGGCATGGTCCGTGCAAGCAGCACCTGAGGCGGCCGCAGGGCGCCGCACCACAAGGGATACACACCCCTCTGGCCCCGGCACTTGGGGGGCTGCATTAAAAGGGTTTTTGAGCTGCTACAGAACACCAGAGTTAGCACCTCTGATGTCATCTAGGCCAGTGGATCTCACCCGGGGCCATTCTGTGTCCCCCGGGGACACGTGGCTATGCCGGGAGCCGTCTGTGGTTGTCACGACTCAGGTGACACATCGAGACAGTGGGGCCAGGGCGCTGCTCAGCGTCCCACAGTGCCCAGGGCGGCCCCCAGAGAATGGAGGCCCCCCTCAACGTCCACAGGGCCGAGGGGGGAAGACCTTCATCTTACCCAACAATCTCATCTTACAGACCGAGAAATCGAAAGGTGGGATGGTCCCTTGTGTCAGGCCCGCAGGGAGCCACAGGCTGAATGACCCAACCCCGGACCCTGATTCCTGATCTGCGGTCCAATCCCAGAGACACAGAGCACCGGGGCATACCCGGCATTGTGGTGGTTCAAGACCCCGCCCAGACAGCAGGAGAGGTCAGGGAGCTCCCCCAGAAAACTCGCTCTTGTTGCCATGTGCTCTTCTGGAACACACAGAAGTCAGGGCTCCCGCCCTGGAGAAACCACTTAGCAGCGGAGACCTGGTCCACGCCCAAGCCCCGGGGCATGGGAAACCTTGGCCGGGTGCCTATAAACAAGGAGACCTCGGTCCCACTGCTGCTTCTGCGGCAGAGGGTCTGACACTACTGGCGCATCCCAGGAAACAACTCCCAGATGCTTAGAAGACGATTCTGCTTGACTGAATACGGGAGCGGGGAATAAGACGCCCCCACCCTACGCACAGGGCAGAGAAACAGACACAGAAGGACCCACTGATCTGGCTTCTCTAACACATCCTTGGCAAATTCCATCAAGATTTCAGATGCCTGTCGCTTCAATTCAGCTTTCTTACAGCTGGGAATTTTCTCTACGGCAGGATTTTTGATATTCAGCACTGTGGACGTGGGGCAGGACCATTCTCCCGGCTGGAGTCGGCCCGTGGACCGTGGGGTGTTGATTTTGCACTGCCAGCCTCCAGAACCGTGAGAAAGAAACGTCTGGTGTTTATCAGCCACCGGGTTTGAGGAATTCTGTTACAGCAGCCCAAATGAACTGAGATGCTGGTACTGATAGAAAGGTGGCTGAGGTTTATTTTAAGAGAAAAGAGCAAAGAGCAGAAAAGCAACTGTGATTCTGTTAATCAAAGGAGTGTGTGCAGAAGCATTTCACGAAATAGAAAGGGACCTACCCTCCCAGGAGGCTGTGGGGCACCACCAGTAGCCGGTGAAGCGGTCAAATTCTTCCTGGATGACGAAGGTCGCTACGCCTGCGGATCTGGGGTCGTCGAGGACACTGGATAAGCCTGGAGGGGGAGAGCCGGACGAGAGGTGAGGAGTCGAGTGCAGAGCAGGGCTCCTTCCCCAGGCACTGCTGACTTTTGGGGCCAGAACCTTCTCTCTGGGGGGCCACCCTAGGCACTGTGGGGGGTGGAGCAGCATCCCTGGCCCCCACCCACTCGATGCCAGAAGCTCCCCCACCCAGATGTCTCTGGACATGGCCAGTGTCAGAGCTGCCCCGGCTGAGCAGCTCAGGTTTAGAGGGAGGGCACCAGGGCTGTGGGGCAGGACGGGGCAGGCAGGAGTCCATGATCCAAGACCAGGACTGGCAGGGCTGCAGACACCTGCAGATCAGGTCACTTCTGGCGAGCAGAGGTGTGCGGGAAAACCCGGGGAGCAGGTGAGATCTGAGTTTGACCTGATGGAGTCAGACAGGAGAGCAGAAGTGCGGAACAAGGGCCTGGAGGGGGAGGCCGGGCCACTGTGGCCGGGCCAAACCTCGCAGAGAAAAACCACACACCAGGTGGCTGGCCTTCCTGAGAGCCAGTGGAGGGCCGAGGGTGGGAGACCAGTGAGAGCAGGGTCCAGGAAGGTGCTAGGCAGTGGGGGGAGTGCAGCGGGGGTGGCGACCTTTCTAGAAGCTGGGCCGGCGGCTATGACGGCCGTCCACAGGAAGCGCTGGCCCAGCCCAGCCGACAGACAGACCACACCCAGGGGCGCAGGCCCCCGCCCACCCCGTCAAGCCCGCAGGGCCCCGGGGCAGCCTCACCTCTGTGGCAGAAAGTCAGCCGCCGCTCCTCGCCCGTCTCCAGGTTGGCGACCCACAGGTCGCTGTTGTTGATGAAGGAAAAGAAGGCGGGGTCGGCTCGGCAGATCTTGGGATCCATCCGGGGCCCCGCACACTGGGTCTTGATCTCCAGCGGCTTCATAGGCGACACCTGGGGACAGCGAGCCGGCTCAGGGGGGCAGGACCCCGCACCCCCGCCCCCGCCAGGGCCCGGGGCTCACCATGAAGCCGTTCTTGCCCCCGTCGCGGCAGTGAAAGAGGCTGTTGCTGGCCTGGAAGAGGAACAGGCCGCTCTCGCTGTGGAAGTCGTAGGACGTGATGCCGAAGACGCCCAGGCGCTTCCGCTCCCGCAGCAGCTCCTCCTCCCGCGAGTAGACCCCGTGGTGGGGCGTGGCCTGGGGACACACGGGGACGGACACGGGCCGGCTCATCAGCTGGAGGCCCCGGCACCCTGGGCGCAGACCCTCGGCCTGCACGCTCCCGAGAGAAACCTGACCTTCCGACCTCGGTCCACGCCAGAGAACTTTCTGACGAGCAGAGCCATGCTGGAAGGCAGAACGGGCGGCGGAGCCCGGATCCGGTGGCCAGAGGGGGCCGTGCCTGGAGGCCGCGAGGGTGCCCAGCGGGCCTGGGGTAGCAGTTTCTGGGGCTCGCCCGGAGCTCCTCCCCTCAGCCCCGCCTCGGGACTCGCCTGTGCCCACAATTCCCCACGGACTCTCCCCAAGGCAGACGGGGCCCAGAGGGACACAGCCACAGCGCAACGCCAATCCTACAGACCCCTCCCTCCCGCCCACTCACAACCCACTTCTGAGGACATTCAGTCTGAAGCCCCCAATGCCAGACATCCCACTTTCTGCATGAGTGGGGGGTGGGGCAAATTCAGGACCACCCGACGACCCAGACGTGACCCTGGGCGGGGAGGGGGTCCGGGCGGGTAAACTACTGTGGACAGCTCGCAGCCCTCCCGAGGAGCATTCTGAAGACAACATAGAGATTTGGAGGAATGGTAATACATTTGTAAAGACAGGACCCAAAACAAAATCACCCCCACGCTGTGACGAAAGCTACATCCATGTGAGCTGGCTGGCGCGGGGACTATAAGGGACAGCCACCGTGCTGGCATGGAGAAATTCAGAGTGTCACGTCATCCCCCTCCCCACTACTCCAGTATTATTATATTGCTCTTACACCCAAAAAGAAACACAAATAAACCAAAGCAAAAGGCACTCGCGGCCCTCACTGGCCACCTTCTCCCCAGAAGAGAGCCACTGTGGATGACGTTATTAGCTACGTCTCCATAAAAGGGCCTCGTCCAGGCTAACTCCAGGTCTTTGGTGAGGTATTTCAAAGGACGAGATGCTTCTGATAGTTCTCATCAGAAGCCTGCGCGCTGGGGCCGGAGCACAGACTGGGGAGGGGGGAGGGCCACGCCGCGCAGGGGTCCAGAGCTGGACGCTCTTCTCTGCGGGGTCTGCGTTAAGCAGGTGGCGGGCTGGGGCGCCTCGCGGGTTAGGGCACAGAACGTGTGTGCGGCCTGGTGACGCGGCCTGGTGACGCGGCCTTGTGCCCGCCGCCCTCACGCAGCGGCGGGGCAGGGCCCGGCCCGTGCGGCTCACCTGGAAATGATCGAGCATCTGCTTCCAAGACAGCAGCAGCAAGGCCTCCTTCCGGACCTTCTTGGGGATCTCCGAGTAGAGGAGGGAGTTCTCTCGGCTGCCGTAGGGCATCCCTTGGGGGGAAGAGAGGAAAACAGAATGGGGGACTTTGCCCAGGACGGGGACAGGGTCTTGGGCGGGGTTTCAGGCCACGACTCAGGCTCCCGTGGCTGAGCCCAGCCGGTTCCTTCTGCTTTCACACCACTCTGCCAGGAGGGTGGCTGCCCCTCCCCAGAGAAGCTACGGACCCGCGTTTCAGTGCGTCAGCAGCCGTGGCAGAGTCTCCCACTTCTGGGATGCCTGCACTGAGCATCTTGGCTTAAAGGATGCAAGAAAGAGCCCAGGGAGAAGAAAAGAAATGCATGACACCCTGCTCTCAACAGGTTAGGCTCCGGCCCTGAGGGTCCTTCTCTTCAGGCTTTTGCAAAGGCCAAGAATTAATCCAGGATTAGGGCAAATGCCTGAAAAGGAATTGGGAAATGGGTACCTAACCCAGCGTTTCTTCCCTGGGCACTGCAGACATGGGCCCGGGACACTTCTGTGGGTGCGTCCTGGGCGCTGTGGGGGGTTGAGCAGCACCCCTGGCCCCCACTCACTCCATGCAGGAGCACCCCCAGTGTCACAGCCACAGATGTCCCCAGACAAGGCCTAGTGTCCCAACTGGGAACCCCTGATTAATCTAACCTCCCCTCTAAGAGGACAGTAGTTGCCTCCTGAGGAGTCCGTGGATTCAACAAGGTAAGAAATAGGAAGCCCTCAGCACGACGCCCGCGATGCCACTCAAGGGGCATCAGCAACTTTCACAGCGAGCTGCAGGTTTCCACATTCTTACATCTCTGAGGCTGAGATGCATCTTACTGTCGCAGGTGCTGTCGTGTTCTTAGTGGCAAATAAAATCAGGGCGTATCTTCCCGCTGGTAGTGTCTCCGACTGCATGGATGACGGTACTATTGTTAATAAAGTCAGTGGCAGAAGCAGAAAACTCTCTCCAATAAGCTGCTGTCTGTGCAACGAGCCAGGGGACCAGGCAGCGCGCCCCCAGGGTGCCAGCCTCCAGCAGCAGGCGGGGTGGCCTGCGTCGGCCCAGGAACGTGCCGTGGGCTAACAACGGGTCACAGAGAGCACGGGCCCCTCTCTGAGCCCCCGAGTCCTGAGTTTCTCCAGGAGGAAGACTCGACTGGGACCTTGCCCCCTTTTGGGACTCCTCGTACGGGCTCTCACTTCTAAGAGTGACCGGGGGGCCCTGAGCTCGGCGCCTGTGGAGCCAGAGTGGATAACTATCTGTTCTGTTCACGGTTCTCTTCACAGGTAGCTCCTCGTTATGACAAGCGACTCAGGTTTTCCACTTAAGTTTGCTTGTGAAGTACAGTTAGCAAAAGAAGAGTGTAATTAAAGAAAAATATTAGCTCAATAAGGTTTCCTTGGAAGACGGATTTAGGAACAAGGCAAAGTTAATTCAGATGGGTGGGAGGGAACGCTCCCAGTTGGATCTTGAAGCACTCTTTAAGCCGCCGCGGTCCGAGACTCATTCCCAGCTAGAGGCAGACACGACGCGGCCCCTCCAGGCCACCCACGGGGCCTTCTTCCTTCTCAGGTTCACACGACAAGTGGGGACGGGAATCATGTGGTGTGATTCCACTTCTATGAAACGTCCACAACAGGCAAATCCAGAGACAGGAAGTGGAACAGTGGTTGCCAGGGGCTGGGAGAAGGGGTGGGGAGTGACTTCTGATGGGGACGGATTTCTTTTGTGGGGATGGAATGTTCTGGAATTACATCGTGGTGATAGTTGCACAATATATACTAAATGGGAATATACTAAAAACCACTGAGTTGTCCACTTTTATAATTTTATTTTTTATTTATTTTTCCCCCAAAGCCCCAGGAGACAGTTGCATGTCATAGTTGCACATTCTTCCAGTTGCTGTATGTGGGACTCGGCCCCAGCATGGCGGGAGAAGCAGTGCCTCGGTGCGCGCCCAGGATCCGAACCCGGGCCGCCAGCATCAGAGCGCACGCACTTAACCAACCACTAAGCCACGGGGCCGGCCCGAGTTGTCCACTTTTAAAGGAGTGAATTTCATGGGATGTGAATTACATCTCAATTTAAAAAAACGCGTCTGGGGCACTGTGGAAGGCTAGCAGGGAGCAGGTGGCCGTTCTGGATGGAGTGGCGTGTGTTCCGGACAGCCCCTGCCCGCGGGGCTCTCTGGGAGAGCCTGGGCTTCCCAAACAGGAAGTTGACAGCGTGGCCTTGCCAAGGACATGGGAGCCATCCCCCCCCCGCCCCCAGCTGATTAATAAGTCATGACACCACACAGCCCCAGCCAGCACATTCCCTTGATAAGCTGCCCTTGGCACCTGTGACGGTGACAGCCGGCGTGCGAGGCAGGGGCCTGAGATGGCTGACGACAGCCGCTGACTCTCCCCTCGCTGCCTCTGTCCTGCCCTCTCTGACCAGCCCTGCCCTGTCTTCGGGGACAGTACCCCTACCCCCACTGGCGTGGCAGATGGCCCAGGCCTGTGCAAGCGCCGTTTCCACCCCCGTGCGCCGCAGCCTTGGGGACTGGCCTGCAGGGCATGTGACCCTGGATCTGGACACAGGACAGAGGTCTCGCTTTCCCCTCTAAGGGCCTCCCAGAGCGGTCCAGGGCCCTGCGCCCCGCTGTGCGATACGAGGCTCGTCTGCAGTGGCGGGAAGCCAATCCACACGGGGCAGGAGAGCCGAGACAGGGACGGTTTCCTGACGCTGCCATCCGAGCCCAGGAACCTGAGCCGCCACCTCCTGTCTTCCTGGCAACAGAAGTCAGCACATTCCCTTCTCTGCCCCATCTTGTTTTCGTTAGGCTTCATCACGCACACTCGAGAGCCTTCCCCGAGGGGCCGCTGACTGGCTCACATGCCCCAAACGGCAAGCCGGGTGCCGCCGCGGAGGCAGGGGTCCCGGGGAGAGCAGAGGGGACTGGTCGCACGCTTAGAGTGGCAGGCTGGGCCTCACCCTCGGAGGCCCCTTCTGTTCAGCCCACACACATCTGCTGGCTGCCAGCCTTCGCCCGGGTGCTGGGCTAGCGCAAAGGAGTGCTACAAACACTCGGGGACTCCGGGGAGGCCTGCCCCAAGAACTCAGACCCGAAGTGAGGTCAATGGCACCCCCAGGGTTTTGGGTGATGGAGACTGGACCAGCTCCAGGGGGAGCAACATCACCCCGAAAGAGGCAGCCCGGCTCTGGGCTATTCTAGGAATGTTTTGGGGTCTCTGCCAGGTCCACGGCCCTGGTGGGCCCTAAATGTAATCACATCTTCTTATAAGGAAGGCAGAGATGGGAGGGATGCGGCCACAAGCCAGGGGCTGCCGGCGGCCCCAGAAGCTGGAAGATGGCGGGACCAAATTCTCCCCAAGAGCCTCTGGAGGGAGCGTGACCCTACCAACACCTGGATTTCAGCCTTCTGGTCTCCAGAACTGTGAGAGACTAAATGTCAGTTGTTTCAAGCCACCGGGTCACTGGTGACTTGTCACCTACCTGCCATAGGGAACTCGTAAAAATACCTTGATGGGGCGGCAACCTGAACTTGAGCGAGTGGCCGAAGGCTGTGTTGGGAGAAAGGGCTTGGGAAGTCACAGAACCACAGGAAAAAAGAGGCAACAGTCACCACAGTCCATAGGTCTTAGCTGCTTTTAGTCCAAGAGCCAGCTCTCCCTTGGCTAAACGAAACTTGAACACATGCAGTCCTATCTCCCCTAGGCTGGGGTTGGCAATCTTTTTCTGTAAAGGGCTAGATAGTGAATATTTTCGGCTTGGCCAGCCATATGACCTCTGTTGCAACTTGAAAGCAGCCGTAGATGGCACGTAAACAGATACAGCCGTGGCCGGGAGCCAGTAAAACAAGATTTCCAAAAACACATGGCCGTCGCTTGCCAGCCCTGTTCTAGATCGTTCCTCTTTCTAATGCCGTGCTGGCCAAGCCACCACCTGGTTTCCGCGTGGGTCTCCATGAAGAGGGGCTAGCCACCTGGCACCCATCTTGGGCACTGTCATGGTCGTTAGCACGGGCTCAGCCTCAAGCACGGATGACCTTCACTCATTTTTTTGTCATTCATTCCAGTGTGGACTGAGGGCCTGTCCAGGTGCAGGCACGGCCCCAGGGGCTGGGGACACAGACAATGATGTGGCCCTGGAGGTCGAGAGGGCCAAGGTTGGGTCACCAATCACGTCACGCCGCTTTCAAAGGAACACACTCCCTCCTGCCCCGTAAGACCCTCGGTAAAGGGGGGCATCATTCATTCGCTCCACAGGTAGTGACTGTCCACCTGTCAGGATGGAGCCAGGTCCTGGCCGGGCTGCTGAGGCTGCAGTGAGCATGAGGCCTAAGCCGTGCCCTGAGGGCTCCCACAGGGCCCGGCCACTGCCAACAGCGTAGAAGGGCTGCTTACGAGGCACACACCCGGAGGAGGAAGTGAGGAGCAGTTAACACGCTTATCCAGGGATCTGGGGCAGGGACAGCAGGTGTGGGGCAGGCTACTCTCTGTTGTCGGCACACGCACTTATGCAATGGTGGTGCCTTTGCTTGAGCCTCAGGATCCTCCTTAACACATCACGTCACGGCGATCGCCTACTGGAGTTACTTGCGACTCCACTGCTGGGGTAGTCTTACTGTTCACGAGCCCAGCCCAGGTGGCCGGGACAGCGGCTCGGGGCGGGCCCAGCTGCCCAGGACTGAAAACAGCCTGAGAACGACGGCACAGATGGGGCGGGACTGCCCTCTGCTCCATTCCCCAGTGTACCTGACCCCCCGGGTGAACCTTTGCCCCAGAACTTCACTGTGAGCAGAAGTCACCCGTGGGTGGCATGGCCTCCTGGGACAGCTCAGCCAGGGCCGGGCTCATCCTTTGGACCTTCAACTAACAGGACCGGTGACCTCTGGGGACCAGAGGACTTAGTCACAGCTGTCCCAGAGACGCTGGCCCGGTCCAGAGCAGCCCGCTGGGCCCGAGGGAGTGCGGGGGCTTACCCAGGTAGTAGAGGCGGTGCGAGTGGGGGCCGGACTCGTCCGTCTTCTGCACGAACTGGAAGTCGTGTGGAGCCTTGTTGATGATGAGGCCCGAGTTCTTGCGGCTGCCGTGGATGATGCTCCGGAGCCCGTCCCACGAGTGCTTCTGCACCTGGAAGCGGCAGGCCGGGTCCTCCATCTCCACCGCGTCGCCCCGCTCGGGCGGCGGCGGCCCGCTGGCCATCCTCTCGGCCCCCTCAGAATTCAGCGAGAAGCTGTGAGGAGGATGGGATGGGGCGGGAAAACGGTGAGAAGGGGGTGGTACCCGAGTTCCACTTACCAGCTGCCCCCTCCTCAGACGCTCTGGTTCTCTCAGATGAGCCCCACCCCCGTGCAACCTTCCCCAGCCCGCTAAATGTTTCTCAAATTCTTTCACTTCTCTCCGACCCCACAAACCCTTCTAAGAGCCAAGCCGTCACCTCCTGGCTGAATGATTGGAACCCTTCCTCAACGCAACTTTGTACATCCATTGCAAATCTGATACCATCACTTAAAACCCTTCCCGGGTTTTCCACAGCCCGTAGGGTGAAAACCAGTGCTCATCACGGCCTTCAAGGCTCTCTGTCTTCTGATCCCTGCCAGGCTCTGGAACCTCATCCCCTTTCATCACCACGTCCTGGCCAAACTGGCCTTCTCTCGGCTCCTCAAACAAGCCAGACTCCTTCCCACCCCAGGGCCTTTGCACGTGCTTTCCCTCCTGCCTGGAACACTTTTTCCCTCTCTTTGCTCAACAAACTTCCAATCAGATTTCAGCTTAAACATCTGTCAGGTCCTCAGAAACCTTCTACGACCATCCGTATCGAAGCTGGTCTCTCCGTTCATCTTTCCCACGCTGCGTGGTGGCCCCCGCCCTCAGAGCATTCATCACAGTGGTTATTCATTGATCGCCTGTCTCCCCCATGCCTGTCCCGTTCACAGTGGTGTCCCCAGAACCTCACGTGGTCCCTGGCACACAGTGGGCTTTCCACAGACAACCGTGGAATGACTCCCTCTCATTAAACCCACTGGGAGACACGCTCGCCCACATGCAGAGGCCTGAGCACAGGGAATTAAACACCCAACGTCATCCCCTGTGCCGTCAGCTTGCTGTCCAGCAGGGGCAACTCCCATCCCTCCCTGGAGGAGCTCAGAGGAGCAGGCCGACAGCAGTGGGAACGTGGGAACCCCAGGTGGGAGGCAGGAGGCGCACCTTTCCCTCGGGGGCCGGCCCGCTCCCTCCTCCCACTCCAGGACAGCTGCGGCCGCGCCACGGTGCCCGCCCCTCTGCTCGCCCACTCTCACCGCTGAGTACACTTCTTGACCGGACTGGACTGGCCTGGCAAATATTTGCTTTAGGGAAATCTAAACATGGCCGTGGTGACCCGGTTCTGAGGCCAGCCAACATGAGCGAGGCCAGGCTCGCCTTCCTCTGTGGGCGGCAGACGGGTGAAGGCCTCACTGGAGGCCGGGACTCTGTCCCCTGGGATTAGAGGCTTTGCTGGTGGCAGCCGGTGCTCACTTGTCAGAAGTGGGAGCTGAAGCTACTGCGGCACGCGCGGGCTGGGATGGCACAGGCCGAGGGCTTTAGATACACCAGGTGCACCCCCTTCACACTGGTGCCTTCCCGTTTCTAGAAAGCTTGGCCCCTTGCCCATAGGAGACCCTACTGCAGGAGAAAGGACCCCTGCCTGCTTCGAGAGGCAAGGGAGAGAGAGAGACAAGAGAACAGTGCCGATGGCTTCTGGGCATCCGCTTTGAGCCCCTAGTCGGGGCCAGGCCCGCCTGAGCGCTCCGGAACCCGGGCGGCCCCAAGTGCTGTTGGCAAGAAGCCCAGATAACTAGGCTAGGGGAACTCCTCGAACCAGCCCAACCACCCCCAAAACTCTCCTACCACAATTCAAGCCTCGCTGGTGGCAGAAAAATGGATCGTGACCTCCAGGGCTCCCAGAGGACCCCCGAGCTAAGAGCCTGGCAGACACTCAGAAAACCAGGCGGCTTCTCTCTGCAGCAAACAACAGCAACAGTCTTGCCTCCGATCGCTGCACAGAGCCCAAGGAGCAAGGAGACGCGCCAGGAGAGGAGACATGAAATGGAACATCGGGAGAAACTTCCAGGAATCTTCTAGACGTGGCCGGGCAGCCTGAGCTCCCGAGAGGCTAAGGCTTCGTGCTACCCCCTGGCGCTCCGCTGCCCCTCTCCTCCCTGGAGGGCAGGCCCCGACGGCAGAGAGGCTGGGACGGCGGAGCCGGTGGACGGGAGGAGAGGCAAGTCCGCGCGGGCCACTTGGCGCCCAGCAGCACCCCGCGCTGGGCTTCTGGGTCGAGGGTTTACACAGCTGGGGAAATGAAAGCGGATTCCAAGCCACTTAGGCCAGGTCCACCTACGCTTTCCTTCTGCCAATTGGTTGGATGCTGCGCAGCCCGTGACGCCACAGCAAACAGCGCAGGACCTCGCAGTGTGGTCACTGTCAAGGCCCCACGGGAGCCCCGTGACCTCTGCCCGGGCTGGGGCTCCAAGAGCCGGGACCACCGCCCCCCGAGCACCCGCCAGAGACCCACGCGGGAGAAACTGGATTCTCAGCGCTGCCTGCGGGTCTGGGCAAGTTCAGGTGACCAGAGTGATCCATGAGAAGGAAGGGAGACGCAGGCAAGCGGCGGTGAGAGGCAGGGGCTCATCACACTCCGGAGGGAGGAAAGGCCTCAGCGTGGCCCTCAGGACACTGGCCGTGTCCCCGCAGGTGCAGGTTCCCGGCAAACAGCAGGCCCCCGCTGCCCTACGAGGGCAACCCCGGCGCTGTCTGCTCTTACGACCAGCCTCAGAGGCAGCTCGCAGGGCGGCCTGTGCCCCCAGGGCTTTACGTGTGTTAGAGGGGTGACTTGGGTCACCATCACTAACAGACGCCCGATGCATTCACCCATCAGACACGCGCACCGCCTGCTTCCAGAGCCTGCGTCTGGGGAATGAATTACTGCGCTTAACATCACTCTGGCTTCCAGAACCTTCTCTGATTCCCTTCCTGCCTCCCCGATCGCTCATGCTCGCTGCAGCAGATGAGCATAAGCGCGTCAGAGAGCTGATCCTGAGAGAGGTCAGCTTGGCGGAGGACTTCCTCCGGGCTCTGCATCTCGTGCCGGGCCCCAGACGTGGAACTGACCCAGCGCCCGGCCTGGCGTGGATAATCATGTTTCATCCTCTCCGTAACTATGGGAGGGGAGTTCTGGGGTCATCCCGCTTGGGGGACTGGAAAGTGGGCTCAGAGGGGTCAAGTGGCCCGCTCAATGTCACCCCACAAGGAAGGGGAGGGGAGTCCAAGGCCGTGGGTCCCAAAGCCCACATCCTAACCACCAGGCCAGCAGTTCTCACCTGGGGGAGACTCTGCCCCCAGGGGACGCTGGGCGACAATGGGGACATTTGTGGTTGTCACGATTGGGGGGTGCTACTGGCATAAAGTGGGTGGAACCCAGGGATGCGGCTCAGCCCCCACAGTGCATAGGACGCCCCCACCCCCTCCAGGGAATGATCCAGTCTCGATGTCAAACGTGCTCTGGCTCCTAAACCCCGCACTAGCCCATGCGGCCTCCTCACGCGGAACAGCCAGGACTGCGCCCCGGGGAAACGCAGAAACAGGGGCGGGGGGCGGTGTCTTCCCAGACCTAAGGCTCGGTTGGCAATTCCACGCTCCCGAGGCCGTGCCCACCTTCTCCAACTTTCTGTGCTCTCGTTGTCCAGACGCAGCTTCTTAACCTTCCGCATGAACCGCTCGGCTGACCTCAGGAGGGCGGGGAGCCTGCGGGGAGAGACCGCAGAGCTGCAGCCCCGGGCGGTCGGGGAGGGCGAGCGCTTGCCCCCTTCTCCCAGTCCCATTCTGGGGCTGCCCAACGCCCAGGGCGTCCTGATGCAGAAGATGGTTCAGGCCTTGCCCTGAAATCCAACAGGGTGCCCGGCATCTGCCAGAAATTGGGCGGTTCTCCCAAGGCGAGGTCTCTGAGAGGATGGGCGCTTCCAATGACTTCGGGGACACCACCTGCGGGCACCTGCCAGACACCGAACAGTCCCCAACTCCCCGCTGTGGCTGCACTCTGACGGCCCTCCCAACCTCACCTTCTCTCTCTGCCCTGGACCACAATCTGCAGCCACACTGGCCTGACTCTCCCCGAAACACAGGGACTCCTTCCCACCACAGGGCCTTTGCACTTGCCGGTCCCTCTGCCTGGGACGCCTTTCCTGCTTCCTGTATGACTTGCTCCCTTTTATCCTTCAGGTCCCGACAGCTCCTCTTCAGAGGTCTTCCCTGCACTCAATCCGAAGTTGCTACCTTGTCACCCCCACCTCAGCACCACATCTTTCTGCACAGCACTCACCCTAGGACAGTGCCTCTCAATGGGGGCGATTCTGCCCCCCAGGGGACACTGGGCCACGTCTGGGGACATCTGTGGTTGTCACACTGGGGGTGCTCTTGGCATCGAGTGGGTGAGGCCAGGGATGCTGCTCAACCCCCACAGCGCCCAGGACGGCCCTCCACAGAGGACGACCCGGCCTCACTGTCCACAGTGCCGAGGGGGAGAAACTCTATACTCATTATCAGGCAAAATAAACTGAGTTTGATCCCCGCTCACGGTAGACACCTGAATAAGTTCCTGAGGGTCAGACGGTGGACACCGTCTGCGTCACACCCCAGCGTCTGTGAGTCCTTCCTCTCTCTCTCCCACTCAGTTTGTATATTTAAACGTGGGCAGCATTCTGGACCTCAGCAGTCAGATGACAAGAACACAGAGTCTCTTGGGGGTTAACGGCATCCCCTAACCCAGGGGGTCTCACCCAGGGACCATCTGCCCCCTCAGGGGACATGTTCGGTTGACACGACTGGAAGGCAGGCTGCCCGCATCTGGCTGGTGGAGACCAGAGATGCTGTGGAGCGTCCCACAATACACAGGACGCCCCCAAACCCACTGCAGAGAATGGTCCGGCCCCAAATACCACCAGGGTTGAGGCTGGGGGAGTGAGCCCTCCTCACTGGGCTCTGAGCCCACGGGGGCAGGCCCACCGCCGTCCTGTTCCTGCTCTATCCCTGGGCCCAGAGCCGTGCCTGGCACACAGAAAGCGCTCAACAAACATTTCAGGTTGAATGAACGAGTTCCTGTTCTCACTTGAACGCTGTCTGACGTCAAAGGGACCCCTGGTTTGGTCAGCAACCACCTTCTTGCCAGCCAGGCCCCAGGATGGGCAGGTGCCCAGAGGCTTAAAAAAAAAAGAAAGCAGCACCCGGTCACAGGACAGAGATCACACAGAAGAGGTGAAATGAGTGGGCTCTGCTCTCGGAGAGATACGGGTTCAAATCCCGGCTCTGCCCCTTCTGGGCTGTGTGACCTTGGGGAAGCCACTTAACCTCTCTGTGCCTCCATTTCCCCAGCTATAAAATGGGACTGCAGTAGCTACACTTAGGGCTCCAGTGAGGATTAAATGAGATCACACAGGTAAAGTACCTGACGTAACAGAAACTACATGACAGCTGACATTGTCAACTACACAAGTTATTTAAAATCTCGCCAGAGAGAGAATTGGATGAAAGTCCCTTTCAGAGCCAGAATCCACACCATTTGCTGACGGAGCCCCAGGCAGTTGGAGGGGGACACTGGGTGGAAAGAGAAGGCTCCAGCAAGAGCACACAAAGCTGCAGCCACTGGCCTGGGTCCCAGCCAACTGTCCCTGAAGGCAGTGACCCCAGGATTGTGGAAAACCACTTCCCGCCAACTTCCACCCCCCCCTCCCGGAGCCAGCAAATGAATCCCATCAGCCCACCCGCCGGCCTTCCCGGCCACCCCGTGCCCGGCAAAACCAACCTTCTAAAGGATCCAGAAAGCCTCCATTCCTGCCGGGGGCATGGGACAGGGACCTTGACAGAGGAAACGTGTCATTAACACAGGCGGGTTAAGGGAGGGACTGGCTAACCACTTTCTCTCCTTCTGATCCTGAGTCCTGATTCTCGGGCCTGATTCTCTCTACCTGGGTAATTCCAGCCACACCTCACAGCCCGGGGGCGCTGTCTGCGTGCCCTGAACCGCAGCTGGGAGGAAAGTCTTCCCACGGGGCCCAAATACCCCGGGGACCCAGGCGGGCGACTACAGGGACTGGGGCCCCCAGTGCACACCTCCTGGGCTCTTAGAAAGCAGGCAGGGTCTGGCCAAGGAAACAAGCAAGTGACTTCCTCACCGTGGGGGGGCGGGGGGAAGGGGACGGGCCACCTCTGATGGCTCAGCGGCAGCGCGGATGGAGAAGTGTCAAGGCTGGTCTCAGGCTGGGTGGGAAGA
>JABWHU010000634.1:12991261-13019639 GCA_014189135.1 Dicerorhinus sumatrensis harrissoni | reverse complement strand
CTGCTCCAGCCACACGGGCTCCTCGCTATTCCTCCTCGCTGTTCCTCCAACACACCATGCCTGGTCCTGCCCCAGGGCCTTTGCACGGGCTGTGCCCTGTGTCCTCCCCCAGGTATTTCCAAGGCTCACTCCCTCTCCTCCTTTAACTCTTGGTTTCAATGTTACCTCCTCTGAGAGGCCTTTGCTGAGCCCAGCTAACTTTTTTTTTAAAAGATTTTATTTATTTATTTATTCTTTCCCCCCAAAGCCCCAGTAGATAGTTGTATGTCATAGCTGCACATCCTTCTAGTTGCTGTATGTGGGACGCGGCCTCAACATGGCCAGAGAAGCGGTGCATCGGTGCGCACCCGGGATCCGAACCCGGGCCGCCAGTAGCGGAGCACGTGCACTCAACCACTGAGCCACGGGGCCGGCCCAGCCCAGCTAACTGTAGACCTCTCCTCCCCCTACCTTGGCATCCACAGATTCACCCTCTATCACCTCACCTTATTCTTTCAATGGCTTCTTAGTCTCTGAAATAATCTCATGTACAGATTTGTATACTCGTTTCTCCTCTGTCTCCTCCACTGGGGTGTGAATTCCACCAGCACAGGGTTTTTAGTTGGTGTTTAAAATATTTTGTTCCCTACATGTCACTAGGGGCTCAGGAAACATTTGTTAAGATGCTGAACAAATGAACAGCTGGCCAGAGGAGAGAAAAGGCCTGGGCGTGGGGACAGAGCCGTACAGGTGGGCTTCCTGGTGGAGGAATGAAAGCTCGGAAAATCTGTTATCTCCTCCGTGAGCTCCATCAAGGCCTGAGAACTTATTTGCCCCCCCAAAATGCTCTCCTTTGAGATGACATCTTGGGTCCTTCAAACCCACCTGGAGCAGCCAACGGGCTGTGTGACGCCCAGCAAGTGGCTCCCTCTCTCAGCCTGGATTTCCCCGCGTGAGGTCCCGTGGACGTTCCGGGGGAGACCTCAATCTCAGAGAGGTGCCTTGGCTTAAAAGGATGATAATTCCGTCTTTCCACTAGGTGTCGCCAGGGGCATGGCCGGGCATCACGCAGGGTCCCCCACCCTCCATCACCGCCCCCTCCCCGCCGCCCACCCCACCTCCCTCCCAGCTCCACTCTGAGCCCCAGACCTCAGCATCTCAAAGTCAGACACTGCCGCCCCATCACACACCCCAGGATTCGCAGAAGCGTCTCTGTCCCCGAGCAGGCCGCCTCAGTAGGCAGGGTGCCGGCCTGTCCTACCACGTGTCTAACCACTCCAGGCGCCTTCAGCAAATGTTGGAGGCTGGAAGCAGAAAGAAGGGAAAGCACATATGGATTCAACGTTTCCAGTCTGGGAAACATTTGTTGCAAATGCTCGCTGTGTCAGAGCCCTTTGTATGTCTGAGAATAACATGCATGAAAGAATGGAAATGTATGCTGGGCACTGTTTTAAGAAAATGCCACGTTTTCAACTCATTTAGTCCTCCCAACAACCCCAGGATATGGGCGCTATCAGCAGCAGCATCCCCCTTTTAATGGGTGAGGAGACCGAGGTATGGAGAAGTTAAATAACTTGCTCAAGAAGGCACAGAGAGGTTAAGTAACCTGCCCAACGTCACACAGCTTATAAGTAGCAGAATCGAGATTTGAAGCCAGGTGGTCTGGCTCCGAAGTCCACAGGACGAGACTAGACTGTCTACTACACAGATGAAGTTCAAAGTAATCAAGTAACCAAAAATAAAATTGAAAAAAAAAAAGGCTGTTGCATCTGAACCAGCCATTAGAACATCCGGCCTGGGCCTTAACGAGGTCATGGGTATATCAAGACATAGCAGCCTGAGGGCTTTGTCGGCAAAAGAACAGAAACAGCCCGAATGTCCACCCAGAGTTTGGGGAGGCCAGAAAATGAATGAGGAGGCCCTTTGTGTTCTGAGCTGGGGCAATTTGGGGAAGTTTATGTCATCCGCCACCATTTATAGAAATTGCAATCCAAAAAGAATACGAATCTATGAAGGACTCCAAAGCACCTGGGGGCTGGGGCATGGGGGCATTGGGGAGACCGACTTTCCACCCCTCCGCTTTTATACAAGTTGAGTTTCTATTTTCTAAGCGATCTCAAACTCACAGAAAAGTATGCGGGGCCATAGAAATCACGGCTTTTGTACAAAAACCTCCTCTTCCACAACTCATTGAGATAAAGATTGGCACCGCTGATTTCAGTGGAGTTAGGGAGAGAGCCAGGACGATGTGCTGATGTAGAAAGAGCCCCTCCCTCCAAGATATTGAAGTGAAAATGAGCAAACCACACGCAGGTCTGGCCGTTCTCCTGGGCCTGGGCCGACACGTGAAAATCTCACGCTTGAGAAATTGCCGGAATCAATGACGAGACACCTCAGAGGAGTTTCTGGCAGTCACGAGACTAGCCTGCCCGCTACGTAGATGAAGTTCAAGGTAATCAGGACAACTTAAAATAAAATAAAAAGCCACTGATCTCTTTCAGTGGGGCGGAAGAGAGCCTCTCTTTTCACAGCACACTATTTTGTACCGTTGAATTTTCAGGAGCCCAGTGTCGGTTTCATAATTAAAACCCGTTCAAAATAGTAAGAATATAGAATATTTGCCTGTGAGTCTCTGAAAAACAGTAAGAAAATCATTTCTGAGATGGCTGATGTTCTCTGCGAGCTATTACTTTTTCAGTTAAAAATTCGCTAAGAAAATAATGATAGTTAACTACTTGTTAACGGATTCGTTAAATAGTTATTTAACGAATTTAACTCATTATTTATAAGTTAAATGAGTTATTTAACTCATGATGAGTTAAATAATGATAATGAAGGTGCCAGGTCTCCAATTAGCTGTTCTAATTGCTTCATCATAACTGACCCTATGGGGGGGGGCAGGACTCTCATTATACCCATTTTACAGATGGGGAAACTGAGGCTTGGAGACTTAAGTTACTCAAGGAGCTGTGTACCAGAGAGAGATTTTGTGAATACTCTGATTCACTTCACCCCCACTCTGGCCCCCTGCAATGGTGCTATTTCAACTAAGAGGAGTTTTTTACTATTGACAAATACTTTTAAATTATTTGTTCCCTCGGTATCAGAACCACAATAACCATGTTTATCCTCAATGCCACAGCGGCAAATCTTTGATTGATTATCGAGGGAGGTTTGCAGTAGCTGGGAACTCCCCAGTCCCCCTTATCTTTGCAATTTTCATCGATTTACGAAATGAAACCTTTCCCCTGCAGCCCCTGCTGGGGAATTCTGCCGCTTGGGGGTCCTTAAATTCTACCCCACACACCACCGTCGCCACAACCGTAACAACAGATAACGTTTATCGAAGACTCCTGGGCGCTGGGCCCTCTCTGAAAGCATTTCGTCCTCGCAGCTACCCTAAGTGGTGTAACTAGGAATCCCACTTTATAGATGGAGAAACTGAGGCCCAAAGAGGTGAAGTCACGGGGTTGGCCAGCCGAGGAGCGGGGATTTTAACCCTGGCATTCTGACCCCAAAAGGCACATTTCTGAACCTCTCTACAGTTAACCCAGCGTCTATAAATATGGCGACGGCCTTCTCCATCGAGAGGTGGTGACCTAGTAGGCTTGTTATTCCCGCCGTGGGGATGCAGGAACAGTGCGCTTGGCAGACGCTACAGGAGGGGGGGTCTTGGGGGGGCATGCATGGATGCGACAGCCCTCCGCCCCTGTCTCTTTCCACCTCTGCTTCTCACCTCCCAGATCTCGAGGCCACTTTGCATTGTTCCGAGACAGTCTTAGCTCGGCGCCATCAAACCGTCACCCGTCTGAAGGCTAAATGTACCAAGAGAGGGGATGTCAGAGGGAGAGTGATGGAGAGACGTAAGACAGCTCTCCTTATTCCCAATGTCCGGCTCTCCACCCCCTCCCCCAACACCCAGAACCTACTAGAATTTCCCCAGGACTGGGCTGCTCTCTCATTCTCTCTTGGGTGGCCTGGTAAACTCAGCCTCGCTGTGTGAGGCTGGGCAGGTGGCTTTCCCTCTCTGAGCCCCAACTTCCTCATCCTTGAAATGAAGATAACCACAGTGCTCTCTTGTGGAGGGTCATGGGAGGATTAAATAAAATAAGGGTGAACCGTGGGACTTGGCTCAGAGTGGGTGCTCCATATAGAGGGTCCATGGTGATTTTTATTTGGCCCCGGGGCTCCTCCCGGTGGGGACACTGGTATGAGTCCTGCCTTGACTGGAGGTGTCATCACAGCGACAGTTCTCAGAGCCTCAGATCCAACATGGGGATCCTCACCGCCAAGACCCACACAGAGTCCACGATGAAAAAGAATCCGCCCCCCATCCCTTGACTGGACTGAACCATCATGCGACAAGTCTGGCTATAAATCTTCAGCCAAATTGTCCGGTGCCTTCGTTGCACGCTCTCTGTGCACCAGTCCTGCTCCTTGCCTCCCGACACCGCTGGAGGGTCATATAACAAATAAAGAGCACGGATGTTCCAACAATCACAGCTGATTCTCATCAGGCTGCCTGTGAAGTTGCGCGAGTGGGGAGCTGTGCACCTCAGTTTTGTCCTTTGAGACATGGAGGTCACCAGAGCGCCCACCTCCTGGAGTCGTCGCCAGCTCTCAATGGGCCGGGATGCGAAGCAAGGTTTCCCACCGCGGGCACCTGGAGCCTGGTGGTGCTGAAGACCTGCCCCTCCCCTGTTGTTCACCTCAGCCCCTCCCCAATGACCCCTGACCTGTCCCCACTCAGGCGGGGAACACTGCAGTCTTCAGATTGTCCCTTCAGAGGTCTGCTTGCAGTTTCCGCTTTTCCCCAAGGCCTATGTGCCTTAGCCACTGCTCCGTCCACGGTACACAGCCTGAGTGTTCCGGAAAGACATTAATTGTATGAATGAATGAATGAATGAATGAATGAAAGTTGCTGACTCCCTTCTAGCAATCTCTTTCCTTTGAGGAAATAAGGCTGACTTGCCCAAGAGACTACTACATTCCCTCAACACTCATCCTCTGAGGTAGTGCAGGCACGCCTTGGAGATAGTGCGGGTTCGGTTCCAACCCTCCGCAATAGAGCGAATATTGCAATGAAGTGGGTCACACGAGTTTTTCGGGTCTCCAGTGCATATTAAAGTACTGTTGACACAGTACTGTAGTCTATTCAGCATGCAATGGCGTTATGTCTAAAAAACAATGTGCATACCTTAATTTAAAAATAATTTAGTGCTAAAAAATGCTAACCACTGTCTGAGCCTTCAGCGAGTTGGAATCTTTTGCTGCTGGAAGGTCTTGCCTGGTGGACAGGGTGGCAGCTGTCACCACATTCCATCTCCAAATCCTGTGTCCGGCGATTTCCTCCAGCCCCATGCCTGGCCACTCTGAGGGCGGGACATCCTGGTCCTGGGCTGCCCGCGTGGCGTCCCATCCCGGCGGATGGTTCTGGAGCCCCCGCGGGGTCCCGGCTGGCTCTGTCTGGGGTGGGGAAGGTAGAGGGGTGATGAGGGATGAGGGGCCAACCTGGCTCAGAGTGTGTGACCCTCTGACTTACGGGGCAGGGCTTGAGTGGTCACAGCGCCCTTTCTCGGCAGGGTGACTGCACATTGTCTGTGCCCGACGATCAGTGACACCTGCTGTCCCACGTCTTGTGACAGCGGGGAACGTCCCTTCACCCTTAAAGGGGTCTGGCTTGGACAATCAGCCACCCACCCCTGTTTCTCAGAAGGCTTTTCTCTGCAGTCGCGTCCTTCCCAGCTGGGGGGAAAATCTCCCTCCTCAGACGACAAGGCGACGGTGTGGATGAAGCTGTGTTTCATGTTATTATTTCTGGAAATAGAAGGATGGCAGCCCTCCAGGGTGCCCTGGCCTGTTGCTGGCTCCTGAAATCAAAGGCATGGGGGTCCCATTTTGGGGCACCTGTCCTGGATTCCTGGGTCTGGAATGTGGCCACTTGCCACCTACACCTCTTCTGGTGCTGGCGCCTCCTTTTTCTGTTCACACATTCATTCAACAAACCTTTACTGAGTCTCTCTCTGCACGAGCAGTCTGTGAGGGATGCCCTGGGTGGGGTCAGACTGGGAAGCAGACGAGACAAGGTCACTCTCTCATGACTCGCTCAGCACCCCAACCCAGCCAGAACCAAGTGCCTCTTGATACAGCACTTTCCACCAACATTTATAGAGAAAAATGTTCACTTACATCGTCCTCTATACCCAATATGATAGAAAAACGACGCGTGAGAGGCATCGAGTTCATTCCTCTCACGGCAGTGGAAATGCCTGGTGGCCTGTTGAAACCTTACAAGTGTCCAGGACATGAGAGGCTGCTGGTGCGGACAGCCCGCGAACTGGATAGCCTGCGACCTTTCCAGCTGTCCACAGGCGGACAAGCCACTGTCCTTCATTTGGATGTTTCTCTGTGCTCCACAAAACTGGTTCTTCATTTTCCTTTCCCATTTCAGGAACGGGTCTGGTGTTCTGGAACGGTGGCCACGTGAGACCAGAGATGCTGCTCTGAGGAGTGCAGGCCGGGAGGCGGGAGCAGGCTGGCACCTGCTCCATGTTGGTGCAAAGCTCCCGGGGCCTGGACGGCACCCCGAGGTGCACAGCTGTGGGCCCCTCGGACCCAAGGCTTGTCTTTCCCGGTGGCTGGGCCGTCTAGAGGCTCATCTGTCCCAGGAACTCGTCCCCGCTTGCGTTCCCCACGTGGTTCACCCACAGCAGAGCAGCCCATGCAGTCCAGGGGAGGACCTTTCCTGCGCACAGGAACCATGCTCCAAGGCACAGGCGCTTCGTAAAGATTGGGGGGTCCCTGTGGGGCCCCTGGACCAACAGCTACTGTTCAGATAGTACTTTCTACTGCACAGAGCTAGATCACGTTTGTTTCTTTAAATGTGGCCTCCTGTAAAGAGCAACACGCTCATCAGTGCAAACTGTCTACTAGGTGGTGGGGCTCAGAGCAGCCCCCGTGCCCACCGAGGTCACATTCTGGGGGACAGATGCCAGCCCAGGGGAGCAATGTCAATGACTCTAACAGCCTACAGTGTGTGCGGAGGAGCAATGTCAGCTCAGGGCAGGGACGGAGGGGACAGGGTAACGGGCCAGTTTGGGGAGGAGGCCCTCTCTGCAGGGGTCCTCAGGGGGGTCTCCAGGACGCCAAGGCACATGGAGATGGGGAGGAGCACTCCAGGGGAGTCCGGCTGTGCTCAGTGTCAGCTCCTTGTGGTTTCCTGAGACTTTCTCAGAGCCGTGGGGACCCCTGCCCCCATCACAGCTCTGTTCTAGGGTCACATTAGACACTCGCCCATCGAGACCCATCCAGCTGGAGAACGCAATGACTGCTGTGGCCTGGGGCAGTGACTGTGAGCCAGTCACAGTCACCCGCGGATACTTCTTCTGTATTCCAGGATGTTTCTTTAAAACTCATCCATGATGAGGCTCACGCCACCTCCCCTCGAGGAGGCAACCCACATTCCACCCCAGCTCCTCCCCTTTGCCCTCCTGGGGTGTCACCCCCTGGTACTGTGAAAACTTAGCCTGGAAGCCAGAAGCTTCCAGGCATCATCGAATTTCACCGTAGAAGCCCTCCAGCTCGCAGACCTCAGCCTGCCACTGACACCGCTGCTTGGCCGTCCTTGGCACGCTTCCATTGTCCCCTCCAGTCGGGAGCACCTGTCCTCAGCCTGCAGGAGCTCAGCCAGGACTCCTCTGCGCCCAGGGCCTGGGTCTCCTTCGGGACTTGCTCGCAGCCCCCTCCTCATCTCCCGCCGCGTCCAGGGCAGCCTGGTCTTCCGACAAGTTCTTTAAATCGTCTCCTTCCTGTGATACCAAGCTGACAAGTAGATTTTCTTCTTCACACCGTTTTAGGGAATCTTGTAGCTCAGACACTTCCTTAGAGAGATTTTTATTAATTTCCCTGCTGGCGTTTAGAGCTGGTTTTGTCAATTTCGGCTGTCCCTAAGGGTCCATCAAACCTTTATCTCTGAGTTGGATTTCCAGGCAGTTCTCTTGGTCTAAGGCACAGCAGCCTTTGCTCCCTCTAAACAAGAGAACTCTCGAGAAGAAAAAGGCTCCCCTAGTGATATGCCACCAGGACAGCAGGCTGATGCCGGACTCAGGCCAAAGGTCTTCAGGTCATAAGCCCACCAGCACCCAGGCACAGTGATCCATCAGGGGGGCTGCACTCTGACTGGCTCCAAGCACCCAGCCACAAACCACTGAGGTTTCCAAGCCCGTCTCCCACAGAGGCAGCGACCTCTGCCTTCCCAGACAGCCCTGATCCGGCCCCTCCGCTGGAAGATGGATTTCCGCCTGGACTGGCGGCTCAGATGTCTCACGTCTGAGTCAAGATGCCCACTTTTTTGTGTGCGGGTTGTTCTTCCTGCCCCATTTCCTGGCCTGCCATCTATTTCACAGATTGATTGAATCGCGGTGGGCGGGAGGGGTGGCTGGGACTGGTTCCCCCCTTTCTGGCAGTGGGGGCACCACCTGGGAGCCAGGACACGGCCAGGGCTGGGGCTGCCAGGAGGCAATGGGAAGTGTCTGAGGCCACTCTCCTGGCTCCCTGCAGCTTCTGGGCTCAGATTCTCAGCATGCAGCATGGTGGGGGGCGCACGATGACTGGTACAAGGTATTTTTATTTTTCCAGCTCACCTGGGCCTGGGAGAGGGGCTGCGGCCACAGGCAGATGAGGATTTGGGGAATGTCCGGGGAAGACTTGGGGCTGGACCCGGTGTGCACCTAGGTGGGGTCCAGAGGACGGGAGCGGGCTCGGGGGCTGCCCTGTGCGGCGCTGGGTCAGGGGGCTTGCAGTTGGCCAGGAGTCCGGGTGAATGGCTCGCCCTGTGCTGAACCCGGTTGCGATGCTGGAAGTCCGGGGGGGGCCCTCCCCGGCTGGATGAGTGTCCTTTGTACTCTGATTCCCGATGTCCCCCGGCCAAATCGGAAGGCGTAGGCGAGCATCACCCTGGGGTGACGCTCTAGGAGGCGCTGGGCACAGGCGTGGGGCCTCGCTGGCCGCAGAGGGGCAGGAAGGTGGACGGGAACAGAAGGCGGAGCGCAGGGGGTGGGCGAGAGGCCTGGGGCAGGACGAGTGGGTGGGGGGCGCTGTCCTCTGGGGTGGAGAACGGGGGAAACCGCTGCGAAGACCCCAACACCGTCCCTCCCTTCAGGGAGGCCTCGGCCAGGCCCCCGGCTTTTATACCCGCCCCCTGCGTCACAATGCCTCCTCTGACGTCACAGCCATCCCCTGGCCAGTCGCCAGCCGGCTCTCAGCTCAGTCTTGCTTGTACAGCCAATCGCCAGGCAGCTCTCCCCATGGCCCTCCTGGTGTCACCGCCCGGACACCATGCCCATCCCCTATGAAGACCACCTGTGCCCAAGCCGGCCCTGGCGCAGCCCGACCAGGTGGTCCCAGGACCTGCTGGGATCTGAGAGCCAGCGGGGGGCCGGCTGTTCATCACGTGGCGTGGTCCTCCCTGGGCCCCGCCCACCATCGAAGCTCCGCCCAGGGGTTTCCATGGTGACCCTCAGGGCGCCTGGATCCCGACGCTGTAGCTGCTTCCTTCGCTGCCTTAGCTTCTCCCACCCGACGGCCGGTTCTGCGGACAGGACCTCCAGGAAAGGGGGCTCGAGGGCAGGGTGCACGGGCTGCCGGTGGCCTGGGGCAGGGACAGAGGAGGAGAGACTCCAAGATGAGGGCGGATCCTCACTCCCAGGGTCCAGGGCAACAGAGGGCGTAGGCTGTCCATCTGAGGACCTGGAAGTACCTTCCTGGACAGCACCCCGCACCCCTCGTCTGCAGGGCTCTGCCCCTTCCTCATCACTGTGGTCATCCTCGAAGACTTGAGCCTGCTCGCTGCTGGCACCACTACACCCCTGTCGTCATTTTCAGTGACTTCTACATCCACAGTGCCAATCCATTCTATACCTGGACTTCCGGTCCTTGACTTCCGTGCCTCCTGGTGCAAACATTGCTGGTATTTTCCCCGGCAATCATTTCTTTCTTCTCCACCGAATAACGGTAATACTAATAAATAACATGTAAATTGCTCTGGTCTCCTGATGCAGTGGGCTCAGAGAAAGTGTTCCGTTCCCAGGGAAGAAATCACGACAGGAGGAAATCAATCACGGTCCCCCCTTTCCTCTTCGCTAGGATTGGTTGGGGGCGAGGAGGGCATTTGACCCCGTTCTGGCCAACGGGACCTCAGCGGCCGCCTGCTAGAGGAGGCAGGTGTATTCGAGAACGTTTTCTCTCTTTAACTAAAGAAAGGCTGAAGGTAAGAATCAGCCATAGCTCTCTGCCTTTGATCTGGTAGGATGTATATGTGATGTTAGCAGCTGTAGCAGCCGCAGTGAGGCGACGAGGAAAGAGGTAAAGAGAATCCCAGAGGAGCTGATGCAAAGGCCCGCCCCTGCTGACAAGATGAATTCACCAACCCTGGAGCCTCCTGGCTCTGGACTCTGCTGGTGAGATCATAGCCACCTGCATTGAGGCCACTTTGGGCCAGAAATTCTGAGACATGAATCTGAAGGCATCCTAGCTGATCCATTGCATCCCCAGAATAATCTAAATATCCTATCTAAATATTGCTTGTGCCCATTCCACTTTCTCACTCTGAAAATTCGTATTTATCCTGATAAGACATAGGTCTTTGTAGGTCAAAGTCATGTCTCAGTCCCTTTGTGCCCTCCAGTGTCCTAGCATCTTGCTTACCTCATAGTCAGTGCTAACCATGTGTCACGAATAAAAGTGTGTAATGAATGGTTGACAGTCTCGGCCATCAACAGGGCACAGCCCTTCCCCCAGAACCATATCTTTACTAGTGAAAAACAAAACAAAACAAGAAAAAAAATCAGAGAGAGAGATGGAGAACCTGACTGACTCAGTGTACCCCTTGTGGTCACTGCTGTGGAAGCAGTCAGAGGACAGTCTAGATCTGGCCCCGAGGAGGGTGGATCCTGAAGACGAGGGGCCTGTGTTCCCCCACATCCTGCCTACAGACCAGGAATTCTACAGACTCTGAGATGAGCGTGTTGTGGGACAAGCCAGTGGGGTGTTGGCAGTTTTTCAGGCCGCTCTGTCATCTTAATGCACACCGCCCCCCTTCCTTACAGAGCCACGCACCCATCCTACGAAGACCAGTCTCTTGGCTCCCTGGAGCCCTGGTGTGGCCATGGGACTAAGTTTTGAGTCGAAGGGCTGTGTGGGATTTCTGAGAAGGATCTGGAAGTGAGGCAGCGGCCCCTTCGCTGCCGTCTCCTCTTCCTCTGCAGATGTGGAGGGCACATGCGATGGCCGGACCCCCTCAGGTGAAGCCTGGAGGCTGGAAGCCACGGGAGGGAGATGCAGCAGAAAGAGAAGACAAGGTCTTAATCTCGGCGCAGAGAATCCAGACTGCTTTGCAGCAGAGAGAAGAATTTCACGTTCTTTTTTCGCAGTCATTGTTCTGTCGGCGTTTTGTTACATGTGGATGCACTGATCCCGGACTATCCAGGGCGCCTTCGCCAATCCACGGCTCCGCAGGGAGGAGGTCTCCTAGGTCTGCATCTCCCCATCAGCTGTCGCAGGAGTGGGGCTCCTCACCTGCCCACGCTCATGACTTCTAAAGCCCCCTCCTCTTCGGCTACAGTGACTTTTTTCCAGTTCCCAGAACTGGCCCACCTCCTCCACGTCCCTGGGCCTCTGTGTGTGCTCCTCCCTCGCTCCGTAGTGTCGGCCACCTGGCTAGTCCTGCCCATCATCCACACTCAGTCATTTCCTCCAGGGGGGCCTCCTGGCCCCCCACTGGCTCAGACCCCCTGATTTCTTCTTCACTGTCCCATCCCCCTTGTAATCACATACGGTTTGTGGGTCCATCTGATTAATGTCTCATTTCCCACAACCCTGAGCAACCTGGAAGCAGGCAGCCGTGCTGGGTCCCCTCTGTATCCCCAGTCCCTGCACACGGGAGATGCTCACACACGCTGAGGCGCGGCCTCATGGGCTTTCACGGCTTCTGTGACCTTCTGTGGTCACAGAAGCTTCTGTGAGGTCAAGATGGTCCTGGTCGGCATGGGGGGCACGGAGAAAGGACGTTGGCCTCAGCCAGAAGCTCTTCGTGTGGATGGTCTGCTTAACCCCTTTCTCACTGTACAATTTCAGGCAGGAGGCATCTGCAACCCTGAACATGGGCGTGATGAGAGACCCAGCCCCCAGGGGGTGGGGAGAACCCCGTGAAAAGCACAGGGAAATGCTCGGCTCCCTGCCCCCCACGGGCCCCCTCCCGCCTGTCACAGCCCCAAGGCGGATACACGAGTAACTCCGATTCCCTTCGTCCAGGTCCCCGCCAGCTTGAGGACATTCTCCCACTTTCCATGCTTGGAGGGGGCTGAGGAAAGAGGTGGTGGGGCGTCCACCAGCCTGCCCAGTGTCCAGCAGCGACTGCTCCCCACTTGCCTGTCTGCTGGCTGGAGACGCCCGTCCCCTCCTGCAGAAGGCACAGGCTGGAGATCCTGGGGGGCTGGACCCCGGGTGGGTGAGGTTATTAGGGGAGGCTGCATGGGGGGCAATTAGGGTGGGTGCTGAGAACCTGAGGTCGCAGAGATGACCGAAGGCCACTGGGGAGGGTGGCGGAGAAAGGAGGAAGCTCCCGGGTGGCACAGACTGTGGGCACAGTCTGAGGAGGTGCAGACCCAGGGGCCCCACGGGGGTCTGAGCTCTGCCCCAGTTGGCTGGACCACAGTGAGGCAGTGGGTGGGGGAGACATCAGGGACTGGTAGGTGGTCTTGAGATGCTGCCAGTGTGGGTGGACCCTAGGAGAGAGACTGGGGGTCTCTGGGCACCACTGGAGGGGTTGAGGTGAGGGCCCTGGGGTTCAGCTGGGACTGGCCTAAAGGGAGGAGAGGGGCAGCGCTGAGGGCCAATCACGCCAGGGCATAGACAGGGTGTTACAGGCTGTCTGTGTCTGGCCCATAAAAACTCCTGCTGATCTGTCAGGCCCCAGAGCAGACAGCCCTACTCCCTGCTCTCCCAATCCTGTACCTTCCAAGCAGGTCCTGTGTAGACCCCGCTCAGAGCCTTGTGGGGCCAAGTCACCACATCTTCTCCACCACCGCCACTCCCCGGCTATGTGGGGAGAGGCGTGGTCATCATCTCCATTATCCACCAAACCGCCATGGGTGGCGTTGTCATAGCCTACATTCTCCATCAAGCATTTCACCCCCCTAACCCCCCATGGGGAAGAGTTTGTTGGGTTCTCCATTTTCCATCAACTCACTTTACCCTTCCAACCAACCACAAAGAAGGCACATCAAATATCACAGCCTAGGGGTTGGGAACACAGGCCTTGAAGCCACACAGCCTGGGTTCAAATCTCAGCTTTGCCACTTCATTGCTGTGTGACCTCAGATAAATTACTGGCCCTCTCTGTGCCTCAGATTCTCACTTGTGAGGTCTGGAGGTTGTGAAGGGTTTAACGAGCTAACCCTCAGGAAGAGTGGGTTTCTGTGAGGGTTAATTTTAAGTGTCAACTTGACTGGACCATGGATGTCCAGATATCTGGAAGGCCCGTTGTGAGCCCTGCCCGCAGCTCTGTACACCAATACGCCTTGTGTGGCGTTCTCTTCCATCTGATCCACCATTTAGACAGGTCGGTTCCATCCTGGAACATACCCCCAAACCACATCACAAAGCTTGACGTTGAATTTGGGGCAGACTAAAGAGAGAGACAGAGAGAGGAGGGCAGGGTGACCAGAGGTAGGGATGGGGCGGTTGGCGTCTCTAGGACGTGGTTGGGGGGGGATTGGAGCAGCCGCCACCCAGCCTGTCTGGTGCAGGGGAGACAGGTGGACCCCAGTTCCTGGGGGCCAATGCTGTGACCATTTCCTAGATGGAGAAACTGAGGCTTGGAAGCCCTTCTGTGTTTCCCAGCCCTCCCTGGCTGAGGAGGAGGGAGGGGGCTGGCGGCTGGGGGGGGGGAATGGAAGCACAGTGGGGGGCGGAGGAGACAGTGGAGTGGGGGTCTGTTTATCAGCTCTAATCGCTGTCTCCCGGGCAGAATTAGACCAAATTACCGCGGCCCGCCCTGAAGGACTGCAGGCTCCAGGCATCGTCTGTGGGAGCAGGGAGGGGGCTGGGGGGCCACCTCTCGACAGTGGAGCCCCCAATTAGCCGGGCAGGGAGGCGGGGGAGCTGCGGCCCGGCCCCACCTCGCAGGGCTGTGCAGATCCCAATGAATTCAGCTCTGGAAAGCCAATTAACGACGGCAGGGGGCCGAGTCCAGTGGGCTGCGGGGGAGGGGGAAGGGAGAGGGGGCCGCAGGCGGGACCACGGGGGCCGGGGGTGGGGGAGGGGCACCTGGGCCACAGTCCCCAGGCCCGCGGAGCCCTGTGTGGATAGCCACGCCGTGTGGGCATCTAGACCCCCAAAAGCATAGACAGGGCGGAATTCCACACCTGTCCTCTCCCACCCCCATCAGAAAGACAGGGACGCCCACGGGACCCAGAGGGCGACAGGGCCCCTTGGGGACAAAATACACAGGACAGCCTGGGATGCACCACCCTCAGTGCCCCTCGGCCACCCAGGAGAACACTAATCATGGGGTCCACTCCTGGGGGGGTAGGAAGGACCCTCCCAGGGGGAGAGCAGGCCAGCCTCCTGGAAGCCCTCCGGGATTGCTGCAGGCCCCTGGCTGGGGATTCCCCAATGCCCAGGTGCCCTCCCCTCCTTTCCCCTCTCTAACTACCCCCTCCTGAGCCCCACCTCTGAGACTTCCTCCCTTCTGGAACCTCCTCACCCTCTTGAGCCCCATCCCCCCCCAGTCCCCCTCCCCTGGGACCTGGGGCCGGAAGTCTTCAGCCGGGCCTGGCTTGAGAGGCCTCGTGATTGTTGTCCAGCCAGGTTTTGGGGGTTTAGTGGCGAGAGGGGCTCCCATCCATCCCTCTTCTCGGCGTCAGAGCAGGCTGCGTGTGGGCCTACAGTCAACACTTCATGCGTGAGATGGGGTGGTGGCTGAAATTTGGGACTACTCTGTGGCTGTCAGCCGTGGGTGGGTCCTCCTGGGGATCCCGTGCACGCGAGGGCTGCGACGTGAATGAGTGTGTGTGAGGCGTCAGCCGGTGCCACGGAGACCCCACTCACGGGAGCTGCGGTCGGCACAAAAACACACGCACACACGACACACCCCTTCGCCCGCAGTACTGGCTGCTGGGGAGACCCAGAGAGAGACTCAATGACGAGAGACAGACATGGGGAAAAGCTGGGAGCAGACACCTGTGTAACAAGAAGCAGCTGTGTGAACATCTAGAGGTGGGGCATTCTTGGATGTGGGAACAGCAGGTGCAAAGGTCCTGAGGCAGAAGCAAGCCATGGGTGTCATAGAGGGCTTGAGAGGGTCAGCTCTGGAGCCAGACCACCTAGCTTTGAATTTAGCTCATGTGGCTTCGATGCTCTATGCCTTATTTCCCCATCTACAAGATGGGTGCCGTCAGAGCATCTGCTTCTAGAGGATGTCAGGAGGGGAAAGGATCCATGCAGACAATCTACTTAGAGCAGATCAAGTGCCTGGTGCACAGGGAGCGCCCACCGCCCGTTGGCTGTTGATGCTGTTGTCATCATCATTATTGTTGTGGGTTTGATCTTCACGGTGTTGGGACTCGTGGGACGATTTTAGGCAAGGGAGGACCAGACCAGATTTACCATTGGATTTACCACTTCCTTGGTCTTCCCGGTCTGGGGGCCTGGAATGTTCCATGCGAGCAGCTGGATGGTGGTTACGCCGTCTACCCATGTGCATGAATTCATTGAATCGAACACGGAAGATTTGTCTACCTCACCGTTTGCAAGGGATGTGTCAATCAAAAGTAGAAAAAATACCATAGACGGTCCCTCCGGCGACTGCATGCAAAGAGCGCTGGGGGAGACAGCAGAAGGAGGTGGGGCAGGTGTCCCTTGAACCCTGATGTCCCTGCCCTGCTCGGCCGCCTCTGCGTCCCCATCCTGAGCTTGGCTGGGGGTTGGAAGCGTCAGAAACCCCCAGCACAGAGGCCTTGAAGATTGGCTCTTTCCCTGGCTGTGTGTCTCCCAGCCGCCCACATGCCTGGTTTCCCTGCTGGCTCTGCACCCCCAACCTGGGCACTCAGCCCCCTCCTGACCAGAGGAGCCAGGCACAGGGCCCTCGAGACACCAGGCTATGGAGGGTGGGCATCGGGGCCTCCTTTCTGCCTTTGCAGGTCTACAAAGTTAACCCTATGTCGTGGGTTCAACATGTCCCCCCAGATTCACAGCCACCCGGAACCTCCAAATGTGACCTTATTTGGAAATGGAGTCTCTGCAGATGTAACTAGTTCAGTTAAGATGAATTTATACTGGATGAGGGTGGGCCCTGAATCCAATGACTGGTGTCCTTCCAGGAAGAGAAGAGACACCAAGAGAGACCCAGAGAAGGTGCTAGTACAGAGTTGGAGAGATGTGTCTAGAAGCCAAGGAACACCAAGGATGGCCGGCGGCCACCAGAGGCTGGGAGGGAGGCGTGGGATGGTGTCTCCCCCACAGCTTCCAGAAGGAACCAACCCTACCGACACCTTGATTTATGGCTTCTAGTCTCCAGAACTGTGAGAGAAGAAATTTCTATTGTTTTAAGCCACCCAGTTTGGGGTGATTTGTTACAGCAGCCACAGGGAACGAATGCACTTGTATTATTATATCCACAAAGTCATAGATGTTTATTGTAGAATCCTTAGAAAATATATATTCGATTTAGAAATTACAGTTGGGCACACCCGGGCTCCTTGCCTGACCTCTACCTCTAACTAGCTGAGCATTTCTGGGCAAGTCATTCGCCTTTCTGAGCCTCAGTTTCCAATTCTGCAAAATGGGATAACCATACCTCCCACAGAGGGCTGTGGTCCAGGTTAAATAAAATAAGCCATGTAAAGCGCTTCATGACTAGGACACAGCAGACACTCAGAGAGCACTAAAAGTTCACAAGTGAAAGACGCTGAGTCCAGTTCTACATCATTGAACATTTTAAGAATAAATTTTAACTTTCGTGACTACCATTGATAACCAGAAGAAAATAGCCACTCATAACTCCACTCCACACTGGTTACTTTTTGTTGAATATCCTTTTAGATTTTTTTTTTTAAAAAAGGAGAAAAGAAAAATGTATTTTGGCACCATGTGTGGGCTCTTTGAACAAACCAATTGTATAAAAATGTTCATGGGCACTGACAGGCTAGTCCATGCTGTTGAGCGATTATTGCTAGTTTTTTAAAGAGTGGTGATCATATTGGGACTACACTTTTTAAAAAGAGTGCTTCTGTTTTGGAGACCATTAAAATATTTGTGAATGAGACGTGGTGTCTGGGAATGGCTATGGAATTGAGATTGAGGGTGGGCACGTTTGTAATCAACTGTTGTATAATAAACCTCTAAGTACTTGGAATTTCCCCAAGAGATGAGAGTGTCTATTTTTCACAGTGGGGTCAACCACATCTGAGTTTATGCGAAGGAGAGGACTCGGGATGGGGGCTGGTCATGCCAGAAATACTGATCAGGTGATTAGATCAGCCTGACCTCAGGGCATGGGGGGCTGGAGGTTGAGTTCAATTTCACCGCCAATGACTTGGTCAATTATACCAATGTCGTGAGACCCCAATAAAAACTGGACAACAAAGCTTGGCAGAGCTTTCTGGTAGGCAAACACATCTAAAGGTAGGACGGTCTTGGAGACTGTGCCTTTAACCTACGGGGTCTCAATAACTCCACGTGTAGTGTTGGAATTGTAGTCTATCACAAAAAACTGGAAATGACCCAGATGTTATTCCAGGCAAATGGATCAACTGTGGTATATCCATGCGGGGGAATACTACTCACCAATGAAAAGGAATGAGCTATGCATCCACACAACGGCATGGATGAAACTCACACAGTTAGACTGAGTGAAATAAACCAGACCAAGAGAGTACATACAGTAAGATTCCATTTATAGAAAACTCCAGAAAATGTGAACTCATCTATAGCGTCAGCAAACAGGTCAGTGGTCACCTGGGGACTGGGGGGAGGGATGACAAAGGGGCACAAGGAAACTTCTGGAGTGGAGGGATGCATTCACTATCTTGATGTTGGCGATGGCTTCATGGGTGTGGACATATGTCCATATATAGCAAATTGTACAATTTAAACATGTGCAGCTCCTTCTATGTCAATTATACCACAATATAGCTGTTTAAAAAACGCACCCATTTGTTCTACATTTCTACTTCTACATTGTTCTACATTGTTCTACTTCAATAAATACTTATTGAGCACCTATTGTGTGCCCTCTTCTTGGAGCTTTAGCCATGACCAGGATAGATAAAGACCCCTGTCCATGTGATATTTTAGCTGGGAAGACAGAAAACAATAATAAAAATTTTTAAATATTATATATATATATATATATATACACACAAACACACATGTATTATATATATACATATCTATATATCTATCTATAATATATATCATATCATATCTATATCTATATCTATATCTACACCTATATCTATATCTATCTATCTATCTTAGTTGATCCTTATTATTTGTGGATTCTGTATTTGTGAATTCTCCTACTCACTAAAATTTATTTGTAACCCCAAAATGAATATATGTGGTTTTCACAGTCATTAGCAGACATGCACAGAATGATGATAAACCTGGGTTGCCCACCATGGGTGTTCCCAGCTGAGGCTCAGCAAGGGGACGCTCTGTCTTCTTATTTCAGCTTATGCTGTCAACAGGGGTCCTCTTCAGGGTCTCTTGAGTGCTATGTTTTTGCATTTTTGTGCTTTTTGTGGGTGATTTCGCTGTTTGAAATGGCCCCCAGGCATCCAGCTGCAGTGCTGTCTAGAGTTTCTAAGCACAGAAAGGCTGGGATGCACCTTACAGAGAAAATAACATGTGTGAGATGAGCTTCGTGCAGGATGAGTTATAGGACTGTTGACCAGGATTTTGATGTTAATGAATCAATAATATATATTAAATGAGATGTCTTTAAATAGAAACACATGTAAAGATGTCTTTAAATAGAAACACATGTAACACAAGGTTATGTATTGATCGGTTGATGAAAATATTGCGACCAGAGGCCGGCAGGAACCTAACCCTGTATTCCCTCCAGGAGCAGTGGTTCAGCATTGGCTAGCTCAGTGCTTGCAACAACTATACATAACAGAACCACCATGAATAAGGAGAATTGACTGTCGCACAACAGGTGGTAGTAAGCAAAGGAAGAAACTAAAGGGGGCAAGAGATAGAGGGGGTAGAGGCTGATTCTTAGAGGGTCACAGGGCAGACACGTTTGTGCAGAGACCTGAATGAGGATCTCAGGGGAAAGGCAAAGGCCCTGAGGGATGTATGCGTGACTCAAATACCCGTAAATGGAACTACATGTACGTATTCTTCTGTGATGTGCTCTCCCCCTTAATGTGAGATAAGCAGGCTGTAATGTCAACACGGAACCATTAAGAACATGTTTTCTAATTTAGCTATTTGTCGAAGGAAGAATTTATCACCCCAAAAATCTTGCAGGCCAAGCCACTGTGGATAAAAGTATGGTGGTTCCTCAAAAAATTAAACTTGGAATTACCATATGACCCAGCAATTCCACTTCTGGGTAAACCCCCCAGAAATTGGAAGGAGGGGCTCAAACAGATATTTGCACACCCACCTTCATGGCAGCATGATTCACGACAGCCGAAAGGTAGAAGGAACCCAAATGTCCATTGATGAATGGTGGATGAACACAATGTGGTCCATCCACACACTGGAATATTACTCAGCCGTGAACAGGAAGGAAATTCTGACACCTGCTACAATGTGAATGGACCTTGAGGACATGATGCTCAGTGATGTGAGCCAGACACAGAAGGACAGACACTGTGTGATCCCCTCACAGGAGGTCCCTAGAGGAGTCACATCCATAGAGACAGAAAGTAGATGGTGGTGGCCAGAGGCTGGGGGAGGGGATGGGGAGTCAGTGTCTCATAGGGACAGAGTTTCAGTTTGGGAAGATGAGAATGTTCTGGAGACGAATGGTGGGGATGGTTGTATGACAGTGCGAATGTGCTTAATTCCATCAAACTGTACACTTCAAAATGGCTAAAACCCCAAATTTCATGTTATATGTATTTTGCCACAATAAAAAAATGGGGGGAAAGGTTGGATGCCAAAAATTTATAAAGCCCAGAAAAACCATCATGGCAAAGATTGCCATGGCTGCAAGGTGGTGGCTGCTGAAATTTTGCAACCAAAGCAATTGGCCATTTTTTTCATGGTTAAGTTGCAGGTTCTGGATGATAAAGTGGTGGTTGTCGGTCTCGTCTCAGCCGAGCTCCCCATTCCCCTAGTGGCCCCTGAACTTGGGTGGCTTTGGCAGTGGCTGGTTTTAAATTCTGCCCAGCAAGAGTTAAATTCTTAAAAAGGACTGTGTTCCCCAGGCCTTACATGCAGCCTCCAGGGGCTTCTTAGCACTCAGGAGAGCCCTCGGGTGGCCTCAGAAAACAGCGGCTTGGGAGGAAATGAGGCAGCATTCTTCCCGATTGGAAAGCCACTCGTCCCAGGACCCAGATGTCCCCTAGTGGGAACACTGTATTAACGATGCCTTTTAATTTCTGTTGCTTTGACATCTGGGGCTTCGTTGACCCTGGAGGGACGGCCCCTCCCAGAGCTAGCTAAGTCCTAGAGATAGCAAACAATTTGCCCATGAGTGCACTTTTCAAAAATAAACCAACCAAGGCAGTGCCCACACCCCCACCTCCTTTGCAGGCTCTCCTACTCTGGGTCACTCTCCAGGGCCAAGTGCCAGACAACTAGGGCCAGCCCCTCCACCCCGGAGCCCGCTGAAATTATTCAGACTAGCCCATCCCGAGCCTGCTTACCCTGCATCGCCTGTTCCTTGTCTCGGAAACCACGTTAAAGGCTCTGGTCCATGCTTCCCCCCTGCCCCCCACCTGCTGACCGACTCTGGTGCTTCCCCGTGTGGCCCTGCGCAGTGTGGCATGCCCTCTCCTCTTGGGAAATGTAAGAAACTGACTTTTCAATGGCCGTTGTCTCCTGATCTGTTGGCCTTAATACACCTCAAATTTTCTATTAATACTTAAAATTATTTATTCTTTACAAAATTTTGGTATAATACACTTATAATTTATTTCTCATCATAACCATTTTTAAGTGTACAGTTCAGGTGCATTAGGCACATTCTCATTGTTGTGTGACCACCCCCATCATCCATCTCCAGAACTTTTCGTCTTCCCAAATGGAAACTGTCCCCATGAAACACTGACCCCCTATACCCACTCCCCCCAGCCAATGCACTATATTTTAAACAAACATAGCTGCAGAAGTTCTCTCAGGCATGCGTGAAGCTGTGGTGCCCAGGATACTGTGTCATATATTTGAAAGTTGCTAAGAGAGTGGTCTTAAAAATTCTCATCACAGGGAGGCAAATTTGTAACTACGTGAGGTGTTGGATGTTAGCTAAACTTATTACAATAATCATTTCTTATCAAACTTATTACAATGTATCATTTCACAGTATATACATGTATCAAATCATTATGTGGTACACCTGAAACTGATACAATGTTATATGTCAATTATATCTCATTAAAACTGGGGAAAAAAGCAAAGGGGCTTATACCCCTCTCCCCTCTGAAAAGGGATAGGGGGAGTAAGCATATGTTTTTCTGAAAGCTAAAAAAAGTGCTTATCTGTGGAACTGGGCAAATGGTGGACAGAGCTACAAATCTAGTCACTGTCTCTCTCTCTCCATCTTTCCATGTGTAGATGAATTATACATTTTATATAAAGTTATATGTTATATTTTATATAATATGTGCACATAGTCTACATGTACATGTTATATAATCTCTCTATATTATGTTATATATAGTAATATACATCTCATATATCGTATAATGTAAACATACACCAAGAGTGCATATTTATATGTATATACCCCATAGTTCTGAGACTAAAATCTCAGAAAAAGACAAAAGGAACCAGTAACAGTGGTCACACTGGAAAGGCATTTGGGTGACCAAGAAGAGACTTTTCAAGATAAACTCTTTAGTGCCTTTGGAATTCTGTCCCATGGGCTTGGATTACTTATGCAAAAATAATCCTATTTAAAAAACAGAAAGAGAGTGGTAAATCAATATGCACTGATTTGGAGTGATACATGAAATTCATTAAATGAAAAATCAATGAAATGATACTTTGTAAAGCAAATCTGTGGGAGGGGAGGAGGGAGGAGGGAGAAAGAGAGAGACAGAAGGAGACAGAGATCTGCCTTGAATCTCATCAGAAAATGCCCATGGCACTATTCATCGAGGTCGATCTGTCTACAATTACAGAGGGGGGTGGAGGGAACTCGCACTCTTTAATTTAAATGCTTTAAACAAATAAGAGAATAGGGTGACCTTACGGGTAATTTTTACACCCTCTCTCCATGTGTTTCTGGACCTTCTAAATCGTTGCTAATGAACATGTGTTGCTTTTGTAAGCAATGCTTGTCGGGTTGGTAGTGTCCCCTGCAAGTGTCCCCAGGTCATGCAAATCATGCTGCTATGAACATGCATGCACTGCTTTGTATGGACATATGTTTTCATTCTCCTAGAAGTGGGATTTCTGAGTAACATGGTAACTCTGTTTAACTTTTGGAAGAACCACCAGGCTGTATCCATAGCAGCTGCACCATTTTCCATTCCCACCAGCCAGCCGTGTGTGAGGGTTCTAGTTGCCCCAACTCCTCGCCAACACTTATTATTGTCTGTTTTTGTATCCTAGCCACCCTGGTGGGGGTGACGTGGCATCTCACTGTGGTTTTAACTTGCATTTCCCTCATGACTAATGAGGTCAAGCATGTTTTCATATGCTCATTGGCCGTCTGTATATCTTCTTTGGAGAACTGTCCATTCAAATCATTTGCTTTTTTAATTCTTTATTCTTTTAATTGTTCTTTTTTCATTCCGTTAATGTTCACGATCACCCTGCCTGATAGAGAACTATTCTCCTCCCCACTTTACAGATGAAGAAACTGAGGCTCAGAGAGGACCACTGACTCGCCCAAAGTGGCAGAACAAGAACAAGTTGCAGCCAGGACTGGAAGCCAGGTTGGGGTGACCCCAGCAACAGGAGGGGAGCGGGAGGGCTCCTGGATGGAGACTCCACGCACAGAGGAGGGATGGAGGGGCCTCTATTCTAGCTCAGCACCGAAGGCGGCCCCCAAGGGTGCTTGAGAGAAATGAAGAGCGGAATGAAGAATTCAGCTCTCTGGGAAGGCAGAGGCTAGTCTCAAACGCAGACCCCTCCCCAGACCCCCCCGCCGCTCATCCAGCCAGTGCACACACACAGGCACACACTCATGTGTTAACTCGTGTGTCACACATGCAAAAGTACACAGGCAAATGCAGGCGCAAACACGCAAACTCACAGAGACACACGCATTCCACCTCTGATTCTTCAAGACCAAAGCTTCCGTGAGAACCCAGCTCAGCCAAGCGGCCTCCCTGCCTCCTCCCGGCTGGGCCTCCAGGCCACTTGTGTGTGTGTGTGTGTGTGTGTGTGTGTGTGTCTGGCAGAAAGACGCAGATGGGGTAGGACCGCAGCAGACAGGACAGAGAAATCCAGGGAGAGAGACAGAGGCGGGCAGACACGGAGAGATGGAGAGCACAGGAGTCCTCCCCTGTTCTCTGGCTGAGCTGGCATCATACCACAGTCCTCAAAATTGGCCCTGGAGATGAGGACGGTAATGATAGAATGTTCTAGAAGAGAAAGTGGTGTGGCTGGAGTCCCTTTGCAAGCTGGGGGCTGAAGTCTAGACCATCAGCTCCACTGGTTTAGGCTGCACACTGCTTATTTTCTTTTTTAAAATTTTTAAATGATTTCACATAAAATCCAGATTGCCAGCTTCTCTGGAAAAAATTGGCGGATCAGGCCATGCTGGGCTGGCTTTCCTGCCCGGCGACATGCCGCGGTGAGCAGAGGCTGGGGTGGCCCTGCCTGGCTGGCTGCAGTCGTGTCTGTCGTTGGTGAGTGTGTGGTCACCTCTGCGTGTGCCCGCGCGTTTGTGAATCCGTGTGGCTGGGGGTGTGGTTACGACAGGTTGTGCCTGACCGTGGGTGTGAGGGTGTGTGATGGTGAATTCACAACCCACGTGTGTCGGCCTGCGGTAGCTGTGCCCTCTGGGGCCATTTGCAGCCTGTAAGTGTGTGCACGGCTATGTGTGCGACAGTTTATACATTTTGAGAGTGTGTGTCCTTTTGGTTCTCCGTGTGGCCCATGCTGTGTGTGTGAAGCAGTCTGCTTGTGCTCTGGGGTTTTAGGACCGTTTGTGCCTGTGCTGTGTGTGTGAGTGTGCGCTATGATCATGCATCCGTGACCGAAGTTGTGTGGATGAGGCCTGTGATCGTGTGTGTGAACATGTGACTGTGTGTCTGTGACCACGTGTGCATGAGTGTGGACATAAGTACACTGTGTCCAGGGCCCTTCACCTGGCATGTTTGTGTCTCTGGAGGCACACGTGTGTGACGCTGTGAGATTCGTCCCAGGGGCCTGGGGGGTCCCAAGAACTGCTCGAGTGGGAGGGGCGGCTCTGGGGTCACCCCGAGTGGGAATGTGTGGGTGGTGTTCTCTGGGCTGTGCAAGCGTGTGGGGGGCCTGCTCCTGGGGTCTGAGGCCCCGCCTCCCGGGTGCATTTTCCCAGGACGCCCCAGGCCTGAAATGGAGACACAGCCCCCTCCCACCTTACCCTACCTCCTCACTTCCTTCCCCTTTCTCTTGTCTCCTCTCCCCTCCCTCCCCTCCCCAGCCCCGGGGTGAAAGCTGCGGGGAGAAGTGGCCCAGGCTGCCATCAGCTCCGATGGGCTTAAGTGGCCCATTTCCTGGGCCGGCTGGGCGCCCTCCGCAGACACCATTAGGGTAATGAGCCCGCAGCCCCTCCCGGCCCCAGCGCCCTGGCAACCAACGAGGGGGGCGTCCCAGACCCACGGGGCTGCGGTTCCCGCCTGCTTGCACTTAAAGGGGATGGGGGCGGGGAGACAGGGCCCCAGAGGGGGCCAGAAACAGGGACAGAGATAGAGATAGAAGGAGACAAAAGGAAAGAGATGGAGATAAAGACAGACCAAACGCCAGGCGAGGAAGGATAGAGGAAAATGAGACAGAAAGGGGACAACGTTGCAGGCACAGAGTCACCAAGGGGGAGAGCCAGGGCCACCGGGAGAGACAGGACAGAGAAAGGAGGTGGCAGGGGGAGGGATATGGGAGAGAGAGAGAAACCAAGACAAAGAGAGAGAGATTCAGAGAGAACAAGAAAGGGAGAGACAGGGAAATCAAGAGACAGAAAGAAAAAGAGAGAGAAGGGCTCAGAAAGACGCAGAGACACACACAAAGAAACAGAGAGACAGGGACAGAGACAGAGAGGAGACAGACACCAACCACTAAACATGAACAGAAAGAGTGGTCCAGACCTATGAACCAAAAATTGCCAGATGGAGACGACAAGAGAGGAAGATGGGGGGGTTCCCCTGGGGAGGGGGCGGGGGGACGAGGACCAAACACAGACTCGCGTGGGGACACAGCCGACAGAACAACAGAACCAGCCCAGACCTCCCACACCCCCGGGGGCACCGGGCAGTAAATCAGTAGTTAGCAGGCATCTGTGTTCACTGGGTGCTGGGCACCATGCGAAGCTCTCCATGGGCCTTAATTTCCTTTCTTTAACTTAACAAACATTTATCCAGCACCTGCTGTGTGGCAGGCATGGGGCTGGCCCGTGGGGACAGGGTGTTGAAAAAATGTAGGGAGATCCCACCTCTGTGGGGCTGACTTGCCAGGCGGAATGGACAATTCCACAAGAAACAGATAATCAGAGATGGTGGTACAATTGCCCAGTGTGTGTGTGGGTGCCTCAGAGCATCCCTCTCCTTGACAAGTTAAACATGGAGTTGCCATGTGATAGCAATTCCAATTCTAGGTCTATACCCAAAACAAGTGAAAACATACGTCCACACAAAAATGTATACACCAATGTTCACAGCAGCATGATTCACAACAGCCAAAAAGTGAGAGCAGTCCAAATGTCCGTTGATGGATGATGGATACACACAATGTGGTCCAGCTATCCAGTGGAATATTACTCAGCCATGAAGAGGAGTGAAGCCCTGACACAGCCACACCGTGGATGGACCTTGAACACATGATGCTCAGTGAGAGAACCAGACACAGAAGGCCACACGGTATATGATTCCATCGATGTGAAATGTTCAGAACAGGCAAATCCACAGACAGAAAGTGGGTTAGTGGTTGCCAGGGGCTGGGGATGAGGGGTAGGAAGTGATTGCTCATGGGGAGGGGGTTTTCTTTTAGGGGGATGAAAATGTTCTAAATTAGACTGTGGCGATGGTTGCACAATTCTCTGAATATACTAAAAACAGACAGAAAAAAACTAGTGTGAATTGTACACTTTAAAGGGACAAATTGTACGGTATGTGAATTATATCTTGATAAAGCTATTTAGAAAAAAGCATCCCCAACTCCAAGCTGGAACTCATGTGGGTGCCCTGAACACCAGCTCTTTGTAGCAGCCCCTTTGACAAGGATCTGGGGACAGATACTTCATGGGGGAGCAGAGGAAGCCCTTGGATGGGGTGGGGAAGGGAGACAGGGCAAGGAAGGGGCAATGCGGGAGGTGTGCCCTGTGGGACTCAGGGAGCCTGCACAGAACACACCTCAAGAGTTGTCCCTCCCTTTATCCACCCATTCCTGTGTCCCACCAGTTGGAGGTCACTCCTGGGGCATTGTCTCAGTGCCCAGACCACAGAACACCCTCAACTTGCAAGATTCAGGAACTGACAACAGGTGACGTCCGGGGTGGGCTGAGGGGATGTGGGTGGGGCACATTCAGTGACCAAATTAGAAATTTGGGAATTGTCCTGTTGGCTTGACCTTCCAAATCTATCCATATGCTAAAGTCAGTGGGCAAAAGTTTGAGGAGAAGTAGGGTATGTGCATCGTCTTGATGTATCTCCCCCCAAGATATTTGTGAATTGCAAAGGGAAAAGTAGTCACTTTCCAATGGAGACTCCGTCACTGTCACCAAGTGATCAAAGTTAATGCCATTGATGATGAGACATACTGATATCATGTCCCTCCTGATAGGATGCACCGAGAACATGTCACTTCTGCAGTATCCTTCCCCAAAATGCATAAACTCAACCTAATTACGAGCAACATCAGACAAACCCAAATTGAGGGACATTCTACAAAACATCTGACCAGTGCTCTTCAAGTGTCAAGGTCATGAAAGACAAGATTGGAGGAGACTAAACGCCATGTGGGATCCCGGACCAGAATCCTATTAAGATTTAATAGGATTAATTTAATAATTTTAATAATAATGGGATTAATAGTTTAATAATGTCAATCCCATTTAAGAGGAAAAATTGGTGAAATTTGAATAAGATCTATAGTTCAGTTAAATAATATTGTTCCAGAACATCAGTAGGACAATTAGTGAAATTTGAATAAGGTCTTTTTTTAAAATGGAGATCTGATTGACATGTAACATTGTGTAAGATTAAGGTGTACCATGCGTTGACTTGATACATTTCTATATTGCAACATGATTACCACTGTTGCATTAGCTAACACCTCTATCACGCCACATAATTACCATTTCTTTTTTGTGGTGAGAACAATCAAGATCTAGTCTCTTAGCAACTTTGAAGTTTATGATAGGGTATTGTTGTCTGTATCACAATGCTGTGCACTAGATTTCCAGAACTTATTTATCTACTAGTTGCAAGTTTGTATCCTTAAACCACATCTCCCCAGTTCCCCCCACCTCCCAGCCCCTGGTAATAACCATTCTACTCTGTTTTTATGAGTTCAGCTTTTTTAGATTCCGCATATAAGTGACATCATACAGTGTAGTCATGCACCACATAATGACATTTCAGTCAATGGTGGACGGGGGGGGGGTCCCATAAAATTAGTACCATAGAGCCTAGGTGTGTAGTAGGCTATACCACCTAGGTTTGTGTAAGTACACTCTATGATGTTCCCACAATGTGGAAATCGCCTAACGATGCGTTACTCAGAATGTATCCCTCTCGTTAAGCGACACGACTATATCTGACTTATCTCACGTAGCATAACGCCCTTAAGGTCCATCCATGTTGTCACAAATGGCAGGATTTCTTCCTTTCTCACTGCTGAGTAATCTTCCATTGTGTGTGTATATATATATGAATAAGGTCCCAAGATTAGTTCATTGTGTTGTGTCAATGTTAATTTCCTGTGATTATGAAAGATGTTAAATTAGAAGCTGGGTGAAGGGTGGATGAGAATCATAACTTTTTTGCAACACTTTATAAGTCTAAAATTATTT
>JABWHU010000634.1:12962196-12981373 GCA_014189135.1 Dicerorhinus sumatrensis harrissoni | reverse complement strand
GGGAGAAGCAGTGCCTCGGTGCGCACCCGGGATCCGAACCCGGGCCGCCAGCATCGGAGCGCACGCACTCAACCGCTAAGCCACGGGGCCGGCCCTCACCGTCGTTTTTAAAATTGCGTCTTCGCCCAGGGGCGGTTCTCCTCCCCGGGGGACACCAGGCGATGTCTGGGGACATCTGCGGCTGTCACACTGGGGGTCCTCCTGGCATCGAGTGGGTGGAGGCCATGGATGCTGCTCAATGTCGTATAATGCCCAGGATGGCCCCCCAGAGACAATGATCTGGCCCCAAATGTTAGCAGTGCCGAGATTGAGAAACCCTGAGCTAGACTCACAGAATAATAAAAATCATAAGAGTTAACTTTATTTACTGTGCGTTCAGTATTTACCAGTCTCACCACGTGTGGTCCCATTGAATTCTCAGAACCCCCATAGGTGGTAAAGACCAGGATCAGCCACATTTTCCAGATGAGGAAACTGAAGCCCAGAGAGGGAAAGCATCCAATGAAGGTCACACAGCGAGCGAATGATAGAGCCGGATGTTCAGCCAGGAAGGGCTGGAAATCTACAATTTATCCACTGGATGGTTTTATTACACAGCTAGGAAGTCCTGTTTGCTGCGCGAGTCCAGTGCCTGGCACGCAGTAGGCGATCAATAAGTGTTTGCTGAATGAATGAAATGAATCAGAGAGACCATCGGACAAATCAAAATCAAAACCACCTACGAAACCACTTCTCTGCTCTCTTCAAATGTCACGGAAGGCTAAGATAGCCGTTTCAGACTGGAACACCAAATGCAAGGCAGGATTCTGATAAGATCCCAGATCAGAAGAGAAAAGGTCTGTAAAGAACACAATGTGGACTACTGGCAAAATCTACATATGGATCATATATCGGATAATAACATCGACTCCGTGTTAAATTTCATGAATTTATTGTCTCCTGATTACGTAAGAGAACGGCTTTTTCTTAGTGGTACCGACTCTCTTAAGAGACAGAGACAAGATGTACGTATTAACATGTTAACCACTGAGGATGTGGGTCCACGGGCACCCCAGAGGTCACGGTACTATTCTTGCAAATTCTGATATTCTTTTCAAAATAAAAAGTGAAAAATCAACCTATGGGACAACCCAGCAGTTAAAAAGAACGAAATCCTGGTAATATGCAGCTGTCTGAACAAATCTCCAGAGAATTACGCTGAATGAAAAAAGCCAGTCCCCAAAGGTTACATACTGTGTGCTTCCATTTATATGACATTCTTGAAATGACAAAATTGTGGAAGCGGAGGACAGATCACTGGTTGCCGGGGGCTAAGGGGGTGCAGTGGGAAGAAATTGGGGGTAGCTATAAAAAGACAACAGGAGGGAACCCCATGGTGACAGAAATGTTCCAGGTCAATATCCCAGAAGTGCCATTGTACTGTAGTTTTGCAAGATGTTACAATTGGAACCGAGGAAGAGGATCCACTGGATCTCGCGGTGTTGTTTCTTTTTTCTTTTTTTTTTTTTGTGAGGAAGATCAGCCCTCAGCTAACATCCACGCCAATCCTCCTCTTTTTGCTGAGGAAGACCAGACCTGAGCTAACGTATTGTCAATCCTCCTCCTTTTTTTTCCCTTTTTCTCCCCAAAGCCCCAGTAGATAGTTGTGTGTCACCGCTGCACATCCCTCTAGTTGCTGTATGTGGGACGCGGCCTCAGCATGGCCGGAGAAGCGGTGCGTCGGTGCGCGCCCGGGATCCGAACCCGGGCCGCCAGCAGCGGAGCGCGCGCACTTAACCGCTAAGCCACGGGGCCGGCCCCCACGCGGTATTGTTTCTTAAAACCTCATCTGAATCTACAATTATCCCCAAATTAAAAGTTTCATAGAAAGCATATAATACTAACTGAAAATTTCTGGGCGCTTCCTCTGTTCCAAGCACTGGTTAAGCATTTTACACGTGGGTTTAAAAAAAAGTCACTGTCACCTGTCAGGTAGGCCCTGTCACTGTGTCCAATTTACAGAAGAGGAAACTGAGTTTCTGAGGCATAAAGGGGGTTATTCGATCAGAGATAAAGTGTATCAGAATCTTTGGGGGAGTGTGTGGGGGTACGTGAAAGCTTACAAAAGCCTACTTAAGATGATAATCGTCATAAAGATAATTATAATCATGGTTATATGAAATCCATGTCATTTCTTAAGTGCTAACGATATGCCTGGTACTTTTTAAGCACCCTCCCTGTGTTAATTCATTTTATTCTCACTACGTCCCAAGGAGGTTGATGCTATTAGAAGCCATGTCTTGCAGACGAGCAAACTGAGGCATGGACTTCATCGTGAGGGCAATAGGGAGCCATGGAAAAGATTAGAGCAGGGCAGGAATGTGGCCAACTCTGCTGACACCAAAATGTGTGGGCTTTTTCCCACACCGAGCGATTCTCAGATACCAACTGGCTGTCCTGCAATTGAACCCAATTCTGACACTCTCTACGTGGAGATAGCATCAGATCCCACAGATTAAGAGCTCAGTCCCATAAAACTGTTCCCCCTTCAAACTATAATCAAAAGTCCATGTTGTCACCTGTGCTTCTGACCGACAGGCTATAGATTGAAGGTTCCAACATCTCCCTCCTCAGATTGGATACTTTGCCAGAGTGGCTCACAGAACTCAGGAAAACAGTTTACTTACTAAAGGAGACATCCCAGCGACAGCCAGATGAAAGAGATGAGTAGGGCAAGGTATGTGGGAAGGGGCGTGAAGTTCCAAGCTCTCTCTGGGGGTGCCACCCTCCCGGCGCCTCAATGTGTTCACCAACCCCAAAGTTCTCCAAACCCAGTACTTTTGGGATTTCTTTAATGGAGACTTCGTTATGTAGGGGTGATTAATTAAATCATTGGCCACTGGATAACAAAAGACATCCGTTTCACCTTTATGATTCTTGTCACTTAGGAAAGTCCAAGGGTTTTAGGAGCTCTGTGCCAGGAGCAGAGAAAAAGACCAACTATATCTATATCTGTGTCTATATCTATATATATCTTCTTATAAATCACAATGTCACCCCACCCCAACAAGTCCGCCCGCCAGCTTTCCACTCTGCATTTTCATTCTCTAATCTTCTTGGCATCTTTCCCCATGACCCCAAACCTTTGGTGTGAACCTGTAACTCTTGTTCCATGGCCAACACACTCCCCCAGTCCTCAACTGCTCCTTGTTCTTCAAGCCTTTCAAACTCGCCTGCCAGGATCCTGTTACAAAATCACTCAACCCTCACACCCCTTAGAATTTAAAAAAATAGCAAATGTTGGTGAAGACGTGGAGAAGTTGGACCCCTTGTGTATTGTTGGTGGGAATGCAAAATGGTATAGTCACTGCGGAAAACAGTATCAACAGTATGGAGGTTCCTCAAAAAATTAAAAATAGAATTAACATATGATCCAGCAATCCCATTTCTGCGTATACATACAAAAGAATTGAAAGCAGGGTCTCAAAGAGATATTTTCACATCTGTGTTCATAGCAGCATGATTCACAGCAGCTAAGAGTGGAAGCGACCCAAGTGTCCATCAATGGATGAATGGATAAACACAATGTGGGCCATCCATACAATGGAATATTATGCAGCCATAAAAAGGAAGGAAATTCTGACACCTGCTACAACATGGATGAAACTTGAAAACATGCTAAGTAAAATAAACCAGATACAAAAGAACAAATATCGTATGATTCCACTTCTCTGAGTTACCTAGAAGAGGTAAATTCATAGAGACAGAGGTTACCAGGGGCTGGGGGAAGCAGAATGGGGAGTTTTTGCTTCACAGACATAGAGTTTCTCTCTGGGGTGGTGGAAAATTTTGGAAATAGTGGTTCATGGTTGCATAACATTGTAAATGTACTTAATACCACTGAATTGTACACTTAACAATGGTTAAAATTAAAAATTTTATGGTATGTATATTTTGCCGCAACAAACACACACACACAGAAAGTAATGGAATGTCGTGTCCATGAGTGGTTATAAAAGACTGTGACTTCCATCTTGTCTCCTCAGCTTGCATGCTTTAATGAAGCGATCCACCACTGGAGAGACCCACATGGCGAAGAACTGCGGGCAGCCTGCAGCCAACAGCCCTCGGGGAACTGAGTCCTGCCAGCAACCACACGAGCTTGGAAGTGGATACTTCCCCAGTCAAACCCTCAGATGAGACCACAGCCGTGGCCAACACCTTGATTACAGCCTGAAAGGCTTTGAGGTAGAGCACCCAGCTAAGCCACATTCAGATTTCTGACCCACAGAAACCGTGAGGCAATAAATGTTGTTTCAAGCCACTATGTTTCGGGGTAATTTGTTATGCAGCAATAGATAACTAATACATTATTATTATTGTAGTTGTTGTTGTTGTTATTGTTATTATTATAAGTTTTATAAAGTGAATAAGTATGTGGGCTTTAATAGACACCCCTGGAGGGTGGGGTCCCTACCTCCTAGCTATGTGTGGCCATTCCGAGCCTCAGTTTCCTCATCTGTAAAACGGAACTAGTAGAGGGTTGTAATGAGGATGAAATCCAGGTGAAACGCTTCACTATGGCCCTGCCCATGGGAGTGGTCATGTGCAGGGGCTCCTGCGATGAGGATGATGGCTTAGGGGACAGGGAGTCTCATCTCTGTCTTGTCTCGTGTCACCCCCCTCAGAACACAGGCTCTGAGCCTGGTGGGCTTCTAGTAACTGTTAAACGCAAGACCTGTGTGTCTGTGTTCTGTCTGTACACCCTGTCCGCACATGGGGGGAGCCCCTGGCCTGGGTCCTGCTGGCAGGGTGCATGTCCCGGGCCGGGTCTGTGACCCTGAATCTGCTGTGTCCACCCCCGCGGATGTCAGGTCCATGGGGGGCCCAGGGAGACTGGGCTGGGGGAGCTGGGCCCTGAGGAGAGCTGGGGGAGGGAGGCAGCTCGCCTCGCTCTCCCGGTCCCCCCTCCTGGCCCCCAGCCGAGCATCGAGACCCTCAGCGCAGCCTCTTCTGCCCGCACTTGGCGGAGAGGGTGCGCGCCGGGCGTTGCCCCGGCAACGCCGGGATGCCCAGCAACAAGTCGGCGGCGCGCGTCACGTGCCCGGCGCGGACCAATCCGAGGCCACGCCCGGAAGCAGGTCAGCCTGGGCCAAAGTCCGCCTCCCCGCTCCTCCCTCCCGCGCGAGCGGCTCCGAGCTAATTACCGTAATTGCGGTGGGAGAGCTCCCGAGTGCGCCGGGCCTGGGGCTGGGGGCTGGGCAGGCCCCGAGGAGCTGAGCGGCGAGGGCAGGGAGGCAGGACCCTTTTCTTCCAGCAGCCTCGCCGCTGCCTCCCTACCCGCCGTCACTGCACTGCTTAAGCGCCTACTGTGTACATCTTCTGTAGAGGAGGAGGGTTGCAGCGCTTGCCGTGGGGGTGGGCAGCCCTAGCCGCCAGCTTGGGTCAATCTGGGTTTAGGGGCGCGAATCAAATCAATGGGATTCTTAGGATTTGAGGTCTCAAAGGAACTGACCCATCGCTGTTGGTTTATTGAATCACACCGCCACCCCCGACCCCCATTCCGCCGAGTCTCGGTTTCCTCCTGTACAAAAATAGGGAAGGTTTAACTCTTGAAGGGAGTATATAAAAAGACTTAGTTCTGGGCAGACGGGGTTCGAATCCCGTGTCTGCCATTTCCTGCTGTGTGACCTTAGACGAGTCCCTTAAGCTCTCTGAGACTCTGATTCCTGGTCAGTTAAAAACACAAATAGGGAGATCCCAATATTTATTCGTGGGAGTTTAAGTGTTTATTGATAGAATGTCTGCGAAGCATACAGTAGGCCTTCAATAAACAGAAGCAAATCATCATCATGGTCCCAGCTCTTCCTTATGAGCAGTGAGAACTTCCAAGCGTCATTTAAAGGCTCTGAACTCCATTCTTTTCCCTAAATAAAACAAAGGGATTGGATAAGAGCCCTCATGCCAAATTGGCTGCCACTGGGGCAAATCATTCCTTGAATGATTTTTTTTTTTTTTTAAAGAGCCCAAATTGGGGGCTCTCATGGGAAACGCCCCTGCAGACAGTTGAGTTCTTGATTCCTGGACTGACGAGTCTCTCAAGTCCCTTCCAGTTGTTTGCTTTGTTCATTCTTTCATCAGCAAACGTTAATTGAGCACCTACTGTGTGCCGGGCCCTGCTGTGAGTCTGAGTCCATAGGCTTCAAGGACCAGCTTTATCATTGACCACAGGAAGTGGCTCAGGATCGCAGTGGACAGGAGGGCGCCTCTGGCCTTCTTACGGTTTCTCTAATGCTGGTTCCCACCTCGAGGCCTTAGCACCTGCTCTTCTGTCTGCCTGGAAGGCTCTTTCCGCTGACTGGCTCTTTCTCCGCTTTCCCGTCTCTATACAAACGGCACAGCCTCCGAGGGGCCTCTCTGACTCACACAGGCACATCTTATTCTCCGCCTCAGCTGTGAATGCGCTCCCCTCCCCCCCTATGGCTGCCAGGAATTCTGTTCCCGTCCCCTCCCCTACCACTGGGATGCACAGTCGGAGGAGGGACAGATGCCTGGGAGGGTTTTACCTGGAATTTTCTCAATATAGGTTCCTGAAAGCTCCAAAAGCCAAGACGGGAGAACACAGCGTTCATTTGAGGTCCTTCCAGGACTCACGGCTGGAGAGGAAACCAGGTCTATAGAGATGTGGCTTTCCTCCTTGACTCTGCAGCCCTAGAGCCACCCTTAGGAGACTGGGGGCTGTCCCCACTCAGGACACAGAACCAGGCACAGAAGGTGGCTACAAGTGGGGGCTCTGGTTTCAAAAGACAGCTCTCTCTCCTTCCTTGCTGTGTGAGCTTGGGCAAGTGTCTCAACTTCTCTGTGCCTGCTCCCGCCTCTGGGAAATGGGACCAATAGCACCCAGCTTGGAAAGTTAATGTAAGGATGAGATGAAGAGAGAGAGCCTGTATCCAGTAGGCGCTCAATAAATGGTAGGTGGCATTATTATTTAACCGGAAAAAGTTTATTGAAAGGATGTTGTGAAGGCCACAGAACCCACAGGAAAGTTATAAAATTGGCTTTGGAAGGAGCCATCCTGGGGGGCAGCACAATGGCGTGGGGGGGCATATCCAGCCCCAGCAGGCCACCCTCTCTTGGTGTGACCATAAGCTAGCAATCTGACCTCTCTGTGCTTCCCTTTTCCCTTCATCTTTGAAACAGGGACAAAACTCCATATCCTGGCCTCCTGGAGGCATGTGAGATGGGAGCAGATAACCTGAGAAGGGTTCTGGAAGGTTCTGGAAGGTACGAATCTGGTACCCACAGCATCCCCACAAATACTTATTGGAGCCCAATGTTTGTGGGACATTGTGCGTGGTGCTAGGGCTGCAAGGGAATATGGGAAAGCCAAGGAAAAGAGCGCCCGAGAGAGGGGTGGGAAAGCCGGATTCTGGTCCTGGCTGGCTCCCTGCCATGCTTCGTGAGCTGGAGAAAGTCGCTTTCTCTCTTGGGCCTCATCAAAATGAAGGGTAGGGGACTCTGTAATAAAAAGAACCTCCTTTCAGATCCCTCCTCTGCCCCCTATTTGCTGGGTGTCCTTGGGCAGATATCCCACCACCTCTCTGAGCCTCAGTTTCCACATCTGAAAAATGGGCTTCAGTAATTGTGCTGCAGGGCGAGTGTGAGGAGTCAATGAAATCATTCATTCAATGACGATCAATTCCAGGCATTGGGGATTAAAGTGGGCAAGATCCTTGCGCTCATACGACATAGAAAACTCTTAGCTAATGATGAATCGGGGAGCAGGAGCGCCGTCGTAATTATTATATATAAAGTGTGCAGTGCTTGGCACAAACGAGATGCTCGGGAAACGCTGGCTCGTATTATCGCGATAATTCCGGGACACACACTGCGAGACTCTCTCCTCTCTCACAGGGTCTGAGGCGGTCAAGTCCCCGCGTTTGGGGTGATTCTCATTCGGGGGCAGGGGACTGAGAGCTTCATTAAGGATTCCCTGGTGGCCTCAGAGGAGGAGGGCGGCCTGTGTGTGGTCCTGTCTGTGTGTTCTGCCCTCCTGGATAAATGCCTCCATTAATCTCCCCCTGCCTTGGCTTGAGGGTCAGGTTTCGGGGCCCCAGGCAGCTGTGGTCCACAGTAGCCTTGTTCCCTTAATCCCCAGGGCTCCAGAAACTGTCCTTACAGGAGAGAACAACAGGCCTGCTGAGGCCACCATCTGTGCAGTCTTGATTTGTAAATGCTCATGAGGGTGGCAGGGAAGGGGTCTCTATAGTAACGGCTGAGGAGGGGGCTCTGTGTGTGTGTGTGTGTGTGTGTGTGTGTGTAAGGCAGGGGCAGAGAGGAGGGCCCATCCCAGACCCTTATTCCTAAACCTCTCTTTCGGCCGTGATGAGCTATTAATTAATACTCATTGCTGGCTTATTATCCCGGAGATAATCAGCTACTGTTCCTAACTGCGGTCTCGTGGGGCACGTTTTCTAAAGAGAGTCATTCATTTCTGCCCACCTGCGCCTGCCTGGCTCACAGGCAAATGTTGCAGATCCTGGGGACCCAGAGGGGAGAAAATTGAACAAAGAGAGCTCTCCGCGAAGCTGAGGTTCCCAGCGAGACGACAAGGGCAGAGCCCAAATTAGCAAGGGCACAGTCAGCGATTAAAAAATGCCAGCTCTGATTCTTCTGGAAGGCTATTCTGGAGCCTCTCAAGGTGCCAGTGTTTACAAGGGAAAGTCGCCACCTCTGTTTAAACGGGCCAGTCAGACCCAAAGGCAGGCAGAAGGAGGGGAGGAAAGGAAGGACTTTACAACCAAGGGGTCCTGGGTCCAAATGTGCCAAGTCCAGAGTCTCCTCCTCGCCTTTGCACATGCTGTTCCCCCTCTCAGGAATACGCTTCCTGCAGCTTCACCCAGCTCACTCTGCCTCAGCCTTAGGTCTCACTTAAGACATCGGCGCCTCCTCCAGGAAGCCCTCCTTGGTTTACCCCCTCCTTCCTCCACCTGGACTAGGGCAGGTGGCTCCCCTGGGTCCCTGCTGTGCCCTGAGTCTCCTCCATTCCAGCTTTGTTCACTCTGAGCTGTGATAGAGCCTGGGAGAGTCTGTCTCTCCAATGAGACTTTTTGTTGAGGATCCTGTCTTGTTCTCCTACACGTACTGTTAAGTGGAAAAGAGCACGTTTTACAAGGTGTGTATAGAATGCTCCTTTATGTATCAAAAAGGAGAAGACACTACACACTTTTGAGGTGGCTAAAAAAGAAACTGACAATACCAAGTGCTGACGAAGAAGTGGAACTCTCATCCACTGCTCATGGGAGTGCAAAATCGTGCAGCCACTTTGGAAAAAAAGTTTGGGAGTTTCTGATAAAGCCAAATGTACCCTTACCATATGACCCGGCCATCCCCCCCCCCGCCAGGTGTTTACCCTAGAGAAGTGGAAACATATTGACCACACAAACAGCTGGACATGAATATTCATAGAAGCTTTACTCTAATCTCCAAAACCCAGGGTTGTCCCTGAACCAATGTCCCTGCTCTAGTGGATGGATAAACAAACTAGTCCATCCACGTAATGGAATCTACTCAGTATTACAAAGGAGCTAATTCCTGACACACACAACATAGATGAATCTCCAACGGGTGAGGCTGAGTGAAAGAAGCCAGATGCAGAAAGCTGCACACTGTGCGATTCCATTTAAATGAAGTTCCGGAAAGGCAAAACTATGATGATAGAGGTCACATCAGCAGTTACCAGGGGTTAGGGGCAGGGGAGGGGATAGACCACATTGGGGGCACGAGGGAAATTTGGGGGGGTAATGGAACAGTTCCGTGTCTTGATTATGGTGTTGGATACAGGACTGGGCGTTTGTCAAAACTTATAGAACTGTCCACCTAAAAATATGAATGTTACTTTATATAAATTATACCTCAATGTACCTGGCTTTAAAAAATAATTCTTAAAAAGGTTTAAAAAAAAAAGTGTGAGTGTGTGGGGGGGAACCATGATGTATACGCTTATAGGTGCATGAAGAACCTCTGGAAGGGGACAGAGAAGGGAAGGGACAACTGACAAGAAGTTAGATCTTGGAGTCGGCAGACTGGGGTCCCCATCCCCGCTCCAACCTCTGATCACTGAGGTCCCTGGGCAAGCCGTTTCCCCTCGCTGAGCCTCCTGCTACATCTGTAAAATGGGGCATGTCGTATATGCTCTACAGCCTAGCAGAATGGGAAGGGGAATCTCAGGATCCTAGAGGTAAAAGCGTTCTCTGCTCTCCTGGGGGCACGAGGGGGACCCCAAAAGAAGGTGATGTTGGAGGGGAGCTGTGAGGAGCATGAGCTGCAGAGCCAAGAGACAGATATGTTCAAATCCCAGCTCTGCCTCCTGCTTTCCGGGCGGCCTTGGGGTAGTTCCTCAGCCTCTCTGACCCTCGGTTTCCTCATCTGTAAACTGGAGACAACAATGGGAGCTATCTTATGGGGTTGCCCCAAGGCCTTAGGAATACTTGGCCTGTAGAGGGTTTGGCATGGAGCCCAACACACAAAAATAGAAGCTCCCGAGGGAAGAAAGAAAGGGGGAAATGTTTTCCTGCGTGCTCTCCTGCTGGCCTGAACGACCACCTCTCTCTGATTATATGTCCTGCCAGTCCCCTCCACCCTTGATCTTGAGCATCCTCCAACACACCTATCAGGGCCTGTCACTCACACACACACACACACACACACACACACACATACACACAGGGCTTTTACACTAACTCTTCCTTCAGCCCATTATTTATCCTTTAAATTTTCCCCATGGGCATCTCATTCTCACCTTTCATGTCTCCCCTGAAATGGCTCCACCACAGTGAGGCCTTCCTTCCCCAACCACCCAGGCCCGCAAACGATGGCCCTCGGGCCAAATGAGCCACCACTGTTTTTATAAATAAAGTTTTATTGGCACACAGTCACACACATTCATTTATGTATTCTCCCAGGCTGCCTTTGAGCTACAACAGCAGAGAGGAGTAGCCGTGAGAGAGACCGGCTGGCCTGCAAAGCTGAAAACATTTACTTTCTGGCCCTTTACAGAAAAAGTTTGCCGATTCCTATTCTATCACATCACCCTAGTCTGTTTTCTTCAAAGCAGTCCTCACTGTGTGAGATTCTCTTGTTCCTTTATTTGTTTACTGACTGTCTTTTGCACTAAATGAACGATAAGAATCACATCAGCTCGGTTCCCTGCTGTATGCGCCTGGCACGCAGCGGGCATTCAAGAACTGTTTTTTGTGGAGTGAATGTTTGTATAAAGGAGACTTGGGGGTATGCATATCTGGCAATGCCTTTCTAGAATGTTGGAGGAGGAAGGGACTTAAGAAATCCTCTAAACAAACCCTGTGTGTAGTGCACGCCCTCACTGAAGACAGTGAGCGAGCCAGATCTCAGGGTCGAGAGGAGGATCCTGGGGTCTAAGAGTCATCTTGTTACCACAGAGCCCACCTCTCTGGAAAAGAGATGGGAAACATGGGACAATGAAATGCAAAGCATGATCCTGAATCGAATCCCAGCTTGGGAAGAAATGCCATAACGGACAGTATTGGGATGACTGGTGACGCTGGGATGTGGACTGGGGATTAGACAGTAGTGTTGTAACAATTTTAACTTCTCGGCTGTGATCAGTACATTATGTTACGTAGGAGACAGTCCTTGATCTTGGGGGATGCATGCTGAATTGTTTAGGAATGAAGGGGCAGTTGTGTCTGCAATTTATGTGATTGGAACAGAGATCGATGAAGATATATGGAGAAAAAGATAAAGAAAATGTGGCCAAACGTTAACAATGGGAGAGGGGGGATTCTATGTAAAGATGATATGGAAGTTAATTGCACTATTCATGCAACTATTCTGTGGGTTTGATTTTTTTTTTTCCAAAATAAAAAGGTTAAAAGAAAAAAAGAGGGGAACAAATTAACAAACAAAGCAGCTGTCCCAGGCTGCATTCCCATTTCTCCTTCCTCCTTTTGTAGCAAGCTTCTTGCTCCTCCTTTGGAATTGTAAAGCTAGACCTGGCCTCTGAGTGGGAAGCAGATTGATGGAGGCAGACAGTGTTTCAGATGAGCTCACTCAAGTCACACGTTTGACAGTGAATTTCTTGAGTACCTACTGTGTGTCAGGATTCCATAGAGCTTCTGCACCACTCCCCATGGATTTGACTGAACTTTTCCCCAATACATGGATGGAGTTAACTCTTGGTTTGGGCATCTCTGTTGACAAATCCTGGGTGCCTTCCTTGGCACTCCTGGTTCCATGGGTATCTGTAGGCAGCTCATTTGTGGGCTAAAATTCCACAAAATGAGCAGCCCTTTCAGGGGAATTTCATACTGTAGAGCACAGGCTGGGACACAAATCCTTCTATTATCACAATACTACATTAGAGTATAGTTATATTTTCATGTCTTCACCCACCCTAAAGGCAAGGTTGGCTGCTAAATTCGTATATGTGCCCCCAGTGCCGAACACAGTAAAAGTTTATTGAGTAGATAAATGGGTGGAATGTCTCAGAAAATATCAGTAGCTACATTATTGGAAAACTTACCATGTCCAGACATCATTTGTAGTGCTATGCCAAGATGCATCAGAGCCTGAGGCAAAAGGATAAATTAGTAATGCGGATCCTGTTTTTATTTAAAATTTTGATATTTTTTCATCATGAATTTTTGGTGTTAATTTTGATTTCTTAAAACATTGCATTGAAATATTATTTACCTTGATTACTGAGGGGTTTTTTTTGGTGCCCCCTTAAATTTTGCAGGTGCCTCACCCACCCTAGTCCTGGCCCTGATTATTTATTTCCAACATGCAATCCACATCATATCGTTAATTCCTCATCACAATTCTCTGAGAAGGTACTACCATTATCACCACATCACAACTGAGGATACTGAAGCACAGAGAGGCTTGACAGTGCCCAAAGTCCCACAGCAAGAAGGAGAAAATCTAGATTTGAACTCAAGTCTGTGTTTTTTGGCTCAGAGCCTGCTCAGTAAAGCAAAACAATAAACTGAGTTATGAGTTGGGTTTTGAGTCAAGTAATCATAAGATCTAGGCTGGAGCCCCACGTCTGCCCCAGGATCCTCAGAGCCCTCCATTCCCATAGGCCTCAGTTTCCCTATCTGGAACTGGACATAAATATTCTGAATGTGCCCTGTTTTCCCCCAACACAGTTTACTATCTTTCTCTCTCCTGATCCAGCACAAGGGATAAGCAGGCACTGCCCAGGGTTTCCGAGCCAACTCAGAGCTTGGAGACCTAGGAGGGGTTGGACCAAGTGGGGAGACCCTGGGGACCACAGTGAGTGTCCCATCCTCCTCCAGAAAACTCTAAATCAGTTTTGGGGCAGATGCCAGACTTTTATTCTGAAGCCGAGGCCACAACCTATGAGGTAATCTTTGGAGCTGCATTCGAGGCAGAGTCCCATTGGCTGGCTGGTAAAGCCCCTCCCCGGGTTTCCCAGAGCCCCGCCTTCCCCCCTGCCCATAAAAGCGCATGTCCCCGCCTCGGTAGCCACTGGGCACCTGCATCTGCCAACAAGACTGGAAACAGGTGAGCACACAGGGGAAGGGCCACAGCTGCGTGGGGGGGGAAGGGTGGTCTGAGGGACCTGGGATTCTGGGAACGGGGCTGGTTTGCAGGTCATCATATGGACATCTTCCCAGAAAGTGACAAAGACGGCCAAGTTTGACAGTCTGGGAAGCGGAGAACAACCAGGCTGACTACCTGGGAGTAAGTTCTGGGGATATGCCACGAGGTGGGGAGAAGGTGTGAGTCCTAGCTGGGACCTCTCTGTGTCTCCTGCCTTGCCCAGGAAGAGGAAGAAATTGAGGGGGGGAGAGGGTTCCCAACAGTTAGAGGAACAAAGAACGGAGGGGAGAGGGAGTGAGCCAGGGCAGAGGGGGCAGCAAATCAAGTTTTCTTCAGCACCAAGGCTGAGGACAACTCTTCACCGACCACGGAAGGAAATTGCTATTTATTTCAGCACCGAGGCTCCGGACAGTGCCTCTCGGGGTCCAGCAAGGGAAGCGCAATTCGCTGCAGCACCAGGCTCCGGACAGCTCCTAGCAGGGTCCTGGGCCGACTTTGTTTCAGCACCCGGATGCCGGACAGCTCCCTTGGTACCCGGGAGCCCTCGGACCTTGATGGGGGAACAGAGGGTGGTCAGAGGTGCCTGACGCTTCTGGAGATATGCCCCTCATTTAATGGATTTTTCAACAAATTATTTTCCAGATAAGCAGGTGAGATGAAACTGCACAAAGAAATCTGTAATTCCCAACAGGTGAGATGGCCAATCTGTAGGACTGTGGGTGAACGGGCACCTGCCAAGACGACGTTATTGTGCTCTTTCCAGACTTCTGTGAGAAGCACTGTGCCAAGCGTTTTACGTACGTTATATCGCGGCATCTTCAACCCTAAGACGTGGGCGTTATGATGCCCAGGTGACAGTTGAGGAAACTGAGACCCAGAGAGGGGCACGGAATGACTAGCCCAAGGGCTCTCAGCTCAAGGGTGAAGCTGCAAGTCAACTCCACATCCATCCTCTCCAGATTCCACGTTTGGAATGACATGCCTGGGTGGGAGTTGGGACCTTGGAGATCAGACTCTGCCTCTCTCCAGGAGGACCAGGAATGGAAAACAGTAGGTGGTGGAGAAGAAGCCCGAGTGTTCCGGCTTGGCTCAGGTGAGGGAAAAGAGCTGGGTCGGGGATCGCAGACATGGGGCAGAGGGTGGCGAGGAAGGCTGGAGTGGTTGTGGTCTAGTGCTGTGTGGAAGACTAGTGATTTTGTTGTTCTGATGTACTATGACAACAAGTCACAGCTTCCTCATAGCGTGGACTCCCGTCGACCTCCACCCAAGATGGACAGGCAAGTGTGGGGGACAAAGGGTGACGGAGGAATCATTTCCACCCAGGGAGTGGGCTGGCTAATTCCACCGGACAAGGGCAGGGGAGGGAATAAAACAGGGGCATGCAGCCCACAAACACACAGCGATGTGCCACATATGGTGTTGGCCACGTCACTCGTCTGACCCCACAGACCTCAAATACAAAATATCTGACTCTGGACCCAGGGACCTTAACATCTCACTACGCTTTCCTGGGGAATCAGTGAGGGAATGGCATTTGAAGCCCTCCCTAGACTAGAATTCCACAGAGACTTTTCAATAGAAGTTCCAGGCATGATTTTTTCTCGCGCCCACTCCACCATCAGTTCCAGGGACCAACTACAGGACAAGTGTAAACTTGTGCCTGGGAGGTGAGTTGTGGCATCACCCAGGCCCACTCCCAATTCTCTTCGACATCCTACTGAAGTCAGAGACACCACATCGAGCTCATTCCAGCCTCAGAGCCTTTGACTTTGCTGTCCCCTCAGCTTGGAAAGTTCTGCCCCCAGAGCACCCTGCAGCTCACTCTGCCTTCTTATCCAAGCTTCATTTCATCAAGAGAAACTTGTCTTGTTGCCTCACCCCCAACCCTCATATCAAGTCTATATTATACATTCTCATAGACCTGAGAGATCTTCTCTCCGGCACTTAGTCCAATTATTTTTGTCTTATCTGTTTACAGGACAGTCTGCCTCCCCCATTACACTGTGAGCTCCATGAGGACAGAGACCGTGGTTGTATTTTCCCAGCACCCATCAAGGGCCTGGCACCCAACAGGTGCTCAATAAACATTTGCTGAATCAATAAAGGCATCAGAGAATAAACCAATACATCAATCAATAAATGAATCGATGGTTTCAGCACACACACACGAAGGTCCTACTTCGCCTCGGTCTCCCCCACAGAGATACCATAGGGTGATGGTGGCTGCGGGTGTTTATTGGGGAGTATAATTAAATTTGTGGACACTCAAGGGCCAGCCAGCCAACTAATAGCCCCAGGAGAGAGCCAGGCTCGTTTAATTAGCAATTATGAGACATTGATTCCTCATTAGCTCCGGCAACCCCGTCTCCCTCCTCAGTCCCAGACAAATGAAATCTTTCTCTCCCCCAGGAGTACTGCCTCAGTGGGTCTATTAACAAGCAGAGAAAATACGATTATAAGACACCTAAATGCCAGAGGCCCTTAGTGAATGAGGTGGGGAGAAGGGCTTCAACGTCTGGGTTAAGGCTAATTATGAGAGATTTTCTGGTATATTTAGAATCACCCTCTGGGAATGGGAGAGCTTTCAGATAGGAAAAGGCACCCAGATGCTGCCCTTTGGGGATGCCAATGAAAGAGGAGAGTCTGCCCTGGTATTTCTGTGAATGTCTCCCCCTGGGTGTCTCACAATCGCTCCAAACTAATAATTTCTAGTTGAATACCCAATCCACCCATCCCCCAGCTTGCACCTCCCTCCATGTCCCCATCATTGTGGAAGCCCCTCCACATCCCAGGGACCCTCCCCTCCCCATCCACCCCCCATATTCCCCAAGACAAGTCATTCTGGTCAAATCCACCCTCTTCTCCAGAGTTCTGTCTCCATCACCGCCTGGTCATCTCAGTCTCCTCCTCCCTCCCCCCCACAAACATACACACAGCCAATTCATCCTCCACATGGAGAGACGGGTCTTTCTAGAACACAAATATGGTCAAGTCCCACCCTTGCTTTCAACTCTTCCAAGACTCCCCTTGCCTGCAGGGTAAAATTCAAATATCCTCACACAGCATGGATGATCTGGCCCCTCCCTGCTAAGAATAATTGCCTATCCTTTCCCCACCAGCTACATTCACCAACTTGCCCACCTAGGACCACCTCTTGCTTTCATTTAAAAATGAACACCACCAAACTTTTATTTCTCCCAAAGACCTCTGGCGGGGGAGGGGGGTTCCTCAGTTAATCTCACCAATTTCATCTTCGTATCCAGCTATGCCCAGCTCAGTGCTAGCACCCAATAAGTATTTAATTGAGATGTAAATGCTGATGTCTGAGCTCTTGTCACCTTCATCAGGCACAGAAGCTTAGAGGCCACATGCACCTATAAAGATGAGCCATCACCCTCAGAGGTGATGTAGACATCTGAACTGAAGGTTCAAACTATTGAGCTATCTTATTATGTTTGGTCAGAGTCCAATTATCTTAATTTGGGAAGCCACGAAAGTAGGGTCTGCGACGAGTGTGGTTTATTTGGAAAGTGGTCCCAGAAAGCAGGAATGAAGGGAACAGAGTGAGGCAAACAAGGAGGGGAAGACAACATATGAGGATATAGTCCAGTTACTCTGATAACTCAAAATAACAGTGGCTTAAACAAAATGGAAATTTATTCTCTTCCCCTTGACTCAGCAATTCCATGCCTAGATTTGCAGAGAAGAGAAATGAATATTTATTCCCACAGAACTAATTTTACAGAAACAGGCAGAACAGCTTTATTCATAATAACCAAAAACTAACTAGTGAATGGATGAACAAACTATGGTATATTCACACTGTGGGCAACTACCGATGAAAAAAAAAAAAAAGAACTGATGATACAAACAGCAGCATAGATGACCAGGAAAGTCATGTTGAACAAAAAAAAAATTGGACACAAAAGGGTAGATACTGCATGACTCCATTTACGTGACATTTAAGAATGGGTAAAACCAATCTATATTGATAGAAATCAGAACTTTGGGTGCCCCTGGGGTGGGTAGGAGGAATCAATGGGAAAGGGGCCCATGGAAACTGTCCAGGGTCCTCAAAATATGATCTATCTTGAATAGATTAGTGGCTATACGGGTGTACACAATTGTCAAAAACTATCTATCTGTACACTTAAGGTCTATACATTTTATTATGTGAAAAATCCAACTCAATTTTTTTGAGTAAAAACATTTTTTAATATATTTATTTTATGTCACACGGCTATCTGAGCAGTTCGGAGCTGTTTCCGTGCTCCCTGTTGGCAGGGCTCAGACTCCTTCCATCTCATTGCTCTGCTATCTTTAGTGTGTCAGACTCATTCACACGGTCCAACATGGCACGCTATTTATTAAAATATTGTCTGTATTTTATGAGGCCAGATGTGCTCAGCTAAAAATTGGGAGCTCTAGAGCTGTGAGAGAGAAGGGGAAAACAGTTGTTAAGAACAGCTAGCAATCTCTGCTACAGATACCTCAAACAGTTGGAAATATGTTGTCCACATTTTCCAAGCCAGTTTCCACCTGAGACCTCCTGTAAGTCCATATCTCCAGGCTCATATTTCAAAATAGAGTTGTGAGCTTCTGAAGAGGGAAGGCATATGAATGGGCAATATGGCAGAGCTGGCGGGCAGAACTACCTAAAACAGACACCCATATCCTGGCAGCTTCTTCTAGACCCTGGAGAGATAGAAGAGGATAGAACAAATAAAACAGGCAATCCCACCCATGGTGGATGCAATACAGATCCAAAAGCTAAAAGCAGTTGTAGGAAGACAAGGAGTTTGAAATACGGGGTTATCCACTTAGGCAAAATGAAATGCCTGGGAGACTCACAGAGAGTAAACGAGACCTTGCCTTTGAGGCACTATGTGAGTTGAAAGTTAAAAATAGCCAACCTTGGTGCCTGCCTGTGTCTTGGTATTATAATGAGTCTTTGCAGGATGGCGAGTCCCAGAGACCCACAAGCAATGTCTTGAGCACCAGGGAAAGTGGGTGCAAGAAATAATTTCTAGTTCTGTGATAGAATTAGAGACCTTTCCACGGGACAGTGGGGCAAGGAGGTGAAGGATGCTAGGCAGGGATACTGGGTAAGGGCTTTTCCTCTCTCAGCCTCAGCTCTCCCGTCTGTAAAGTGGTGATTATGGCTTTTCTCTTCAGGCTGTTGTAAAGATCAAGGATCTTTATGTAAATGCATGGCGCCATGCCTAGCACACAGTGAGTGCTCCACAAAAAACGATGATGATGATAACAACGACAGGTAAGTAAAGGGTAGATAGGAAGAAAAATATACAGAAAAATATACATATAAATAATGGGTTGATAGATAAATGGAAGGAAGAAGGGAGGAAGGGAAGAAGGAAGAAAGGGAGGGAGGGAGGGAAGGAAGGAAGGAAGGAAGGAGGGAGGGAAGGAAGGAAGGAAGGAAGGAGGGAAGGAGGGAGGGAAGGAAGGAGGGAAGGAGGGAGGGAAGTAAGGAGGGAAGGAAGGAAGGAAGGAAGGAGGGAAGGAGGGAAGGAAGGAAGGAGGGAAGGAAGGAGGGAAGGAGGGAAGGAAGGAAGGAGGGAAGGAGGGA